>CAVLJG010001786.1:0-723000 GCA_963669975.1 Acanthoscelides obtectus
ATTACTCAAAAATATATAAAAATGCTCACCCTGTCCTCCTCCTGTTCTCTGCTTTGTTAATTTTCCACTATTTTGAATGATGCTAGCGGTCGGCTTTTCCCTACGTCCACTTCCCCTTGGAAGATGATCGAGTATTTTCCGTGAAAAAGTTCGTCGATGACCGGCTGGTACGTTTCCGTCACCCGCTGTGGTAGAAATAGCACTTCCGGTCCTAAATCTAGTAGCACGGCTTCCCCAAATTTCGACTTGACCACTTTAGCTGCTTGGATTGCAAATGGTGTCCCGACTGGTAGGTCCTTTAATTTTCTGATAGGTTTGCGGTCTACAATCGAAGACGCAGCATTAATTTTTGATAAATCCATCTATAAAAAAAAATTGAGTCGTCTAACTATTTTGAAGCATAACACGAAAAAAAAAAAACAGTTGCACTTAGAGACATAAAAAAGAAAAATATTAAATAAAGTAGCACTTACTTTTTTTAAAATTTTCGCTCTCTCGTCTCTCTCGAAGCACTAATTGTACTGCGGTCGTTGTTGCAGCTTGCAGCGTTGTGCGTTAAGTGTGAAACAATGATGACTATTGCATGCGCTCGCTCAATATAAGTACGTAGTAGAGATGACACACGCGTGCATGAGATAATTGTATCGTAAATATGCATATTATATGCATCATATTCTCAGTACCATTTTTATCGAGAAAACTGCATGCGCTCGCTCAATATAAGTACGTAGTTGAGATGACACACGCGTGCATGAGATAATTGTATCGTAAATATGCATATTATATTCATCATATTCTCAGTACCATTTTTATCGAGAAAACAACATTCATTGCGGTTGCAGTATTTTTTATATAATTTCTTAGTAATACATGAATGTATCGTTTGTCCGGCGGAAATTCCAATTACAAGTTGCACATGAGAGTAGAATTTTAGAAATATAGAAATTCGTGTATGATTATTGTATATTTGCTGCCTAATTTTTTTTCAGTCAAGATTTTGATTGGGGGGGTAAACGAATTTATATTTGCTATCTGAGATTTTTGACATCATTCTCTATCAAGATGTTGATGTGGGTAGACGTATTATTTTTTATTTCAACTTTCACATACGTGCTTTGCAACGATTTCTCCGAAAAAGACGCTATAGTATACCTAACTCAATATGAACATATCATCGATAATACAACAGATCTCTCTACTTTGCTAACTAACTTGCAAGAAAAGTATAATTTACCAGTGGATGGATTGTTGAATAATGCAACAATTGAATTTATGAATCGTCCGCGTTGTCAATACAGTGATGCTGAATTTAGAGCAAGTTTTCCATTTCGGAAACATGACCTGAAATGGTATTTCCCTCGAAACACACCTGCGGCCCAAAAAGATGCAGAAATGGCTTTTCAGATGTGGCAAAATGTTTCAAACTTAACATTTACAATGGTTACCAATCCCACTCTATATCCTCCTGATATTACTATAACCATGGTTAGCAAGACTCATTATTTTAGCGCAAACTGTATGGGTAATGATGAATGTCCATTGACATTAGATGATGCTGGCGGCGTTTTAGGACATGCATACTTTCCTGACTCTAGCGGCACCTGTAGAGAAATCCATTTAGATATAAATGAACGCTGGTATTTTGGAAATAATCCTAATATACCCAAAAATCAAACTAGTTTTCTTATGGTGTTGGTTCATGAAATTGGACATGCCCTCGGCATAGCACATAGTGCTTCTCCGAAAGCTATTATGTTTGCCTTCTATCAGCATGAGATTCGTGGTCTAGATGTTGATGATATAAATGCAGTACAATATCTATATGGAAGAAAAAACAAATATGATTCAATCCCAACGTCTACCACCGCATCAGCAATACCAAAAACAACAACAACTATAAGATCTACAACTCGTAAGCAGCCGATCCTCAAAAATTTGTGTGATATTATTCCAGATTTTATGTTTTTAGCTATTGCTCCAGAGTTTTCAAATTACCGATTATATATTGCACATGATATGTTTATATGGAAACTAGACTTAAACGAAATGATTATCCCATCTCAGCCTGAACTTCTTCTCGATTATGTTCCTACAGAATTACGTCAATACACTTTACAACATATTTTCCAATCAACAAACGGTGACTTGATTACCATTGTGTCTCCAAACAAATATTTCTCAGCATCATTCCCTACCATTAAATTTCTTGATAATTTTTCAATTGATATACCCGATAGGGCTCGAATCAATGCTATTTTTCAATCAAACGCAGGACGGTCCTATACCTTTTATAATAATATGTCATATATAGAATTTTCTAACGATTTTACTGATGTGTTGAACAGAGGACGGATAAGAGACATATTTCCTGAATTACCTGAAGATATTTCTCTCGCATTTCGATGGATTGATGGCCATATTTACTTTTTCCGTCACGCAACTTACTATAAATTTAATGAATTTACAAGAAAAGTTGTTGCGACCGGACCATTTCATTGGACTCTATTTGGAGTACCATGCCCCAGCGAGGATTTGTTACATCAACTAAAAACTCTGTTATCTAAACTTGTATCTGTATATCATTAAAAAATACATTTTTCAGAAATCTATGTTTATTTCGTATTCAGCCTGTTGTCAAACAAAAAAAAAAAAACAGTCGGTTCCTTCGACTCCCCACCCCCCCACCATCATTCTACTACATAAAGTTTCATTTTGAACGGTATCATCCTGTATAATAATAACAGTACATCGTATACAGGTTATGAGACATTCTGACCGACCGACCGACCGACCAGAGGAGCCCACCACGCTATTTAGGTCACGCCTTGCTATATACGATTTAACGATATACCGTCGGTCCATCGATCCGCTATTTTTCGATGCACCCCTGTATACACGTTGCCCCCCGTAATCCACGCCAACACCAGACAGGTGCGACATCGGCGCCATCTATGCGCGAGATGCCCAACCCATCAATGGCAGCTGTCCAATGACACATAGATTCCGTTTGGTTTGTACAGCGCCAAACAAATCGGCGCCATCTATGCGCGAGATGCCCAACCCATCAATGACAGGTGTCCAATGACGTATGACAGATGACGTGTAACGCCATCTATGCGTGAGATGCCCAATGACGCATGACAGGTGTCCAATGACACACAGATTCCGTTTGGTTTGACAGCGCCATCTAGCGGCGGAATCCCCAACTCATGAATTTCGATTACAGATTCCGTCCAACAACCTGTCAATGGCGCGCGACGCCAGCGCCTCTGGTGGCGGATTTTGGAAGTTTTGAGACCGAATCCCCATAAGACATCTACTCCGGCATAACAAGAAGGAAGAAAATTTCGCAGAATTCTTCAAATCCCTAGGCTCCAACTTTATTGCCGGTGGTGATTACAATAGTAAACATACTCTCTGGGGATCACGTTTGATTACACCTAAAGGTAGAGAACTCGCCAAAACAATACAACACTACCTGTCCACAGGATCGCCGACATATTGGCCCACAGATTCACAGAAAATACCAGATCTTCTTGATTCTCTTCATTACGAATCATCAGACCAATCCCCAATAATAGCAACTATAAGCTCTTCACCTATATTCATATTCAGACCGCCACCTCCTAGACTACATAACAAATCTACAAGCTGGAATAGATACAAAGAGCAGAGAAATGATCAATTTGGATGTGACTCTGAAGACACCATAGGATAGTACAGGCAGCATCCCAATCTACGCATCATCAAAGTCCTGAACAACAGAAAGCTAGCATCCCGGAAAAAATAAAAAGGTTAATAGCTGTAAAAAGAAAAGCTAGAGCAGCATGGCAACGAACCCATGCACCTAGCCCTAGACAGAAGAAAGTACAACCAAGCTACTGAGAAGTTGAAGGGTGAAATCAAAAAATTCCATGCTATTTCCATGCAAGAGTATGTCACTAATCTTAATAGATTTGACAATTCGATCTGTAGACCGATAAAATCTTGGAATAAACCTAAAATACCAGTGCCGCCTGTACGAAGACAGACAGACAATGCTTCGCAACAATGGTCGCGTAGCGATAAAGAAAAAGCATACTTACTTGTACAATACCTGGCTGATGTATTTACTCCTAATGACAATATACCGGATCAAGAAATAGTCGAACAGCTTACCAACTTACCATCCCATTACTCAGCAGTCAAACTGATCACCCCAAAACAAGTGAAAACTGAAATAAATAACCTATTTATCAAAAAAGCACCTGATAAAATCACACCAAAAATGATGAAAGAACTACCAAACAAATCAATACTGATGTTAATGTACATATACAACGCAATCCGCAGACTCAGTTGTTGGCCTGAACAACTGAAGACTGCAGATATTATACTCATACAAAAACCAGGGAAAGACCCAAGAATAACTTCATCCTATCGACCAATACGCTTATTATCAATAGCCTCAAAGATTCTGGAAAGATTACTGCTACGTAGGATTAATAACGATTTTCCAGAAAAAAAAACTGGATCCCCAACCATCAGTTTGTATGCTCTAAAATACAGCAATCACACAGAATGGTACAAACAATTAATTCAGCACTAGAAACTAAACATCAGTATTTTTGGATGTAAATCAGGCGTTTGATAAAGTTTGGCATAATGGTCTGATGTTTAAAATAAAAACTATACTACCCATAAAATATTTCAAAATATGGAGTCGTTTCTAAGTCAACGTAAATTCCGAACTAGAGTAAATGAAATAACATCGAATTTCCATCCTACCAAATCAGGAGTTCCCCAGGGCAGCGTTTTAGGACCAATGTTGTACACCTTGTTCACCGCATATCTTCCCATTTCCCAAACTACAGTCACAGGAACATTTTCCGATGACACAAGCTCATCTAGAAATGGTGGAAACATGGACGAAGAAATGGAAGATAGAAATTAATGAAAACAAGTCACAGCAAGTAACCTTCACACTACGGAAAGGGAACTGTTCACCAGTATATATTAATAACACAGCTGTTCCCCAGTCCACTTCAGCGAAATATCTTGGGCTCCATATGGATAGCAAACTGATGTGGAAACAACATATCATTAAAAAAAGAAAACAAATAGACTTGCGTGTGAAATAATTATCCTGGCTTCTTGGGAGAAGGTCCAAATAGAGCAGAACTATGGGGCTGCGCAAGTAAATCTAATATTCAAATAATCCAGAGGAGTCAATCGAAAGTACCCCGTATGCTAACTGATGCCCCTTGGTATGTGACCAATGACACAATCCACAGGGATCTCAATGTTCCATTGGTGAAAGATGTGATTCGAGAGAGGAGCACGAAACACCACAGAAAACTGGAAAATCACAGTAATACATCATTACAACCTCTATTAGAACCCCCTAACCGCAGACGACTTAAGATATATTGGCCAGCAGACCTACTTGATGTTTGAAGAGGTCTCATCTCTTGATGGGACTTCATCATGCCACAACCAGTGCTGTGAACAGTGCTATGAAATTGTTAATTTCTGATTGCTAATAAAGGATTGATTAAAAAAAAACTTATGGTGACAGATTGTCATATCTTTGCCGCGTTATAGGCCTGCCAGATGGCTAGGCGTCTGCTTCTCATTTCTACTAGGTTGTACTAATTGATATAGAATATCTAGAAAATATGGCATTACGTCTTTGGTTATGGCTATCGGGCAAAGATTTTTATCATAAAAATCTCTCAGAGTTACAATTTTTATGGAATTTCATCGCCATTTGGTGTGTGCTATTGCAAATAAACATGCGTGATCCTGATGGTTGCTAAAAATCATGAAACAACGTTTTATACGATTGGTTATGATCATAGCAGACATATCCTAAATTATTCTACCATGTTTCCGCATCTTCTGACAGCAATCACAAATCTTCTCCTCTTCAGATTACAGATTACATACAATCTTAAACGCCACTGTGACCCATCTAGATCTATTGTAGCCTCTGTCGTATACCATCTAAAACATTGTCCAACTTTAATCCTTCAATCAGATTCCTTTGCATTGACCCAGCGTTTTGCATGTGGTTTGCGCTTTGAATCCTTGATTCAAGGTATCTGAAGCTTTAGCCTTGTCAGCCATCGTGGAGAACAGGCACATAGCATAGTAGAGACTCCTTATGGCCCTTATGTTCACTGTCTATATACTATGTCCAATTTATGTGCGAATTCAAAGCAAAATTAAATCTAACTTTGATTAACTTAGCTTAGCTATATTGCTACTGTACCTACGATTCTAAAATGAAATGGTTATTACAGTCGTTTGAGAGCAAATTTCAGGACCTTGACAATTAGGCAGCAGCGGTGGTCGCAGTAGTAGACCCTTCGGTCTCCTGATCAGTCGCCGTACGCTGTACGGGTTCGAATCCCGTCCCAAGAGAAATTTTTCTCTTGGCTATGGATGTTGTGATTATCCGTAGGTGGTAGACGGTCTCTAACTGTCGAACGCCGTGGTACCACCCGGCGGATCTCGTAGGCGGAGCCAGAATGTGTTCATATTGCATGCACACGTGTTCCCTCGCTAGTCCGTGTGACGTCCCCCATTTCCCCTGTATCCCCCTATAGCCCCACGGTATCCCATGGGTGTTTAGGCTTTAGGCCTTCGTGGGGGTTGGAGTATAAAAAAAATTAAATCAAAATCTACAAATGTTTATGAATTCATTCCTAATCAGTTTGACTGAAATAATTAGTTATTCTGCCAATATCCAGTTGTAGCTGCCAAAGAAATGATCTCACCACAAAGTTCTTCAGAATATTTTGGGGATTTCTGGAAAATGGTACCAAAACAGAACCATCTGGCATTAACAGATTTCTAAAATTGTTTCGCATCGACATACATTGCGAAAACGTTTTTCAAACCTTACTTATGTAAAATATGTCCCAACGCTCCGTTTGGCCCTATAAAAGATGAGCGGCCTTGCTATTAAAGGAAAGTAGGTCTTCCAAAGATACGGACTTTTATTCTTTGACAAACTCCTTTCTCGGTCTTTAAGTGACTGATCGATCTACCATTCCAGAAACTTTCTCTTAGTCCGTCAATCGATCATTTTTCGACTGATTGATGTGTATTCTGGTGACACCACAGAAAGGCTCTGGACTTATGAAGTGAATATCCGCACGTTTTCGGCTTACCATACCGCCCTCTCATACTCCACGTTTCTAAGAATCATAGTAAAAATCGCAATAAATACCAAGACATCCTGACCTTTTGCTACGGAAACTTTCGCCGTGATAAGCTACAGCTAACATCACACCGAGAAAAAGGTATTCAAAGACACCTGTGATTTATTTGTGTAGATAAGATAACCAAAAATGTAGAACCTTAAGAAAATTGTATTTGTATGTTACGACCGAAAAATTACACAACTTTACTAGGTATTAATTTAAAACCTTTATTTTATTATTATATTTTGTTACATATGATACCTTGGGCACATATATAAACAATAAAAAATAAATTTCCTAGCTTATGGAGGCAGGCCATTGTTATACCTATTCTCAAACCTAATAAATCATCACTCGACCCACAGTCATACAGACCCATTTCATTAACTTGCGCAATGTGCAAACTCTTAGAAAAAATTGTAAACCGTAGGCTCATTTGGAGCTTAGATCAAAAACAGTTACTCGCTGGCGAACAATCTGGATTCAGAGCCAACAGATCCACGTTAGACAATATAATTGACTTGGAAAATCATATACATGAAGCGTTTGACAATAGACAATACTCACTAGCTATATATTTTGATATAGACCGCGCCTTTGATACTGCGTGGAGGCACAAAATCACAACAACGCTGAAAAAATGGGGCTACAACGGAAATATGCTGGCATTCATTTTGAACTTCTTACGTGATAGAGTCTTCCAAGTAAGAGCCAATGGAGTCTTGTCTACACAAAGAAACCAAGAAAATGGAATACCCCAGGGCTCAATCATTAGCCCCACGCTGTTTCTTATCGCTATAAATGACCTTCTGGATGCGATTAATAAGCCAATACAAGTGAGATTATACGCCGACGACATGATCTTGTATCTAAAAGTAAGACATCTCGATACAGCTAAGAATTTACTACAGATACAACTAGATAAATTATTGGAATGGTCCAAACAATCAGGATTTACCTTTTCGCCAGAGAAAACTAACTGTATAATATTTTCGAAGAAACCAGTCAGGTGCAAGCCAAATCTAAAGTACAATAATATTCAACTCCATTACACAACAGAAATAAAATTTCTTGGCATTATATTTGATCAACACTTGAACTGGAAACCACACATCCGAGAACTGATTAAATCCTGCCAAAAAGCAATCAACTTACTGAAATGTTTAGCAAACAAACGATGGGGGGCTGATGGAACTACACTTTTATACCTCTACAGGTCCCTAATCCGATCAAAAATTGATTATGGATGTATAGCATATGCATCGGCAACAAATTCGACCCTTAAACAACTAAATGTCCTGCACAATAATGCTCTGCGCCTTATACTTGGTGTTTTTAGGACCACACCATGTGACAGCCTATACTGTGAAGCTGGCGAGGCACCGCTCTACCTCAGACGTCAAATCTTGAGTCTTTCATATGCAACCAGAGTTCACTCTAATCCAGCAATTCCTATCCATAGTCGCCTAGTAGCTACTATGTCACAGAATGGCATGAATATAATAAGAAGGGACTCTTTCTGCCAGAGAACAAGTTTGCGTCTCAGATCACTAAACATATCGTTCCCTCCTACCTATCGCACTTCAGCATCCTCTGTCCCACCTTGGCTGATCAACTTACCTGACATCAATACCAGGATGACAAAGCTTAACAAGCACGATGTACCTCACGAACTAATAAGACAGCGCTTCAATCAGCTTATGCAGGAACATTTGGAACACCAAAAAATTTACACAGATGCAGCTAAAGTAAACTACAAAACAGGCGCAGCAGTCATCACACCGACCACTATTATTGCTACGAGATTACCAGATGAAGCTACAATTTGCACGGGTGAACTTCATGCTATAATGGAAGCTCTCCAACATATTACAGAGAAGGCAGCTACAAACTGGGTAATAATATCCGATTCACTGAGCTCACTCACAATGATTGGACGAGTTTACGTGAGTAACCCGTTGGTGATCAGTATCAAGGAGCATTTACATCGATTACATACGGAAGGCAAAAAAGTTAACTTCATTTGGGCTCCATCCCACGTTGGCATCCGGGGTAATGAGGAGGCAGACCAAAAAGCAAAAATCGCAGCGCAAGGAGAACTATCAGCAACAACAAAAATACCATTCTCGGATACAAAAACTTACTTCACTTATAAAATATATCAAGAATGGAACAGTGAATGGAGAAATAAAAATTCTAAGCTCTTAGAGCTCAAATCATCTATGGGGCCATGGCGCTGTATTACCCAGAATCGAAGACATCAAATAGTTATAACCAGACTACGACTCGGACACACCCAGCTCACTCATCGGCACCTTTTCAATGGAGTACAACCACCAACCTGTGACATTTGTGAAGAAACACTCACCGTTAAACATATCTTAGTGGAGTGCCCACTACTGGAAAGTGAAAGACTTCAACATAATATTAACGGAACTCTAGCGGATATTATAGGGGACAAAGGTGACATTAACCAACTACTTATGTATTTAAGAAAAATTAATGTTCTACATAAGATTTAATCACATCCACCGCTAATAACCTGTAAAGGTTGATGCGGTTATTTCTTTGAATAAAAAAAAAATAAAAAATAAAAAATGTAGCTTCTGTATAGATTCAAAATATGTCCTTGTTAGGAAAGGAGTAGAATTCGAGCAGAAGGAGAGGGGACGTAGGATAAGACCTTCTTACAAAGTACTTCTACTACTACTACTACATTATGGGATATAGTGACATTTCTGGTTTGACTGGCTGATAGGACGATCTCCTTTAGTCAAAATTGGCTTCACTGACTTGTCCTTCTAGGTGTTTTTGAGAAATTTCTTGTGCGCCTGATTCAGGCGTCTTACCCCACTGACTTTTTGTAGCTTCTCAAAGAATGTCATCTGAGATGCAGTGAAGGAACTGACTAGCTCATTTATACAGGGTGGCGCATCGAAAACTAAACAGACGCATTTTCTTTTCAGATCAGTTTTGTTTTGGAAAAAAGCTCAGACCCGTCGATTTTGTTTTCGAGGGGGACACAAGTTTGGCAAAAAATTACGTTAACACGTGTAGCCCCCTGGGCGGGGGTGACACCAACCCTAAAATCTTAACTCATTGTAAAGGTCTTTCAATTCCCTTTATAATGATGCAAAATACAGGAGCTTCAGTAAGACTTTAATAGGTACATCAGATTAGTTTGTACTAGTTACTTTCAGAAGAAATTTGACTAAAAGAATTTAAAGTAAATGCTTTTCTTCACTACGCCCATGGTTTGTTTATCATTTTGTTGTTGAAAATAGCTATTGGAGCATTTTTTGTGGCAAAAAGTTATTTCTTGAAGAAAGATAAGGAAATATCTCGTACTTATTTTAAAAAATTTTGTACATAGTTTGCGATTGAGTTGACCAAACTTTGTTGCTAAAATAACTTGTAACGCTTTATTACATAAATTAACCATGGTATATTCCACAGCAGAAAGAGTTGAAATTATCGAAATATTTTTCGGAAATAATCAGTACGCTAATAGAACAGCAGAAAAATTCAATGAGCGACATGAGAACAGTAACGTGCATCGAAAATATGTTCTAGAACTTGTAGCTAAATTTCGGGAAACTGGGTCAGTCGCCAATAAAAAACGCAACATTGAAAATCCCATAAGGAACGAAGCAATAGAAGTGGGGGTTTTAGGGCAAGTTTGTGTAGATCCTACGTTAAGTACCCGCAAATTGGAGACTGTGTGTGGTGTTAGTCGACGTACTGTCCAACGGATTCTAAAGGCCCATAGTTTTCATCCCTATAAAATTCACCTGGTACAAGAACTTAATGAAGACGATTTTGATCGGCGATTACAATTTTATGAAGATATGAGTGAACGAATTATAAATGATGAACATTTTCTATTCAACACTTGCTTTTCCGACGAATGTTCCTTTTTCTTAAATAGCGTAGTAAATTTTCATAACTGCCGATATTGGTCCGATTCTAATCTCAAAATGTATCATGAGGTTCATACACAGCAGCCACAAGCATTAAATGTTTGGGCTAGTATTTTTGGCGATCATTTAGTTGGTCCTTTTTTCACCTAGAAGATTTACCGGTGAAATGTATTTGGAATTACTGAAAGACGCCATAGACCCTGCATTAACAGCCATAATCAGAATGATCGGCGGTACATTGCGAATAGGTTGATGTTCCAACAGGATGGTACCCCACCACATTATGCATTACGTGTTCGACAATATTTAGATCAGACGTTTCCAGATCGATGAATTGGTAGAAGAGGTGCCATTGAACGGCCCCCAAGATCGCCAGATTTATTACCTTTGGATTTCTTTATGTGGGGTCATTTAAAAAGCAAAATCTATGCTACTCAGCGAACATCATTAGAAGACCTGCGAAAAAAAAATGTGAATGAGTGCCTTCAAATTACTCCTCAAATAGGTATTGCTAAATGTGCGCCAACAGTTTGAGCAAAATCTTTATTATTGCATGGAGAGTCATGGTGGCCATTTTCAACATTTATTTGCCTAACAGGTCAGTTCATTCTTCGTTTTTAAATTGCTTTGCTGCCAAATGTATTGATCTGCACTAATGATGATGTATTAGTTTTATTTAAGCTTTAAATCAATAAATCTTCAAAACTACTGAACTGAAGTACATTAATTTTATATCATTATACAGGGAATTGAAAGACCTTTAAAATAAGGTATCACTCGACCTCCCTTTCCACTTCAGATTTTGGGGGTGGTGCACGTGCTAACATGATTTTTTCCAAACCTGTGTCCCCCTCGAAATCAAGATCGACGGGTCTGAGCATTTTAAAAAAAAAAACTGAGCTGCCAGTAAATGCGTCTGTTTCGTTCTCGATGCCACTTTTACTTATACGTGGGAACAGAGCAGAATGTCTGTAGCTTAGTACCGGGTATGCATGCTAATGTTTTGTCAAGATTGTATTACGTCATATTTGATCGAGGACGGAGGTTAGGACTGTTCAGGGTACGTTCACGTTCGTCCAAATACAATTCACTCGGTTTTCTGCTATTGGAAGTGACCTACCACCGACACTAGTACTCAAATATTTCCTCCATTGTCCTCTTTGTTCTCAGGATGGCTCTGTTTTGCTGGATTTGGCAAGCACAAATCCATGTGATATCGTTTGTTCTGCAATGTTTTCTACCGGCAAATCAGCAACGTACGGGTTCAACATATAATGACCAAAGATCCCTGTGGTACTCTGTAGTGGTGATGGTATATTTTTCTTTTGGGATGTTTGTTTTTGCCTCGTATTTGTCAGATGAGCAAATAGCTGCTCATAATTTTGATAAGATTGTTAGGGATAGCATCTTGCTGTAACTTATAAATAAGAACTCTATGTGTAATAGACCCAAAGAGAGGTCGGTAGCAACCGCTGCCTCGTGATGTCGTTGTCCAAGTGTCCTAAAGTGGAGTTGAAAAATACCCCAAGGGTAACACAATACCATTTCAAATTTGCACTTTTGCGTTTTTCAAGATATTATTATATTATTTTATCTGTAATGTTTTTAACTGATTTGAAAGGTTGCGTTTGAGTTCCCTTGCTTTTGGTGAGACCATGCTGATATTCTGGTACGACTTTACTGATACCTACTAGGCATGATTCGTTGGAATACAATTTACTCGGCAATTTTTCCCATTATATTGAGTAAACTGATTCCCTTTGTGAGTATGGTGGTCTAGAATCTTTACGAGCTTTATGGAGAATAATCATTTCAACCAATTTCCAACGCTGAGGAAAATATACAGTACTATTAATCCAATTTATAACATACTCCTGATGCTTTTGATGATTTAGTAGGCGTCAATAACCAGACATGCCCAAAAAATTCAGACACCCCCATTGTGCTTACCACCGCGAACTTGTAGTCGTAATTTTAATTAACGATAGCTAACTTTTTGTATTCACGACGCGAACAGAACCCATGAGTTGCCCTTAAGGATACGCACCGTCCTCGTCTCACTTTCCCCGGGAATTCTATTACGCTCCGTTCCAGAAGATACGAACTTACTAGCTTCTATCTCGGCCTCAAATCGCCCATTGAGCATGCTCGAGCGTTTATACAATTCTGAATTGCTAAAATTGTGAGCGGTTTAATAGATACCTAGATAACGTTGAGAGTGTAACGAGAAGTAAGAAGGGTAGCATACACGATGAGAGAGAGAGAGGGTAAGCTAAAAAGCGGCGTCTCAGGCACGAGTAAAAACATGTAGTAGCCGTGGAATAGCTTTGACAGTTGAAATGCATGTGTTGAAAAAGTTGACAGACAGACATTTGGGATTACCAAGGTGGTAAGAGTTTATTGGCAGGTCAGGAAAAGCCGTCAGAGGGCACAGTTTGGATACCAATAAACGTAATATTGAATGCGAAGCTTTTCTATCGAGTTTGGTAGAGAATAAAGGATAACTCTAGAAGTGCTACAGTAAACTGGGTAGACTAGCTAAGTACATGGGATAAATGGGTAATTTGGTATGAAAGAAAGTAGGATGAATAAAGAAGATAAAGGCATGTTGGGTTGTAGTATGGTACGAACACAATGTATAAATATTGTTATTATAAACTGTTAGCAAATGTAAGGTATTGCAAGTAACATATGTCACCGCAAATGCTGCGGTAAGCAAATCAACTACCTCGCAATACCTAGCAACAAAGATCAAACAGACTAACAAGATTACAAATGAATTATAAGGTAAGCATAAAACTAATCAACGTGATTAAGACAACACTTAGCGAAATATTTGAAATCAAAGAAGGAGATCGTCAGGAGATCCACTGTCATCGCTGCTATTCGATAATATCCTCGAGAAAACTATGCAAAAAGTAAACATAAATAGTGCTGGTTAAGTATATCACAGAAAGGACAATACCTATCGGTTGCTAATGATCTGGTTATTCTGGCCAGAGAAGTAAAGACGAACTTATAGACTCTATAAAAGACAGTAAAAAAAATTACGTAGCTAAGAACTTAATAGAAGACAACTCAAAGGAAAATCTACAAGTTTGAAAAGGTACAAACTTTCGAATACTTGGGTACAGTATTTACCTCAAAGCCATGTGACGAGGAGGAAATAGAAAAAAGAATAATGTCCGGAAATGATGCCATATATTATACGCTAAACGAACTACTGATCTACAAAACGATAACAAGGCCAGTCGTCACGTATGTACAGGGTGCGGCAGAGAGGACGGACGTTTTTGGGATGGGTAGTACTCTCCGCCTCCGTATACGAGATAGGTGGGGAGGGTACCGCTTGACTCGTGAGATCCTAGCATTATTTTACCAGTTTTCGTTATGGAGCCTTGGATGGTGGAGCACCGCGTTTTCGCCTATGATTGTTTCGTCCGAAATAATGAGTCTGTCATCGTCGTACAGCGTGAGTTTCGTCGCCACTTCAACAGTCATCAGAATAGAGCTGTTCCCTCTCGAAACACTATCCTTCGTTAGGTTGAATCACTTCGCAGGCGTGGTGAACTGATCAACAGAAGACCAAGAGTAGCGGCGCGAACAGTTCGAACTCCTGAAAATGTTGAACGCGTTCGACAGGTCTTTCTTCGCAGTCCGACTTGATCTGCCCGGAAACATGCTGCTGCACTTCGCCTTAGTGATCGTTCGGTAAGGCGAATTTTGCATATGGATCTCCGCTTTCACCCCTACAAATTGGCCATTGTGCAACAGTTACACCCCGGAGATTATGCACAACGAATGAACTTCGCACGTGAGATGGAAGCACTGATCGATCAAAATGAGAACCTCATTTTGTTAATGAGTGACCAACCCCACTTTCACCTAAACAGCATGGTTAACCAGCATAATTGTCGTTATTGGGCTAATGAAAATCCGCAGCAGTTACACGAGAGACCGCTGCACGTTATTCGCCCTCTCTTCCCTGGTCGCCTTATTTCCAGGTTTGGCGATGTTCATTGGCCTCCTCGGTCCCCAGATTTATCCATATGCGATTCTTTCTTATGGGGACAGCTCAAGGCTAGAGTATACGCGAACAAGCCCTGAACTCTGGACGAATTGAAGGGCGAAATTCGCGAGGAAGTCGCCCAAGTTGAGAGAGCGATGTTGGAGAGACTCTACGCGAACTTCCAACAACGCCTCCAGCACTGCATCAACGATTTCGGCCACCACATGCCTGATGTGATTTTCCACACTTGACTGTCTCAAATGCTATTTCCTTGTGAACCTGATTCCATCAATAAATTTGTTTTCGAGTAAAAATTAACTATTTTATGATTTTTTTAAAACAAACCGTCCATCCTCTCTGCCGCAGCATGTATATGAAACATAGACGATATCAAGAACAGAGCAAATAAACCTATATATATATATATATATATATATATATAGGTGAAAAATTAAAGCTTCCGCCTTTTGTTGGGTACTTCGACAAAATTTAAGCAAAGAGGACTCTTTATACTTTTTTTAATTCTCTCTAGCTTTCAATGGACTTTGCCATCATCATCAGGAGCTGCAATTACAATGATAACAGTAGCAACAAAGGTGTAAAATGAATTTAAATTGACTCAACTTACAGTAGTATGTGAGGATGTTGCTAATTGTTGTTTACGTATAGGATGAGGGAAACGTCCAGTAACATGGCAAAGTCCATTGAAAGCTAGAGAGAATTAAAAAAAGTATAAAGAGTCGTCTTTGCTTAAATTTTGTCGAAGTACCCAACAAAAGGCGGAAGCTTTAATTTTTCACCTAACTGGTCTAGACGACAATGACCACGTCTCAAGTTACATCCACAGATTTGGGGTTTTTCAATAACATCACGGAACGTCATGGGAACCAGGCAGTAAGAATGATGAAGGACTGGATCAAGGGCAGAAAACGACTGGCACAGGAGATCAATCGACGGATTTTCTTATTAAAATGTAGAAAACATGGCATTACACCACATCACATCACCCACCGCTTAACATCAATCACACACTTACTAGAAAGCCATTCAATAGAAGATGGGATGAAAAATCGTCTGCACAGGTTAGGTGACAAAATACTCACGCTTGAGATATCTTCCTGCCACAGACAGTTGAAAAAACTTCATTCCATACTCAATTCACTCCAAAGTGACATAATTTCTTCCACTTCTCCCTTAATTTTTGATAATTTCAAATATAGACAACTCAGACATTACAATAAAATCTTTCATAACATAAAAAACTCTAACACTCGTAAGTTTGACAGATTGTTGAATGACACCAGAAAAACCTTCCTCAACACTCAACAAAATTGGATAAAAAATCTCAGTAACGTTGACATCCCTCATGACATATTAAAATTTCTTTCCTTAGGGCCTAAGTTCAGTGTAGAGCCGATTGTTAACAATGACATTCCAATTAGATCAATCCTAGCGGATGTAGACACAATAGCATCCTCCATAAGTTATGACACTGAAAGAAACATTTTCACAACTCGTTCCACTAACCTCATCACTAACTACTATCATAATAACAATCTTAATAAAAAACATTCCTTTTATCACAACCTTTTAAACAAAACTAGAACATTTCTAAAACAACATCCTGAACTTATGGTTACAAGATCTGACAAAGGCAATGTTACAGTGATAATGCTTAAACAACACTATTTAGATCTTTGCAACAATCTCATCAATGATGACCCATCATATCATGAAATTAATAGAGATCCCACACTTAAAGTGGAAAAGAAAAGTAATGACATTGTTAAGGAACTTCTCAGCACTGGACAAATAACCCAAGAACAAAAAAGAACTTTGACTACTTATAACTCTGTCCCTCCCAAATTTTATGCACTTCCGAAAATTCACAAACCTGTACTCTCAGTAAGACCTATAGTTGCATCAATAGGTTCAGCCACCCAGGCTTTGTCTTCATTAATATCGCCAACACTAAAATCAGCACATGCAGATAATGATTACTACATCAAAGACTCATTTGAAGTCTCTCGTCAGTTCAACAGATTGACAATACCAGCCGATCATATTATCGCCAGTCTTGATGTGGTGTCGCTATTCAGCAACATCTATCTGGATGCATGTACAAGAACTATTAATAAACACTGGAATGAGATAAGTCAACACTGCAACATATCTCTAGAATCTTTCACCAACATTATAACATTCCTTTTTCATAACAATTATTTCTCTTTTAACAACAAAATATATTCTCAAACACATGGTTGTCCTATGGGATCTGTTCTGTCACCAATTTTGGCAGAATATGTCATGGATGATCTGCTTGATACTGTTATTCCGACACTACCCTATAACCTCTTCTTCATAAAAAAATACGTAGATGACATTATTTTATGCCTCCCTTCCATAGGTCTGGATGGTATTGTCAGAGAATTCAACAGCTATGACCCCTACATCCAATTTACCATTGAAAAAGAAGATGAGAACCTGTCTGTCCCCTTTCTAGACACAAGACTCATTCGCACCAACAACAACAGTTTATTGGTAGACTGGTACCAGAAACCTATGGCCTCAGGTCGGTTTCTCAATTTTAGGTCATACCATAAGCTAGGGATTAAAATCAATTTGGTAAAACAGATGAAAACAAGGGTAATCAGCATCTCAGATAATACCTTCCACACCTCAAATTTACGTAAACTATCAAAACTGTTCATCAATAATGGTTATCCGAAGTGTCTGATTAACAAGATCATTTTTAGTTCACCTTCCAATATTTTGCCGAACTCTGGTGATGCAGGTAATAGTCGCACAACCCCTAATAACGGAATTCCCAATAATAACATCAATCCTAACAGTACAAGCACCAACCCGGACTCCAGACCTGGTTTTGCTGTCCTGCCCTACATCAAGGAACTGACCCCTAAGCTGATCAGATTGTGCAGTCCTTTGAACTTTCGAATTGCTTGCAAATCCGTCCTCACTATAAACTGCATTTTTTCAAAAATGAAAGACAAAGTCCCGCTGCTTGGCTTAACCAACACAGTCTACTCCATCAATTGCAACAACTGCAACCAAATATACATAGGTCAGACCTCCAGATCTCTTAAAGGAAGGATTACATCACACAAAAGTGATGCTAGGCTTCATCCTGAAAGATGCGCTCTAGCATCTCATGTTAACACAACAGGGCATTCAATGAATTACACAAGTATCAAAGTTCTTGATAAAGAAAAACACCTTTCCAAACGTTTATTCCTGGAAATGTCCCACATTTTCATGAATAACAACTGTATCAACAAAAAGACAGATGTTAAACAACTGAGTGTCATTTACTCATATTTGCTAAACTGCGAAAAATTGGAGAACTTACATATCTCCCCAAATTTAAACTCTTCACAACCATAATTAGAATCTGTGTTTTGGCCGATTCCACCAGTAAATTTCATTCCACTCAAAATATAATAATTCTCTCCTCACGATTTATTAATAATTGTTAATTTAAATTCCCATTAATAAAAATATAGTTTATTCAACTGCCTCTGGTCGGTTTAACAAATTCTTACATAAAATTCTGAAAATCTCATCATCTGAAGTGATTTGGCAACGTTTGGCACACGCCCACAATTCGTTCCATCTTTCAACACTGACATTGACATCCTTCGGCCTTCTGTCAAAGGGTTTCATGTCACTCATTATTCCATGACCACTAATTTGTGCAATCATCAAGTGGCTTCACGATGTAATGCTCTAATGTTTTTTAAATAATTTTTAATCTGTTTTTAACTTGTTCTTGTCATATTTTATATAATTTTGACCATTGTACAATCTATCCAGCTCTCACCATGTTACTGGACGTTTCCCTCATCCTATACGTAAACAACAATTAGCAACATCCTCACATACTACTGTAAGTTGAGTCAATTTAAATTCATTTTACACCTTTGTTGCTACTGTTATCATTGTAATTGCAGCTCCTGATGATGATGGCAAAGTCCATTGAAAGCTAGAGAGAATTAAAAAAAGTATAAAGAGTCCTCTTTGCTTAAATTTTGTCGAAGTACCCAACAAAAGGCGGAAGCTTTAATTTTTCACCTAACTGGTCTAGACGACAATGACCACGTCTCAAGTTATATATATATATATATATATATATATATATATATATATATATATATATATATATATATATATATATATATATATATGGAAACGGAAGGTATTAGGGAAGATTCTGAAAGTGAAAGGTCTATTCAAATAGCCTAACATAGCGACGTGAAAGGAATAACAACATAGACAAACAACAACAAAGGCATTTTGTATCCACTCAGTGGCGGGATAGAAAAGGAGAGGCAGACCTAGGATTGGTGGAAATCGGAAGTGAAGAGGACTTGAGAAGAATAAACACAAATCACTGAGAAAGTTATGACATGATGTAGTTGTTCGTTTCTGAGTTCAACCTACTAGTAATATCTAGAAACGTTGCACCTCCAAAACTATCTACCTTGATTGTGGATTATAATTAGAACAAACCGACAACCTTAACAATGTGTTCTACGAAAGTTAGTTAGTGAAGGATGAGCTTGTTGGTACCTCGGTATACAGGTTTTCCTTCGCGGTATAATAAAATTAAAATATCATGGACCTTCGAATCCTTTTGTGTGTAGCTTAGGAAAACAGTAACGAACAAGATATTCATGATAATAAGCAACCAATATTTTTATCAATCGATCTAAAACATGTTCACTGAACATATGTGGCCTGAATTCCAAAATTGTGATACATCTATACCTATAAAAAATGTCCGTTCCGTATCGTACAGTTGCGTGCGCTGAAATTGCCGTATACATTATCCATATACATTGTATCGAAAGTTTGGTCGCGGATATAATTTCAGCATGCAAGTTCAGCTCTGAAAATATACATATATTTCACAAATTTTACGTGGCGTGGGAGAGCTAGGGCGAATAATTAACTTTTTTAGGCTGCTCGCTCACAACTTTGGTTGCACGAATCAGCCAGCGGGAAGAATTATTGAATTTGTTGTTGCGCTGTATTTCAAAAGTGGGATTTTATGTATTTTTTTGTCACCTTTGTGAGAGGCGGTGAATTTTTAATTTTATAGAGTGGACACTCCTACTGATGAGATATATATATATGAAGTAGGAAAATAATGGATTAAATCTGCAAAAAGGAGGAAAGTGGATTCGAGCAGAAAATAGGATAAGTAACCCGAACGACACGTATTTCTTCTGGTTGGCTTCATCAGGCCCGAAATGAATGAATATATGCAACTACAAAAGTAGATACACATACCCACACATCCGGATACGGGTGTAACCTGAGGAAACGAAGATGGAGACGAAAAAAACAACACACGAAGTCCACAATAAAAGCCAACCTACACATTGGAGTATAAAATGGCTAGAAGACCTCGAGTTTTCAAGGAGACGACTAACCACAACCGCGCGGGCAGTTATAACCACTTGCTGTGGTACTTCAAGCCCAAAGGATCTACAAAAAGGAAATGATCGTACGGAGAAAGGTACAAAAAGTAGGAAAATAAAGTGCAAAATCTGCAAAAAGGAAGAAAGTGGATTCGAGCAGAAAATAGGATAGGTAACCCGAGCGATACGTATTTCTGCTGGTTGGCTTCGTCAGGCCCCAAATGAATGCACTGGACTTGAAGTACGACAGCAAGTGGCTAACCGCCCGCGTGGTTCTGGTTAGATGCCTCCTGGAAAATTCGAGGTCTTCTAGCCATTTTATACTACAATGTGTAGGTTGGCTGTTGCTGTGGACTTCGTGTGTTGATTTTTTCCTCTCCATCGTCGTTTCCTCAGGTTACACTCGTATTCGGATGTGTAGGCATGTGTATCTACTTTTATAGTTTCATATGTGCATTCATTTCGTACCTGATGAAGCCAACCAGCAGAAATACTTATCGCTCGGGTTACCTATCCTATTCTTTGCTCGAATCCACTTTCCTCTTTTCTGCGGATTTGGTCCATTATTTTCCTACTTTTTGTCATATACCTTTCTCCGCACGATTATTTTCTATATATATATAGGTATATAATTATATGAGAAATAATAATAACATGGCTCAAGCCACTCTCATGTCGACGGATGGTAGAAGAACTGCCTCTCGTCTGCCTACATGCCAACGGACTTCTTCTACGCTCTCTTAAATGATTCCAGTCAAGTTTCTGCTGGTTGTTCCCAATGAATAGATCGCTGAACATCGATAACTGTCACCTTTAATCTCAGGTTATCGAGAATGTGAGATAGTTCATTCAAAGAGGTATTCTCGGTTGTACTGATTAGATGTTATTAACTTCTGTGGTGTGTGTCGCAGCCTGGATAGAATGCCGTTTTGCAAAAACTTAAAACGTATATAGCGCTATTAATACAGCTTTCGTTCATCCCAACACTGAATGCTAACCATGGACAGCTGTTTCGTGCTATTCGGCAACTCATTGGCATGGTCTAGGCTTGGCCTCAGGTAGGAAGGAGAGCAACTATTTTTAAGCCAGAACATAAGGTAAATCGATATAAGACAGCATGAAGTGCCATTATTTACCAGAATCGACCACTGTGAAAGTGGAAACAGCAAGCTGTCCATTGGAATTGTATCCCAGTTAGCACGTAAAAACCGGATGACCACTGTGGTCACTAGGTGCCGCCGACTCTGTATTTGATTCTGGTAGTAGATGGCACTCTGCCTAGTTTTGCACATAATACTGTAATTTTTTTTTGAATATTCGGCAATCGAACATCGAAGATAAAATTTGTTTTTCGAACATCTGCGGGATCAACAGCAACATTGATGCTGTTCATCACTACCTGCAATCCAATCGTCCCGCCGTGCTTTCCTTGGCGGAGACAAAAATCTCAGAGGCTGCACCGATTAACCATCTCAACTTCCCAAACTACGAGGTGCACTCCAATCTGAGAAAGAACGGGGGAGTTGTGGATTTTGTCCGCAGCAGTCTGTCCTGCTCCAGGGATCTTTCTTTGGAATCAGACCGGAAGGACATTCTGTGGCTTCGCCTCAACTCCAAAACATCACCCAAATTTATTTGCTGCCTTTATCGCTCTCCCTCGAACCATAACTGGGATGACCTACTCGAATACCTCGCCGTCCAGATCGACTTCCTGAACATCAATCACCCCGCTTCAGAGGTAGTTCTTCTCGGTGATTTCAATGCCCATAATGAGCTTTGGTTGGGCTCAAATAAGACCGATGCAGCAGGTCGTGCAGTCGAAGCGTTCGCTCTTACTCAAGGGCTGACCCAGCTGGTGACGAGCCCTACTTTTTTCCCCAGCGTCTCGTCACACGCCAGTAGCCTGCTGGATCTCTTTCTGACCACGCATCCTGCCCCTTACAGCACTGCCGTCCTGTCCCCCCTGGGTAACTCAGATCACGGTGTTGTGGAGGTTAGGTTTCGGTCAGAAGCCGCTGTGGCCGCAGAAACTCGCACAGGCCGCAAAACTTGGCATTACGGACATGCCGACTGGGAGGGGCTCAGAGACTTCTTCTCTAGCTTTCCTTGGAGAGATGTCTGTTTCACTGACGCGGATGCGTCGACTGTCTGTTCTTCAATAACCGAAATTATCCACGTCGGAATGGAGGAATACATCCCTCACACAGTGAAAGTTCCTAAACCAGGGTCCAACGGCTGGTTCAACAAATCGTGTGACACTGCTCGCCAGCAGAAGATCAAGGCCCACAGAACCTACTTACAAAACCCTACTGTAGAGAACAGACAAGCCGACGTCGAGTCCAGAAACAAATATAACGAAGCGGTTCGCAATGCCAAAACCCAGCATGATATAAAAGTTAGGCACAGGGTAATGTCGCAGCGCAATGGCAGCCGGTCTTTCTGGACGCTGGCCAAGCAGATTGAAAAGAACCTCTCACACAGTAGCCTTCCACCACTTACGTGTCAGGATGGAACTATTGTATTCGACTCAAAGGCCAAGGCGGAAGTGCTAGCCAAGATCTTTGCTGCCAACTCCACCATGGACGTCCCCACCAACGCCCAAGTGCCGTCAATTCAAAGGGTTCCCCACACTATGCGGGAGGTAACATTCAGGCATAAGACCGTAAAACGAGTGCTCTTGTCGCTCGACATCAACAAAGCTTCTGGTCCGGACTTGATTCCTGCCATTGTACTGAAGAGATGTGCAGCTGAGCTTGCTCCAGTTCTTTCGCGTCTCTTCCAGATATCTTATGAATCCGGCACCTTCCCAGAAAACTGGAAATTTGCTCATGTACAGCCCATCCCAAAAAAAGGATCTAAAACCGACCCTTACAACTACAGGCCTATAGCTCTGCTTTCTGTTATAAGTAAAGTGATGGAGAGGTGCATAAATCGCGAGCTTCTGGACTACCTCGAACGTCACAGCTTGATTAGCGACAGGCAGTACGGTTTCCGGCACCAACGATCCACAGGGGACCTCCTAGCTTACGTCACGCAACTGTGGAGTAAACTCATCCAGTCTCATGGTGAGGCTCATGCCGTTGCTCTTGAAATCACGAAAGCGTTCGATCAGCTGTGGCACGCTGCCCTCTTGAGCAAACTTCCATCCTACGGCCTCCCAGAAAAGCTTTGCAGATGGGTGGCTGACTTTATCTCTGGCCGCAAGATATCCGTCGTAATTGACGGATTCTCCTCTTCATCCCACAACGTCAACGCGGGTGTTCCCCAGGGATCGGTCTTGGCTCCAACACTGTTTCTCTTACATATCAACGACCTCCTTTCCTGCACGATCAACCCAATCCACAGCTTCGCTGATGACAGCACTCTACATGCAGGAATTCAGAGTGACAAGCCGATCTCTGCCGCTGAGCTGGAAAAAAGAAGACTAGCGACGACTTCTTCTCTGACAAGAGACCTGGAGGCTATCACTGCTTGGGGACGCAACAATCTTGTACAGTTCAATGCTTCCAAAACACAGTACTGTACTTTGACGAACAAAAAGCGTCCTAGCGCTCATACAGTTTCGATGGACGGTCGAGTCCTACCAAAGAGCCATTCATTTCGGCTGGTCGGAGTCCAGATCACCGAGGACCTGGTCTGGCACGAACACATCTCTTCAATAGCTGCAGCTGCTGGGAAAAAGCTAGGCTATTTGTTTAGGGCTAAGAAGTACTTTTCTCCGCATGACCTTCTCACTCTATACAAGGCCCAGATAAGGCCTAGCCTCGAGTATTGCTCACACATTTGGGGTGCTGCCGCCCCGACTACATTGTCCATGCTCGATGCTGTCCAGAGGAGGGCGGTCCGACTGATCGATGACTCTTCTCTAACAGACAGTCTCGGGACTCTTTCGCACCGGCGGGCCGTCGGCGATCTAGCTCTTTTCTATCGCTACACCAACGGGCTTTGCTCCTCAGAGCTCTCTGCCGCCGCGCGATGTGCCTGCCAGACAGACCCGCCTGACTTCGGCGTCCCATCCTAACCGTGTCAAACTTCGTACATCCAGAACTGGCCGATACGACCGCTCCTTTGTCCCGAGGGTGTCTAGATTGTGGAACAAACTACGGGAGGAAGCTTTTTCCAGTTCTACTAACCTTAAGCAGTTCAAAAATCGTATTAACAAAATTTCTTTGGGATCATCATAGCAGCCGCGGTGTTCCGGCATTTAGGCTTCTGCCTGCGCGGCTGTTTCGATATAAAAAAAAACAAAAAAAAAAAAATTCGTAAAATTCGAGAATGTTTTGCAGCTATCGTTTAAATTTTTGATGTATCCGCTATATCGTCGTCATAAGGTACGAACTCATTATTTTTTCAAATATTTTTCTGCGCACGTCTCTACTAGTAGATCAACTATTGAAGAAACCGATTGTCTGTCTGATGTACCTGATCCGTTTGATTTGAGGACTCTGGGTCTAGCTACTGCCCAGATTCAGAAAACCCTTCAGAAGGTGCAAGAAACAAAAGACCAAAAGGTTACATACACCAAGTAAATAAGCGCCTTCAACGTGAAGCCATTCCAGACGATATTGCAGACAAGAAGAAAAAAGGTGAACAAGATAAAAATGAATGAAAAGGAATAAAGCAAAATTACTTCGTATACTCGGGAAGGAATATGGAGGCAAGAAAAGGCTGGCGGAGAATGGAGCATCTAGTAAAAGGGAGCTAGAAACATAGGGGACAGGTGCAGTTCAAAAAAATGCAATAATTTTAGAAACAAGAGACAGTTCCGGAACATAACTGATGATCAAAGTCAGGAACTTTTCGATAAGTTTTGAGGAGAAATGGACTAGAAACAGATGCAAACCTTTGTAGCTGCCCTTGTAAATAAAGTTGAAACAATTCACCAAGAAAAAATCGCGACGAGATTTCTCCTGCTTTTACCCCATTTTAAAAAAACGTGTTTCAAAAAGGGAAACTTTTCCAAACAAGAAAAATATTATTATTAAGCAGAAAAGATCTACAATTAAATCACTTTTTGAGAAGATACCAAGGTTACACGCACATTACTGTCCAGCTTCTACTAGTAAATTTATTGTATTTACAAAATTTGATTAACTCATATAGTGAGGTCTGTGAACTGTACAAAAAGAAGATCGATAAAAAGCTAATTTCTGGCAAAAACATATATACATACATCACACCTTTCTCAGCTACTTCGAAGATTTTAAATATTATTCATCTATAATACCAGGAGGGAAAAAAGGAGATCCTTGTGTTACCGAGTTAGGAGCTCTCAGGTATACCTCACAGGGAATTGAATATTTGTATAAATCGACCTTTGATCACGAATGGATTTCCTCACCAAAAAGAATATACCTAGGCGTTGGTTCGGTTAAAAATCGTTATAAGGCTCCTTCTCGAATAAAATGAGATAAATATGCAAGCACTCAAACCTTCTATTCACCAAGATTACCATGGATTTTATGATTCATTGAGAAAACTTTAATTTTTTGTATTACCTGTGTCTATACAGGGTGACTTTGAAGTTGAGACATTAATTTTCAGATAATGATTGTAGAAGGAAGATAAACCAAAATATAAATTAAAAAAAAATTACCTTGTTTTATAAAGTACCCTCCCAACAAGTATTTCAGTGCGGACCTGTATTTGATCGTGAGGTCTTGGAGCACCGGCATGCTCTCTCCTGTGAGGTCTTAAGTCACCTGATTCACGAGCCCGTTGTACTACATTAACAAAGGAACGAGGGGTTGGTTGCACTCGATTGGGAAACCGATCCGCATAAACATGTGCCATTTTTTATTTCGTTTGTGCCACGCAGCAAACACCACTATTCACTCACGCGTTACTGACTGACACATCGACTGAATAAAAACATCGTGATCAGCGTTTCAAATTCTTTTGCTTTTTTGTTTCCGATGGGATGAACCGATAAGGCGGATTATATCCGTTGTTGCCAAACACGAGCACATAATATTATTATTGAGACAGGGCGGTACTCAAACTTCTAAAGGGCTATAACTTTGTTACTTTAATTTTACCACAAAAATGTTAAAGGAAAAAAATATTTCTTTTGATCAGATCTACCCACTGTTAAAATAAATAACTCAACTTCGAAGTCACCCTGTATATGAAATAACATTTTTATTCATATTCATTAGAAAATAAAATATTTGCCGGTCCCGGTGTATTATTATTACCAACTGTTAGTTATTATTTACCAATATTTAATAGTTGTTACAAACATTTACTTATTTATAGTGGATGATTAAACCTCGCATCTTAATACAAGTTTCATTAATTTTGGCTAGAAACCTCGTAAATCATCATATATATTTTTTTCTTCAAAACTAACGATTATAATTCGTTTTTACCTTAATGTCTCCTTCATGAACAGACTACTTTCTCAAGTTTCCGAGACTTGTTTTTTTCACATTAACCATCAGTTTCGGAAAGCCTTTCTCTCTCCTGTAAAACTACTATTTTTGAGTTACAAGGTTTTGACTTTTCAACGATGATATGAGCTTTCTGCCAGCGGTTTACCTGCGGAGCAAATAGGTGATACCACCGCATGCAAATTGGCTGACAATTTACTTATGCCATAAAATATACAAAAGGTAATGGAATTTTTATGGCTGTTTTTAAGAACAATGTCCTATGTTAATAAGTCTCAGGCGTACCAAGTCGGCGATTAGCAGCTAGTGCAAAATAAAATGTCTTGCTGCGACAGTTGACTACAAAGTGGTCGATGAGCTCGTGGATAAAATGATCCATATAGCCTTATTCGGTTCAGTCGTGATGCTGACAGACTGGACAGACATTCAGATTTATGTATATGTATAGAGAAGAAGGAGAATTATAAGGTATTAAGTATTCACGATAGATTCAAACGATATTTTTGTAGTACATTTTTTTGCAGACTCAAACAGTTTCTCGTATATACAACCGCAGATGGAAAGATCTAAGCCTAACCTCAGCTCAGCTTCAGATATGCATATGCATGTGCCCTACATTGCGCTGAATGGTCGAAACGACAAAGCTCCTTAAGCAGTTCTGCTGAATGTGGCGACAGCCTGAAATCTCAAAATGCGGTCAGCCGTTCAGTGCACTTTCTTGGTGACAAGGGCAAGCAATATTTGCTCAACTACGAACTAAAGCTTCTTGGGAAAGAGCAAAGCCTAAAGAATGCTGAATGCAATTTCCATCATTAAATATATGCCATTAACTGAAAATAGCAACTAGCCCTGTAATTATTTGAAAAAAAACATTTTGTTTCCATTTTCGCAATTTCATTAATGATAAAGCAAGATATGGTCGAGCTTATTTACATTTATGTTGTATGTGTTGTGGTTATACTTATAAATACATCAAAGTATAGTATGTTTTTGGCAACACCGTTTTTGACAGATGACGCGTGAATCGTGTCTTGCGTCATTGTCAAACTTGTTCAGTTTGAACTATAATTTAACCATGAATCGACTTACGAACGAACAACGCTTGCAAATTATTGAATTTTACAATCAAAAATTCATGCGCGGTTAAGAGAGTGCATCGAGCACTGCTTCCAATTTATGGGCAATTTGGTCGACCTACTGAGGGAGCTATTCGGAAGCTTGTGACTAAATTTCGAACCCAGTTTACATTATTGGACATTAAACCACCAACACGCAGACGTAGAGTGAGGACTGAAGAAAATTGCGGCTGTATCCGCCAGTGTTAGTGATGACCGTGAAATGTCGACTCGCCGCCGTTCGCAGCAATTGGGCCTCTGTTACTCCACTACGTGGAAAATTTTGCGACAGGATTGGGGTGTAAAACCTTATAAGTTGCAGCATTTTTTTATCGAAAAATTGTGTTCAGCGACGAAGCTCATTTCTGGTTGAATGGGTACGTTAACAAGCAAAATTGCCGCATCTGGAGTGAAGACCAGCCAGAAGCATTGCAAGAGCTACCAATGCATCCCGAAAAAATCACTGTTTGGTGTGGATTATGGGCCGGTGGCATCATCGGGCCGTACTTCTTCAAAGACGACAATGGCCGGAACGTAACTGTGAATGGCGAGCGCTACCGTGCGATGATAACAAACTTTTTTTGACCAAAATGGAAGAGCTGGACTTGGCTGACATGTGGTTTCAACAAGACGGTGCCACATACCACACTGCACACGAAATGGCCCTATTGAGAGGCGAGTTCGGTGAACAGTTTATCTCACGTTTGGGGCCCGTCAATTGGCCGCCTAGATCGTGTAATTTAACGCCGTTGGACTATTTCTTGTGGGGCCATGTTAAGGCTAACGTCTACAGCGATAAACCAGCAACGGAAGCCAATATTGAAGTATTTATTCGTGAGATACCGGCCGATATGTTGGAGAGAGTGTGCCAAAATTGGACCTTGCGCATGAGCCATCTAAAGCGGAGCCGCGGCCAACATTTACATGAAATAATCTTTAAACACTAAATTATATCGACCCTTCTATCGACTCAAATAAAGATTTGATCGTTTTTTCAAATTTTTTGTGTTTTTTTTTTAAAATCAAATCCTATACCTCTTAAAAAATCACCCGTTATTATTGGCACATTCGGAAAAGTAAAACACCGTGATTATCACGTCTCACTGTATTTTATCGCTATCTTTAGTTTATACCTTTGCTCAAGCTTAGATGAAGGTGAAGGATGGCGGTGAGACTTCCTGCACTTTTTCTGCCCAAAATAACTTTGAGCGAATCACCGTTACTTTATCTCAGTTTTTGAACACTCTCACCAAGAAAGCTACAGTACAAGAAGTGTGATAAGCAAGCTAATATCCGAGTTTATGTATCAAATAATTTATTTATGTATGTATCTTTGTATGTTTATTTATTTATTTCTTCTCGGCAAAAAAACATTGTATAGGAATATTCATACATTTTCAACTAGAATTTAAAAAACCCATATCTAATACAAACCACTCAAATAGTAAAAAATAAGATTCAACAGCATGTCACATTTCGGCTGCTCATAATTTAACACTAAATGCCTCTAAATCAAAAGTTATGATTTTTGGACCAAAGCAGATACGAATCATAATAGAAAATGGAAATCTATATTGGCTCAACATCAACAACATTCCTTTACCAGTTGTATCTGTAAGCTAAAATCTGGGTTTATGGTTGGATAATGAATTAAAATTTGACCATCATATAAAGAAGTTCAAAATCTTATGGTATCCTTAAACAACTATATCCTCAACGACATTTACTAAATAGTAAATTAAAATTACAGCTCTGTGATTCACTAATTATTTCAAGGATATCTTATTGTGACGCAGTATACGGACCCGCTTTATTGCAAAGTGATAAGACCAAGCTGCAGCGACTCCAAAATTCTTGTTTCCGTTATTGCCTTGGCATTAGAAAATACGACCACATCGGTCATGTTTATAAGGAAAACGGAAAATTAAATTTAGAAAATCGTAGAATCTATCATACACTATCTTTAGTCCATAAGACGTTAATCAATAAGAAACCAGAGTACCTTCTCAACAAGCTACAAAAATTTGAAGATGTTAACAACTTGGCAACAAGAAATAGTCAATCCCTAGTGATTCCCCACCACTCAACATCGTTATACAAGAAAAGTTTTTTATACATTGCGGCCAAGCACTGCTACAATCCACCAACTGAGTACCGCAATTACAGTCTAATAAATTTAAAAAAAAATTAAAAGCAATGCTTCTATCCACCTCCTCTACCTGATGATAATGAGATCAATTTTAAAAATTGGACAAGAATAAAACTGACTATATGATTTTTCGACTCATATCATATGAACATCATGATTTTATATTAAATGACTTAAAATTTAAACATGTATACTTATATAGACTATATAAACTTTATTAGGCAGTTATGACAAATCACATGTATGGTATTCATTATTTTACGACACTATTCTTATTCACGTTTGTAATTTTATTTTATGACTGAGTTGAAAAATACCTTAAGGTAACACTCCGCCATTTCGATTCTTTAATTGCAAATTTTCAGTACCTCACCTTACCCAAAAGATGTATTTGTGAAAGAATCGAATAAGGGTATGTTATTATTACTGTTATTATATTTCACAATATTCTTCCACACCATAAAAGATGCTTTCAATTAAATAGAGTATTGAGAGATTCCTTAATACGTAATATATACTAAGTGACATATAAATCCGAACACCCAGTTTAAATGGTTTTATTTTAATAAAATTTTGTATAAGTACTTAATGAAGCATAATAAGTAAATGATAAAAATTTCAAAATGATTGCTCTGCTTTAAAGCCCTTTGACCTTTAATAATGTGTGGATGCACCCTGATGTGCTACGCATTCTCCAACGCGCCTAGGCATGCTTCTGATCAGGTGGTCAATGTCCTCCTGTGGTATCTCATTCCAGGCAACTACCAACTCCTCTCGAAATGCTTCTAGAGTCTGAGGAGGACGTTGCAAATTGAGCAATCTCCTACCCATCATATCCCACACGTGCTCAATTGGGGATAAGTCGGGAGATCTTGGTGGCCATAGTAACAATGTGACATCATCATGTTGAAAGAAGTCGATTGTGACTCTTGCAACATGTGGTCGGGCATTATCTTGTTGGAAAGTTGGATCTGCCAGGGTGTCAAGATAGGGTAAAAGATGGGGTTCTAGAACTTCGTGGATATAACGCTGCGCGTTCATGTTACCTCTGATGAAGATTAAAGGGTACCTGGAACCATAAGCTATAGCACCTCAAACCATAACTCCAACAGTGTGATGAACATGTCTTTCAACAGAAAACTGTGGATTCCTCCTTTCACCACGTCGCCTTCTAACCCTGGCACGACCATCGTGCATGCCTAAACAAAATCGAGACTCGTCACTAAAGACAATACTGTTCCATTCCTGATCCCAGAGTTACCGTTGTCTGCACCACTCAAGGCGATTACGTCGGTGTTCTCGAGTTAAAGGGAGGACCCAGTGTGGCCGGTATGAAAACAAGCCAGAACTTCTCATTCGTCGGTAAACACTTCGCATGCCAATAGGTCTTCCGTGTTCTGCAAACCATTCATTTGCAATGGACCTGGTAGTGGAGAAACGGTCCCTTAAGGCCAATAATCTTAGGCGGCGATCTTCACGGTCTGTTGTTCTACGGCGGCGTCCAGTGCCCCTTGCTCTTTGCGTACGGCCTTCTCGAAGCCATGCCTGACAACGCCTAACCACAGTGTCTACACTTCTTTGCACTCTAACTGCAATTGCCCGAAAAGAAAGTCCAGCTTCCCGAAATCCCACTATACGGCCCCTATCAAACTCACTAAGTTGACGAAATCGTACAGGTCTCCGTACTCTAGGCATCGTAACCGATCGTAAAGGATGTCAAGAACCAAAATCCGCCAACGCTGATTCTTTACTGCGGCTGAAATATTCATTTTTAGAGCGTTAGTGAATTAAAAAAAAGCAGTATCAAAACCGGAATGTCCAACTGATAAGGATGAAAATTTTTTCACTTGTTATTTACAGTAAGATAAATACATTCACCAACTTTTATTAACATAAAACCATTTAAACTGGGTGTTCGGATTTATATGTCACTTAGTATATTTAGACTGTGGCAATTCTTTATTTCCAAAGGCAGTAGGTCACAAATTTTCGACCGTTAATATTTGGAGACCTACACAGAATTTGGGATCTATAGGGTGGTATATAGAAGTCTTCACTAATCCTTGTATAAATTGAATGCATTTGGCCGTGTGTTGGTAATGTTTCTTTATTTTTAAATATATATAAATAAGTTTCCAAAATGTATAAGCCAGTAGGTGTAAGTAAGGTAACCAAATGAGTTCATGCGGTTCCTGTATATCGCACATTGCCATGGATGTTGTTGATCGATAGGATCTTCGACAGGTTGTGGACGCAAATTCCAGGACAACGTACCAGGAACTTGCAGAGATGCTCAGAGTGAGTCCTGAAACTATTCGTTTGCATCTTCGTCAGCTAGGAAACACGTGGAGGTTAAGCAAATAAGTCGTCCTCCATTTGTTCAGCAAACATTTCACGCAACGCTAATGAACCATTTCTTAATCGGTTATTAACCTGTGACGAAAAATGGATGTTGTATTCGAATTCTAAGCGTTCGTATCATTGGTTGTCGTCTACTGATTCGGTACCACACACGCCCAAGGCTTCCTTGCACCCAAACCAGGTTTTGTTGTGTGCTTGGTGGACAGCAACTGGAATTGTCCATTATGAGTTTTTGAAAAGGGGTCAAACCATCACTGCTAACTTGTATTGTCAGCAGCTTCAACGAGTACAAGCAGCACTCATCCAAAAACAGCCTTCTTTGATCAATCGGAAGAAAGGAAGTGACCGTGAAAAAATTTCTGAACTCGGCTGGGAAACGTTACCGCACCCGTCATATTCTTCCGATATTTCGCCCAGTGATTATCACCTTTTTTGTCTCTGACAACTGTATGAGGTACCCACAGTTCACAACTCGAGATGGTGTAATAAATGCAGTCCGCCAATTTTTTTACTACAAATCCAGGGAGTTCTACAATACCGGCATACAGAAATTGGTTCCACCTTGGCAAAAGGTCATTGAATGTGATGGTAATTACTTCGACGAATAAATAGTGTCTTATTGTTTCTCAATATAAATTTATATTTTTCTACTAAAAACCGCACGAACTTATTTGGTTACCTGATACTTTGAATCTCTTAAACAGATCTCCATCTGATGTTCTAACACTAGCATATGTTATACGAGTACATCTGATCTATTTGTTTTATAAACGCATCCCTTGAATAAGTAGAAATTCCCCAAAATGGTATGCCATATTTTAGTCAGAGTTTACCTGAAATAAAATTAATTAAGCCTCGTTATTACTTAGTCATAGTCCTGCTTCCACTCCATACAGGAATCCATATACACACCAAGAAGTTTTATATATTTCACGTTATTGATGTTAATAATGTGAATATTTGATACATTGTGTCTTGCTTAGATTTAAATACAAAATTTAATTTAAAAACCAGTTACATAGCCTACAGGGTTTATCCAGAAAGTAATAGGACTGAGTCGATTTAAAAAAATTTATTGAGTCGATCGTTACAATTCTTTAAAAACTTTCAAAATAGGCTCCTTCTGCGTCAATGCAGCGCAGCCAGCGCGATTTCCAAGCATTGAAGGCGTCATGGAAGGCATTCTCCGGAATAGCCTTAAGAGCCCCCTCTGTCGTCTCATAATGCTTGCCTTTCATCGGCCTTTTCAGTCAAGGAAACAAAAAAAGTCCGGGGGGGCACATCTGGGCAGTAGGGCGGCTGCGGAAGCGTTGGGATGCCGGCCTTGGTCAGAGAGCTTTTCACAAGAAAGGCGGTGTTAGCCGGGGCGTTGTCGTAGTGCAACTTCCAGTCGGCTGCGATGTCTTGTCGGACCCGACTGACTCTTTGTTTGAGACCCCTGAGCACTTCCACGTAAAACATGGCTTTGACGGTTTGTCCAGGAGGAACAAATTCATGGTGGACGATGGCTTTGATGTCAAAAAAGACAATGAGCCTCGTTTTCACTTTGGATTAGCTCATTCTTCCCTTTTTTGGGCGAGGAGACGCCGTCGTGTGCCACTCGGAAGATTGCCTCTTTGTCTCGAGATCATACTCAAAGATCCAAGACTCGTCAGCTGTGATTACGTTATTCAAAAATTCGGGGTCACTTTCACACATGTTCAAATTTTCTTGGCACACTTCCACTCGCCGCAATTTCTGGTCGTCAGTGAGCACTTTTGGGACCATTTTCGCGCACACCTTGCGCATGTTCAAATGCTGTGTAAATTTAACATCTGACAATTAAACGAATATTTAGTCGACGGTCTGAGTTAAAAACTGCGCACACCAGTCACATTATCGGTGTTTGTCGAAGTCGAAGGTCTTCCAGCACGGCCTTCATCAGCGACCTCTTCCCGGCCCTCCAAAAAGGCCTGGTGCCACCGAAACACACCACTTCTTGCTAAAGCAACACCTGGGTAAGCCTGCTTGATCATATCAAACGACTCTGTCGCAGATTTACCGAGTTTCACACAGAATTTAATCGCGTACCTCTGCTCTAACGAACGCTGCATTTTCGGCTTGCACCACTCACAGAAACACGTCGCGTGAAAATGCCTGTCCTGACTCTCCAAGTGCTCGGAGACAACTGACCAGCCGCTCATTCGTCAGCTAGGGACGCCCTCTACCGAATCCAGTCGGTACGCGCACGCTCCGAAGTACAGTGATGGCGGAAGAAAATGAGTCCTATTACTTTCCGGACAAACCCTGTATATTGTCTTCTAACTGTTTCTCTGAAGAACCAGAAGTTGCCTTTGGGTTGCTTTTGTTGAGAACAGTGCCGGCGCTACCACTTTCACTCAAAGAATTCTTAATCTTCTCAAATCATCCAAAACTGTATTCCATAATACACACTTCTCTAGATATCACACCCCTTGCCATGCAATGCACACCTGCAACCGTAAACGTATAAAAATAGACCATTGTGGGATATACGTAGGTATCCACGTGTCACTACAGGCGTTATATTCGACCTATCATCGCAACGTTAAAACGGGTTTCCACTATTATTGAAATTACAGTAGGTTCGTTACATGCTCGCAGTTGAATATTTCATTGAATACGCTTTCGTAGCTAACATAGTAAAAAATGCAATGTTCCAATTCTGACACTTGGTACCGAACATAACGTTCTATGAACAGATGACAGCGTTGTGTGGGAAGCGTTGACGTCATTTTTTTAATGGAAACAGCTGAGAAGGATGCTCTCAAATACCTTAAATACCTTAGTATCTCGTTGATTGTTCCACATGCTCGATGCCCTTGAAGTAATGGAGCATTTATACCTGTCTAGTTTTGGATGTATAGGACTTTGCAGACAGATCCTGTACTCCTTCTTCCGTATGTATCAGATATTGGTGCTGTGACTGTTGTAGAATCTGCAGATGATTACAGTATTTGTTGCAACTGACGAAGAACTATTAAGTACTGTTAGGGCCAATTTCACCAGCATTAATATTTGACGGTGAGTTGGACTAATAGGAGTAGACCTCATCAAACTGCAATTCGATAGAAGCTGTCAAAGCTCTCTGAATATCATTATAGATGTAATATTATGTCTTTGCGCTTTAGAATTAAGGTAACGTTCATAGAATTTCAAAATTTTATCATTTCAGAAGAGACGGTCAGTTATTTAAGTGGGACCAATGGGAATGCGGCAAATAATAAGTCGATTTTCTAGCTATTATATTTGGTAGGATGTTTTCACTATTGCTGTCCGTGAAATGAATATGGGGGTCCACGATAGTGGATCTCAACACATACTCTGATAGTACCTATTTGAAAGTGCTAAGAAAGTATTTTAAAAAATATAAACAGATAGTATATCACACAAATTATAGTGAGTCAGTGTTATTTTGTTTGAGAGTGCTGGAGAAAAGTAAGTACATTATTTTTTATTAAATTTTAGTTTTTAGTTATGTACTCGTTGTTAACAAAGATAGACAAATTACGCCAATCATGACTTTAGTTATTAATAGTTAAATATTCAATCATGCAAAATTACACGAGTACTCCTCTATAGTTTCTTTTTGAAAGTTTTAGCAATCGGTAATATAATTACAGTGCAATCTCCGTAATTCGAGCTAATTGTTGCAAGAAGATGTTCGAATTATGGAATGTTTTCGGAAAAATCAAAAAATATTTTTAATATACAGCTGCTGGATTTTCTGTCTTATTTAAATAATTTAATTTTGCTCACAGATGACTGATGCCTTGTCCGAATCTAAAAAGAAATGTAGACAGTACAGTGTTGATTATTTGAAATTTGGCTTCATTCCATTGCCGGACAAACAATCGCCTATGTGCCTTTTATGCAACAAAGTTTTGGGCAATGACGCTATGAAACCATCTAAACTGCAAGATCATCTGAGAAGATGCCACCCTGATAAAACAGAGAAAGATTTGAAATACTTTTAAACAGTCAAAGATAAATTTCAGAAGAGACCTACACTGGACAGAATGTTCGCTTCGACGTCACAAAGAAATGATGATGGTTTGCGGGCGTCTTACAATATCTCGTTACTTATAGCAAAATCCGGAAAACCGCATACTATCGGAGAGAAGTTAATTTTGCCAGCCGTTGAAGAGGTTTTAAAAACTGTTTTACACAAACCTACATCTGATATCATTAAAAGAATTCCCTTAAGCAACAATACTGTTGAAAGACGTATTGATGAAATGAGTTCTGATATTGAAAGCTTCTTATGTAATTATTTGCAAACGACCCATTTCTCTATACAACTGGACGAGTCAACTTTACCTGATAATGCAGCATTATTTATTATTGGCATATGTTCGTTTTATTATGAATCAAGAAATCTACGAAAAACTGCTCTTCGCAAGAACTTTGATAACCGACACTAAAGGTGAATCAATATTTCATGTTTTGAAGGATTACTCCATTGAAAAAGCAATTCCTTTATCAAATATAATATCAGTAGCTACAGAGGGAGCACCTGCCATGGTTGGACGTTATCGTAGATTTATAAGCTATTTAAAACAAAATGTGTCAGGGGTGTTAGCAATACATTGCGTTATCCATCGACAACATTTAGTTGCTAAAAATTTTAGTGTTAGATTGCATGAATCACTTCATTTAGTCATTGTGTAACGGTTTCACTGTCCGATCGTATTTATTAAATCACTTCTCGATTATCATTTCATTAATCCCATCTCTAGCTTTTTTACTTGGAAAATTTTCCGCTTGGACCGCTTGATGCGGAGTTCCTGATCTGCGATCTTCCTCGCGCTTCCTTTTCACTTGAGCCGCGGATCGAACAAGAGCTAAGAATTTTCTTCTCTGTAGCACATAGTTCAGTGAAATTATAAGTACGTTGATTACGAATATTCGATATTTGTGTTTTTATATCAGAAGCATGTGGAGAAATTTTTGATGACCACCATCTTGTTTTACGCTTCTTTTTGCTATTTCATGATTTTATTTTATGAAAGGCATTTCCAATTTTCGGTTTGATTTTATCAAACTATATAATGTAATTCTAACCTAGAAAATCGTTGGTTCTCTTTTGAGGCAGACTGAGATTGGAAATGCCTTGGCCATTAGGGCACGTTGCTAATGCACACGGTTCTTTTCCAGATTGGGGCCACCCCCTTTCTCTTTCTCTTTCCCTTTCCCTTTGCCTTAGTCTTTGACTTTGCGTTGCTTGGCCTATCACTTCACCCATGCATGTGCCTTGGCAGCGCCATTGCCTTTAAGTTCAACTTCGCCTACAACTGGTTATGAAGCCACTATATGTGAGGTCACCCCTCATAACTGGGACCTCCACTTCAAGCACCTGGCCATCCTCGCTTCAGTCGAGTCAAAATGGACCAGCGAAAGATAAGTTGATAGTTTTATAGCAGCGCCAAAGATGTAAAACTTATTTTGTTCTTTAAAACTGTAAAATTGTAATGTAATGGAAATGCTTTTTTTTTGTTAAATAAAATCTGTTAAATTTTTGTGTTCTGTTTGTTCTTCTATCCTCTAGCCATGCCATGGTCGACATACAGCTACACGCCTGTAGATGTCTTCATGCCACCGACTGAGCTACCGGAAGCTAATGGTAACCCCCTTTCTGTGATTGTGCAGAAAAGTTGGAATCTTCATTGCATTCCATCTTTTCTGGACTTTGCAGTAAACCGAATCCGAAGCAACGCGTTGAATACGCAGTTATTTGCGCAGTTGTGTGAAGAAAATGACGAACACTTTCATCAACTACTCCTTCACACTGAAGTACGCTGGCTGTCGAAAGGATTATATTTGACAAGATTTTTTGCACTTTTTGAGACTATTTTAGAATTTCTGGATACTAAAGATAAAATTTAAAAAAAAAATTTAATGAAGAGGAAAGCAGACATCGCCTATTTAACAGATTTGTTTACAAAATTGTATATGGTTAATTTGCAATTACAAGGCGACAGTTTAAATTTGATTAAAACAAAGTCCATCTTATCAGCGTTTCTTGCCAGAGTTAAACTAATGAAGCAAAACATTGGACGGGGCGAATTTTCTCAGTTCCCAATTTGTCACAGACAAGCTGCCAGGAAGACGACGTTTCAAATTACGGTCAACATTTAAATGTCCTCTATTCAGATTTTGAATCTAGGTTTGAGGATATTTTGACTATGGTAATACCACCGTGGATAATTAATCCATATGGTAACATAGAAGAAACTAATGTCATAATACAAGAGGAACTGACTGAACTAAGTACAAACGAAGAACTTAAGGTTCAGTTTAAAAGATTTTAGCAAAGGCTACATCGCACCCTGCAGCCCAGTTGACAAGAACGACAAGATTAGGGATGTTTAGATCCACGAAAAGTATCGATATGTATGATTCTTATCGTTTTAGGAAGTATCGATATTGGAATAAAATTAGTGATATCCAGCGGAAGGAAACAAAGAAGAAAAGTAATCTGAAGTTAATCACTCTTTCTGACACAGTCCGGATCGAAAGATGACGATACCCGTGAAATGTATCGATACATCCAAGTGTGGTATATAAAAATATCGATCCAAAAATATCGGATATGGGAAGCAAAAGTATCGATACTTCTAAATATAGGATCGTATCGAACATCCCTACTGTCAAGATGTATCACCCGAGGTACCGACGCAGCTATTTTGGGGCGCCATATAAATAATTTTAAATTTTCATTTGCATTTTTTCAAGTGTTGTCCAACGATTTTGGGAAAAATTCCACGAACAGTCTTATAAAGCATAGTAGAGTATATTTCAACAGTTGGAGGAGCGTACTCCACTGGAACCAGGAGGGTGAAACGGGATATTAATGCACAATCTCGCAACCATGACGCACCCTGAAAAAATGGTCGCTGACAACTACACAAGTCACCATTAAATAGCATGGAATTAAACCTTCTCCAGTGTATATGTGTTGTGACTGGGACCAAGGGTTGACGGATCCCACACTGTGTCACTCGTTGGGGATTTTTTAAATGTAATAATCAGCTGTTATTCAAATAATGTCTAACTATGTAACCTAGAATGTGTACTCGTGAAAAAAGAAAAGTATTGCAAATTTTTTGTTTTTTGCAGGTTTTAGGTAGCTTTAGGACATATATTTGGGTATTTCTTAATTGCTGTAAATATAGAGTGGATGTTTGTTCAGTTCCTGAACAACGAAAAATATTCAAAATGTTTGGAAACGAGCAATATCTATGAAATTTTTGGTATAGTCTGTCATCAAGTAGGTGTTTAATGGCTATCTGCAAGACGATTATTTATATTAGGAAAAAGGGAAACTCGGGAAGTGATGTTAAATCAGTAAAATCGCATATCAATTGAAGAACATAATATAAACATCAATAAAAAGTCAGCAGTAAAACATGAATTTTATTCACAAATCAAACATTTCTTTAAATTTTGACTAAATTATATGTAATTTCTTAATATTCAACCAGCTGGTGATGTTTCAAGGACAGGCTGTCATCTCATACTTTGACAATGTTGTGTTTTCAACATTTCATAGCTATTGGTTGCTGAAATTTGTTGATTGGATGATGAAGCTCATTCGCTGTATTTGACGGACTGTTACCCTATAGGTGGAGAATAACGGGCTGTTAATTTGAAAACCTTGGTGAAATCCACCCTCAGTGAAGTACCTGCAGACTGCTACCAATAATATGTTAAATAGAACCAGAGGTGGCAAATCAAACCGAACGTATTGAAATCGATTTACGATCTGAAAATTGACAACCTTTGTTCAAATAAACATTTGTGGCAGCATCGTATAATTAGAGCTAAACTAACTCCAGGCTCGAGTCAAAGCGCCATATTAAAAAGGCGCAAAGAAATAAAGCTCCGTTTTTCACTTGTCTGTTGTATACTGAGTGAAAAATAAAGGTAAACACCCGGCGAATTGTACGGACTCGAGGCATTTTAAGCAATCACAGAAAGGCATCTCAATAAGCTACACGAAATATAACATTTAACTGACACCGTAAATGCTTCTTTATCATCAAACAATAATCGCTGCCACCAGAAAAAGTTGACATAAAGTCCTGACCATTTTATCTCTTGTTGTTCATGGTAAGATAAATCGATATGTAAAAAATTCTTGAATTGTAATAAACATACGTAGGTATTTACCGTTTTTGTCACTCAGTATATTTTAGGTGCCTCAGTTCACGTATTGTAACTCAAGAGTCTATTTCTATGCTCTTCTTTTAAATTGTCTGCCCTCCTCATGTTTATTGCACTCTTATAATCACTGATTGTACCTTATATTTGTATGCATGTCTTCTTATACCCACTTTTTAGCTATGCCCTCGTGATCTCAATGTCTACTGATTCTACTAATTTTACCTTTTTTATTTGTAAATATGTAAATTCCCTTTCGTCGGTAGATGAGTATCTCTTCTGTGTAATAAGCTTCTTCCGTTTGATGTCGAAATCTTTTTAGAACGTGTTGTTTGCGATTTAACTATGTAAATCTCAAGCATTTTTGTAGTGTATTGTTTCATAACTACGTACCTTTTATCGTCACTATAGTGCCGCTAGAACGCAGATATGACCTTCTCTTGGATGGTGATGGTCTTACATCATGTCAAATAGTTTTCAGGACAATAAAGTATCTATATGAGGAGTTTCTGGGAAAAACAACATTTGTTAGAAAACAAAAAATGTGGCAAATTAACGAAAACTGATTTTGTTGCTTATACGGCTGTGAAACGCATTTTTTTAGTGTTAAGACCATGTAAGAAGGCATCTTATATATTTTAAGGTATATTTGAAAGGAAAAAAACGGATTTGTGAATAAAAAAAACAAAAACGTGGTGACAAATGTTGTTTTTAAGGAACTTTTTAGAAAGAGGTTTGTAAGCAAGGATATTTTTTATATATATTTATTGAAACGAAACTTATTTCAGAAAAAAAACAACATATTCTTCAAAAGTATTCTAAAAGTATTTCAGGAAAAAATATATTCTTCAAAAGTGTTCTAACTGTATAACAATATTTCTATTCTATGTCACTATTTCCACTGCTGTTGTCGTCATTGTCTATTTCTGCATCATTGTCTTCCAGTATCTTGTTTATGAGTATTTAACAACCTTTTATAAAACATTATATGTTCAGGTTTTTTAATATACTTTGATAAATTTAATAGATGCTCAATGTTGGATTGATTTAGTGGAACTGATTCATTGTAGTTTTGCGTCAAACGAAGTTCTCTTGGCAAGGATTTGTTATTTTTTTATGTAACTACGTTCCCACTCTCCAGAATAACTTTGTCTTGCTAGTACATATCTTGGTTCATTTCTGTCATACTTAAGCATTCTTGCTGTTTTTTTACCGGTGGTTTTGGGTTTTTAGAAAGTATGGAGAAATATTGCTTGATAAATCAAATATCATGTTTGAGTTTACGTTAACAAGTTCATATGGGGATGGTTTTTCTCGTGCTTCTTTTATATCCTGGTCCCATTCTGAAGGTACTTCAACGGTTGTAGTTTTCTCGTATTTGTCAATGATAGAAAAATCTCTGTCATTTGATAAAAAAGAATGTCCTTTAACTGGAAATATGTGAATAATACTTTCGAACATCTGCAAACAGTGAACTAACTCATACAAAAAACGCATGAGAACATAATTTTATTTTGCCCAGCACACCCATCGCTGAGCAATATTAATATATTTGAGGTAACTTCATGGCTTTTTAAAAACTGAAAAAGTAGAGAAGCGACATCATTTTGTCCTTTTTTCGTCATAGCAGTACATTATTGCATTATCATTTCCCTCATTATGTATTCCAAAAACATAGTACATCTGAATTGCGTTAAAAGCTTCATTTGTGCGAGTACGAGGAACTGGTAAGTCCTGCATAAAATCGAAAGGTACGCAACAATAATCGTTAGGATTTTGACTAGCTAAATTTCTGTAATGCTTCTTTAGCTGATAAAACTTTTTAGCTTTACATAAATGTAGAATTTTTTCAGCCTTTAAATTTGCTTTTTTTTCTATGTCTGTTTCGAGGTTTATTTGTTGCATTAAGTTGTCGCATATGCCACAGGTATCACAGGTATCAACCTGCCGATAAACTTTATAAGTGACTCGCATATCTGCATTTTCTTCACAAAACATTTTATAATTTTTTTTGCAACTTAAAGTTTCTGGTAAGTAGTATACATTTGGATTATCTCTGCGAGAATAATGAGACTGTCGACACTTAAAAGATTTTATATTATCACGAATAGTAGTGTACACTCGTCTGTCAGTTTTCCGAGGTCTATTTGCATGATGAACCCCGTCTGTCCTTTGGAGACTTTCCTATTTTTACAAGACATAACTTTATTCGTCGCAATATTCCTTTTGAGATTCCATATATGCTACAAAATGCTTTGGCACACACCAGCACTTCTTTGACCCCATCTCTTATTTTGTATTTATAAGAAGCTAGATGTTGATGTTTTTGTAGTAAAGGCTCATCCACAGCATCTTCCAGTTCATGATTTTCATTATCCTGTGGCACATCTTGATGTCTTCTACAACGACGTCTTTGCTGTGGGGGGCCAAATGACATTAATCCTAAAAAAATGTATTATAAGGTACCTACTATTAAAGCATATTATGTTATATTACCAGCAAGATGACTGTCCTGGGCATCTTTAGAATCCAGCGTATTAAATTTGGTTAAAGTGGTATTTCTTTTGTCTTCTGTAATCTTCTCAAAGCATTTTAATCGAGCACATCGATAAAATATGTATTATTTAAACAAAGCTGTAAAATATATTCCTAAAGTCATAACTAACTTACAATCTGGCCCAGTAACTCTAGCTTGCTTGGCTATTCCCTTATTATTAAAAAAAGGTTCACCTTTAACCCTGGCTATTTTGTCCAATGTCCTTTTATTGGTTTTTGGCTTCTTTCTTTCTGGTATTTCAGTACTGTTCGCTGGATTTTGTCTTTCGTATTCCATATTTGTGATAACAAAATAATATTAATTTGACACAAGACACGTTTAACCAACAATCAACCTAACTTTGTATAATATAACGTTTCTTAAAAAAACAACACATGTCATTGACAAGTGTTGTTTTCATGGGAAACCTATGTTGACTAATGTCGTTTTTATGGAACCGATGATCCTTTATACGCATTTTAGAGATATGTGCTTTTGACGGGAAACTTAAACGTCAGAAAGCAGCATTGAAATATGTCGAATACAACAGCTTTGCCAACTCAATTTCAACAAAAAGTGACTAATGTTGATTTTCCCGGAAACCCTTCATATGCTTGTCTACAAGGAAAAGATCCTCAAAGTTATCGCTCCTAAACATGATTTTGGAACATATATGGCAATATAGTTGTCAACTATCACTCTGTTCCAAGAATCCGAACATCAAAATTATTTTTATTAACAAAATAAAGTTTTGAGCTACATGACCAATGCCTCTTGGTATGTTCGTAACAGGGATATTTATCGCGATTTGAATATCCCTCTGGTCAACAAGAAAGTTGCGGTCAGGCTACATCAACACCCCAATGCAGAAACTCTTCAGCTGCAAAACAACTACACGAACCTTTGCTGTGTTTTGTTGTTATAACAAAACATGTGCACGAATTCATAGTGCTGGTGTTAATTACACATTAAGTTTAATTTAAGAGTCAGATTACACTGGACAACAAATTTTAGTTTTTTAATTGTATCTTGTGGGAAAAGTGCATTTCTTTGTTAATTTTGGGGCGCTGAATCCAAAAATGACAATGAAATAAAAAAATTAGTTGCGGTTTAGAAAAGAAACTTTTTATTTTTAAGGATATATTAAAAAAAGTAACAAGATTCATATACTTATAAGAATCACTATATGCGCTGTCTTTTTGCTGTTCTTTTATGGATCATTTCTGGAGCATCTCTACCAAGAGTCCAACAGTAGTCTGCAAGCATGGAAGGATTCCACTTTCCCTGGTACCTTTTTTCCATTGTTGAAATATCCTGATGAAAACGTTCGCCGTGCTCATCACTTACGGCTCCGCAATTGTCAGGAAAAAAGTCCAGGTGTGAGTGTAGGAAATGTATCTTAAGAGACATATTACAGCCCATCTTTTGATACGATGACAGCATATTTTTGACAAGGGTTTTATAGTTGTCAGCTTTTCTATTTCCCAAAAAATTAGTGACCACCAGACGGAAATCATTCCAAGCAGTTTTTTCAATACCTGTTAAAGTGTTTTCAAACTGTGTATCTTTCAAAATATTTCGAATCTGTGGCCCAACAAAAATACCTTCTTTAACCTTTGCCTCACTTAGTCTTGGAAATTTCTGACGCAGGTATTGAAAAGCTGACCCATCTCTGTCTAATGCCTTGACAAAGTTTTTCATTAGGCCCAACTTGATATGCAGTGGTGGTAATAAAATTTTTTTCGAATCTACTAATGGCATATGCTGTACATTTTTTTGACCTGGCTCTAGGAATTAACGAACAGGCCAGTTTTGTCTGGTGTAATGCAGTGCCTTTGCCCGACTGTCCCATTCACACAAAAAACAGCAAAACTTTGTGTAGCCTAGCTGCAGCCCAAGTAAAAGTGCAACAACTTTCAAATCGCCACAAATATGCCATTGGTGCTCATCGTATTTTATGCATGTCAATAGGTACTTCATATTGTCATATGATTCTTTCATGTGAACTGCATACCCTACAGGAAGAGATGGTAAAATATTTCCAATATGCAATAACACTGCCTTTAAACTCAATGTTGAACTGTCTATAAACAATCTCCATTCTTCTGGGTTATAGTTTATATTTAAAGCCGCCAGTAACCCGTTAATGTTACTGCAGAAAACCAAGTTATTCACCATATTGAAAAATGGTTCTAAGTCTTTGTGGCGTTTACGAAAAACACATACCGAAACATCGTCTTCTAACAAGTTCCACTGCTGCAGTCTTGATCCAAGTAACTCTGGAACTCCTCATTTTGGAAGTTCTAAATCTCTTACAAGATCATTTAATTCTGACTGCGTTATCTTGTGCGATTGGTGGCATGACGTGTTCGGTATAAAATCAGGATCTCTTGACGTTCATGGCATATCTTCTTCCTGACGAATCACTCGATCGCCATGATCTGATTCGTTTTCTGATTCGCAAGTGTAGGATTCTGGGGGTTTTGGAATAGGATTTTCGTCACTGTGAGGCACAGGTCTCATCGCAGATGGTATGTTTGGGTAGTTAATAACCGATTTTTTTTCTTGGACATACCTGTGGCTTGTCCAACACAAGGTACCATGCAAAAGTAACAATCATTAATATAATTTGTAGGCTCTCTCCAAACCATTGGGACAGCAAAGCGCATAGACCGTTTTTTGCCATTTAACCAGCTCCTCAGACTTGAAGCACATGTATTACAGCAGATGTGTCTTGATCACCTAGTTTACAACCGAAATAAAGCTGATATGCCTTTGCTATTAGTGGAGTAATAGACCGTCTCTGAGACGCAAAAGTCACATCACCACACACGTAACAAAACTGATCTGGATTGTTTACACACTTTCGAGACATCTTGCATGAACGCTGTCAGCAAGGAGTCGCAGGAAAATTAATGATTGATCAAGGTCATCAGTTTTAATATTCATGCATCAAAGCCACTCGAAAATCTCAATCAAGAGCTTGACAGATCTAGATGCAGATCACCAACAGGTCCATCAGATAGGCCTAGAATGCCGGCACAGAGGATGGTCCTGGTGAGAAAAGCATTTCAGCATATCGGTGAAATAAATGCAAAGCACCGATATGTGATGGGGCTTAGAACTAGCGTGTCTCCAATCAAATTGCGAATATGTTATAAAAGACGAACATCAAGGGTAAGCTATGATAAATAAATAATAACGTGCTTCAACATTTTTAAGTCGATAAAATGTTCCATTTATATCTATGACCGTAGGTCATACGTTGTAACATGTAAAAATGTAACAAAGACCTTACTACAACAAAGTTTCACAGGTGGCTGATTAATTGGATTCGTAAAACTGAATTAGGTCAGAGCGACAGTAAAGCTGCTCTTAGAGTGCTGGCAAGACCGCTTTCAATATATCCTATGAGCATAATGTAGATTTTTTTATTTTCTTCGCTAGCGTACATATTATAGGTACATCTGACCTTTTGTCAAATTAAATGTGGGTATGAACTGTGAGTCCCTACGTAGAGTTTTTTTCAAATTCATGAAGTCACTGGTTGCACTTTTTTCTCAACCCTACTGATTAGCAAATGTTAAGATCAATATCAGATTACGTTTCTGTTGTAGATCAAGTTATAGCTGACCCTGACATCGGTAGTGCTGGGGCACCGCGGCTTCAAGATCCGATATTCGAACTGTCTAAAGCTAGCAGAACTGTGAAAACCCTTCTTAGGCAGATTATCCACAATCTCGACACGCCAAGGACCAGGAAGCGGTCGTGTACCGGTCAGTTCCGGACACACGAAGTTCGACACGGCTCGAAAGGGTCCCGAGACTGACCGTTAAAAAGAGTCATCGATAACTCCTTTCTGAACAGCATCGAGCATGGAGGACGCGGATAATGTCGTCGAGGCAGCAGCACCCAAATATGTGAGCAGTACTCTAGGCTATGTCTTCTAAAGTGTGAGAAAGTTATGCGGAGAAGGTACTTCTTTCTCCTAAACAAGTAGTCTAGATTTTTCCAAGCAACTACCGCGATTAATGAGATGCTTTCGTACCAGATCAAGTCCTTGGCGGTCTGGACTACGACCAACTGAAATGAACGGTTCTTTGGTAGAACTCAGCCATCCCTCGAAACCGGAAGAGCGCTAGGACACTTCTTGTTAGTCAATGTACAGTACTGAGTTTTGAAAACATTAAACTTATTAACCGTGTCAACTCATACACTATATTAGTTGCGAAACAATAAATCATACTCTGATTTAAAGACCTTGTTTCTTGTTTGTAAAGATTTCTTCCACCTTCTACCCGATTTGATACAAATTGGACCAGGCAAACACGTCGGACCTTAATAAATGGTGAATGTTCATAGCAATTTGCTATACGTATGCGCTTCCACCATTTTTCGTACACTGGACATCGAGCATGGAGGACGCGGGTAATGTCGTCGACGCAGCAGCACCCAAATGTGTGAGCAGTGCTCTAGGCTATGTCTTCTAAAGTGTGATAAAGTTATGCGGAGAAGGTACTTCTTTCTCCTAAGCAAGTAGTCTAGATTTGTCCAAGCAGCTACCGCGATTAATGAGATGCTTTCGTACCAGATCAAGTCCTTGGCGGTCTGGACTACGACCAACTGAAATGAACGGTTCTTTGGTAGAACTCAGCCATCCCTCGAAACCGGAAGAGCGCTAGGACACTTCTTGATAGTCAATGTACAGTACTGAGTTTTGAAAACATTAAACTTATTAACCGTGTCAACTCATACACTATATTAGTTGCGAAACAATAAATCATACCCTGATTTAAAGACCTTGTTTCTCGTTTGTAAAGATTTGTTCCACCTTCCACCCGATTTGATGCAAATTGGACCAGGCAAACACGTCGGACCTTAATAAATGGTGAATGTGCATAGCAATTTGCTATGCATATGCGCTTCCACCATTTTTCGTACACTGGACAAGTGAATTTGTTAGTCAAGGTACTGTGTTTTGAAAGCATTTAACTATATCAGATTGTTAGGTTGCCAAGCAGAAATAGCTTCCAGACCTCTCTTCAGAAATGAGGTCGCTGCTAGTCTTCTTCTCTCCAGCAAATTCGTTGATATGTAAGAACACTGGCTGAACCAAGTTTGATCCTGGGGAACAGCCGCATTTGCCTTGTAGGATGAAGATGAGAAACCTACAATAATGATGGAACTCAACCACTGATCTACAAAGTTAGCATGCTACAGCTGATCGAAGGACTGATCGCCATATGAATAGATGAGCTTACTCGATAGTTGCGTGACGTAGGCTGGTAGGTCACCCGTTGATTGCTGGTACCAGAAACCATACTGCCTGTCGCTAATCAAGCCATGGCATTCGAGGTAGATGCTCAAGAAACTCCCGATTCATGCACCTGTCCATCATCTGACTTATTACAGAAAGCGGAGCTGTAGGTCTGTAGTTGCAAGGGTCGGTCTTAGATCCTTTTTTGGGACGAACTGGACATTAGCATGCCCAAATTTCTGAGAAAGTGATTTGTCAGACAGCTAGAAGAAACATAAAATAACTTGAGTATCCGCTGCACATATCTGCGGTATAGCAGCAGCAATCAAGTTCGGAACAGTAGCTTTGTTGGTGTCGAGCGTCAAGAGCACCTGTCTTAGAATATTGTCGTTGTCTATGGCATTGCGCATGTTGTGAGTGTTAGTGAGGATTTAGGTGCATTGGTAAAACCTTGCATCTTTTAGGGCTCTCCCAGACAGAAAGCGTTCAAGCGTTCCGAGTTCCGCGTTGTGCGTTCCAAGGTCTTTATAACTAATAGATCTCTATAGAGTCGCGCAGACACAGCGGCATCCAAACCGCGCCGGTCAGTGTGAACCCTGTATTGTCAGAAATACAAAGAACTCGTAGAACGCCTCATTCGCAAGACGGCTACCGTAGAAAAATAACTAAATAGATTTAGTAAGGGAGAGGCGTTTTTTATATGATCTTGGTAAAAAATAATAACTACAGAAATTGGAAAATACAGCCAAATCTTTTGTAGATATAGCATTTCTCCAGTCGGTGTCTTGCTTCTCTATTCCCTTTTCATAGAATCATGCAATTTATTAAAACTACTTAATGACATTCGGAAGTAAATAAAAAATCGTTCTTCATTTTCAAGCAGTGCAAGGAAAAGGACACGGAACTCTCCTTTTTCATCTCTCTCACAACTAATCGGATACATCCAGTATATTTTTTTCTTATTAGACTCTTCGAAATACCACAAAAGCAATGCCTTGTCTTCTGAAGGTGGACTATCGAAGTACATGTTTCACTTACAGGTAATCTTCCTAAAATGTAACGCAGCCCTAAGGACTCGCGCATACAGACAAGCGTTCAGCGTTCAAGCCGCGTTCGTCCAGTCAATTCCTCTTACGAGTGATTTCACAGAGAGGAGGCTGTCATAAACACTGTGTTCCATTTTACGAAGAATACTTTTAGGTAAAACATGTATTTCGATAGTTCGTCTTCAGAAGACGAAGCATTGCTTTGAAGGAGTTTGGAAGAGTCTAATAAGAAAAAAAGATACTGGGGATCAATTATGAGAGAGATGATGAAGGAGAGTTCAGTATTATTTTTCCTTCATTGCTTGAAGATGAAGAATGGTTTTTTTATTTACTTCCAAATGTCATTAAGCAGTTTTAATGAATTGCATGATTATATAAAAAACGGAAATAGAGAAACAAGACATCAACTGTAGAAAGGCTATATGCACAAAAGAAAGATTGGCAGTATTTTCACTAAATTGATTAATTTTTCTATGCAAACCATCAAGCGTTCTTGTGTTCTTTATAATGGGTGATTTTTTTGCTAGTATCTTTTTGGCAACACTGTTTTTGACAGATGACGCGTGAATCGTGTCTTGTGTCATTGTCAAACTTGTTCAGTTTGGTCTATAATTTAACCATGAATCGACTTACGAACGAACAAAGCTTGCAAATTATTGAATTTTACTATCAAAATTCATGCTCGGTTAAGAGAGTGCTATTCGGAAGCTTGTTGGACATTAAACCACCAACACGCAGACGTAGAGTGAGGACTGAAGAAAATATTGCGGCTGTATCCGCCAGTGTTAGTGATGAACGTGAAATGTCGATTCGCCGCCGTTCGCAGCAATTGGGTCTCTGTTACTCCACTACCTGGAAAATTTTGCGACAGGATTTGGGTGTAAAACCTTATAAGATACAGCTGGTGCAAGAGTTGAAGCCACACGACCTCCCACAACGTTTCCAATTTGGTGAATGGGCGCTGGCAAAGTTGGAGGAAGATCCACATTTTTATCGAAAAATTGTGTTCAGCGACGAAGCTCATTTCTGGTTGAATGGGTACGTTAACAAGCAAAATTGTCGCATCTGCACTGAAGACCAGCCAGAAGCATTGCAAGAGCTGCCAATGCATCCCAAACAAATCACTGTTTGGTGTCGATTATGGGCCGGTGGCATCATCGGGCCGTACTTCTTCAAAGACGACAATGGCCGGAACGTAACTGTGAATGGCAAGCACTACCGTGCGATGATAACAAACTTTTTTTTGCCCAAAATGGAAGAGCTGGACTTGGCTGACATGTGGTTTCAACAAGACGGTGCCACATGCCACACCGCACACGAAACAATGGCCCTATTGAGAGGAACAGTTTATCTCACGTTTAGGGCCCGTGAACTGGCCGCCTAGATCGTGTGATTTAACGCCGTTGGACTATTTCTTGTGGGGCCATGTTAAGGCTAATGTCTACAGGGATAAACCAGCAACGATTCACGCACTGGAAGCCAATATTGAAGCATTTATTCGTGAGATACCGGCCGATATGTTGGAGAGAGTGTGCCAAAATTGGACCTTGCGCATGGGCCATCTAAAGCGGAGCCGCGGCCAACATTTACATGAAATAATCTTTAAACGTCAAATTATATCGACCGTTCTATCGACTCAAATAAAGATTTAATCGTTTTTTCAAATTTTTTGTATTTTTTGTTGAAAATCAAATCCTATAGGTACCTCTTAAAAAATCACCCGTTATTTCGGACAATAGAACGCAAAAACGCAAGGTTTACACTGACAGGCGCGGTCTGACTGCCGCTGTCAGTGCGACGCTATAGAGATATATTACTTACAAAGCACGCAGAACGCGGAACTCGGAACACTTGAATACTTTCTGTGTGCGCGAGCCCTTGCGTTCTTTCAAGTTCTATTGGCACTTTTTCCAGCAATGAGATCCCGCTCTTCTGGGAATCTCTGTTGGGAACCCTATACCCTTGTAAACATGGCCTTCCTGGATTGGTATATTCTGTTTCTGCGCTAATAAGCAGTTGTTTTGAGTTTCACTTTTCTCCGAACACTACTACGTCGTTCCATGATAGGTTTTTTGCAGTTCTCGTAATTAGAACATAAACGCTCTCCGAAGCGCGGGCTAGAGGCCCATAAAGCTCATACCAATTAGCTTAAATTAATTAAATAAATCGGGAAACCGGAGACTCACGCGCCAGCCGGCACTTTTTCATTAGTATAGCCAATGCCAGCTCGAGAAAATACATAGCGAAAAGGTATGGCGCTCCATGGAGACCTAATTAAAGTCTCTGTTTTAGACTTTTTTTATGGGATAACACTAGAGGTGAGACCAATCAGCGCAGCTCGTTGAAAAAGTCGTTCATTTTCAAGTGGAACGTAACACATAGGCAGGTACGTAGGTGATCCCATAGTCCTGGATTGTGCTGGGTTTTCGCGGAGGCATTTTCTGAAATTTGGATGACCGACTGATCTCTGAGTGGTCCATTGCCAACGACCAGTTGGGCAAAAAATACAATTAATTTTTTTTTTTGGAAATTCTCAAAACTTGAAGCGTAGTGAACTCTTTTGAATGAAACCTCAAGCTTTCGACACACGATGTTGCATCTTCAGGAGTCGTCGGTGAGGTTGTTGCTAAATGGTGTTTTTAAACTAAAACGTGGATGGGCACACTTGTTTTGATTATAAAAACAAAAGACTGGACACATTGGGTTTTCTGCTAAAGGCGGAACACATAGACAGCTATGCGCTACTAACATGTGTCAATAAACCCGAACAGAGTAAAAAATGAAAAGGGTAATCAAGTTATTAAAAACTAAAAACTACATTTTGGGGAAAGGAATTTTCATTTATCACCGTATACCTGTTGCACGTGGTGACGGTGAATGAACCGGAAATGTAATGACAGATGAAGGTGTATGTTCTCAGGATACGAGGAGCGTTCAACAAAATTTCACATATTTCCCAAAATGCTGAATTAGATTAATTTTGGCAAAGTACACTTCATATAAAAAATTGTGATGGTAAAGACAAAAAATATGAGTTGCGTGAATATTTTTTTCAAACTTGAGAAATCCCTTTATTTTACGGATTATTACGTGTTGAACTGCAAAAACAATAGAACCACTAAATATTCTAGTGAATCCAGTATCTCCCCAATAATAGATCACATATTTCTAACATATTCCGTAAAATAAAGGACTTACAGTATTCAAGCTTTCGACATACTATGCTGCTACCATCAGGAGCTAAAACAAATTAAAAATAGTAAAATAGCAACCATGTTCAATTGATTATAAATCTTTTTATTAACTCCGTCGGTGAGAATGGTGCTAGTATTTGATGTTATAAAATGTAAAAGAGAACACATGACAAGGTGATCAAAAACTGGATTTACCTTGAAAAAACAATGCACAACATGGCTATGTTTTACTAATACACTGCAGAAGGATTGGGACAAACATTAATTAAATAAATTTTCTTTAAACTTCTCACATTACATCTTGGAATAACCAAAAATGTTAACGTGGTCGAGAGGTTAGAATTTGTGTGTGAAGTTGGTACTATTTGCATTCAGACCGCTGTAGAGGGAAACTGGGTTTTGTTTATTTTGTTAACAACATAAGCCAAAACGTGAGTGATACATTGAGAGGAGCGTTAGTTTAGGTACAAAACGTAATAGAGAATTTTCGGAATTTGTTGGCATTTTTTTATATAAAAATATATTGTTGATGTAAACTTGACAAAATTAGTTGATGTAATCAAAGACCTGTCCTGGCAAGAAAGGGGATGAAAATAATATTTTATTGAACAACCTGTTGATTTTACCAACTGTAATTATTTTATCTGATATTGCGACAAATCAATATTGGGAGAAATTGAGAAGCTTAAAGAAAATTCACTTAATGTTTCTTCTGCAGTGTATTAGTAAAACATAGCCATGTTGTGCATCGTTCTTTCAACGTAAATTCAGTTTTTGATCACCTTGCCATGTGTTCTCTTTTACATTGTGTAACATCAAATACTAGCACCATTCTCACTGACGGACTAAGTAAAAAGATTTCTAATCAATTGAACATGGTTGCTATTTTACTATGCTTAATTTGTTTTTAGCTCCTGATAATGGTATCATAGTCTAGCGCAAGCTTGAGTATTGTTAGTCAAAAGGGTACACTTAGCATAATTTGTCGATACTCAAATACAAGTCTTCCACTTATCTGGTAATTTCGATGATAACTATGAATTGTTTATATATACATATATAAAGCGAGATTCCTATGGCCTCTGCGGCTTCCCGCATTTTGATCGCGATTGTTTTCTGTCTCACCATTCGTTTTCTTCGATACCTCTATCTTCCATTATTTGCCTTACATTTTCATCCCAGTCAACCGAAGGCCTTCTCCTTCTTCTTCTTTGTTGTGGTATGTAACATAATGCTCTATTCGGCCACTCATTCGTTTTACGTGACATTACACTAGTGGTCCCGTTTCAATTCTGACTGCAGTGGATTTTTTATCTTTTTTTGCGATCTGCCAAACTTCTACCTCATAAGTCATGATGGGCTCTACCACGGTTCGGTATATTGTCATTTTTGTTTTTTGTCGACCATAGTAAAGAGTTTAGAATGCTTTTGCTCCTGTTGCGTTCTGTTTTCTATGTCCCTTCTTGTAGTTCCTTCTTTGGATATTATAAATCTGAGATATTTGTATTCCTTGCATGTTTTTGATGTTCTAATTTCTAACTCTGGATCTTCCTCATCATTCCATATATTAAGATACTCTGTCTTTGACATATTGATACTTAGGCCCCATGTTCCATACTCTGTCTTTAATTTTCTAAACATATAGTCCATGACCTCCTTATCATTTGCTATGACTACTTGATCATCTGCGATGCTTTCATTCAACAGCCAGAAAGAAACAGGAAGCGCTATGAAGCTTTCCCGTCTATGCCAGCACGCTGATGACTGCAACTTCGATACGCTCTATATAGCAGATGTATTGAATTAAATTAAAAGAAGTGTGTCAAATACTACATAAAAAGAACTGTTTGCCAATCGATCGGCAATATTGTAAGATCGCTCTTACGCAATGATTGTTTCACATCCATTCTCAAAAATTCTTCGTCGTTATATGCCGACTTGCAATTTATAACAGCAACTGCCATTTTAGCTTTTGAAATTATTTCACCAGATAGCAATAATAATAACATGTAGTAGTAATAGTAGTGGTAGGGAGGAGTAGCATTATCTTTTTGACTACCCTGAGGATACTAACAATCATCACCACATGCTTATTCTTTTATATTATGTCAAACCTTTCTGGTCTCTTAATTGAGGTCAGGATGTCCGACCACTCCACGGTTCCGCCTTAATCTACAGTAAATTGGACAAGAGCCTAGGTAGTGGAACGCTGTTTTGTTCTCCTGCCAGCACATGGGGCAGATAGATTTTTTTACCATTAGTAGAACAAATACGTGTTCAGTCTACAGTGGCCGGTAAAGGCACCAAAATACTGAATGATTCTCTACTTCGGTACAGTAGCTAGCACACGTTTGTCGCGTCCGCTACCTACGAGCCTCTTAGCCTGCCTACAGACGTCTCTCCCACGTTCCCCCATTCGTTTAATGCGGCGTTGACCTGGCTCCTAGGTATACCCGGCCTAGCGGACAGATACGAAAGCTGGCCCCCTGCCTAGCTAAGATATCAGCTCCCTCACTACTCGGTACTCAACTATGTCTAGGGAAACCAAAGCACGGTTACTTCTTGAAATCGGGCTAAACTCTAAAGAGCTGTGGTGCATTCCTGGACTAAAGACGAGCTTGTCGTCGGTGATGCCACTGCCATCAGGGCTGCTTGACTGTTCTGTGACCTATTGCAGCTCCTCTGACTATGCCCCATTAAGATGGCTAATACCTATGCCTGGAGGACTGTTTTGTAGGTTCCAAGTTCCCGCTTCTCTGGATCCTGTTTCCTTGGGAAGGAATCAGTCGGTGAAACACACAAATCTATGAGGTAAAAGTTTAATCTTCCCATTCACTCATTCTTCCCTCGTAGTGATGATGAGATGAAGATATCATATTTTTTTAGAGTCATTACTTATTGAAGTCGTACGTTAACTAATGGTGTTACTCCTTTGTCTTGATTGCTGGTCACGAAAGAGCACTTTAACGTTATAATGTTTTTATTAATATTGTAATGAATTCAGCTTGACATGCAATATACTTTGTATTACGCACTGGTGAAGAAAATAAACGTTTTCGAAAGCTAGTCAGTCAAGACTACCTTCCTGCTCTATGAAAAACTTTATACATTATTTTTCTTGGGCATGAGAAAATGTTTCGAGGTGAGCCTTTTTTACGGCACTTGTCATACATGAGCTCCACTAGAACACGGTGCAAGTTAAAAATACAGACCGAATACAACTTTGTGATCTTGGACTAAACCATAAATATAACTTAGTTGTGCATCAACTTAAAACACTCTATACACGTCATACTCTCTCTGGACAGTGGACGCCCTTAGGAGGGTATAGAAGAAGCTGGCAGAACTAGTTCATCTGATACCATGTCGTTTCCTGAAGGGTGCAATGCAAATAGTCCAGCTCACGGTGCCGATAACGGTACCGGTCTAGCGATATTTTCTTTCGAGGACAACGCGGCAGGGAAATCGCCTGCCTATAAATGTGTGGGGCCGGAAATTACAGACTTCGACCATGCTTAAGCCAGTAGCGGTTAGCTCGCTTGTTTTCAAGTGGAGGTAATTTCCTTTGGAGACGGTAACGTTCACAATTAGGAGGAGGATTTAAGCTCCAACAAAATTCAAACTAGGATATGCTCCACAAGCCTTAAGACAAAGTCTAACATAGCCATCAGTCCTCGTGCTTCTCCAAGTCAGGTTGGTGGTCAGTGCGGTCAACACGACCTTAGTTCTTGTAAGTTAGTTGGTAACGTCAAAGTCCAGAAAATTGGTGGCCAAAAAAGAAGAACGTAAACCAGAGAAAGTGCTCGAACATTACTGAAATGATATGGAGAATTTTGGTGTATCTACATCAGGCTACTAGATATGCTTGATCGAACTCATTTTAGTTGAGAGATAACCTTTCGAGCTAGACAAGTTGTGCGATTTATACCTCTTATTTGCCAATGCTACCAAAACTGTACGATTATTCATTAGGTAACAATGGCAGCGATGTCTAATTTGCTATCGCTAGGTGACGGTTGTATGGTTGAAAGTCAGACTGTCTAAAGTAGGTAGGAAGGAGAAGAAATTATTAGGAATATAACTCACTTTTCACAACTTTTGATGTCCATTGTCATCAACAACAGCTGATCAACAATTGACATACTTGCCTAATAAAAACTTAGATATGACCTCCAACGTTACTAGCGCCATCTACTCCAAGCTTTCCAATATACCCCCCCCCCCTCACCCATTCTCCAGAATTTGGGCATACCAGAGCTGCTTTCGAGTGACCCAGTTGAGTTACTTGGAGTAACTCTGAGTATCTCCGTTCCACTGCACATTGTATTTCCATGCATTATTTCTAGAGCTATTCGGAGGCATATCACTCTCAAACCAAAAAGCACAAGAAAGATGTATTTGACATTAGCACAATTGAGACACTGGTCTGATATTGCGTAGGCACTCCACGGTTTATGTGATTGCTTTTCTGTGATTGCTGATCTTGAGATAAATTCAGCTTATTAGAAAAATAGGTGAAGGTAGGTAGGTGAAAGGAGTCGATGTTCCTGAACAATATCTGAGAACAGGCTTGATGTAATCTCCTTTTAAACATAATGAAATTACAATCGATTCATCTATTTAAGAGCTAAGGTCTTACCGACTTCCACACAGATACACATGCTAAATTCCTAGTATCCCTCCTATTTGCATCGGAAGTTAAAAAAGTTCCAGAAGAAATCGCAGCACCACCACTCGTCTTTTCTCTTCTACTGTTTTTAATAGTGGTACACTTCCTTGGGTCTTACCTTGATAATAACCTTCATACGTCAAGTTATTCATCTTGTCATCTCATCTTGAATTATTGTTTACATTATGCTCCATTCATACTCGAAACCGTCAAGCCATAATGTTGAGGTCTCCAAAAACTGCTATTCTAGCTATTTACACTCGCGTGTGGCCGCAGTAATAGACTCTTCGCTCTCCTGATCTGTCGCCGTGCGCTGTGCGGGTTCGAGTCCCGTCCCAAGAGAAATTTTTTCTCTTGGCGATGGATGTTGTGATTTTTCCGTAGGTGGTATATAATAATAATAATAATAATTAACGTCTTTTATTTGTAATATTCTTACAGGAGGCGAGATTTAGATTATATATCTATTCTACCATCTAACCCCCATATATAGTCTCTGACTGTCGAACGCAGAGGTACCATCCAGCGGATCTCGTAGGCGGGGCCAGAATGTGTGCATGTTGCATGCTTGAATGGATTGGTCGCAAGAAGGAACGTTCCGGATTCTAGAATTATTTCAAAAGGAACCGATAATTTGGGATCCCAAACATAAATTCTACAAAAATAACCAAAAAGTAAATGATGCATTGTCGAAATTATCTTAAGACATGTATAGACCTCCAACCGAATTAAAAAATAAGAAAAAGTCTGTCATGGCAACCAAAACAATCATTGACATACAGCGCAGAAAATAATATTTACAAGCCAGTGTGGGTGTATTACGATTTTATAGAAGCATTTTTGACATCTATTTTATTCGAATTAATTGTGTAATAGTAGCAACCTCAGTATGCAAAGACTTGTTGCCGCTAACGCTTCGACGTCCTCCATTGTTGCTAGCCCAAAGACAACTGAACTCACCACGAGCGTGTAAGCAGGAATCTCATTTACCATCGACAGTTCTAGTGTGCCATGATTCATGAATATCTTGTAGAGTTGGTGTCCATATCTGAATTCCTCTATCCCTAAACAAATGCTACATGTTCAATATTTACCGCGATTCGTATTATCAGGATTTACAGATAAATTCGACAGTGTAGAGTAGACCTCTACATAAATTTACAAATCAATAAATACTGACGGCCATGCTACAAGTTTAACAAATATCACATTTCATGACAAATATTGACCGACTAAAGTAAATACTGACCCCATGTAGCATTCGCCTAATGATTGAAATGAAACAGAGATATCACGCTATGGCTTTTATCATGCGCCACTGGTGACTTGCGTCGCATATATGTTACAGTACGTCCCTATATATTAGCGCTCGGAGCAACGAATATTCGGATTTTCGAGGACCATCAACTGGAAAATAGTTGAATGAGCGGGACGAGCCCGAGCGCCACATACCGCAGTGTCGAGCGTCGTAAATACCGGAAACGTACGAGGCTTGTCTTAATGCGAAATGTTTGTTTGATGCCGCGTAAGGGTGGATACACACAGAGCGAATGTTCTGCAAGAGTGAGCGGAAACCACGTGCGGAACCTGTAAATTTTCGTAGGAAGTGCGCGGGGAAGCATTTATTGCATGATTTACGTCTGCTAGGGTGATTTTAGCACAACATTTGATTTATGAATAAAATTCATGTTTATTTAATATTGTCGATTGTTTATTCATGTTTATACTATTTTCTTCAAATGATATGCGATTTTACTGACTTAGCATCACCTACCGTGTGTTCTTTGTCTATAAACCTCTTGCAGATAGCCATTAAGCACCCACTTGATGACAGGCTCTACCAAAAATTTCATAGATATTGCTCGTTTCCAAACATTCATTCATTTACTTGTCGTTCATCAGTACCATTATACCGTCGATTGATATTCCCAAAAAACCATTCAGGATTTTTTATATCCATACATCCATAGTCAAATATTTTTTGGTTGTTCAGGAGCTGAACAAACATCCACACTATATTTACAGAGATTAAAAAATACTCAAATATATGTCGTAAAGCTACCGGCAAACTTAAAACCTGCAAAAAAATAGAATTTGCAATAACTTTCTTGCTTCACTGAGTACACACTCTAGGTTATATTTATATTACACATTATTTGAATAACAGCTGATTATTACATTTCAAAACTCCCCAACGAGTGACACATGTGTGATCCGTCAACCCTTGGTCCCAGTGGAGTAGGCTCCGCCAACTGTTGAAATATACTCTACTATGCTTTATAAGATTATACGTGGAATTTCTCCCAAAATCGTTGCACAACACTTGGAAAAATGCAAATGAAAATTTACAATTATTTCCATGACGCCGCAAAATAGCTCCGTCGGTACCTCAGGTTATACATCTTGACAGTGTAGGGATGTTCGATACGACCCTAGGCCCTTTAGAAGTATCGATACATTTCACGAATGTCGTCATCTTTCGATCCGCACTGTGTCAGAAAGGGTGACTAACTTCAGATTACTTTTCTTCTTTGTTTCCTTCAGCTGGATATCGATAATTTTATTCCAACATTTTAGAGCATCGATACTTCCTAAAGCGCTAAGAATACGATACGATACTTTTCGTGGATCTAAACATCCCTAATCTTGACAGCTTGTCGTTCTTGTCCACTGGGCTACAGGGTGCTTTGTTGCCTTTACTATCTTACATTTTGCTAAAATCTTATGACAAATAAAAGCTTCAAATGAAATATTGACAAATATGAACGGATATGCATGCACTTGAACCGGATTTTTCGGTATTTTTACCGAAAGAGAATATTTACCGATAACATTCTCCACGATTTTACAAAATAATTTAAATATTTCTATACTTGCCGAAAAAGAGCTGAAACCAAAAATAAGGCTAAAAGGTAATTTTATGTAGTCTTCATAGTTTTATGCCCCATATCAATCATACGTATGCATACATACTCAGGCAGTCGGGAACATGAGAGCCGTAGAATTGGGTTGCCTATGATTACGAACGCACATCCTCATGCCTTCCTCTGCTTGCCCTGAATTGATTTTTGTGCATACAAGAGGTACAGACTGGTAGATTTCGGTCATTACCTCATCACCGGAGAAGCAATAAAGAAACCGAAACCTGTCTGTTTTCAAAATAAATATTTAATCAAAATGAGAGGTGAGTTCATGAGTTCAGGGGTAAGACAGAAAAATATTCAGAATTCTATAAGCAAGAATCGAAAAAGGAGTTTACAAAATGGTTGCAAAGTACTTTGAAAGAGCGACCAGTATGCACATTGTAGAGGTTGTAATATAGAACTATGCCCCCAAAAAACATGTTGTGTGCGCGCCTAATATAATAACAGACGTTTTTGATGACTCAAAGGTCCTTGATCTACCACTGATCTTGGGACGGCATTTACCTTATACCGAATCCAAGGACACTATTTACCGATTCCGTTTTTTTTTTGCCGGTTTGTCAACACTACTGATGCGCAGATCACTGTAAAAGCAATTGATATCCAAGACGTGTTATAATAATAGGAATAATAAGAAAATGTAACAATGTTTGGAGATATATTTTCATAAAAGGTTTTTTATAATATCGAGACGATGAATAATAGGTGGATGCGGATACTTTTACAAATATCGATGTTTTAGGACCCAGAAAGAATGTGCTGTTTGTTTACATTGGGTGTGGATTTCTAGATCATAAATTGGCAACCAGTTGGAATACGTTTTATATCCTTTTTTTGCAAAATAACAAAATCGGTACATTTCTAGAGGTACGTATTATGTACAACACCCATATACATGAAAAACTGGATTGCCATGCATGAACAGTCGTCAAAAACAGTGAAAACCTCCTACCAAATATAATAGCTAGAAAATCGATCTATTATTTCTCTCATTTTCATTGGACCATTTAAATAGCTGACGGTCTTTTCTGAAATGATTATAAGGCAACCGTTTTCTCACGACTTTATTCAATATTACAATAGAAATCACTGATATTCAGAGAGCTTTGACAGCTTCCGTCAAATTGCATTTCAATAAGGTCTTTTCCTATTGGTCTAAATGACCGTCAAATATTAATGTTGCTGAAAGTGGCCCTTAGACCTTTATTTATTTGGTAGGAATATAACAATACGGCTATTCTACATAATAAATCAACTATAATTATAACTAATTATAATAATAATAATAATTATAATAATATATATACTTTATATAGCTTAAGTATGCTGGAAATGGGTTTATTTTGATTTTCTTATAAAGAATATTGCTTACCTGGCCGAAAACAGCGTTTTCAGACTATTTACGGAAAAATACGGCTATTCTACATAATAATACAACTATGATGATTACTAATAATAGTAATAATAATAATAGTAATAAAAATAATAGTAATAATGATAAACATAAAATACACTTTATACAGGGTGTAATTGCTGTTATGGTAAAATTGCACCTTGTTTTTTTGATCGGCATGTGTGACGTGAATTTTATCACTGGAATCAGCAGACCTGGCTATAGTTTTAAATGAAACAATTTTGAAGAAACAGGATATTTTTTGACTTCTGTACTGGTAACTTTAGTTGAAACTATCTTTATAAAAATGATGAAACCAAACGGCAGTTTGAGTAACTTGAGCTGTGGAAAAACGAAAGTGATGAATAAGTTCGCAAAATGCATACCCACCAAAAACTGTTGGAACATTCTTTTTTCAGAGACAATAAAACGAATTTGACTTAAAAATTCAATTTTTTATGTTATAGATTTCACAGTGGTGACAAAAGTAGTACATGGTGACAAGTTATGACCAATTATGAAGTGATTAGATTGTGTATAAAATGAAATATATTCTTTTGAATAAGTAGAACTATATTGCAGAAAGTAATTGAAGGTGGCGTGAGAAGGTCCCTTTTCCGACCCCGAATTTACCAACACTTTTATCCTCATGCTTATAAATATATACTTAAAACAGGTGCAGAGGGTCAAGTTACAGGTAACATTTTGCGGGACTCCCAGAAACAGTTCGCAGTTCATTTTGTTCATAATCCCACCTTCCAACCAATTACACAATACTCAAAATGTCTTTTTGTGTTTCGGTTTTGGAATGATATAACCATAATTCAGGTTAACAAATAACTATCACAGGTACTAGTTTTTGCGTCAAGGACTTACCGCCCGACAAATAAGTCAGTCTGTGATGTGTCTAGCTCAGTTTGTGACATACAGGTTTTATGCCAACAGCTAGCTTTTATAATACGGCCAAATATTTAGATCTTACACTAGAAAAGGGTGTGACCTGGCAGTCTCACATTGAACAATTAAAATTAAATTCCAAATCACATTTCGGCAACTATCCTCTTTTATTTAGAAACTCAGAATTGAATAAGATTCGAATCTACAAAACCATCATCAGGCCTGCAATAACTTGCGCATGAGCGGCTTGGTGTTTCTTATATGAGTCACAAATGCGTAAACGACAAGTTCTGCAGCGTGGAACTCTTAGAACAGTAACTGTTGAACAGTGATGTGTATCAAACGATACCATCCATAGAGCTCTCCAAAAATATAGTTTTAAAAACCAAATACCCAAAATTTAGTTAAGGATAAGTCAGAATTCAAATAGTACAATGAGATCTACCTCACCTCAAATATTTACATAAAACAATTTCTTCTCTTTCTCTTATGGATCGTACTTCCTTCCTTTCTTTCTCCTTCTCCCCTACAGGGGGTAGGGCTTCTGGGCCACCAGAGCTGACAAACTAACCACAGACATTGAAATTACAGTGACTACAATGTGAAGGCTAAGGTCCTCGGGTCGCCTTGAGAAGCAACGATGACTAATACTAGCTTTTATCTAAATATGAAGAGCTCCTGTTTTGAAAAATGAACTCTTATTAAGAAATATCCCTGCTTTCGGAAGAAAAGAAAAAGCTACGAAAATCAAGGAGGCTATAAAGGCATCCTACAATTTTGTAGGAATCACTGACGATACGGCTATAAGAAATCCGATTAATCTAATCCATGATTCCCCAAAAACAGATTATAAAAATGTGCTACATTATTCATCGCAGATAAAAACATTTCTTTTTCTCTTGCCACTACCAATCAGTATAACAAAAATGGCGTATGATCAGTAGTCCATGATGCGTGGAATTGTATTTGGTGGCTGTAATGGTGCACACTACCTTCTTGGTGATAATATCATTTGCATTAGTAATCATTATGCACCCATAGGGACGCTGATGACGGGTTTCCATTCCGGCAAACCCCTAAATTTTTCGCGGTCTGCACTAGGATTACGCTATACGGTACGCGATTCAAATTGTGGGCTGACGCAAAGCCAGGGATTGCAAATATTCCCGGGTTATCGGAAAGATGTCTATCCGAAATGCGCCTAGCTCTAGCGGCCGACAAATTGGAAAAGATTGACGTTTGATGCTTGCCCAGGAGAGCAAAGTATACGATGGAGTAGTAGAAATCAAACGGAAAAATCACATTGAAGAATAAAAACACACGCAGTTTGACTTTAACCATGCAACGGAACGCGGCAGTGCCGCAATAAAAATGGTTTGATATTCCCAGCAACGCTCGAAAATTGTGGTTTTTTAATGGGATGCGTGACGAGGACGAACGTTGACGGTGCAATTTTTTAATGCAGTTTCTGCCTTTCTCGCGTAACGCATTTTTATCGTTTTAAATCTACGTCCAGAATCCCAAGTGCTTTTTTTCTGTTGTCATGACCTTTTATAAGTTATTGCATGTCATCCACTATTTGTTACAAACATTGTACCATAAACAACTGTTAATAAAACAATAATCAGGTACTTTCCAGAACTAACTTGTGATCTGATATACGCTAGTCAACCTTCATGAGTCCAGGAAGATATTTTTGAAGAATCGTCTACATCCTCGACTCAAGAGAAATCCAAAATAACATTTTTTTTACCACAAATTTGAAGCGAGCATTCTATTTTCATTTAGAAGTACTATGCGTATATGTGTGATCCCGATCTTATTACTTTTTAGCGTAAGCTGCATCAGCTAATTAATCATTAACGGCGAATTCAGTGTTTACATATTACAATTTAAATTTTATACGGGGTGTACCAGCAGTCGACGTCAAGTTGAAAGCTGGGGATAGACTAAGTCATAAATAACAATAGTTAGTAAAAAAATAAAAGTCGTGTAATTTTCAAACAATAGGCTTTAAAAAATTAGAACAATAGAAAAATCTACACTCCTTTTAGCTCCCATTACTACAAATTTCAATTTTTTCGTCTGACAGCTTACCTACTGACAGCAAGACAGTAACGCCACTTAGGCCCGTATCGTCAGTCGTCCCTACAGTTGTAGGGCGCGTTTATGGCCTCCTTGATTGTCATAGTTTTCTGCTTCTCCGTGCCAGAACTCTATTTTGAGGTTATGTCACAAACATCTATTTGCATCAAATTGTGCTTGCTTTTGAGTTATATCATGTTTTATGAGCCTGAAATTTCCTACAATTTAAAAAGAAAACATATCTTCACAATATGAGAGCGCTGATGCTACCACGGGACCAGTATAATCTAGAAATTTTTGAAGGAGAGAAAGGAGGATGACAATCAAGGAGGCCATAAACGAGGCCTACAATTGTAGGGACGACTGACGATACGGGCCTTAGGCCTCATTGATGGGGAATGTAGATGCAATGCTAGTGCGGCAGCTATGCTTTATCGTGAGAGCTACCCAAATGCTGCTCGTGATCCTGGTTACCGAGTTTCTGTGAATGTGCACTGTTTACTCTCAGAGGGACGATTCCCAAATCAAGCACATGGTGAAGGAAGAATTCCTTTTTCTTACGAGAACGTCGTAGTACTACAAGCAGTCGAAGAAGGACCGAGTACTTCAGTACATCAAATCAATGATGGAAGCACGGGAGTACCTAAAAGTACAGCCCACGGAGTCTTGCGAAAGAACCAGCTCCATCCGTACCACGTACAGCGAGTACAATCTCTACAACCCCGGGATAGGATAGTTTTTTCCGACTTTACAATTTTTTTAATTTTTTTTTTATATATTCCAACTACCACGAAGGCCTAAGGCCTAAACACCCATTGGGTACCGTGGGGCTATAGGAGGATACAGGGGAAAGGGGGAACGCCACACGGACTCTGGCGAGGGAACACGTGTGCATGCAACATGCACATATTCTGGCTCCGCCTACGAGATCCGCCGGGTGGTACCACCACGTTCGACAGTCAGAGACCATCTACCACCTACGGACAATCACAACATCCATAGCCAAGAGAAAAATTTCTCCTGGAACGGGACTCGAACCCGCACAGCGCACGGCGACTGATCAGGAGACCGAAGAGTCTACTACTGCGGCCACCGCTGCTGCCTCAATGGCATTTAACTTGAAAAGTACACGACTTAGACTTCTGTTATATTTCTTTGATAACCTCTATCACACTCGATACATACAGGGTGGCGCATCGAAAATGAAACAGTCGCATTTACTGGCAGCTCAGTTTTTTATGGAAAAACGCTCAGACCCGTCGATTTTGTTTCCGAGGGGGACACAAGTTTGGCAAAAACTCACGTTAACACGTGCAGCCCCCTGAGCGGGGGTGACACAAACCCTAAAATCTTAAATGGAGAGGGGGGTCGAATGATACGTTATTTTAAAGGTATTTCAATTCCCTTTATATTAAATTACACTGGATTAAGAATAGAGTCAGATTTTGGACGTTGCAGCTGCCAAGAAGTATGTCTCTTAAAGTGTTGCTACAAAGATTGCACTGATGTCTTTGATGCTCGATCAATGGGCACTCCACTAGAATGTGTTTCACTGATAGCACACTCTGGCATGTAACCTGTATTGGTCTTGGCTCATGGGTAATGAGGTAGCTGTAAGTAACTTTGGTATGGGTCAGAGGGAGACGTTTTCTTTTATAGTCTGCTATTTACTGAGGTTCGATTTCCATTCTTGTAACTGGTAAGGCTTGTTCTCCTACGTACTATTTCATCGGCCAGTTGTTTTGCCCTTTACCTCTCAAGTTTATTATTCGTTGCTGGTCTGTCTGCGTTTGATCTGCTATTGTTTTTTGCTGCTTTTTTCGAAAAAGTTAGCCATAGGGTAATTCTGACGAAACTTTTTGCCAGAAATAGGCCATATTATACTAGTTTCACGGATATTGAAGTTAGGATACTTTTGAAGTAGTAAAATATCATATCATCATTGATTGAGGCATTTAGGATAACTTTGATCAAAATATGTTCTATTTCTTTTCACATCCACTGAGGAACTATTATAATCGTGACAATTTTCGAAACCCGGATATTATGTTTTTTTCAATCAAGTAACATATTTCCGTTGGTCTGTCTCTCTGTCTGTTTACCAATTCTGCTCGAATTTGGATTACATTTTTGCACAAGGTTACTACCATGCCAAGGACGAAAAACCTTCATAGTTGTTGAAAATCGATCCAGTAGTAGGTTAGAAAAAGACCAAAAATGAAAAAAATAAAAATTTACCAAACTTTTTTTGATGTTTCAGAGGATCCGGGTAATTTAAAGAAAAAATTAGAGATGGGAAGTCATAGAAAGCTGGAAGGGGTATATATCTACTTTTTGATTTCCGTATATTTATACGTTCCCAGCCTCGGCAATTCTACGTACGTATTAGACATATTTCACACATCATAGATTTCCCCGTACATTTGCTCTTAAAATTTAGACTAACAGAGACATGCTGTTAATACGCGCCTGCTTCTGCTCCTAAGAGTGGTATTGCTACCGCGTCTGACCGGGTTAGGATCGGGGAGAGGCGACCTGTTGACTGACTTGATTTGTTTAATTTCTGTTATGCATGTTTATGACTAGCTTTTTTCTCAGAGGGTCTAACTTGAGCTGAACATAATCCTCTATGAACCGATGACGGCGTTCCGTGGGAAATGCAGAGTCAACCTACTTGACGCCATTTTTTCAATGCTACTTTTGCATATAAGGCCATAGCATGCAAAGCAATATTTCAAATGCAGCTCACGTGCGCCATTCCGCAGCTCTCACAAAGCAAACCGCAATGAACTTAGGTGAAATTTTCAGATAACTCACAGACCGTATTGATTATGCTTTGGACCGCGCATAACTCAGCAAAGATATTCCTGCAGGATCCCTTGAATCTAGTTATAACTTTACTAACAGAAAGGCAAACCGTTATTTAGGCACTGACGTCTTGGTCTTCAAATACTCAAAGCTGTAAGTTTCAGGAATGGAGGTATATCTCGAATTACATGACTGTACCCTTACTCTACAGGGTGATTCGATCTTTGGACAATAAATTAAGTGTTCGTCGTGGTTAAGAAGCAGTTTTTACAGAATGACATTAAAACTCTTTTAAATTGGTTCCGCTTCCGTTCACACTGATTTTTAGTAAATATCTGCAAAACTACTAGTCTCTTGTTACGAAACTCTTTTACATCAGATCATAGTTGACTATACAGATATTCAGAAGGCTCCAGTGTGGAAAAATTGTTACATAGAAGATTTCATCAAAACAACGACGGTGTTTTGCTTAGGTTGGTATCAATATCTCTAGGTCGAATCTATCACAATAAATAGCTTGCGTTTTCGAATGATTAATTTTAATCAGTCACTGTTCCGCCCACTCTAGTACTTGTTCCACCGCACTCTGCAACCCATCGTCAACCAGATCACCAGTACACGACTGGACGACAAGTGCAGTATCGTCAGCATAGAGGTATACTTCACAGTTGCTGGCGCAAGGGACATCATAAAAGGGAATAAAGGATTGGCCCTAGGACCGAACCCTGAGGAACACCGGCCCATACTGGCCGTGTTGCTGACAAGACATTGTTAATTTTGATCCGAAACTTCCTTCCTTCAAGAAAGGATTTCAGTAATTTTAGAAGCCACAAAGGAAAACCCTTTTGGATTAGTTTATAAAGGAGGTCCGCGTGCCACACCTTGTCAAAGGCTTCTGAGACATCCAAAAGCAAGATGCCAGTACTCATACTGAGGGTGAACCCTCTCATTACATGTTCCACCAGCCTGACTGCCTGTAGCTCGGTGCTGTGCTCCGACCGAAAACCGAATTTAACGTCAGGAATCACATGGTGACCTGGCGAAAAATTCTCCAGGTGACGATAAATCACCTTTTCGGCGAGCTTAGAAGGAGCTGTCAGCAGACTTATGGGACGGTAATTCTGAGGAAATATCGAACCCACCTTCTTAGGAATCATGATGACCTCAGCAGTCTTCCACCCAGCAAGGAAGTACAGGATTCTGAGCGTCGCATTGATTATTGTCACCAAATATGTCAGGGCTTTCAGCGAGAGCAGCTTCAATGCCTTGTTGGTGATTTGATCCCACCAGGTGCTTTACGCAGCTTGAGATCTTTAATATGACTTAGGAGCTCCGCTGGTTTGCAATGTGGAAACTCGGAGGGTTCCGCTAATGTGCTATGTAGAGCCTCAGACGAATCTTCTGAAGAAGAGTCATCTGAAGAGGATTCAGTGCCTCCGCTAACGCCGTTGGCCCTAAAATATCTCCTGACGGATCGTGCGATGTTCTGTTCCTCGTCGAGGTCATTATCAAGATCATAGTTGAGAGAGAACTGTTTTTCCATGGTATCAGCGAGAACCTCGACCTTATCTTCCGTTCTAAAGACTATGCCTTCAGGACCGTGGATATGCAGGAGTTGTTCTCGCTTTCCGTTTCTGAGTGACTTTGCGACCCTCCAGAGAGGAATACTTGAATATCAAGCATTCCCGCCAGAAAGTCGCTCCGTTGCTCGTTGCGGAGTCCGTGCAGTGCGTTTCTCACTTCATGGACAAGATTTGTAGACCCTACGAATGTCATGAGGATGACAAGACCTTTTTGCCTGCTTAATAGCGGATCTTTTGTTAGAGATTTTCTGATGAATGTCCGCAGGCAAAAAAGGTCTGCCGTGTCATTTTACAGGAAGTACAGCTGTACGCTGTAGAGCTGCTTGAATGAAACTTGTCCACTCCGCTTGAGCGGCATCTATTCCAGACTCATCATCTATAATCGGGATATTGGGAAACTCTCTAAGGTGCAACTTGTATAGCTCCTAATCAATGCGTTTCCTTAGAGGGGCTTCCTCCTCAGAATTTTGCTCATTGCCCACGTCCAAGACAACAGGTATATGGTCACTAGAGATATCATACAAGATTCGAGAAGAAATACTGTATCTACAGTTTTTAGATACCGCGAAGTCTATGACATCTGATGCATGAAGATGGTTGAACGGATGGTGTGTCGGCTCTTCAGTGCTATGTATAAGGTACCCATCTCGCATCACATGGTTGTACAATCAAATCCCACTAGTGGAATTCAACCTAGAATTCCATGTTCTATGTTTGCAGTTGAAGTCCCCTGCCACAATAAGCGGACCCGAGTAGTCCGAAAGGACCTCCAGATCCGCCTCTTGTAGCCTGGCACCACACCTGACATACACCGATGTGATCTTCAACGCGACATCTCCCGCCATATTGACCACCACAGAAGCTACTTCGATGCTATGCATCTTCGCATTAGTGCTTCTATAATTGTCTATACCGCGCTTATCAACACTGCTAAATCACCACCTCGACCGTTCAATCTGTCACCTCGGATAACATCGTAATTCGGGAGAGCTAAACGATCTCCCGGATTAAGCAACGTTTCCTGCAGCAAGGCCACATCTATACCTTCATCCAAAAGAACTTGATGAAATTCCCGTTTTTTGGGAATATCCCTCATGCCCAAACAATTCCAAAAAAGAATTTTGATAAGTGCAGGCTGTACTATTGTACCTAGACATTTACAGGAAATATCGCCTGCAACGCTTGGGTAGCGCTAATCAGTGGGCCTATTGTTTGTTGTAGGGACCTTAGCGCGGTTGCCAGGTCCACATTTTGCGTGTTCAAGGGAGGTTGAGCAGTGGGGGCAGGCAAGGTTGCCTCCTTAGCTGCGACCGCGTATGATAGATTGCGCCTTTGCGCTATAACTTGCAAGTTCCTGCTTGGAGTGAACTTGCAAGTCCGGCTATTTGCGGGATGTCCCTCTCCACAGTTTGCGCACTTGCGCTCTTCCTCTTCTGTGAGGGGGCACAAATGCGTCATGTGGTCCTTTGCACATTTTAAGCATTTGGGCGGTGCAGTGCACAATGACTGCGCATGCCCTTACTTTTGGCAGCGGTGCCACGGCCCAATGAGTCTGGAGTCCTTCTGAACCTCAACTCGAATGGCCAGTCCCAGCAGTTCGTGTTCGTTGAACACTTGCTGAGACTTTTCAGTCTTGGGCAGTATCACGGCCACCAAAGTCATGGGCGCGCCACCGCTGCCCTTCAATCGAATGATGTGGAGAGGCTATATCCCCTCTGCACAAGTTCTCCCTTAATCTCAGTATCCGAAAAGTTGACAGGAACTCCTCGAACCACGGCGTGGATATTCCGTTCCGAAGGCAGAGGAAAAGTGTGGTGAGGCACTTCTTCCTCTCGGAACAGTCGAACGATCTTCCTCAGATTTAGGAATAATCCTTATTCCCGCATCGACAGCAACCGCGCGATCTATACTAAGTGACATATAAATCCGAACACCCAGTTTAAATGGTTTTATTTTAATAAAATTTTGTATAAGTATTTAATGAAGCATAATAAGTAAATGATAAAAATTTCAAAATGATTGCACTGCTTTAAAGCCCTTTGACCTTTAATAATGTGTGGATGCACCCTGATGTACTACGCATTCTCCAACGCGCCTAGGCATGCTTCTGATCAGGTGGTCAATGTCCTCCTGTGGTATCTCATTCCAGGCAACCACCAACTCCTCTCGAAGTGCTTCTAGAGTCTGAGGAGGACGTTGCAAATTGAGCAATCTCCTACCCATCATATCCCACACGTGCTCAATTGGGGATAAGTCGGGAGATCTTGGTGGCCATGGTAACAATGTGACATCATTATGTTGAAAGAAGTCTATTGTGACTCTTGCAACATGTGGTCGGGCATTATCTTGTTGGAAAGTTGGATCTGCCAGGGTGTCAAGATAGGGTAAAAGATGGGGTTCTAGAACTTCGTGGATATAACGCTGCGCATTCATGTTACCTCTGATGAAGATTAAAGGTGACCTGGAACCATAAGCTATAGCACCCCAAACCATAACTCCAACAGTGTGATGAACATGTCTTTCAACAAAAAAACTGTGGATTCCTCCTTTCACCACGTCGCCTTTTAACCCTGGCACGACCATCGTGCATGCCTAAACAAAACCGAGACTCGTCACTAAAGACAATACTGTTCCATTCCTGATCCCAGAGTGACCGTTGTCTGCACCACTCAAGGCGATTACGTCGGTGTTCTCGAGTTAAAGGGAGGACCCAGTGTGGCCGGTATGAAAACAAGCCAAAACTTCTCATTCGTCGGTAAACACTTCGCATGCCAATAGGTCTTCCGTGTTCTGCAAACCATTCATTTGCAATGGACCTGGTAGTGGAGAAACGGTCCCTCAAGCCCAATAATCTTAGGCGGCGATCTTCACGGTCTGTTGTTCTATGGCGGCGTCCAGTGCCCCTTGCTCTTTGCGTACGGCCTTCTCGAAGCCATACCGGACAACACCTAACCACAGTGTCTGCACTTCATTGCACTCTAACTGCAATTGCCCGAAAAGAAAGTCCAGCTTCCCGAAGTCCCACTATACGACCCCTATCAAACTCACTAAGTTGACGAAATCGTACAGGTCTCTGTACCCTAGGCATCGTAACCGATCGTAAAGGATGTCAAGAACCAAAATCCGCCAACGTTGATTCTTTACTGGGGCTGAAATAATAATTTTTAGAGCGTTAGTGAATTAAAAAAAAGCAGTATAAAAACCGGAATGTCCAACTGATAAGGCTGAAAATTTGTTCACTTGTTATTTATAGTAAGATAAATACATTCACCAACTTTTATTAAAATAAAACCATTTAAACTGGGTGTTCGGATTTATATGTCACTTAGTATATTTTAATGCATAGGGGAATGAATTTGTAGTTTAACGTACGCCACCTCACGCAGAACAATAGGCGTTACGCGCCTTTGGCGTGAAGGTTGGCTTGATGCCACGTCAGCTGAGCGAAATGGCTGAGAAGTGACATTGGCCGACGGGGTGACCTTAGATGTAGATAATGTAGTCCCTCCGCCAACCGATGACAAAGGTTTGGTAATAGACATAGTGTGGCTGGTATTTTGTTTTGATGAAGTGGGGGAGGTGCGTAAGAGAGTGGATTCTGTATTTGGAAGAGGTGAAAACTCCTCGGCTCGTCGGTTAGTCTTGTTGCTTGTCCTTCTTCTAGATTTTGCGTTTATAAATCCGTTGGTGTGTGTGTCATCGTCCATAGCGGTCTCTTTAGGCGGTTGGTCCGTTCTTTGGAGGATTCTTTCGAACTTATTAAAAGAGTTACCTGGGCGGTCAGGCTGTCAGTTTTAGCCGTCTGGTCCTTGATTGTCTGCATGAGTTCTTGGATTTGCCTCGCCTGGTTGTCTATAATCATCATCAGTTTCTCGTTGGTTCTCTGCTCCGATGACATCTGCGTCAATGGGCCCATGTATTCAGTTTTTGAACGTGATTCGCCGCCGCTCAGCTCCTTCCCCATTATCAGTGGTACGGCTTCCTCTTTGAACCCTCCTGGATCAACCTGCACGTTAAAATATCTTTTCTTTCCAGCAAACTCGTAAAAACCTTTAAGCTCGCAAATGTGACAATGTTGTCAAAACCCTTCTTATTGTATCGATACAATAATGCTATCCTAAAGTCGCCTAACACCACAATCATCTGGAAACACTCGCACTTTTAAAAAGTAATACTAAAAATACGAATTTAATGACAGGACTGTCAAAAAGGACCTGGTGGAAGGTGTTTGTATGTTGCCTGGAATTCCCTTCATAAGATATGCTAACCTAGCCTGCTGTGTCGGTTTCTCAGTTTGCTGAGCATTAGTAGCAAAATCTATTAAAAACTGTGAACGTAATTTCAGCGACAAGCATTGCCATGTAAACATATAGGCTTGCCTCCTTCTAACCGATTCGAATAGAATGCGCTGAAACGTAATGAATGAATGCATACATACGCCCTGCAGGATGATTACGTACAAAGCCTATATAATACAAAAAAAATCGGTAACGTGTCAACTTGTGCTAGTGTGCAGCTAGTTCATTCAGCACCTGCTAAAAGTGAGCGTGAAGTGAATGTCAGTTCAAAGGTGACATGTTATAGGAAAACCTACTAAGGGCCGAATTTCACCAATATTAATATTATGGATCAATGGGAAAATACCATATCGAAATGCAATTTGACGAAAGCTGTCAAAGGACTCTGAATATTAGTGATTTCTATTGAAATATTGAATAAAATCGTGAAAATTCGACTTTATTACAAACAAGACCACTTCTTGATTACAACATGATGCTTTTGTACAAAAAAGCAGGACAACTTTCATGTATTTTGATATATGTTATAGGTTTACATTTAACAATCCGTTATCCCCCTCAGCGAATGGGAATGCGGCAAATAATAGGCCGATCTTCTAGCTGTTAAATTTGGCAGCAGATTTGGACGTTTGCTAATGCATGGCACTCTTGAATTTACCAACTTCAATATACTGAAAGTTATCATTACATACCTGTTGGATTTGTCTGTATTTTGCAAGAAAATAGAATATAAAATACATTCCATCCAATTCCTCATCTTCCTTTATGTCATAATAGTAATCATTTATTAATTTATGGGATAATGAATTTCTTCAAAGCAATAAAAACATTATGTCCTCTCCATCCTAAAACACAGATAACATGTGTAAGACGTGTCAATCCCTACATCTCTCTGATGCATAATGCAATTACTATGGACATAGACAAAAAATTATGAAAAATGCTTCACAGATAATGGCTGTTAAGTTCAAAAATCAAAAAAACTAGTAATGTTTGTCTATTTTTTTTTTTTTGACTGGCGGGGATATCTTATCTGACACTCGCAGGGTTGCCAAGTCTAACGACGATCACGTGCCGTGGTGGAGGGTGCGAAATGAATCTTTTACATTTGCTGGATTTGAATCTTTTTCGTGAAAATTTACTAGGTATCATGATTATAAGCATCTTTGATAGATTGTTCAATCCGGAATGGGAAAGATCTCCCATTTATCAAAATATTTTTGGTATCATCTAACTGTTGCAATCAGTGCACAAACACTGTGACATATGATTTATAGCATAACCCGCTGCCATATCAATACAAATTCAACATACAGGTCGCCTAGCCGTGGGGATGCAGTGATCGGGATGAATATCACGGCAGCAACTGATGATTTGGGCATGTCCGGTAAGAACGTATGAAGTGAATCTCGCTAACTTCATAAATTTGAAGATTTTGTACAATTTCTTTGAAAATGATGAAAGATATGTCTGATTTGGCAGGGTAACGTCGCAGCTAAATGGCAGTCACTCTTTCTGACACAGTCCGGTTCGAAAGACGACGATACTCGTGAAATGTATTGATACTTCTAAATATAGGATCCTATCGAACATCCCTACTGTCAAGATGTATAACCCAAGGTACCGACGGAGCTATTTTGCGGCGTCATGGAAATAATTTTAAATTTTCATTTGCATTTTTTCGAGCGTTGTGCAATGATTTTCTGAAAAATATCACGAATAGTCTTATAAAGCATAGTAGAGTATATTTCAACAGTTGGCAGAACTTACTCCACTGGGACCAGGAGGAGGAAACGGGATATTAATGCACAATCTGGAACCCTATCGCACCCTCACAAAATGGCCGCTGACAACCACACAAGTCACCTTGTTGTGATTGAATAGCATGGAATTAAACCTTCAGAGTATGTTTTGTGACTGGTACCAAGAGTTGACAGAGCCCACACATGTGTCACTCCTTGAAATGCAATAATCAGCTGTATTCAAATAACATCTAATATAAATATAACCCAGAATATCTACTCAGTGAAAAAAGAAAAATATTGCAAATTTCTAGTTTTTCTGCAGGTTTTAGGTTTGGTGGTAGCTATACGACATATATTTGGGTATTTCTTAATCGCTAATATAGTGTGGATGTTTGTTAAGTTCCTGAACAACGAAAAATATTCAACTTTATGGATGTATGGATATTAAAAAACCAGAATGGTTTTGTGGGAATATCAATCTAAGGTGCCATAATGGTTCTGAAGAACGGCAAGTAAATGAATGAATGTTTGGAAACGAGCAATATCTATGAACTTTTTGGTAGAGCCAGTCATCAAGTAGGTGCTTAATGGCTATCTGCAACAGGTTGATTCGAAAAAACACCCAGTAGATGATCTTCAATCAGTAAAATCGCATATCAATTGAAGAAAATAATATTATCATGAATAAAAATCAACAATGGTAATTAAAACATGAATTTTATTCAAAAATCAAACATTTGTTTAAATTTTGACTGAATTATATGTAATTTCTTAATATTGAATAAGCTGATGATGTTTCAATGACAAGATGTCATCTCATACTTTGACAATATTTTGTTTTCAACATTTCATAGCTATTGGTTGCTAAAATTTGTTGATTGGAACTTGAAGCTCATTTGCTCATTTGATGGTCTGTTACCCTACAGGTGGAGAATAACGGACTGTTGTTGGTAAAATTGGCCCTTAATGTCATAAAAGGTATAATGTTACTTTTAAATTACTTAATACGAGTGCGGATAAGTGAACATCCCTTCAAAGCTACTATGTTAGAGTGCTGGAAACTTTTGGCGCTTGGGAGCTCTGTGAAACGAATGGGGTGCATGTGAAATGGCCCGACTTTGCAGACAGCACTGCTGGGATGCAGCAACTCACGTTAACTTTACACAACTGTCATTTAAATAATGCACAGGCTTTACAATGACGCAACTATCGTGTGTATCAGATGTGAGCAATGAGCCAGAAAGTCATATGAATAACAGGATGAAGTAAAGATTAACACGTTATGAGCTCGTGGTTGTTTACAGTTTAGTACAGTAAATAGGCGCTAAGGAAGAAAAGACATGCAACAGTGACTATCGATATTGATCCCTTTGATCTTGACAACTTGACAGATATTCTAACAGTTACCATGGGCACGAGCAGGATTTCTGCCAGGAGAGTCAGTACAAGTAAGCATCCAAAATTCTTTGAAATGCAAAGAACAGCGCCGACAAGAAATATCGTGGTAACGTACAAGCCCTCAAGACCTTTTGAGGAACCGGAGAAGGCAACATTTTCTTGGGGCGGCCAAATTGTAAAGTATTATGATTCACAAAAAATTATCTCATGAGGAAAATACAACAAACGTATTTTAATCCATGATTATGCTTCTTTAAATTATTGTTAGAATATGCCACAGTGAAAGTGATTTCAATCCTACCAAAGGACTGTGTCTCAAGCACATAGTATTTTAATCACCTGTAACTTCTCACGGATATCGATAATTCATTACTATTCGAATATACGCAGAAGATTTTTTCAACTTTGACGCCCCAAGGAAACGATACCCGAAAATGTTTTGCAACTCTACGAGGGCCCTTTGCATTTGTCCTGAAGAATATAATTCCGTTGTAAAGCACGTTATTAATTTTTTTCTGAAACAGGGCAGATTTTGGCAAGTACCTAAGCTTGATCTAGTAGTCCTACCCCGCGCCCAGCGCGTTACAGGACCACCCAAAATGAGAATTGATTCCTTGCTTTTTAGTTACATTCCTGGAAATGTTCTGTAGATGGTACAAAGTGAGCTAAATGCTAGACGCACTAAGTATGCCATACAAAGTACGATAGTAATTTCTAAACACCAATAGTCCTAACGACAGGCGACCTAATGACTAATGGTGCTTTCACCAACAAGTCGTTTATCCTTTTGCAGAATGTAGATGAATTCTTTATTTTCAATATAACCTCATTATTCCATAGATCTTTATCTTTAGCAACTATCCCTCATTACATCCAGAAAAAAAGTGTTTTATTCTTGTCCAGCACTAACCAGATCGATACAGCGACATAAAAATCCATCAAGCTGTCTACTGTAGATACGTTTGAAAAAAGTAGTCAAAAGCAGCTTTATGTTTTAAAAGACAGCATTGTTGTACGAGTCACGTTTTTCAAGTTTCGTGAAGGAGTGTTGAGTGTAAGCCTGAATGTTTTATGCTTTAATATTCTCCAATGTGTAAAAGTAGAAGCCTGAAAGATCTATTACATTTGAGCTCTTGAATCATTTCTGAATTCGAGGTAACAAAAATTTAGATTGTAATAACTGAAACTTCTCCTGTGGTTTTCATGCTGACAGTCCTCTATGTTTTCGTGACTGGTAAATGAAATTACATAGGTAATATTGACTATTTTCTGACATTTCGGCTACTTTGGTGGCCTTTTTCAAGGTACCAAGGCGGCCATAACGTCAGTAAATGGTCAATTCAAGTGTTTCAAGTTTTTAGTGTAAATTTAAAATGTAAAAACAGAAACTTCTGCTGCAGATTTCATGCTAACAGTTCTCCATATTTTTCTGACTAGTAAATGAAATTACAAAGGTAATATGATCATTTCACCCTATATGTGGTTTCATTTATTAGCGAGAAAAGTTGAAATCTGAGGACCCCAGCTTACGTACCGTTTTGGGCAGGTCGAGTGCTCATTGATTTTGCCTTTAAATGATCCGGTCATTTCAAAAACCACTAAAGTTATTTATTCCAGGCTTTGCAGAAAACGCTTTCATAAATTGGTATAAACCACCTAAGTCAGACAACTACATATTCGTATAATACTAGACTAAGCACTAAGAAGGCCCTTCAAATATTGTTCATTTATAGACCGGTCAGTTTCTATTGGCTTTTGGAACATCCAGTAGCTTATGAGGTTTTTCAAATAAGATTCAATTCTAGTAGCGGTCCCTTATGAAAAAATAACGGACGGCACTGAACTTCTGATTCTGCTCTACCTTATGGCATCCACAATTTGCATATAATTTCATGAATCAAGGTTTCATCTTAGAGGCGATTATATATGTCCTTTCGTGGGTATAACATAACCGAAATTATTTATTACTATAATTTTTATGGAAGCACGATTGGGGTGGTATAAATATAAATCAGATGAAAAAATGATGACCCGGACTTAATACTTAGACTGATACAATGCCTTGTGCTGTTCTTGTGATATATGGATAGGCTAGTCTGCCTTGACATTGCCAAATAACTATGTTGTTACTGATTTTGATTCCAACAAGTTTGGAGCAATGGCTCCAAACTAAAGATCGGTCATCCATTGTAAGTGTATCCTTCCACCATCTGGGAGTGGTAATCCATGTTGTTCTTCCACAAAGAAATATTCCATACGGCTAATCTTTCAGAGCACCTGCGTTAATTTTGTCAGTATGGAAACCTCGTCAAGTATCGTAATAAATTGCGTGAAGCGCCATCTAAGGCTACGGTACCATGGATGCGAATACTGATGAAATTTTGTTCTGACTCGTAAAAACAAACCAGTTACATTGTGCGCGTTTTATGATGCTTTCAAGGACAGTAGGTTTCTGCCATCCAGCAAATATGGACGAAGTTAAGGAATTTTATTTCGTTGAAACTCCTTTACTGAAGTTGCATGTCAATCAACTATTTTCTAGTGGCGGCAAGGGAGATTTTAAAATGTTGTTTGAAGAATTGCTGGATCAACCCCGAAGGTTTTGCGAGTATTTCAGGATCAGTGTGATAAATCTGTGTCCTATAATTGATAAATAATGTCCGACATCAGAGTAAAAAAATTACTTACTATAAGTATTGAGTTCTGTAGCAATTCTCTTCTGCTTACGCTGGGAAATATCTGTTGTATCTCATATCCCATGCACCCAAGAATTATCAATTTATCGTTGTTCATGGTAATAATAATGAGCCAATAAGTTCTCAAAAAAGACACACGCTCAAATAATTCTGACGGCGACGTGCATAATCTGATATGCTGGTCGCTGCCAGTGCAAACACGTTCTTTGGAAAACGGGTGTTTGTTTATTCCGATGAATTCATCGGAGCTCCTCAGATCAAATGTAAATAGTCTAACCTACACACCGCACGGTGACTAATTTTCGGTAACAAAAAGAAATAATAGTCTCCTAGTATTACATGCAGTGCTTTTCAAAACGGTCCCCTAGCACTTTATTTTTTCTTGGCTCAGATTAGCGAACTGAAATAGTTCGAGATGATGCAATTGATGCATGTTTTAGCTAAACGTAACAACTAAAAATTTCAAGCTCTCGGCAAAACGCCATCTTGCGCATTTTCATTTAATGTAATACTGGTCATGTGATACCTCGTCTTGGAGCTCCTTATGAGTACTTTATAACCCTGGACTGTAAATTCACTATCTTTCTTAATGACAAACTAGCGGGTGATCAAAGTTGAGCGTTTCTGGACATTGAATCGCTTATAACCCAATAACTAATCATCAAAACCTGATTGTACATGATATCCATCCTCTTCTTTAACGTGGCATACTCATTTTTCCAAAAGCCTGTTTGGGGGAGTATTCTTTTCGTCTTATTGTTCTATGGTATACAGAGTTGACTGAAAAACAAAGTTATCGAAATTTTCTTGTTAAAAAACGCATGTTTTGTGTTCTCTGCATTTTTTTCTTCGATCGTAACTTCTTAACAAATAATGGTACAGCTCTGAAATTGTATGTGAATATTCCAATTTTATAGTAGATTTGAGTGGTGATATCCAAGAAATCATTGCTTTTCTTGAAATTCACATTTTCTGGAAGATGAGTTTTCAAGAGAAAAGCGGATTTTTTTGAGAAAAAATGTAAGAAAAAAGTAATAAACCGCACAATTCTAACAAAAAAGTGGAATATTCACATACAATTAAACATTTATATGATCATTTTTTAACAATAAACGATTAAAGAAAAAATGCATTTTTTGACAAAAAAGATTGATGACAGAAATTGATAACACTGTTTTTAGTCATCTCTATACTCACCTTGAAATAATCAGATGAAAGTTATTAAAAATACCTCTTCAATCAGGTAGTTGAAAAAAGGGATGCTCGACCTTAAGGAGTGTACAATCTTAATGTGAATGAGCTTAAAAATATGTGCAATTTTGTTAAGAAAATTGATGGATTCTGAGATTATTGTTTGAATGGAATGTCGTGTTTTTTGTTATATGTTCTCATAGATACTGATTTTATACTTTATGGTTATAAGGTACTCTTATGAAGCTTCATCACTTGACACTCTATTCTATTTGAAAACATACAGTATGGTGTGCAGCCGCACTCTTGAAATGTACAACTATGACTTTTAATTTAGAAAGCACCGATGGTATCACCGCAAAGTGCAGCTTTCTAACTTAACTCATCAAAAAAATAAAGTAAGTAGATAATCTTTTGGAAAAGCACTGCGTGTATTACTAGGAAAATCTGTTACATCGTACAAGTCCCGATATTAAGGTATGCTGCATACACTAGGAAGGATTATGTCATAGGTACGAACATTGAAGGAGACAGCACCTCTGTGAGGATAAGGGAACCATTTGTCCTACTGTTTTATTCCAGTAACCAGGCAATTTCACGTTCGATGCTCAGATTTTGGCGAATACAACAAATTTTTTTGTTGGAGGCAATTGTAATCGTTTATTTATAGCAATGGTGGAGAGCTGCCCTTTAAGAGATATCTAAAGACTTCCCTCATGTAAAGGGTGGGCCATCAGTTGGTTTTTTCCAAGTCGGTATTATTTTAGCAGTTGGTAACTCATCCATGCTCGACATATTAACAGATATATTGTGCCAAACTTTCGCTAAGAGCAATGGATCGTTTTAATCTTGAACAAAGGTGGGAAATATTGAAAGACTATTTTCAAGGTCAACTCGTCACAGAGCACAACAAGTGGGCATCAGTCGCGCTTCTGTGCGGAGAATATTGCAAAACGAGCTGGGATTATTTATTATTTCCTTACAAGGTGCAACTTGTGCAAGAGTTGAAACAAAATGATCATCCGCTTCGATATCGTTTCTCTGTGTGGACTCTAAATCAATTAGAAACGGACGTCAATTTGGTCGCCAAACCATATTTTCGGACGAAGCCCATTTCCATCTGGGAGGTTACGTTAACAAGCAGAGCTGTAGGATTTGGGGTTCTGAAAATCCACATGTCGTAGAAGAACCAATGCATTCAAAAAGAGTGGCTTTTGGAGTGGTGGAATTATTGGTCATACTTTTTTCAAGATGAAGATGGTAATAGCTTGCTCGTAAACGGGGAACCCTATAGAGATATTTTGAGGAGTTTTTTGTGGCCACTATTAGGTGGTTCCAGCAAGATGCCGAAACAGGCCACACTAGCCGTGAAAGGATAGATCTTTTACACACTAAGTTCGGTCATCGCGTAATCAGCCGTTTTTTAGACATTAATTGGCCAGCCCGCAGCTATGATTTGACGCAGATTGATTACTTCCTCTGGGGTACTGTCAAGGACCGCTGTTACACTAGGGATCCTCAAACATTGATATTCTTGAGGAAAATATCAGTCGAGCTATTGATGAAATAGACACAGAAACTATCGAAAATGTGCTTCAAATTTGAGTTAAGAGGATGGACTACTGCCAGGCCAACCGCGTCAGCCATTTAACTGAAATTGTTTTTCATAAATAATCGGAAGGTGTATTCTTTTGAATAAAGTATCGAGTGTTACATATTATTGAATAGTGTAGTTTTAATACCAATTTATAAAAGAAACCAACGGATGCGCCACCATTTACCTTCACCAACATCCAAACCGCACATCTAATGCTCACTTTCACATTTATATCAAATTTCCATTTGTTTCTACCCACCAACGCCTGACCTAAATAATATTTTCAGTTGAACGTGAATCTAATGGGTATTTGTACTGAAAGTATCTGTTATTATATCCAACCCCCTTATTATTCAAGTAAGAATGAGTATTTGTAAACTGCAGCCCGTCGCTGGCCGAGAAGAATAGCTTGAATACAGTCCTAAGAAATATCTTTGGAAATGAGTTCTCTCCTCCTACGCTATTTTGTTTTCGTGAATACGTTTTCATGTATACGCAGGGATTGTTCTTAGTGGCGTAGTGGCGATAAAGACTTAGTACAATGGTACTCACGGCTTTGTGTAGTGTAGGAGGTCTTCGTTCCCTTGGCATTTTGAAAAGGTATCTCACGTATTTAAGTTGAGATTTAATAATTTAGTATTAGCTGGTAAAAAACTGGGCTTAGTTAAGGCTAGCAAAGCCTCCTCACTCTGTACAAGGCGCACATAAGACCTAGCCTCGAGTACTGTTTACATGCTTAGGGTGCTGCCACCCCAAATACATTATCCATGCTTAGCCAGACAGATTCGCTTGACTTCGGCCTCCCATCTTTACCATGTAGAACTTCGTATATCCAGAACTGGACGATACGACCACTCCGTTGTCCCTATGATATCGAGATTGTGAAAAAATCTACCTGAGGAGGCTTTTGCCGGGTTTACTGATCTTAAGAAGTTGAAAAATCGGATTATCAAAGTTTTCTTAACTCTTCATTTCAACCGTGGTATCCTGGTATTTAGGCTTCTCCATACGCGGCTGAGATAATTTACTTTTAATTAAAATTGTATTTTTTGTAAGATTTTGCTGCCTTTAGGATTTCTTTGTTTTTATTACGCGGTTATAAAATTCAATGCATTCTATAGAAATTTGAATTTTTGTTTTACATGCTCAAATGTCAAACGGTTTCGCCTCTAACACCAAATTAAGTTAGCCTGGGAAAGGAGAATTTCCGTTGCCGCCTTTGATACCGGTATTGAAGCTATAAAAATAAATATACTTCGAAGATGTGCAAAGTCTTGGTTGCCTTTAAAAAAAATTGTGCGATTTTTGTAACGGCGTCAAGTCTTTGCTTTGCAGTGCTACCCTCACTACTTCTTTCAATTTACACACTTCATAAACCGGATCTAAGTCGAAAAATATACCACTTAAGATTTTCGATAAAGTTAACCATTAACACGTCCGTAAATGAGATCTTCATGTAAAAATGGCTTGAATAAGTCCAATCAGCTATCCTTGAGCTCGTATTTAATTCCTATGTAACGCAAATTTATGGATATATCTACACTAAATGTCCGGATTAGGTGCAAATCGAGACGTATCGCCAGATCAATAAAAATTGGTAAGTAACCTGGCAACGCTAGGTCCGGCCGAGGGTCAATTTTTTGCTCGAAGCCAAAGTTGATATTTGGCTTTTGACACAACCTTCAGCAAAAATCGAAAATGTGAGTCATATTATATAGACAAATCGGTAGAATAACGAACGTTTGTGCTCTTGACTATTTCTTATAAATTGTTACCTTGGTTCTGATGCAATATTTCGTCGAAAGTTGTTAAGATTGTACAAAACATGATTATAAAGTAAGTGCTCAACTGGTTAATAAGAGCTGTAAATGGTTTATTAGGGAAAAACCGGTTATCAACATACATATAAGTAATATCTGGTATGAACGAAAAGCTACAGTACGTATAGATAACCACACATACAAAATCAAAAATTAAAATGTCAATTAAGATGTTAGATGTCACCATCTCTATTCAGAATATATTTTGAAGAAAGCACATTAAAAAGGAAACAGCTGGTAGGCACCTTGTATGTAATCTTCGATTTGGAGATATCGCCAATACGTGAACATGTAGGGTTGACACGGGGGTTATCACATATGATAAAGAAAACGAAGTCATGATGATCACAGTGTGTTGTGCTGCAATGTTGGTTTTCATGAAAACAATCTACAAATCAAATGAAATTAGTATAGCAAATAGTTTGGGACTGAAGGATCACCTGATAACAAACGCCAAAGAATCCAGGAACGCAGCAAAGGAAATCGAGGCTAGAATAGAAAAATCCTGGAGTTCATTTAAAAACATGAAGCTGTGTTTCTTCGAATGTCCTAGTCAGAATTTGAGATTACGAATGCCCAAGTACTATTTTTTCTCGATGCTTCTAGATGGGATAGAAACGTGGAGTTAAGTATGCAAAAGCTAGAGGCTTTTGAAATACGAAATTACCATAGGATCCTAAATATCTCATGGGCCGATAAAATTAGAATCGAAGGCAGCTTTTCACACGTTATAAATAAGATTTTAGTTTTCAACATAACCACTAGTTCAAATTCCAAGCACTAGATCACAACATATTTTAGAAAGGCGTAAAAATCATGGAAGCTTCCGTAAATTTTGTAAATTCTCATAATAAACACAAGCAACGGCAACACTTCGGTGAGTGATCTGTTCGAGAACGATCTCGATTACTTTGACAGTGCGCTCAGTTTAAAACAAAGTCAAGCGGTTGGGTTAGAGTGGGCCTGCAATTAAAAACATTATGAGAAGTAGTAAGAAGATTAAGACAGACCATTTTCATTCGGAATGAGAAGAACAATATTTCTTTACAGAAGTTAAAGGTAAAAATGTATGTTTGTAATGTAATTCATCTGCTTCCGTTGCTAAAAAAAGGAAAATCAAGAGGCACTATAAAACTCTACATTCGAGTTTTGAAAAATCATTCTCATTACGTTCTGCAACCAGAGCGGAAAAACTGAAACAATTAAAAAATCAGTTAATTGGACAACATACAATGTTTTTAAAAACAATCGACAAAAGTAAGTCTGCAACTGAAGCATCATACCGGGTGTACCAGATAATTACACAAAAGAAGAAACCTTATGAAGACGGGGAAATGATAAAACAGGCATTTTAGAAGCAGCAGATTCATTGTTTACCACTTTTAGAAATAAAGACGAGATAGTATATACTATAAAATCTGTACAACTTTCTGCTAATACAGTGATGAGGCGAGTAGGAGTAATGATCAATGATATATTTTTACACTTAAGAAATGTCTTCGATAACTTTGCTTATTTTTCAGTGCAGCTGGATGAATCCACAGATGTCGTTGACACCTCTCCGGTCGTGTTCGTCAGGACGGTTTTAGTGATTTTACGATTAAAGAAGATCTTTTGAAGTTTATTCACTAAAAGGACAGACCACTGGGCAGGACTTGTTTTCTTCTTTTGAAAATACTATTTCTCCTGAGAAAATTCCAATATCGAAAATGGTTGGCTTGACAACCGATGGCGCTACTACTATGGTGGGTCGTGAGAAGTGTCTCGTGGGGCTACTTATTTATTTATTTATTTATTTATTTTTCATGTTCACACTATCCGAACAGTCTATGCCAGTTCACGGATAGGAAATTCACAAATATGTATCTAGAATGCTGGTAATACAATCATATACAATATACATATATCTTATGATCAAGAAAGACTTAACCTATGGTAAGAAAACATCTTTTAATTTCACACATATTACAGAAAAATATATCTACGCGGTCCTTAATACATTCATAACTTTTACACATTACATGAATAGGAGAGAAAAGTAATGCATTGCTTTTAGGTACAGTGAGGTAAAAATATTTGACATTTGCTCGAGTCTTAACATAAGGTACATGTATAGCAAATTTACCAAGTAGGTATTCACAGTCAATTATATTACTTAGTAATTTACATAAAAATATACAAGCAGCATAATTTCTCCGCTTTCCTAAATTGGACATATTAATCCTACTTAGCAACACATCGTGTCTGAGACCAATTGGTGGATAGGTACCATCCTCTCTGTACCACAGATATTTCGCAACCCGCCTTTGAATATCTTCGACGTTATTGCGATGCACTTCATAAACAGGGTAGCAAATTTTAGATCTCACAAAAGAATTGTACAACAGAATCCTGGTCCTTGAATTATTAAAATCTCTACAGTTCCTGATTATGAAGACCAAGCATGATCTACTTCAGGATTCTTGGCAGAAATGCAATTAATATATTTCAGTTGAACCGAGTTACAATCAGAAAATCTTATGACTTCCCGCACATTTCATACAGACTTGATCAGTTTTATACAGTCTTTTGCTTAGTGATTTAAACCACAACATTTAAAACAAATTTTTAGTTTTAGGGCATCGTACACCTCACAACTGTCAACATTAACCAACACATTACCTTTATCTAACAAACTAGAATACGTAACAGGGTCCACTTCCAAAACAGCTTGATGAATTTCAGCTCGCTTCAGCGTTGGCCATACCTTTAAAACTCTGCATTCACTAGATTTCCCAAATATACGATTTTGAGATGTCAACATTTCAACCAATTTGTCGTGAGAAATCATCTCAGACATGCCAACGATTTTCACTCTCGGATTGTGCTTTTTGACTTCCTTGACATCGTATTCATCAGACAAATGTTGAGAAACGAGCTCCTGGAGTCTGCCAGCGTCATCTGAATCATCACATGTAATGACCAAACCAGTTTTTACTTGGGAAAATTTAATATTATTTTCAATAGGGTTAACATTCCGACGAATAGTGTTTCTTGTCTCAGTGTGGGACTGATTCATATTTTTCGGTTTTATAACAACATTCATATTTTTTTGGCAACTGTTGCGTAAGGAGGAGTGGTGCTTCTCTAGCAGCGTGTTCTGCATCTTCCTTAATCTTGTTCACGGGCTTAGATCGTGCCTCCGAAAATAGCTCATAAACTCCTGTTATGAGATTCTAAACTTTGTCTTGCAGTATATTTTCCACAAAATTCTCATAATTTCTTCGACGATCCCTACAGCTCGGACAATACCAAAAAAGGCCAGGCGTTTTTATTACCTTTAAGCTAGATTTAGACGGTGCTTCTTTTTGCAACAGCGTATGCAATATAGCGCACAAAACCGTCGCCTTTTTATATCGTGTAACATATTATTTACACCTAAATTTGTATCGGTGCGTGTTGAATAATTTAACATGTATGTTTTGAAGTTTGGGTGCTGCGTTTATCATAATAGCGAGAAATAAACAACGTAATAAACGCAGGTGTTGGATACGGGAATTGCTGAAAACAAAACATAGCTATTCCTTTATAGAAAAAATGCTGTTAGATGCCGGTTGGTTCTTTCAAAACTTTACTAGGACGTCATCTACTGATTTTGAAGAACTTTTGTCAATGGTTGGGCCAATTATTTGAAAAGCAAATACAAATATGAGAGAAGCTATTCCCGAAAAAGTAAGACTGGCAGTTTGTCTGAGATATTTAGCGGAGATTCATACAGGATTTTAATTTAAATTTCTGACTCAACTATTTTACTAATTATACCTGAAGTGTGTAATGCCCTGAATCAAGTTTTGGAAGGATATGTTAAGGTAAGAAGGTTAATGTACTTCCAAAGTAGAAAAACTAACTTTATACGAGAAACCCAATATACAAACTAATTTAACATCTAAATAGTCTTTTTTTGAGCAAGATAACAAACTTTACTTAAAAAGTATTATTTATGAATATTCAAAAATTCTGCCATATCAGGATTCAGTTGTTGAATAACTTGTAGTTGTACTAGCGCAGAATTCTGGTTGGATTCCGTAGTAATATCATTTGGAAGCATTTCTGAATTTGGGCTGAATATGTTAGAAAATTCACACCTAGAATTATTAGTTAAAGATCCAGTGCAGCTATTACCGAGTTGAGTGTCACGAACCATAGTAGGACAGCTTGGCCACTTATTTAGCGTTTCTGAGTTTGGTCTGAGCATTTCTGGAGTAGTTGAGTTTGAGCATTCATAACTATGGGGTTGTCCAAAACAGACGCAGGAAAGTAAACGCATATTAAAACAAGAAAGATTGATATTCAAATCAAGTTGGGTACTTTATTTTGAAGGTTCATTTATACCATTTATGTATGAAAAATAATATCGCTCAAATGTTCACCACGACTGGATTTACAGACGTCCACGCTATGGTCGAAATTTTCAATGACATTTTGCAACATGGTCGGTTCTATGGCATTTATCTCGGCAATGATGTTGTTTTTGACTTCTTGGAGGGTGGCTGGTTTGCTAACGTTTACTTTGCTTTTCAAATATCCGCATAAAAAGAAGTCCAAGGGAGTCAAATCGCACGATCTTGGTGGCCATGGCACATTTCCTCTGCGCGAAATCACGCGATCACCGAAGAAGGACTGCAGTCGATGGATATTGACGTTGGTTGTGTGGCATGTTGCACCGTCTTGTTGGAAATAAACATCGTCCATATCCATTCCTTCAAGTTGCGGCAAAAAATAGTCCTCTATCATCACGTGATATCGCTCAGAATTGACGGTAACGGCGTCCCCGGCCGCATTTTCGAAAAAGTAAGGTCCGATGATGCCTTTTACCACAATGCACACCACACAGTCACTTTTTGAGGATGCTTCGGCTGCTCTTGATACTCACGGGGATTTTCGTTCGCCCAGATGCGGCAGTTTTGCTTGTTTACCGTCCCATTCAAAGTGAAATGCGCTTCGTCGCTGAACATCATTTTTGATGAAAAATTGGCATCAATTTGGCGGTGTTCAAGGAGCCAATCTGAGAACGTTCGGCGCGAAAATTGGTCGGCCCGACGCAGCTCTTGCGTCAATTGGATCTTGTAGGCGTGTGGATTCAAATGCTTGTGGAGAATGCGGAGCAAACTGGTTCTCGAAATGCCCAATTCTTGGGATCGACACGTTGTTGATTGTTTCGGATCGTCTCTCACACTCTCCTTCACAACAGCAATATTTTCCGGTGTGCGAACGCTCCTTGGCCGGCCAGAGCCTGGCAGATTTACCACAGAACCTGTTGCCTCGAATTTACGCACCATACGACCGATGGTTGTTTCGTTTGGGCGGTTGTTGCGACCGAAATGTTCACGAAGCGCGCGAAACGTGTTTTTTATTTTTGCACCATTTTTGTAGTGCTCTTCAATAACTTTAATGCGGTCTTCAATCGAATACGACTCCATAGCGATCAATGGTAAACATTCAACTAACAAAATGACATGTCGGTGACAGAAAACAAAGATGGCGTCTATGTCAAATTGACGTTTACTTTCCTGCGTACCTATTGGACAACCCATAATTTACAATGGAAGATCCGGGGCGCTATTATCTGTTTGCAGAGTATCGATTGAACGCACTATAGTGGGATAGCTTGACTGCTTAAACTTTGCAGTTCCGCTTCAAATAAAATTTTGTTAATTTTAAACTCGGTTTTAGCTTGTAAACGTGGGTCATTTAAGCTTCTTAATTTGCAAGCAATTACTTCTCCAAAATAGGAAAATCGATCTTGTTTGGTCAATTTTTCCTTTGCCTCTGTCAAAAAATGGTACGCTTCGTCTACCTGCGCCGATTTTTTTTGGCGTTTACGTTTTGATGAAGGTGTTGCAAAATCCAAACCCTGTTGAGTTGTACTTGATGAAGTAGTTTCGTGTTCAAGTACCTGAAAATGTTTTCTAGTTATAAAAATTTAGTTTTTAAATAAAATATTATAATAACAAAACACATTTTTTTTAGCTTCCTTCAACTGAAGATGAATGGCTCGAAATAGCTAAAGATTTTGAAAACCAGTGGAATTTTCCACACTGCTTAGGGGCTCTTGACGGGAAGCATGTACAAATCCAGTGTCCAGCGAATAGTGGTAGTTCCTTCTATAATTACAAAGGAACGTTTAGTATCGTCTTAATGGCGATCGTTGATTCAAACTATAAATTCATATATGCACATGTAGGATTCCAGGGCCGAATGTCAGACGGGGGCGTTTTCCACACTACCTCTTTCTGTAGAGACTTGGTTAATAACGCATTAAATATACCAAAACCAACACCTCTTTCTAAGAGCAGGCACTTAGAAAGAACCTTATTTGATCGTAGCAGATGACATCTTTCCTTTGACAACCAATATTATGAAACCATTTCCGCTTAATATACCAGCAGGATGTCCAAGGAGAATATACAATTATAGGCTATCTAGAGCCCGGCGCATTGTGGAAAATGCTTTCGGACTTTTATCAGCAGTTTTACGAATTTTTAGAAAACCGATAGTAGTGAAGCCAGATACTGCAGAGGCACTAACATGCATAACTTTTTAAGAAGAAATGCTGTTGCCAAAAGAAATATTCTCCACTAGGAACATTAGATATCGAAAATGTGGATACAGGAGAAATAACACCAGGTATTTGGAGAAGAGATACCGCTGGTGATACAGGCATAATCAGTTTTAGGAAAATTCCACGTAAGGCCGGAAGTGATGCGAAGGTAATCAGAGAAGAATTTATGAACTACTTTGTATCAAAAGGAGGCAGTGTTTCATGGCAAGAAACATTTGCCAACAAGTAGTTTACATTTGTAAACCAGCAATAGTAACTACAGAATTATAATACCGTAATGAAATGTTCACTCTCTTCTGAAATATTTTTATTTCATAGAAAAACCAACTATGTAGTAAACATTTACAGTTGATTGTATTTCAGAATGCCATATTAAAAACAATAAACAAATACTTAAGTGACTGCATTTCGGTTTTAAAAAATAATTTACCTCTATTTTCCTATTTCTCTCGTTCTCACTCGTGTTCTCTTGGCTGTCATATTCTGCAAGTTCAGTTTCTGTGCCGCTGCGTTGCGTATCACCATCCAAAATAAATAACATGGAAGTATAACCGAACCAACTGCTTTTGTATACTTCGGAGGTTGCGCTTCCACTTTTTTTCTTAGAAACTTTTGTGTGTTCCTTATGTAAGTACGACCTCAAGCTCTTAATTTTGTTCAAGACTTGCTTTGGTGTTATACTGTATTTTGTACACTATTCCTGACCACCATCATTTCGTATAATCCTGTTTTTGTAATTGGGATCCTCACATCGCCACAAACAAGTGAAATTTCGATAGGAGTCGATAAATTCAATAGTTTTCTCATTGTTGCATTCCATTCTGACGTAAAAATGCAAACAGGCAAAATGCAACGCAAACGAATTCCCAAAAGTCGCGGGAAACACTGCGTCTCTTTGCCTTTTGACGCAAACGATTGGTGCGCTTCGAAGAGTGCATGCAGAGACGCATGCGTCATAGTTGCGCTACGACGCATGCATCACGTTGCAGACCTCAGCTGATATTCGTACGCAAGAAATGTGGAAGCTACATTCACAAAAAACAGTACAAGAAATAGCTGGTTTCGATCATCCGATCGTCGTATTAGAATCAGAACAGTGATTTGCCATGTTTTCATAAAATTAGTAGTTCACTAGACGTTGCGAACTCACCAATACTGTGCGGCACATGATCATCTCGACCTCCCAAAAAATCAAAATTTTCCCTTCACTAAAACCACCACACAGACCGTTATGCCGGAAAGATTAAAGTTTTCCGCAATTTCTCTGCGACCACTGCATTATCCGTCAGGAATGTGGACATTTTCTAAAACTAAACAACGTTACGACTTGAACGTTAGTAAAAATTGTAAACAAAATTAGAGCTCAAGCGTTACAAAGACGATTATTCAAAACCTTGGCCGATGAAATTACTGTCAATACGGGGAACTACTTCTTCACTCTGAAGTTTGATGGTTAAGTAGGGACGAGTGCTGAAATGTTTTAATTTTTCAAACAACGTGATGAACCGATTCCATAACTGGAAAATTCAATCTGGCTTAGAGATTTTGGTTTTCTTGTGGATATCACAGAAAAATTAAATGAACTCCATTTGCAGCTTCAGGGGAGAAACAACTGGTTTCTCATATAAAAACGTTTATCAAAAAGCTTGAGTTTTGTGATCAAAACTTAATCGAAAGCGATACCAGGCACCATCAGAACCAGTCTAGTCTCTAGCTTGAAAAATCGTTTCAAGGAAATTGGTATCCAACAGTTTGCAACTTCTGTTACGCAGAATTTTAGCGAAGACATCGCTGCCACAGAAATGGAAGTGATTGCGTGTCAAAATGATCTAGCTGTAAAACCATTAGTCTCAAATACAGGGTTTGTCCGGAAAGTAATAGGACTCATTTTCTTCCGCCATGACTGTACTTCGGAGCGTGCGCGTACCGACTGGATTCGGTAGAGGGCGTTCCTATCTAACGAATGAGCGGCTGGTCAGTTGTCTCCGAGCACTTGAAGAGTCAGGACAGGCATTTTCGCGCGACGGGTTTCTGTAAGTGGTGCAAGCCGAAAATGCAGCGTTCGTTAGAGCTGAGGTACGCGATTAAATTCTGTGTGACACTCGGCATATCTGCGACAGAGACGTTTGATATGATCAAGCAGGCTTACCCAGGTGTTGTTTTAGCAAGAAGTGGTGTGTTTCGGTGGCACCAGGCCTTTTTGGAGGTCCGGGAAGAGGTCGCTGATGAAGACTGTGCTGGAAGACCTTCGACTTCGACAAACACCGATAATGTGACTCGTGTGCGCAAAGCTTTGAACTCAGACCGTCGACTAAGTATTCGTTTAATTGCCCAGATGTTAAATTTACCAAAATCTGTGGTTCATGACGTTGTGACTCAGTATATAAACATGCGCAAGGTGTGCGCGAAGATGGTCTCCCAAAAGTGCTCACTGACGACCAGTGGATGTGTGCCAAGAAAATTTGAACATATGTGAAATTGACCCCCAATTTTTGAATAACGTAATCACAGGTGACGAGTCGCGGATCTTTAAGTATGATCCCGAGACAAAGAGGCAATCTTCTGAGTGGCACACGACGGCATCTCCTCGCCCAAAAAAGGGAAGAATGAGCAAATCTAAAGTGAAAACGATGCTCATTGTCTTTTTTGACTTCAAAGGCATCGTCCACCATGAATTTGTTCCTCCTGGACAAACCGTCAACGCCAAGTTTTACGTGGAAGTGCTCAGGAGACTCAAACGAAGGGTCAGTCGGGTCCGACAAGACATCGCAGCCGCTGGAAGTTGCACCACGACAACGCCCCGGCTCACACCGCCTTTCTTGTGAACAGCTACCTGACCAAGGCCGGCATCCCAACGCTTTCGCAGCCGCCCTACAGCCCAGATGTGCCCCCCGGACTTTTTTGTTTCCTCGCCTGAATAGGCTTATGAAAGGCAAGCATTTTGAGATGATAGAGGGGATCCAAGCAGCATGCACCGCGGCTCTCAAGGCTATTCTGGAGAATGCCTTCCGTGACGTCTTCAATGCTTGGAAATTGCGCTGGCAGCGCTACATCAAGGCAGAAGGAGCCTATTTTGAAAGTTTTTAAAGAATTGTAGCGATTGGCTCAATAATTTTTTTTAAATCGACTCAGTCCTATTACTTTCCGGACAAACCCTGTACAAAGTGTATCTGGCTGTCAGTAAGTAAAGATTAATATTCGGTTTCATTTCGTGTTGCCTTGAAATATGAAGCTTATTAAAAACAAATACGGTAATCAACATTTTACAGATGTACATTTGGATAATTGTATTCGAATGGCGATATCAAATTATACACCAAATATTATAAAAATTGTCAGTGAGTCTGAGTGTCAGCCTTCTCACTGAACACGCATTTTTTATCTGGACATGTTTTTGTCCAAAATAGTGCGCTGCTTTTTTATTGTTAGTTACCTTCATTAAATCGTATGTGACAAATTTTGTTTATTTTTCAAACCTCTTCGATTGGCAGGAATGGATGTAGTCGTGTAGTATGTATTAGTTATTAGTTTATTTAAGTTTATTAGTAAAATAAACGCAACATGTATGTTGCATACAACTGTGTATAATTTCATTTAAGTTGGCAGTTCATTAGGCTTCATACACATCGACACTACTGATCACGTCCTGTTCACCAAGGAGACACCCCGGGGTAGCCCATAGGCCTTTGCTAGATGTCTGGAGCATTGGACTGAGAGTATCTAACCTCAGGCTAAAATGCCCCTTCCCTTGCCTACAGCATCGTCTTTCATATTACACCATCAGTCATAAACGCTGATGGGGCCCTTGAAATATACGAAGGCGCAGTTTACTGCGCCCGCATTTGTCTCGAAACTGTCGGGGGCGTGAAGATTGTATAAACGTGGGTCAGTGACAGCCAATGGATAAATTTAAAAAGGGCGCCTTTGATGAGTCAATAGGATTTCAATGCCGCTGGAGAGGTTAATTTTTTGTATATTGTATCAGATGGCTCTTTATGTTGAAATAATAAAACTCAGGGTCGTGAAGATCGTTTAAGCGTAGGTTAGTGACAGTCCATTCATAAAATTAGAAACGGTTAGACGATCTGATGATCCCTTAATGGGTCAATGAGGTTGTAATGTATTTAGCATTTACCTTACAAAAGGTTAAAAGGTTAGATATCTTATATGTTGTGAGGTCAATAGTGTGATGCAGTATGCTGGCTATAAACCTTCGATCGAGAATTGATATCTACTAAGGTAGGGACAGCATCTATTTGAAACCAAACCACCTAGCAGCTATCTATCCGCGACCATCGGATCTAGAACTGTGAGAACTAACATCGACGATGACTCGAGTTTTACGGAGGAGGGCACTTGTATCAAGGCAGCCAAGTCAAGGCAGTGGAATAGTCTAGTCAAGAGGGAGGCAGAAAAAATATAAAAGAAAGTAGAACATCTTATTGCAATGAATCATCAACATCTGGCACTTTTTCTTCAAGTGGATGTCACATAATTAGTATAATTTATCGTATAGTCAGATAGGCCCTTCAAAAATAAGAGGGTTGATATAACATACTATAAAGTTTTTAGTTATAAGCGGCACTACACTCCATCTAAGCCATAGATAAAGTGATATAAACTCAGTCGTGTGACGCCTGAATTGTTCAGGGACGTATTCAGGGGTGCCTTGTGATGAATTAATGATTCCAACATCTTGTTGACTACAGATGCTATTACCCAACTAACAATTATCACTCATATTAGAGTTGCAAGAACGATTATACAGTATTCCTTAAACAGCATTGTATACTGTAAGGACATTGGCAAAACCCTCTTAGAAAAGCTATACAAGCGCAATGGGCACACCTAATAGGACACTTCAGTCATTTAAGAGGTTGTATAAGGGCTGCAGGTAACAGTTATAAAACAAAAGTGTAAGCCTCTTGCAGCCGCTATAGGACATTTGCGTCAGTGCAAGATTCAGTTTTTGTCAACTATACAACTATTCTGTTACGTGATTCTACTTTATTGCAACCAAACTATTTCTTATGTATTGTATAGACGAAGTGAAGAATATATAACTAACACATTACAGTCATCTTGTTTACTTACATATCGGCCATAGTGAATTTCATACACAGGTATATGATAACTTCTACACTGTGATATAGGGCTATTGAATTACTTGCGCAGCAAATTTTATTGTGATTATCGTGCAAATTAGTTACCCAATTTCTACGGGTTTCGTATTTGATTCATATTTTGACAATGAGCAAAAGTATGTCTAGATTTTTAAGATGGAAAACTGAACTTGTCTGCGTTAAATCTTCCACAAATCCTATATTTAGACACAGTTACACTAATTTTTATCAGTTTATATCTGTAATCTCGAACTGAAACATAATTATTTAATATTAAATAGAGGAATAAATCTTTGCCCAATATGGCGGGTGGTTGTGTACAATCATGGCATCGTCCATGTTGTCTTTAGGTTATTAGAATATTTTGGTGTTGCCTGCAGGTGTTATACAACAGTTTGACAAATGTCTGAAATGAAATACCGACAGAGTCGAATGGTTTACCCAGAATTTGTACCAGATCTATATCTTCTGTTTGAACAGTTGATAAAACCTTTTAAACCAATATGCATGCGTTGTTTGTCTTAAAACATTTTTTATGGCATTTCAACGAAAATATGACAGCAGAAAGTTAGGTTATGGTGAAGTTGTTTACCAACATATTTAGCATATGTACAGCCTTTAACAGTTACTAAACAACAGTTGTATAAGTGGTTCCGTTGGGAGCAATTTGTTGGCTAAAGTAGTAAATTGCACAGCAAAACAACAAGGCTCGGGTTTGTTTTATAAACGTTACCATGGATGCCACAACACAACCACATTGACTAACTCGCAAATATGCCGTATAAAATAGTTGTATAAACGTGTATGCAACAGTTAAAAATTTGCCCTATAAGGTGTTGTATAACTATGCTATAAGAATATTTTAAACACCTCATTTTAGAGCAAATATGTTGCAGAAAGCAAATTTGCATTCCACACAACATTAAGCCAGCATTTTGGTGTTCAGGCATCAAGAATAGAGAGCTTTTATGGCTGAACGGTTCTTTTACCAAATGCTTATACCACTACTTTGCTAGTTGGGTACTTAGTTAAACATGTTTCACAAGCAAAATGCCGCTAAAAAAATACTCGGTAGCGATAGCTACTTGCTGATGTAACCGATGGGTGTTAGACTGCAACTCTTCTTCTAGCATCTCTAGCAGGAAAACTGCCGGACTCGGCAGACTAGCGGGGTGTTGAGGTTGATATAACGCCATGATTATTGAATGATCGAAAACAATTAACCCCTTGCAATAATTTAATAACTAAAAATATGTATTTACACCACAACAAAAGGAAAGCCAGGCGGTTCCGGCACAAGTATATTTCGACAACGGAGGTGATAATATGCACAGTTATAAGGATAATAAAATACCTATGAATTAAATTCATGAGCTTGTGAAACTTTCATCTTCATCACTGGTATCACTTTTGACAATATTAGTTATAAGTGGCTCGACTTGTGCCTACAAGTTGTTTTCCAGCTCGCACAGTCTTGTCTCGACTTTTGATGTGACATGCCGAACACATGTCTCCCATTTATCGGCTGTAATTCTTTTCAAAGCCTCATCAATGAGCACTTTGAGATCCGTAAATATTTCAGTAATTTGTGAAACGTGGATCGCTTGAAACTTGGCAATAAAGCATCTTCATTCACTACTCTCAGTACTCAGTCTACCATAGGTATCTCATTCTTGAAAAACAACTCGTGCACTTTTCTCCTTATTGCATGTTTGTCAGTCTCATCAATAAATTTTACAATGCTTTGACGATTCTGATTCGTGTTTGTTTCGGAAAATGTATGATTTTCCTTGTATTCCAGTAAAACATTATAAACGGAGGCGCAAGTTACTCCAACTTTTTCAGAAACCGTCCAAGCGACTTCATCGACAGTGGATGTCTATTTTTCCTGACTCTCTGTCTTAAACACATTTAGAATAACTTCTTTTATCTCAAGACTCAAATGCTTCTTTTTGACCATCTTCTAGGTGGACTCAGACAATAGCTTGAAGTCTCATTTGCAGTGTCTGTACTGGACATCTTGGCTAACAGTATATAACTATAACAAGTAACAATAATAACACTTTCCACACAATCTTCATTACGATGAATCCAGTTTCTTGTTACTCTAGGTCCTCGAAGTTGTCCATCTATTATATCAGCCGCATTAAAATTTTTTTCGCGAAGTTGTGCTTCAGTTGTTATTGGACCAGCCCCATAAACCATCCCTTTGAGTTCTCCCCATTACCAGAAATCCATCGGATTGAGGTCAGGAGATCTTGCTGTAAATTTTCGAGGATCAGGAGCATTTCGACCGATCCAGCGATTTGGATAATGTGCATTCAAATACTGAATGACGCCTCTAAAAATGTGTGGTGGTGCCCCGTCATGAAGAAACCACAAATTCTGTCTCCGTTGTAATGGCATGTTGTCTAAGGTCTGTTCCAGAAGTTCTGGTAGGTTATTGGCTAGAAAGCTAATGTAATCTTCTCCTGACAACTTTGGGGGTAACTCGAAAGGGCCAATTACCTGATCGTCAAGAATACCCGCCCAAATATTTAGTATTATGTAAATGTAATATCCCGTCTCGCGTAAAAGTACATTGATCCGTCGCTAGAATGTTTTTAAAAAAATCCTGATTTTCAATGTTTTTGTGCAAAGACTACTGACAGATTGTGAGTCTGCGCAGATAGTCTTATGCTAACAAGGCCTGCACTCGTTGTACATGGTAGGGATAAAGAAAAGTTTCCCGTAGGATTCTATGGACTATGGTATGCGATAGTCCTACGCGGTGGCCTTATTTCCGAGTGCTGATATCTGCATTGATTTCCACGATATTTAAAATTTGTTCCTCCTGCTCTACAGTAACCTGTCTTTCACGAGTGCGAATATTAGTGGGCTAAACACTTCCTGTATCTCGAAGTCTTTGATACACTTGCACAAATGTCCTTCATGTCTGGGTGTACCCGTGGGCGAAATCTGTCGCGATAAATTTGAGCTGCAACATTTGAATTCTGACGAGCTTCACCGTAAACTAACAACATGTCGACGAACTCTTGATCCGAGAACATTGTAAATAAACACGACGACGTACGCGAACAAAAACAAAACAACACGCCCGATGTTGTGCTCGACAAAACGATAAAGCAAGTTATCTATGGAAAACGATAACTAACCACTGTTACTGTTTGCGATCGATTGCCGGTTCGATAAGAGTGATGAAAGACCGAAGCGCTGTTTTTATGTGTGTTTTAAATATTTAATTTAATGAAACTCACTTAATTATTGACTACAAATTTTGGCTTAACTTAGAAAAACTTAATGCCATTTATTTGTTAATTACCCAATTTAAAAACGTTTTAGATTAGACTATAAAAATTAGTAAGATTGTGGTGGTTGTGGTCGATATAAAGCACTTGTAAACTATAAAGCCATTTAGACAAAAATCTATTGACCTTTGGACCATGGGTCATATGAACTTTTTGACTTGATTTTGACCCCCCCCCCCTATTACCCATTTCAGTAATGAATACTATAACATTTACACCCTGTAGCACGATGCTCGATGTCACTGCTTAAACGCGCACCGGAGCGGCAGCGGTACGGCGTCGTCGACATTAATTCGCCAATAGCCAGTCCACCTGCTGCTGCATGATCTTTTGAATATTACAGGCGACGTTGCTTAGTTTTCACTCTATCTTGAAATTGGATAGACCATAGGTACGAAAACGCTCAACATTGACAGCTTTCCTGTTTGATGCTCATCAGGAGCATCAAAATGAGGTATCACACGACCTCCTATTCCATTTTAAAAAATGTTCCAAAACGGCCCTCAGCCGCTATCTTGAAATATTCAACTGCTACTTTTACTTCTTACCTGTTTATACGTTTATACACGTACATACTGGTACATTTCGAATTTCTTCTTGATAGCTTGACCAGTTAAATAATAAGTAGCACTGTGGTTGGTTTTAATTGTCCAAACGGAGCTGCTGAAAAAACTCCGGCAAGTCTGGTGTTGTTTGACTCTAGCAAGTCCATGTCACTTAGTGTTGAAAAGCGTAACAATTACCCAAAGTCTTATTTTGGTACGCAATGAAGCTCCGTAGAATTTTACTGCAGTGGTCAATGTATTTTACAGCAAATTTTCAATTTTTTTATAAAGTAATTACAAAGCTCCGATCAACATCTAACCTAGCAATTATGTGCTTTAGTATAAAAATACGTAAGATTTGGCTAGTTTTTTGATATATACTGAGTGAGAAAAAAAAGCAAACATGTTCGTATGTTCATCCGATTTCAATAATTTTTGGCATATGTGTTCAGTATTCCTTACTTGTAAAAGGATTGAATTTTAAGCTTGATTCGTCAATGACTGCAGAAGCTGGTTCAATAATGTGTTGAGGATCCATGATTTCTTATACACTCATTAACACGCCGGGGCATCGTGCTGATAAGAAGGTCGATATCCTGTTGGAGTATCTCATTCCAGGCTACTGCAACTTCATAGTAAGAGCTGATGAAGTCTGTGGAGGGTGTTGCAAATTTAAGAGCCTGCGATCTATCATTTCCCAGAAATGTTCAATTGGAGATAGGTCAGGCGATCGTGGTGGCCAAGGTCTCTCAGAGCCAGAAGCCTTAACCGGCGGTCTTGTCTCTCTAGGACGTCCAGAACCCCTTGCTCGTTGTCGTCGGTCTTCCTGCGTAAGGATCTGTTGGTCCTCCTAGAAACTTCTCTTATCGATAGTCCGGTTTCACGCAACCCACCTGGCGAATTCTACGCACTCTAGGCATTTTGAGCAATCACAAAAGGCTTCTCAAATTTAACATTTAACTAACACCGTGAATGTACGAAAACTGAATGCTTCTTTATCACCAAGCAATACACGCATCCACCAAAAAAACTTAACAGCAAAACCTGTCCATTTTATCACTTGTTCATGGCAAGATAAATCGATATGTAAAAAATTCTTGAATTCTAATAAGCATACGTAGGTGTTTACCTTTTCTTATCACTCAGTATATGATCTAGGAACACGTCGTAGCTAAATATTTACAGTTTGCTTCTGTACTGTAACATAGTGGCAGGAAAACTGGAACATATACCGAAACTATGTGATCATGCGTCATGTGAAGAAAAGTCCTAGGTATTCATTCCTTGCATTTAGTACTGTTTCAGCATATTATGTATAATAGAGATTCAGCCTACGTAATGGCGCAGTGCTGCAAGCATAGTATCTGATACATCTTCTAACAAGCCAATGAACTTTTTCACTGTTAGAAAAAAGTATAAATAGGTATGAATCATAATAGACCACTAAGTCGCAATGGACGATAGTGAGACGACAAAAAATATAAACCTAAGCTAAATATCAGCTAACCAAATAAGTTCGTGCGGTTTATAGTAGAAAAAAATCAATTTTTATTGAGAAACAATAAGACACTATTTATTCGTCGAAGTAATTACCATCACATTCAATGACCTTTTGCCAACGTGGAGCCAATTTTTCTATGCCGGTATTGTAGAACTCCCTGGATTTGGAGTACAAAATATTGGCGGACTGCATTTATTACACCATCTCGAGTTGCGAACAGTCGGTGCCTCATACAGTTGTCAAGAGACAAAAAAAGTGATAATCACTGGGCGAAGTGTCAGGAGAATATGGCGGGTGCGGTAACGTTTCCCGGCCGAGTTCAGAAATTTCTTCTCGAGTCACTTTTGCGGTATGAGGCTTGGCGTTATCCAGGCATATCGCTTTCAACCGATTGATCAAAGAAGGCTGTTTCTGGATGAGTGCTGCTTGTACTCGTTGGAGCTGCTCATAATGCAAGTTAGCAGTGATGATTTGACCTCTTTCCAAAAACTCATAGTGGACAATTCCAGTTGCTGTCCACCAAACACACAACAAAACCTTGTTTGGGTGCAAAAAACCTTGGGCGTGTGTGGTACCGAATCAGTAGGCGACAACCAATAATACGAACGTTTAGAGTTCGAATACAAGATCCATTTTTTATCGCAGGTTAATAACCGATTAAGAAATGGTTCGTCGCCATTTTCAATTATTAAAACAAGGTAGGTAACAATTTTCAGCAACTTTTTATGTGTGTGAGAAAAAAAGGATTCGTACTAAAGTGACAACAGGTAACAAACAATCGCTATCGATCAACAACATCCATGGCAATGTGCGATATACAGCAACCCCAGGAACTAATTAGGTTACCTGATAGTACAAAATGGTGAATGAGCTATAAAGGTACTGGAGCATTCCCGTATGCACGTTCACCAAAATTAAAAAACTTGAGCCTTTTCGATTCTGCGAATATTTGAATAAGTTCTATTTACGATCCATTATACTTTACAGGTCTCGTGAGCCTTGTTGTAAGTTCTGTGACTACAACCCATATTTGTGTGTTCTAAAAAAGTTTGCACTGAAGTTCCGTGTACTATAGAATTCGATCTCCCGTTTTCTATATGTTTCTATTTTCGTTGTCGCTAATTCGGATTCTGGGCAATCCGTCTCTTTATCGCTTTCTATTCGGCTATGCCCAGCAAATTTAGTAACATTTTAGGATGGTACGCTTGTAAATGTCAAATGGGCGCATATTCCCATGTTCTGTTGTTAGTGTGGTTATGTTTTGGGATATCTTGGTGTTTGGATTCTAAGTAATTTCGCCATATAACCGGATGAACTTAAGCCCAGTGAGATTTGCGCTAAATGCAATTCAAATTCTTTAAGCGGGAAGGGAAAATTGTAGGCATCCACAGTGGAAAACCTAGAAATAGGTGTAGTACGAGAAGAGAGTGATACTTCTTCCATTGAAGACACCAGGTTTGTGGAAATGGCGAATTATATTAATAATTGATGAATACCAACAACTCCGCTTTATATTTAATTTATTAGCAGACAACAATCTTTTTTTTCACCTAACCTCAAATCAAGGAACGCGACAGCTCCAAAGAGTTAGCAATTGTAAATATAATCGCTCAGCCTATAGAAATGAAGCGACGGTAAGCATAGCAAGTTGTCGTCTTTGTGGACGCTATATAAAATATATTTGTTGAAATGGCACGAGACTGACTGGATGCAAGCGAGATTATCAACAAACAAAAAATTAAATGCCGAAAATCTTGAAAAACAAAACTTTTACAAAAACAAAATTTTGTCATATAGAAAGTGATCACGTACGTGGCCTATTTGCAGTTGCAGGTATCCTTCAATTTTAGACATCCTGTGTATTTGTGACTTAAGTAACTCATTGTGGTGTGAATCGTAATATTAAGAAAGTAATAACTTGAGGCAAGTGTGGCATCATGAAAGTTTCAGAAATGTTTCGAGTGTGTTTGGAATATGCGATCGTAAATTTATTATTATGATATAAGTCTCCTTGAATATCGGAGCCAGTCTGTCTAAAACTCATTTTTATATTACACCACATCGTTACCTTTTTGATAGGTTTCTCCGTTATCATATAAGAATGCAAATTACGATGTAAATTTCATCCTCGAAAAGCAAACCTCGAACACGTGGTATTTACACTTCAAACGCGATATTGGAGCAAGCCTTCGAATATGGAAATGATGGAATGAGATCCTTGTTTTTTACTGATATCCACATAGTATAAGCTCACATTTTATTTTTGAATATCAAAAAGGGAACCAGCACACAGGCGTATCATATAGGCCAATGACTACCGAAATAAAACTTTATACAGGGTGTTTCAGTTTATTGTTGCATAACTTTAAGATTCGATAGAACTTTTAAAATTAATGCATAAAGTCTATATAAACATGGGTCGAAAAATGCGTGGCTTCCGAAATACAGGGTGTGTAAATTAACTTTCTAAAATAGTTTTTTTTAAACATTTCGAACAATATTTGATGTATAATAATAATAATAATAATAATAATAATCCGGCTTTATTTATACAAAGTATAAAAAGGCGAAGTGTCGCTAAAAAGCGTTTTTCAACTTAACCCAACAAATATTGATGTATATTTTCTAATCCCAATGAAAACAAGAGTTAAAAAAAAAACCTGTAACGAGTCCTTATTCATGGCCATGGTCTACTTACTGGGCAATGGAATCAGAGATAAAATTCTTCAATCTTTTTTGAAATTCTTTATCGAGTAGTGAGTGAACTCGGTAGGCAACGCGTTGTATAGCTTGATAGCAGTATATACGTACGACCTTTTAAATAGAGATGTTGAATGTCTCGGGATAACCAAAATATGCTTATTCTTTGTGTTCAGTTGATTAACATCTGAGTATCTGATAAATTTGGTTGATAGATATGGAGGGGCTTGTGTTGTGATTACCTTATGGGTCAAGGTCAATACATGCATTTTTTGTAGCTCTTCTATTTTTTGAACACCCAGCTCACGATATTTATATGACACTGTCTCAAATTTTCTCACTCCACAAGCAAATCTGAGACACGCATTTTGAATAGTCTGTAGTCTCCTTATCTCAATCGATCTTATAACAGTGAAAATTGGTATACAAGGGTTTTTTGGTACGACAAAACGAACCATGAGCATAGTTTTACTGTAGCTGCTAGAGGGCGCTCTCTACTGTACCTGTAGTGTATTAAAATGACCGAAAAATTTTTCCTAGTGCAATTTTTTGCTTTTTGAATAAAAAATCTGATTCTTCGCACTTTTCAACATAAAAAAGCTCTCTTGTGAATTTTCGTTATAGTTAGCCGTTTTTGAGATATTTCGATTTTTAAGGTTCGATGCATTTTTAATTATTTATGATAAAATAACGTTAAAAAGTCAGTATCTCGATAATTTTTAGAAGTAGGCTGTGCCTGCAAATATTTTTGAAACTGAAAGCAGAATAAGGTTAAACGTCAATTAGTTGACAGTTAGTTTTGTTGTCTGTTGAAACCTGAAACGTTTTTTTGCAATTGTGAATGCACGAAATTTAGTTTCTTTTACCTGTTTTTTTGTAAGTTTTATAAAAATGCCATTTTTATTCTCCAATCAAGAGTTACCGGATATTCATTTTGTGTATGGCTTTGTAAATGGAAACGCAGCAGAAGCAGCCAAAGAACACGCACGAAGATTTCCAAACAGACGACATCCAACTCGCTCAGTATTTGTAAGAGTACATCGCCAAATAATTGAAAATGGTTTTGGAAATCTCCAAAGGGATCAAAACATATTCGCCAGCGCAGATTTACCCGTATGATTCTGCGTGAGTTTGATAGAGATCCGACCACAAGTGTTAGGAGAGTTTCTGGTGCCTCGGGAATTTCAGCAAGCCATGTTCTCCGTGTTCCTAGAAATGACCATAGACGTCCTTACCATTTGCAACCTGTGCAAGGACTACAGCCAGGGGACGGAGAACGAAGAATCACATTTTGTCAGTGGATTCTTGATAGAACTGATAATAATAGGGAGTTTTTAAGTAACGTTTTATGAACCGATGAGTCATACTTCACTAGACGTGGAGTGGTAATTCTTCATAATCAACATATTTGGTCGCATGAAAATCCGCATGCAGTTCGGGAAAGAAATTTTCAGCATGAAATTAGTGTGAACGTGTGGATTGGTATCTACCGTAATCGACTATTTGGACCCTATCTTTTGCCTGCAAGGTTAAATGCTGCGACCTTCTTGGAATTTTTAAAGGCTGAACATGCAAATATGTGGAATGATGTTATGTTAGATTTAAGAAGATTGGCCTGGTTCCAGCTTGATGGTTGTCCAGCTCATTATTCGAGAATAGTTAGAAACTGACTGGACGAAAATTATCCAGAAAGATGGATCGGCCATGGAGGACCAGTCGCCTGGCCGCCACGATCCCCTGACCTAAATCCATTAGATTTCTTTGTGTGGGGTTTCTAAAAGAAAAAGTATACCAGACTCCCGTAACCACAAGACATATGCTAATAGACAGAATCAGGAATGCATGTGATGAAATAAGGCCTTATTTGAATAATGCTATACCACGTTCGATCATTCGTAGATGTGAATTGTGTATTGAACAATTGGGTTTACATTTCGAGCAACTACTTTAGATTTTGTATGTTTGTCCTAACTATCCAATAGCATTTTAGTTATAAATAATTAATTTAATTTGTTAAAAATAATATTGGAAAATTAAACAAATAAAATATTCTCTTTTTTGTGTGTTTATTTGGAGTTAGGAATTATTGCTGTGTTCAAAAACACAATCTAAACGATCATCTTAATTACTTGTAATGCCCAAATCGAAAATGTAAAAAAAATATTATTTTTCCATAAATAATTAAAAATGCATCGAACCTTAAAAATCAAAATATCTCAAAAACGACTAACTATAACGAAAACTCACAACATAGCTTTTTTATGCAGAAAAGTGCGAATAATCAGTTTTTTTATTCAAAAGGCAAAAAATTGCACTAAGAAAATATTTTCGGTCATTTTAATACACTACAGGTACAGTAGAGAGCGCCCTCTAGCGGCTACAGTAAAACTATGCCCATGGTTCGTTTTTTCGTACCAAGAAACCCTTGTATACCAATTTTTACTGTTATACATCAGATATTGTTCGAAATATTTAAAAAAAACTATTTTAAAAAGTAAATTTAAACACCCTGTATTTCGGAAGCCACGCATTTTTCGACCCATGTTTATATAGACTTTATGCATTAATTTTAAAAGTTCTATCGAATCTTAAAGTTATGCAACAATAAACTGAAACACCCTGTTATAGTCAGATTGTTGATGGTTGTAGTTGTTGAAAATCTACTCAGTAGCGGCAGAGCTAGGCACAAGAAACTAAAATCTTCCAAGCTTCGTCTTTTGACGTTTCAGAGGCTCCCGATCAGGAAAAATTCTGCAGAGGTAAAAATTAGGGTTTTTTGTGACATTAGCGTGTTTATACACTTCCAACCTCGGTAGTTGCTCGGTACTATTATGAATATCTCTTAAAACTTAATAATAGATAAATATGCGTGGGAAATGAATAATCATCCTACCCACCTTTTTTAATTATCCAAAGGTACTTTGACGTTATTTTCAGTCTTTGTATGCTAGTTAGATATTTTCCAAAATTTATTGTTTGAGAGAATTTGAACCTTTTGCATCTAAAACCATACTTTGTTTTAAGTAACCTATGAAGAAGTGTGAAAACAAAGTTCAAACGGATTTTGCACAAAAGCAACAAATGTAATGTAGCGGAGTATGTGTTCCCGCACCCTGCCTTTGAAATGGATGTTATGCATTCCTGAGATGTGAGGACGTGAGAAAAATACGCTTTATTCTGATATGTAGACAGATAACCAGAAACCATAATGCTGTCGGTTTAAATAAGTTCTTCCAATGTATGAACTCCAAATGTTTTTTTTTTATGACCCGATAGGAAAAACTGCAATATTTCACCTATTCGCTACCATCCCAAGTGCTATCCGTCAAAGCTATGCCGCGGTTAGTTTTATGAATAAAAGCTTAGTATATCATAAACATGTAATTACGCTTTAAACTAAAATATATGGTTTTGTATCTTCTTATAATAAGCCAAATATAAATATGATATCCAAAGTACTCTCGAAGATGTAAAATAGAGACGATACTTCCGTCAAAAGTTCGACAACCTGTAGCTAAAAATTCAAGCCCTTGCAGGCATATGTTCATTTGAGCTTTTCCCAAAAAAAAAGTTTGATGAATCCTATCATTGAATGCCGACGGTCTGTTCGCAAAATGTCAAAATAGATTGTTATGCTTTTAAGTTTTTTTCAACAGGCTATGAACGGATATGAATATTTATTTCGGTGCATTCCGCGTCAGGTAAATCTAATAAAATGTAACACAGAACTCGTGACTGGCAGCGCTAAACAATAAGTTTAAAGTAAGTACACACTGAGAGCCAAATTTGTCTGACGGCTTGAGTTCAATGTGTATGAGAGAGAAGTGTGTATCGACGCATATGTTATAAAAAGATGGAACCGACTGGATAGTGAACTTCATCACCGCATTGTATAGCAACGCAGACGCGTATAGTTTATTCTCTACGCTTTATTTTGAGCGTAATCTGTTTAGGATCGATTTCGAATCGGCAGATTGCACGACCTTCTGAGTTTTTATTGCTAGGCGATGTAGTGATGACCTTCGCTCTTCAGCCGGCTTCTATCTCCTTCTAACATGTGTTGATTCACACTTCTCGCGCTTCTATCTCGTACACATTGAACTCAAGCCGTCAGACAAATTTGATGCTCCCTGTATAGTTTCAGTTGCCGAAATCACGGAACCATTGGAACTGTTCAGCGCCAGTCAGCAGTGACTGACAAAGCGGTCAATGTATTAAGAACATCCTGTGTATATGTAGCTGTATCCATAAAATTCCAAGTTCGTACTGTTTAGCACTCTGGAGGTTTTCCACGAGCTCGAAGATCCTTATTCCTCACGGGTATCCCATATCACCCCTCATTTGCACCTTTAGATGTATTCCAACTCCTCCTTTTCCTCGTAACAACCTTTCTGGCTAGTCTATACCCAAAAGCCAACTACCCAAACTTTAATTATCCCAACCGGTGTGTCAGGTCTCCAGATAAATGCCTGTACGTTCTGCGGAAGTTAATAAATTCCTAGTAATTATAAAACTTTCCACGTGTACAATAGCTAAAATGGTTGAATTTATCTCTTTCCCTGAAAATTAAAGTAATAATGCCGTACGTATACGCAATGCTCCTCCATAGGCGCACTGCAGGAGTATAATGTGTATGTGTATCTCTTAGGCCCGTATCGTCAGTCGTCCCTACAATTGTAGGGCGCGTTTATGGCCTCCTTGATTGTCATACTCCTTTCCCTCCTTCGAAAATTTCTAGATTACACTTGTCCCGTGTCAGCGTCAGCGCTCTCCTATTGTGAACATGTTTTCTTTTTAAATTGTAGGAAATTTCAGGCTGATAAAACATGATATAACTCAAAAGCAAGCACAATTTGATGCAAATAGATGTTTGTGACATAACCTCAAAATAGAGTTCTGACACGGAGAAGCAGAAAACTATGACAATCAAGGAGGCCATAAAGGCGCCCTACAATTGTAGGGACGACTGACGATACGGGCCTAAATGATCTGCTGATATTTGACGATGTGTGGTTTCAGGTACCAGGTGATCTTTAAGGATGCGACTCCTCAATTTTAACAAGAAAGGTTTATGTGAACATACGGCTGCAATGGATTAAATGTTTAGCTAAAAAATGTTTTTATTCCATATCTTTGGAACTTCTTTAAATATTACTTTTGTTCTTGATATGTGAGAGGATACAAAATGACATGTTATTGTGTAAAGCGTTATTCGGCTTGCCATGATATTTTCAAATTGAATATTTTTTCCAGCTAGCTTGCTCATCAGTACATTTCTTTTTTGTTCCTATATTGCACCTTCTTGGATTTTAACTGCGAAATGATAACTGTAATTTAGAAATATTCACATTGAAATAAGCGGGTTACCAACTTGTGCGTAAAAGATCACTAGGCAAGATTTATACTAAGATACCCTCTTATAATATGTTAAAATTAAAAATAATCTTCAATGTACTTCATAAAATAAACAATAGTAACCATTCTTTTTCATAAAAATGCAACGACTTTAGTAAGTAAATTAAGCATCTTGTGGAGATACGTTCATATATAAACTCTTCTTCATAAAATTGTTACAAATAATTATAATTAGGAATAATATCATAGAATATTAACATTTTATTAAGGAACACCCTGTAGAAGATGTCACTAGTGTCTACAAAAAGTTTTAAGGTGTACGCTCATTGAAAAGAAGGTGAGCGATTCGTGTCTTGCAAAAATTTCAATCAGCAATGCTCAACAAAAAAGTCAGAAAGAGACAGCTGCATGTCAATTTTTTTTGCTTTTCTTCTCATTAATGTTCTCGCAACTTAAGTACTGATTACTTGAGTGGTTTTGACCGAATTTAAACATCATGAGGACGATAAAGCTTCATTATTGAGATATATGTACTCGTATTTGATATGTATTTTTTGCAGAAAAAAAAATACTACTTTTTGATACGATAGGGCTAAAATATTTGGAAACGTGGCATGGGAAAATGTATGTTTATATATCCTTATTATTCTAGGAAAACATTATGGAGTCCAGAAATTTTAAGCAGTATATCACTAGAAAAAATCAGCCATAATTTTAGGTAACACATCTAATTTTGAATCAATTACTTTAGATTAAATCAAAAAAATCAAAACATAAAATGTACATATGTTTTTGTGTTTTTCAGTTCGTCTGTATTTCTTTTTACTTTATTTCCCACCCATGAACCCATAAAGTTATGTGATCACAAAAATGTTAGAATTTAAAATTACAAATTTGTGTTTGTTAGCTGCCCCAATTTTGAAGAAATTTTGAGAATAGTAGAGCTATAGTAGCTACAAAGTCTATAGGTAATGCTGCTTAAAATAGGAAAACAGTGCAGTAGTGACAAAAATACGAGTAAAGAACAAGAAAGTATTAGATCGTTCCAAAACTACGTGTTTTAGAATGTACTGATAACTTTTGGCGTATCCTAAAATTTATTTGAAGGAAGCAAAGCTTTAAAGAATCTCTAAACTTTGTTTTTTGTCATTTTAAAGCGTCTGATCAGTTTAGGGTGGCAGTGCTTATTTTTCGTTTTACATAACGGCTGCTTCACATTCTACTCACACCTTTGGGATCTTGAAAACGGTGATAGATACGAGGTATTCTAAATAGGGAAAAGTTACGCACCTAGCTAACTACAAAAGTCACTTGCACAGTTTTAAAATTTTAAGTAGTTTCGGAGAAGGGCAAAAACAATTTATCTTATTTAAAAGTAGATTTCTTGTCGTGTGAGAAGATTTTCACCAAAGTTGTAGATTTCAATTCAAATTAAACAAACTGATTAAAAAATGTGAATATACAGGGTGTTTCACAACTTATCCGAAAAATTTTAACCACATATGCACTGTTACGAAAGAAATTGATTTCTCGCAATAAAATGTAATAAGAGTCCTACAGAAATTAAGTTATAAACATTAGTTTCAATAATAAATTGAAACATATATATATATATCTGTATTTTGCGTTCAGCGTCGTGATATTAGAAGACCTATTAATAATTTATTGTAGCAAACTGATGAAAACAAAATACCAGGAATTTTTTGTCGTTTCATACTGATAAGAACGTGTAAATAAGGTTTAATCTGTATCGTGGGTGATCTGAATGAAGAACGGTCGATTTTTGTGAAGGTAAATAAGAAAGTAATTTGCGAGTTGATTTGTTTAGTTATTTATTAATAAAAATGAAACATGTGTACGATAATGAGGAGTTAGTGGACATTGTTTTAGCGTACGGAGGAGCAGAGAAAAAATTCGCGGTCCGCGACGGATGTAGTTTCTGCACGATGGGCCACCTCCGCATTTTCATTTAGAAGTTCGTGATTTTTTTAATCAGATATACTAGATTCACTGGATCGGAAGGGGTATTCCAATTGCATGGCCTCCACGGTCTCCCGGTCTAAATCATCTAAACTTCTTTTTATGGGGATACTTAAAAAACGAGTTATGCCGTACTCCAGTTCAGAATATTAAAGTATTGCGTGACCGAATCACAGTGGCTGCCGATAATTTGAGCCTTCAGGCAATGCAGGAAGGAGGTGTCTTTGAATCAGTGCGCTGAAATTGGATTAGACCCGCCCAAGCTTGCATTGCAGTCAGTGGAAACAATTTTGAACAGCTTTCATAAGTAAGTGAACTATTAAACTGTATTACTTATTATCTCGATTTCTGTAGTTCTTTTTGAGAAGTCAACTTCTTTCGTAACAGTGCATATGTGGTTGAAATTTGTTGGATAAGTTGTGAAACACCCTGTACTATATGGTGTTACTTAACGTTAGGCCCATTTCGCGGGCGCATTTCTGGACATAATTTAAGTAGGAAAATTCATATAAAAATGCAACCTAAAACAATGTTGAAGTTTAAAAAAACAACTTTTAATAAAGGAAACGGTATAGCAAACCGTTACGGCAGCTGAAAGATATGTTCATAACACCAGAACAACATTCCTTAGTAAGGATTTTACGGAGTTAATTTGGTTTTATTTTAACATTTTTTTTTTTTGACATGTAATGAAGTCGTTTTGATTTTTTCCTCGAAAACGAAGATACGAAGAGACACCAAGGGACAAAAATGCTGTACTATTAGCTGCTTGATGCAGAAAAATATACATATTTTTCCAAGGTCGTACATTTTTTTGTCAATATTATTAGTGCTAACTTGGCGTATGATGTATTATTGCAATGAACTACCATGCCAAGGCTCAACAGCAGAATCTTTGAGATATTGATTAGACTTTTTTTTATTAAGCTCTTACATCCAGTATCTTGTAAAGCTAGCTTTTTAAGACACATTGAAACCAAAAGATATGATTCAAAGATATATGCATTTTTCTACTTGAATTTGGTTTAGGAATGCGTCCTTGTAACACCCTGTATGTTTCTAAATTTTAGTAACACGGAGTTTATTGAGACGTCTTTTTTCGTACGCTTGCGCGATTAACTAATAACTAGAAAAAATCAGTGACACATTTACCATCATAAAATTTTTTTACGCATATTGAATCACTTTTTCAACCTTAACTTCTCTTAAGCGTATACAGTCAGTGCGCCGAAAACTTATCAACTTTTTCATGCATATAAGTGCATACGGACGGACAGACTCACATGACATCTAAGCTGCTCCATGATGACCTTGACAAGCAGAAGACGCCTGAGAAAAGCTCCCTCGAAGTCCTACGAGAGCTCAAGAAGCGCTCGAGATTCGCGGTCAACTAGATCCCGCATGGCGGCGCACACTGTATGATCGCTTCGCTTCGACGGCCGGACAACAAGTGAGACGCCAAGCGTCGGGCGTCGCGGCGCTCAAACCGGGCTGGTTTCGCGCGTACCGGCGCGCGTCATACGAGTTGATGACGGATTTTTTTATTCCCAGTTCTTCACCTCCCGTGAATTTTGACACTGCGAAGACGAAGGGCTCGTATCTGAGCCTAAAATATGGAGTCAAGTAGGTTGACTCTATACGTCCTCGAACCACATTCTACTACAATGTAGTGCAATGACATAAAAAATATATAGGTTTTGTAAAAAGTGTAAATTCAAAAAATTAAAACTTGAGGGAATAAAATTGATGCATGGATATTTTAGAGTGAAATTGACAGATGAAAATGTCAAGATGGCCGCTGGGCGCCATCTTGGAAAAACAGTTATATGAAGACGGGCACATCATTTCTAAGTTCCTGACGAGTACTTTATAATCCTAGAATATAAAGTCAATACCTACCTACCTAATACAAATTGGTGGTGCATTTAATAATTACCTGAATACATTGACATTTAACTTGATAATTCGAATAAATACGTTAAGTCTAGCTTAAAAGATGCTGGAAATGGTTGCCTTGAACTTGTTCACACAATAAGAGCCGGGTAATTTCGCGTCGAACGTTTTCATCCATGTGTGGTCGGAGTATTACTCATAAACAAATACATGTTGGGAAAATCTATTTATAGCATGTTATATATAATATTTGAGGGCACATTTCTAAAATATTGACAATTATACAGGGTGTCCCAATTTTGACCTACATAAGTTGTGATTTTTTAAATAGAATGCCCCAAATTTTATTGCATATTTGGATAAACCAATTCAAAATGATATATATGATATAACATACTATGGATTTTTTTAAATTAGCTACTGATATGTAAGGTGTTTTGTCCAGAAAAACCGTCCACTTCGCCAACTCTTCAATACGCCATTTTGAAATTTGGAGAGCTACATTTTGTTTTAAAAAAGCCTACACACCTCAGCTTTTATCTTGTTTGTTACCTTTTCGCGAATTGTACTTTTTTCAAAAATTTTAATGCATCATCCTATATATTCGTGCAGGTTTGGATTCAATTTTTTATAAGCTTCTTGTTGGTATAAGGTTTGATTCAGATAAAATTACTAGATTTTGAGTTATTAAGCTTTTAGTAGAACATCACACCAAAATTAAAGAAAAAATCACATCATGCATGGAAACAAAAGACAAACAGTGGGCTAGTTCCATATTTCCACTAAGAGTACAGATTTGACGTAAAAACTAATAACAATCAGATCAGTATAAATCAGCTTCAAGCGTAATAGAGAAAAACAGCTATAACAGCAATATAAAAAAACAACTATCTCCACCATTTGGATAAACGACCGTTGCACATCCTTCAGCATGTGTTCCCTTATGTTCAGAAAAGCATCCTTAATCCTTTTTTTCATATTTTCAGGGGTAGGTGTGGTGAATACTCATAAACCTCTTGCTCAACGTAGCCCCATAGAAAGAAGTCCATTGGTGCCATATCTGGTGATCTAGGCCAAAATATAGGCCCATCACGACCGATCCAATGATTGTTACTACAGGTGTCCAAATAGTTACGCCGAAGAGGGGGGTCTCAGTAGCTAATTACCAAAACCCCATGGTATGTAATATCAAGTTTTTTCTTGTGAATTGATTTATCCAAATATGCAATAAAATTTGAGGCATTCCATTTGAAAAGTCAAAGCTTTGATATGTAGATCGAAATTGGGACACCCTGAATAATGCTCAATATTTTAGAAACGTGCCCTCAAATGTCATGTATAACATTCCATGAATAGTTTTTTCCAAAATGTAGTTGTTTATGAGTACCATTCCGTCCATACATGGATGGGTCACCCTGTACAATTTTTATGTTTTACTCTAATATGGCTTCCAAAAAAACAATGGTGACAGCAAAAATGCTTTTTTTCCAACACCTGGTCTTTGTCTCAATGTTATCTAGTGTGGTAACATGCTTCGATCTAGTAGTCTTTGATATAAGGTATATTTCTAGGAAATACGCAAGATTCTTCGTTACGCTAGTCTTTTAATTTCCACGCCAACTAGCTAAGAAGAATTGTAATCGCAAAATAATTTAAAAAATATTTTTGGACAATATATACTCGTATATGGACGGCTTTTTGCAGAAATGAACCAACCAGGAAATACAATTATTGAGCAATTCGCCTTTAAAGTTTTGAAAATGATAAAAAATCCAGTTTAGACCAAAAACGATGTTAATTAATGCCATACCAGAGGCTTTAAATATTTGTATATAACACTAAACAATTTATAACGTATATGCTCCTAATAGGATATTACCTAAAATCTAGATTTTCCATATTTAGTGCAAAAGTCATCTACATGTCATGTAGATCAAGGAAAAGCGTCGGTTTGTCCGTTTGTCTGTCCGCTAATCCTTTGCCCCGCTATGATTTGGAAAGTACTTATCAGTCGGATTGTGATAAATGTGACATCAATCCAAATCCGAAAAAAGCTTTGTAGTTTCTTAAGATCGTACGAATTGCGGGGAGCGACAGGCAAATAACAAAAAAACATAAATTTCACAAGTTTCGTTTTCTTGACGGTTCAAAGGCTTCTTTTTTCTCCTGGAACCTCCACGGGCTCTAGGGAGAGAGAGAGATCCGTCAGGTGGTACCACCACGTTCAGCGCTCAGACACCGTTTACCACAATCATAACAATCACAGGCACGAGAAAAAATCTTTTGGGACGGGATTGGACTCAAAATTTTCAATTTTCATCATGATAGAGGAGGTATATGGATGGTATTGGAGATTGAGTTTAATTTCAACACATTGCTCAACGTCTGTTGGTTAAGTCAGCTTTTCAGAGATAGTCGAAAAAAACTAATAGTTTAGAAGTGTCCAGTGAGCATTACGATCTCAAAAACAGTTAGAACCACAATGTTGGTTAAATTAAAAAAAAATGGCTGCTGTCTGATCTCTGGTTAACTGGAGAAAAGTATAAATTTACAAATTTTCGAGATTACATTTCCTCCAAATAACTCAAACTCAGAAAATGGCAGACGAGTTCTGTAAACTGCATGTGAAAGGTACTATCGCGCAACGTTTTTCCTCATTCAACCAACATTGTAGCTCTAACCATTTTTGAAATCGCGTTCCTCAACTTGGGCACTCTGTATACTGAAATATTGGTTGTTTGCAAATATTAGCTAAATTGAGCTAATTAACATTTAGCAAAGTTTTGATGCACTCATGACATAGCTAACATCTTTTGTCATCTAAATCTCCAATAACAATTATAATTCCTCCAGCATGATGCAGATGACAAATTTCAGACAAAAATATTTAAAACTAGCTGTACAGGGCAGTACGACCAATTTAGATATCCTAAAATTCAACTCGTATAGAGCGATTAGTATTGTGGATTTTTTGTTTCTAAAGGCTTCCGAATTGTTAGTCCAAGGGAATAATGAAGAATTTGGAAAGTATAATTTTTGACTCAAATATCTGCTGAACGAATTATCAGATCGCAATTTGAAGTCCATTTTGGACAACGTTACTCCGGAATAGTCACATATTGCAGGAACTAATGCTTTCGAATGATAGGACTAGCCAGAATGGTAAAGTTGCCAAAACCTTAAAATTCACGTTGTTGCCGAACATTCAAACTTTGACCACATTCCCAGATTGACCACGTTTCGGGACTCTGAAATTTCGCAAAACCGCATAGCTCTTTAGCCCGACCTGAGATATGGCCTGTCATCCCAGGTCGTGGAATTATAGTTTTGACTTATATTATTAGACATACCTATTTCACACACTTCAGATTTATTCGTACATTTAGCCTTCAAACTTAGAAATACAGATAAATATCGTCAACACACTAGATCGCAGCGTTGTCAAACGAGTGGGGACTATAGATCAGTTGCTTGGACCTGTTTGGCTCACTTGATCCACTCAATTTTTTATTATACATGTTCGTAGCGCTCTGAGGATTTTCATGCTTTTTATGCTCTAAAGGCATGTAGGTTTGTATCTATTTATCGTAAGCTTAAGCAATTCTCGACAATGTAGCAAAAATATATGTCGTACATATATGAATGTCCATCAATGTCACACCTCTGTACTGTTTCTGTTCTAATGGATCTGTGATTATAATCTTTCTTTGAATATTTCTAAAACAAAATGTGAAAATTGGACACAATTTTCTATGTAAGTTGATATAATAATTACAGGTGTAAAAGTGGAATTGCTGCCACTTTCGAAATGTAGTGAAATAAATTGATTACTCTATTTAATATTTGTGGTTAATACTTTAATACTAATTTCATATAAAATTTTGATTTTAGAACATAAAAACCGTTTTTCATGGGACGTAACCAATCCGAGATACTAATAGAACGAAAATGCACGTAATCAAATTTGAATGACGATGATACGTGATTGTTTTTAAAGAATTTGTTTTTGAATTTGTATATGTACAGCTACCGTGATATATGTACTTTCTTATGTACATTATATGATATTCTTGTGATAGACAGCACTATACTGTTACACTCTGTACATTTCTATATATGTATATAACGGGTACAGAATAAAATGTTTTCATTATGTTGACGTCTTTTATTTCCATTTTTCTTATTTCCGAGAAGCAATTGAGTGATCAGTTACTCTTCTGAATCAAGCCCTTTAGGATGTGTTTTGAGAAGTTATATGAAATGTGAAAACTATCGGATAATTGCAACTTGACAAGTTATGGATTTTTTCAAAAATTCTTATTTCCATGGAATATTAATATTTTGCACGCATAAAAAGTACACTACTCAAAAAAATTAATGGAGCAAGAAAGAAATTCAAATTTTCGGTGATTTTTGACAGGCCATATTTCGATGAAAATGGTCATATCTAAACTCTAAAAAAGGCATTTTGAGGATCTAGGATTCTAGTTTTGTTTTTTTTTTTAGAAGAAAATTTCTAGGAGCAATGCAATTCTAACAGACCACCACACATTTTTAGAGGCGTCATTCAGTATTTGAATGAACATTATCGAAATCACTGGATCGGTCGAAATGCTCCTGATCCTTGAAAATGGCCAGCAAGATCTCCTGACCTCAATCCGATGGATTTCTGGTATTGGGGAGAACTTAAAGGGATGGTTTATAGGGCTGGTCCAATAACAAAAATTTACTTCGAGGACCTAGGGTAAGAAGAAACTTGGTTCGTCGTAATGAAGCTTGTGCGGAAAGTGGAGGACGGCATTTTGAACACCTTCTTTAAATACAAAAAAAGTGCAGTGTGGGTTTTAAAAAGAAAAACAATGTATGTATCAGAATTGTGTTCCCTGTTTATAAGTGGTTTTTTTTAATACATTCAATAAACTTTCACACGCCAGGAGAAGCGCTGAGACTGTTAGTGGTAAGCCAGTTTTTTTTCAATTGTTTGCATTTTACGAGTACATTATCGAACAATGAAATAATACCTAAGAGCCAAAAATTACAAACTACATTTTTATTTACAACTTCGTTCCGTCGTAATTTGCATTGCAGCGTTGTCAGATTTTATTTTACTTTAAAGTCGCTTTTCTCTAAAAAAATGATATTTTGACCCCCATGTTAGATTATACTTTTTGCTTCTTTTAACGTCCTCTATCACCCATTTAAATAGTGACTATCATAACGCTTACATCCTGTATGTTACCGGACAAATCCGATTTTAAGATAATCTAGTTTTTCCTACGCCAAATCAGTTTATCCTAACAGCGATAGGATGAACTAATTTATCCTGAAATAAATTATTTATGATTAGGAAAAACTGATTTATCCTAGTCTTAACTGATTCGGACCAAGGTTTAACTAGTCTTAACTAGCTGTGGCTCATTTAATTTGCACACGCATGTTGCGTATTGAGGGTGTTATTCATAACCTAGACATTTTGAAACGTTTTGAGTTGTTTAATCTAAAGTTCGGAGTGTATTCTTGTATCTCGTTATCATGGATGAGGAGACAGAGATTCTCTTAAGAGGTTTGAAGATCTGAGGACGAAAAATCAACTCATTATAATGGTTTGACAAAGGAAAAGTATTTCGCACTTATGCAACATGTGAAAGAGGCTAAAAAACGGAAAAGAAATCACCCTTGCAACAAAGAATACTGGAAAGATTTGATGGGGTGGAAATCGGAGGTGTAAAGAAACTTAAGGCACGAAATGAAGAGAATACAAATAATATAAAGTCACTGCTGATGAACTCGGAAATGAATTTAATATCAGCGCACAAAAGTTTTTAGCAGAAGAAGAAGTGAACAAAAACATTGAACTTTCGGTAATAACTGCAGTGATCAAACATTCAGTTGGAACAGGACAAGGTTTGTTTAAGTTAAGTGTATAGTCAAATACCAGAATTGATGACAGTAGCAGAAGTCATCGTGCGCCACTGCTTTGACATGGTAACTTTTGATTACAGCGACGTTTGCCAACATTTCACAAAGAAGTGCCGCATTTTCAAAGGCCTCCGCGTAATAGCAGTGTCGTACGATGAGTTTCGCTACTGTCATCAATTGTGGTATTTCACTAAATCGATGCCTTTGCAAGGAAAAAAGTTATTAAACATGTTTTTAATAATAGTATTTTCTTCAATTACTAGTAAAAATATTACCTTTGTGAAGAGACTGTATGTAGACTAGGACAAATCAGAATTTTTTAATCACACTTCATTGATTTCAGGACAAATCAGTTTAGACTAGGATAAACTAGTTCATCCTATCGTTCTTCGGATACACTGATTTGGCCTGGGAAAAACCACGATCCTAAAATCGGCTTTGACCGCTAACATATAAAAAATTATATTTCACGAGCTACAGGCCACACGGCCTTATGGAATTTGATATCAGATGTCGTTGGATTTACGTATTTATTTGAAACTCATGCACTGGCAGAACAGATTACTTCAATTAAAGTTAAAAAACCACCTTCAAGTTTGTTTTTGGTGGAACTGAAAACATCAAGATCACGAACACCCTCTCAAACATTACACATAACATAAAGTGGGGAAAGTAACAATAAATACGTTCGCGGAACAGGTAAATAAAATGAAGGGAGATCCTATGTAAAAAAAGACAATCAATAACTCGATTGAACAAATTACATAAAAATTTAGCAGCTAAGAGTCTTCGGTTCACAAGCGCCGTATCGTCAGTCTTTCCTACAATTATTGTGAGATCCCTTTATGGCCTCCTTCATTTTCATAGTTTTCTACTCTCTCGTGTCAGCACTCTATCTTGGGGTTATGTTAAAAATATCTACTTACATTAAATTGTTCATGCTTTTGATCTATGTCATCTGGTATATAGGTTGAAATTTCCTACGATTCAAGAAGAAAACATAGCCCGACAATAACAGAGCGCTGGCGCTGGCTCGGACCAGTATAAATCTAAAAATATCCCAGCTTTCCTGAAGGAGAGAAAAGACTATGAAAATCAAGGAGGCCATAAAGGCGTCCTACAATTGTAGGAACGACGAACTGTAGGCTTGAAGACAGACGAAACTGGAAGCAAAAAATTCGGAATGGTCTTTCGAAAAACTCCAAACATTGTCCGCAAATAAGTGAAAATCTGACGATCGCCACCTACCAATGGTTTTCCAAGGTAATTTTCATTCTCACACGATGAAGATACCATTATTTCTGCTTGCTCATAACTGCTCGTGATTCTGCGCTGTGCTGCTAATTAGGTGTCACCTCTTCGCATTCAAAGATCATGCACAGAGCATCGATTTTCGGCTACTTCCTCTAGGAGCCTGCATCTTTGGAGAACCGTTTTATATGTAAGTGCGTTAGATCCTTGTTCTCTATTAAACAATGCTGTTTTGGACTATGGCCTGATCTTCTGGCGAAAATATGAATAATAGACTGTTGAACACCTGGATATCAGGTTCGACGCTTTATCCTTTATTTTGTATGAATTCTTTATAGCATAGAAAAAATAAAAAGGATGCGCGTTAATGGGAATAAAATTTCAAGAGCCTAGAGACCAATCGTTAAAAAATCTACGATTCGTTGTCGATGGATATATGAGGATTTCCCAGAATTCACGAAGAACGTCATAGGCCGTAAATCATTAACGGGAAGAAGGAAGGCAAAAATCCATTAAGACCACAAGCGGTGGAGTTCTTTTTCTTAGCGCAGCCTCGGTCACTCAAACATTAATAGAGCGATTTAGCGCTAAAAATACCGAATGAGGACTCTCTCGTTTCCCATCCCTTCCCGTTGAATAGTCCCGTCCAGGCTTCGGACACACAAAGGGTGGCAATTATCCGCTTGGGCTGCCCTAGCAGGGCTGACACTACACGGCTAAGGTGGATCCCGGTCGGCGTTGGTCGACGTCATCTCCCACACTGTGAAGGATACACGAGACAGTAGCTATTATGGTGGGAAGAAGCCTCTACATGGAACTGTTGCAAGGTCACAATCTGGTTCGATCCTGAATTGACCGAATACCCTATATTTACTATAATAGGCTTTTACATGATATCCTAACTAACGCCCCATGGGAATAGACCTTGAACATGAAGCTCCTATAGCAGACGGCAGAAATGTCTATACAGGACATCGAGTCCAGAAACAAATATAACGAAGCGGTTCGCAATGCCAAAACCCAGCATGATATAAAAGTTAGGCACAGGGTAATGTCGCAGCGCAATGGCAGCCGGTCTTTCTGGACGCTGGCCAAGCAGATTGAATAGAACTTCTCACACAGTAGCCTTCCACCACTTACGTGTCAGGATGGAACTATTGTATTCGACTCAAAGGCCAAGGCGGAAGTGCTAGCCAAGGTCTTTGCTGCCAACTCCACCATGGACGTCCCCACCAACGCCCAAGTGCCGTCAATTCAAAGGGTTCCCCACACTATGCGGGAGGTAACATTCAGGCATAAGACCGTAAAACGAGTGCTCTTGTCGCTCGACATCAACAAAGCTTCTGGTCCGGACTTGATTTCTGCCATTGTACTGAAGAGATGTGCAGCTGAGCTTGCTCCAGTTCTTTCGCATCTCTTCCAGATATCTTATGAATCCGGCACCTTCCCAGAAAACTGGAAATTTGCTCATGTACAGCCCATCCCAAAAAAAGAATCTAAAACCGACCCTTACAACTACAGGCCTATAGCTCTGCTTTCTGTTATAAGTAAAGTGATGGAGAGGTGCATAAATCGCGAGCTTCTGGACTACCTCGAACGTCACAGCTTGATTAGCGACAGGCAGTACGGTTTCCGGCACCAACGATCCACAGGGGACCTCCTAGCTTACGTCACGCAACTGTGGAGTAAACTCATCCAGTCTCATGGTGAGGCTCATGTCGTTGCTCTTGACATCACGAAAGCGTTCGATCAGCTGTGGCACGCTGCCCTCTTGAGCAAACTTCCATCCTACGGCCTCCCAGAAAAGCTTTGCAGATGGGTGGCTGACTTTATCTCTGGCCGCAAGATATCCGTCGTAATTGACGGATTCTCCTCTTCATCCCACAACGTCAACGCGGGTGTTCCCCAGGGATCGGTCTTGGCTCCAACACTGTTTCTCTTACATATCAACGACCTCCTTTCCTGCACGATCAACCCAATCCACAGCTTCGCTGATGACAGCACTCTACATGCAGGAATTCAGAGTGACAAGCCGATCTCTGCCGCTGAGCTGGAAAAAAGAAGACTAGCGACGACTTCTTCTCTGACAAGAGACCTGGAGGCTATCACTGCTTGGGGACGCAACAATCTTGTACAGTTCAATGCTTCCAAAACACAGTACTGTACTTTGACGAACAAAAAGCGTCCTAGCGCTCATACAGTTTCGATGGACGGTCGAGTCCTACCAAAGAGCCATTCATTTCGGCTGGTCGGAGTCCAGATCACCGAGGACCTGATCTGGCACGAACACATCTCTTCAATAGCTGCAGCTGCTGGGAAAAAGCTAGGCTATTTGTTTAGGGCTAAGAAGTACTTTTCTCCGCATGACCTTCTCACTCTATACAAGGCCCAGATAAGGCCTAGCCTCGAGTATTGCTCACACATTTGGGGTGCTGCCGCCCCGACTACATTGTCCATGCTCGATGCTGTCCAGAGGAGGGCGGTCCGACTGATCGATGACTCTTCTCTAACAGACGGTCTCGGGACTCTTTCGCACCGGCGGGCCGTCGGCGATCTAGCTCTTTTCTATCTCTACACCAACGGGCTTTGCTCCTCAGAGCTCTCTTCTATGATGCCGCCGCGCGATGTGCCTGCCAGACAGACCCGCCTGACTTCGGCGTCCCATCCTAACCATGTCAAACTTCGTACATCCAGAACTGGCCGATACGACCGCTCCTTTGTCCCGAGGGTGTCTAGATTGTGGAACAAACTACGGGAGGAAGCTTTTCCCAGTTCTACTAACCTTAAGCAGTTCAAAAATCGTATTAACAAAATTTCTTTGGGATCATCATAGCAGCCACGGTGTTCCGGCATTTAGGCTTCTGCCTGCGCGGCTGTTTCGATATAAAAAAAAAAGGGTGTTCCTTAATGATATGCGAATATTTAAGGGTGTGAATCTACATGAAAAATTAATGTTAGTTTGCTTTATAAACTATGGTCCAAAAATTTTTCCTTACAAAAACTCGGCGTGCTGAAGTTTTAGGAAAAAAATGGTAATTAATTAATATTTTCAGAACCGCTTCAGATATTTCACTGATATTTAGTACGTAGAGAAAGTTAATGAAGTTGCATATTTTTTAATACAAAAAATAATGTTTAGCTTTAACAGTGGCGTGCGTACGGGTATTGACTTCGATATTTTTCAAGAAAAAAATGGTACGTCAATAGTTTTTTGCCAAATAAAAAATTCCCCGTTTAATTTAAAACAAATGAATGATATCTCTTGAATTGTTTTCCTTCGATGCGCCATTTTTGAGTAAAAAAATAAAAACCGTTCTATTATCTAACTTGCAAAATTATTATTAAATTAATTGGATAAATTAAACACATTAGGGGTAATGAACAGCAACAACTGAGAACATAAACATAACATTAAAACCAACGAAATGATTAAAAAAATTGCAAAAATTGTTGAATATCGCGCCCTTCACTTAGTTTGCATGCTTCTCATGGAATTGCGCACTCGTTGAAATATCCCTGGAGTGTTTTTTATTCTATCACAAGCTGCAACTATTCTTTCTCTTAATTCCTCTATAGTGATAATGGGACTTGTCTACACTAGTGTATTAAGATAGCCTCAAAAAAAGAAATCTAAACTCTTGAGGTCTGGGGCCTTGGTGGAGATTCTTAGGGCCCACCGTGGCCAATCCAACGATTTGGATAAACAGCTACACTGCAATGCGCTGGTGCACCATCATGCATGCACCACATATCGTTTCTTATTACTAATGGAACATCATCAAGCAGCAAAGGCAACTGTTGTTGAAGAAAACTGAGGTAAGTCTGTCCGTCAAGTCGTCCCGGCAAGAAGAATGGGCCAATTAAATTGCTGCCCATACGTTAACCGAAAATTGGGTTTCGGTTGCGGCATAGGGATTTTCTTCTGCCCACAAATGATTATTGTGGAAATTCTGAATTGCGTTTCGAGAAAAATTAGCTTCGTCCGTGAACAGAATCATTGATTCAAATTGCGGATTTTGTGTAATTTTTTGAAGATACCACTGACAATAGGTCACACGCCTTGGAAAATCAATGGGAAGTAATGCCTGTACTCTTAAAATATAGTAAGGATCTAACAAAAAATCCACTAAATTTCTCCAAACAATTTGATGGCAAATATTTAAGTGTCTAGCGATCTTCCCCGTACTCGTTTCAGGATGTTCTTCGACTTCGTGCAGCACTGCTTCCTCAATTTCAGGTGTTCTCACACTGTTGAAACATAAAAATAACATGTTCACAAGCACAATTTCTTTTTATTTCTATTCTATTAATGGATAAAAAAAACTTTTCGTGTTCAGAGCTGCAGTTGTGACTGTCCACGGACATGATAAATCACGTTCTGTGGACCAGATCAACCTTCAAAAAAAGAAATTTTGAATGAAAATATCAAGTAAATAGGATTCAAAAGAGAAAATTTTTATTATTTAATGAACAAATATTGAAAAAATAGTTTTTTTGACAATATACAGTAGCTGTGACCTACTTTCTGCCTTATTAATGAGAACTAGAGAAGTTAAAAATAGAATAAAAGAACAGCTTCCAAAAGCCTGCTTAGGAGCTATGAGACCTCACTCCAAATCTCCCTTCACTTCAGACATGTATCTGATGATTTCTAACAAAAGAGCTGCAACTAAACAAGCGAAAAGGTATTAATTGCGGCGCAAACCAGAGCGGTGGCGGCCGCGGTCATGCTCACAGGCGGACTATATGTCCGCAAGCCAATAGGATTTTTCAGAGACAAATTTAGTATCTTCAAGGTACTCAGAATTAAAGTATGCAATGAGTGCACAGGATATAGAAGAAGCTTTGCTTTTGGCTTTGTTAGCGGATGAAGATGAGGAAAGGCAAGGGTAAACAAATTACTAATAATAATAAGAATAGGAAAAAATTGAAAATCCAAAATTTACTCAAGTTATTATTTACATTTCTTTTTTTTGTTAAGGAAGAAGCGAAGGATTTGTGTTCATGATATCAATTGTGATCGGGAAAGCAAAGGAGATTTTCATGCAATATTTCATAAACTAAGGAAGGATAGAGATAGATTTTTTGTCTATTTGAGAATGACTGTGGACTGTTTTGATGCTATCTTGAATTTCATAAAGTCAGATACACAGGAGTTTACATATTACCCAATACCGGATGAACCAGCTGAATGCCTAGCAGTAACAATTAGTAAGTAAAAATTCAATGATACTTAATTATAAATATTTGTTTAACATCTTTTTATTTTCACACGAAAATCTATTGAATTAAAAACTGTAGCTACTTACCCGTCGTTTCACCTGTAGATAAAGCAATTTCATACCATATTTCGTCTTTTTTTCAATATTTTTATAGTTACTGTGATACAAGTCATACAAGATGGAATGTTCCCACAGATTTTCGATAAGCTTTTCGTTATCACACATGTTTGTTACTATTCCGTAGAAAGAATATCGCGCGAACTATGCGGGCAAATGATGCATGCAGCGTTCTACCGCAGGCCGCAAGTTGGCCGCGGTAGAACGCGGCAAAGAGAACGAGCGCGCTTGCCAGATCGTCGCAGGTGTGCGTACTTCGGTTTAGTTACATACGCCTTATTTGCTCGTCCCGATGACATTCGCAGAACAACGAATCTTGTTCATGAAGTCAGAAATGATCTTAGTGAATTTCGTAATAAGCAATGGAGCGAGTTGCTAGCGGGGATGCTTAAGTATTCCTATCCAGAAAGTTGCAAGGTCGCTCAGAAACCTATAGTATTAAAAAACGAAGCGGCGCTCTGGTTTCAGTGAATGAAGCTCGGCTACCATGGGGGACGACCTGGCGGAAGCACACTGAAGCGTTAAAAACTAAATTCCAAATCACGTTTCGGCAACTCCACCATATGCTATGTAGAGCATCAAGATTAAGTTTGATTTTAATGAACAGAACTTTGCGTACAATCACTAACGCCCCATGGCATGCCTTCGACCTTGACATAGCTTATCTATACTAAGTGACATGTAAATCCGAACACCCAGTTTAAATGGTTTTATTTTAATAAAAGTTGGTGAATGTATTTATCTTACTGTAAGTAACAAGTGAAAAAATTTTCAGCCTTATCAGTTGGACATTCCGGTTTTTATACTGCTTTTGTTTTAATTCACTAACGCTCTAAAAATGAATATTTCAGCCGCAGTAAAGAATCAACGTTGGCGGATTTTGGTTCTTGACATCCTTTACGATCGGTTACGATTTCGTTAACTTCGTGAGTTTGATAGGGGCCGTATAGTGGGACTTCGGGAAGCTTTACTTTCTTTACGGGCAATTGCAGTTAGAGTGCAGAGAAGTATAGACACTGTGGTTAGGTGTTGTCAGGCATGGCTTCGAGAAGGCCGTACGCAAAGAGCAAGGGGCACTGGACGCCGCCGTAGAACAACAGACCGTGAAGATCGCCGCCTAAGATTATTGGCCTTAAGGGACCGTTTCTCCACTACCAGGTCCATTGCAGATGAATGGTTTGCAGAACACGGAAGACCTATTGGCATGCGAAGTGTTTACCGACGAATGAGAAGTTTTGGCTTGTTTTCATACCGGCCACACTGGGCCCTCCCTTTAACTCGAGAACACCGACGTAATCGCCTTGAGTGGTGCAGACAACGGTCACTCTGGGATCAGGAATGGAACAGTATTGTCTTTAGTGACGAGTCTCGATTTTGTTTAGGCATGCACGATGGTCGTGCCAGGGTTAGAAGGCGACGTGGTGAAAGGAGGAATCCACAGTTTTTTGTTGAAAGACATGTTCATCACACTGTTGGAGTTATGGTTTGGGGTGCTATAGCTTATGGTTCCACGTCACCTTTAATCTTCATCAGAGGTAATATGAACGCGCAGCGTTATATCCACGAAGTTCTAGAACCCCATCTTTTACCCTATCTTGACACCCTGGCAGATCCAACTTTCCAACAAGATAATGCCCGACCACATGTTGCAAGAGTCACAATAGACTTCTTTCAACATAATGATGTCACATTGTTACCATGGCCACCAAGATCTCCCGACTTATCCCCAATTGAGCACGTGTGGGATATGATGGGTAGGAGATTGCTCAATTTGCAACGTCCTCCTCAGACTCTAGAAGCACTTCGAGAGGAGTTGGTGGTTGCCTGGAATGAGATACCACAGGAGGACATTGACCACCTGATCAGAAGCATGCCTAGGCGCGTTGAAGAATGCGTAGCACATCAGGGTGCATCCACACATTATTAAAGGTCAAAATTTTTATCATTTACTTATTATGCTTCATTAAGTACTTATACAAAATTTTATTAAAATAAAACCATTTAAACTGGGTGTTCGGATTTATATGTCACTTAGTATATTATATTCAGTCTTCCTACCGTACAGGACCGTACTACGGGTGGGATTGACAGCTTGTAGTAGCTACTTGGTGTGTGATCGCTATCTGATCATGTTCAAAACATCAATCACAATCTGATATTGAATAAATGTACAGGATAAACTAATTAGGGGTAGATATTAAACAATCATTCAATGGTAAAAAATGTCACAATAGCGAGGTGGGAATAACAAGTCCTAAGCCCAACGCTGAATTTCAGCGCAACAGACGTTTCTCTAATTCACTACCTATTCGCAAATTGTAAAAAAGACCTATGCTACAAAAAGCAAGGAAATCCCATTGAAAAGCATAGTGATTATACCAAGCCAGCAACAAACAAGCCTCAAGACGCGTAAAGATCTAGACAAAAACTTAAACTTGTCTAAAGTTCAAATCAAAATTGACGACGTGAAGAATTTTAGAAACGGTGGTGTGGAAATTAAGGTCCACGAAAGTAGTCATGCCCAGTTAAAGGAAGAAATTCAGAAAAAAATGTCAGCATCGTACCAGGTGTCTGAACCGAAAATGTTTAGACCTAAAATCAAAATCGTGGGCTACCATACAGATGAACGAATTACCGAAGAAGAGATAGTAGAAGACACCACCATAGAAAAAGAAGATATTAAGATAAATTTTATTAAGTATATTGCTCAAAAAAAAAAATTATATTATTTACGCAGAGGTCACAGGTAATTTATTTAAACAGATTTTTGAAGATTATAATGGAAAAATTCTATTAGGATTTCAAAATGTATCCGTATACAAAAATAATGAAGTGTCTCAGTGCACAAATTGTTTCCGATTTAATCATTCTGGAAAAAATGCCAAAATCCTAAAGTCTGTGCTCAGTGTGGAGAAAACCATGACACTTCCTTTTGTAAGCAGGCACATTCCAAATGTTGCAACTGTTTGTATTCAAATCACCAGTATAAAAAATCTTACAGTACCGATCATCTTCCGACAGACAAAAATTGCCCAGTGTATGAATTCTTTCAACAAAGACATCTCTCACGAATTTTATTTTGATCATTTTAGAATTATTTAGAATACTCAAAATTTTTTCTAAATTATGTACGATTCAAATACTCTTAATGGCTGGTAGTAAAATGCTTATTGGACACTTGAATGTACGTTCCCTCATGTCTAGTTTTGATGCTATTGTAAATTTAATAGCATTAGAAAATTTTGATGTATTCGCTGTTACAGAGACGTGGCTAAATGAAAATATTACTGATGATGTGGTTAATATTAGCAACTATTGTTTCTTGCGTTGTGATAGAGAATCTCGTGGTGGTGGAGTTGGAATCTATATTAAATCAAATTTACATGCTGAAAAGGTAGATATTCATTAAAATTTTGGTGATTTTATCGAAAGCATTTGGGTTAAATTGGTTGCGGGTAAGTGTGAACTGTTAGTAGGTGTTTTGTACCGACCACCCTCTAAAAACATACAACAATGTGCAGATTTATTAAATGGTTTCCTACCCAGCCTCTCGTTATATCATCATAACATCGTGATATTGGGAGATCTGAATAGAAATTTTTTTAATAACAATATATTCTCAATGAGTTTTGAGCTGATGGGGTTCACACAAATCGTAACGGAAGCCACCAGTGTCACAGATAGTACTGCAACCTTAATCGATCCAATATTTTTAAATAATCCTCAAATATGCAGCTATTCTTCTGTCATGGACACGAATGGTATTTCGGACCACAAACTCCTATTTTTTCATTTTGACATTCCATCTTATAAAAGAAAACAAAAATTTATCACAATCAGGGATTTTAAACATTTCAGTGAGGATGATTTTCTTATCGATCTTTCTACATCGGGCATAGATGAATTATTTACGAAATCTAATATTGATGAGAAGGTAATGCACTTTACAAGCGTTATCGTGGAAACCTATAATAAACATGCACCTTTTAAAACTGTAAGAGTTAATAAGCCACCATCACCTTGGTTAACAAATGAACTACGCACTGTTCTTGATGAAAAGAATAATATACAAGCTTTATATAAAACTAATAAGACTGTGGACGCCTATAATAACTTCAAATCGCTTAGAAACCGTGTTCTTAACATGATCAGGAGGGACAAAAAGTCATATATCGAAAATTTGGCAAATGAAAATGATTCAAAAAAATTGTGGAAGTCTCTCAAACAACTTGATATAAATTTTCGTAGTAAACCAACCCTTCGGCAAGTTTTAATGACCCTACCAAAATTAATGATTATTTTATGTCTGTTTATAGCTATAAACCTGTTGATTCACTAGTTTGCGAAAACTATTTCAAAAATAAATTAAGCTCTGAATATATTTTTTCATTGAATAAGATTAGTTCAAATGACGTATTACAGGCAATAGGGAGCCTAAAATCTGATGCGGAGGGAATTGATGGTATATCCCTGTCAATGATCCAGCTTTGCCTGCCAGTTATTCTCCATCACATCGTCCACATCTTTAACGACTGTTTGGAAAAAGGCTACTTTCCAAACACATGGAAACAAGCTCTAATTATTCCAATTCCTAAAAAAATGAAACCCACTGAGTATAATGATCTCAAACCTATCAGTTTATTACCAATTTTATCCAAAATTTTAGAAAAAATTATAAAGTTCCAATTGACCGCTTACCTAGAAAAATTCTTTATACCTCCCGACACTCAATCCGGATTTAGAAAAAATTATAGTACAACATCTGCCCTACTTAATCTGCAAGACAATATTTTAAGTGCCTTAGATAAGAAAATGGCACTAGCCTTAATCTCTATAGACTATTCGAAAGCCTTTGACAGCATCAATCATAAATTATTACTTGCGAAATTAAATTACATAGGTCTTGACAGTGCATCCCTTTCATTTTTCGACAGTTACCTTCATCAAAGAACTCAGTGTGTTTTTCTCAATCAAATGTCTCAAGTGACAATATTTCCCTCAGGCGTGCCTCAGGGCTCTGTATTGGGACCGCTTCTGTTCCTCATATATACGTTCGACTTAAGCAAAAGTATTGATAATTCTCATGTCCAGTCATTTGCAGACGATACGCAATTGCTTCATTATTTTAACCCAGATAATGTCAACAATACTACACAAATTTTACAAAACGATGTTAATAAATTAATTAAATACTCTTTAGATCACAATCTACTTATTAATCCACAAAAATCTAAAATGTTATTATTTTGCGCACAAAGAAAAACATACAATGTAACACAGCTCTTGAATATTCAGATAAATAACCAAATCTTGCCATTTTCTGATTCTGCAAAAATTCTTGGTGTTGTTTTTGATAGAAAATTAAGGTTTATTGAACATGTTAAAAGTCTATCTCAGAAAACCTACCTACGGCTGCGCACTCTTATAGCAAACAGGTATTTACTAAATTTTAAGATGCGTAAAAAACTATGTGAAGCATTGGTCATATCTATACTAAATTATTGTAATATCGTATACTATACTTGTTTAGACAATTTCACTAAAAACGTTATTCAAGTTATTCAAAACAATTGTATACGATTCATTTTTGGCTTACGTAAATTTGATCATGTGTCGGCGAAATATCCCGTTGTAAACTGGTTAAAAATTAATGACATGGTCAAGTATCACTATTCAGTTTTTGTTCACAAATTGCTGCTCACGTCTAAACCTTATTACTTGAAGGAAAAAATTTCATTTAATAATGATGTTCACTGTAGAACTCTCAGAGAAAATAATATTAGAATACCCCTGCATACGTCTACACTTTTTAAACGCAGTTTTTCTTACAATGTTGCTATTATTTATAATGACCTTCCTAAAGTATATAAAGAATTTTCATTACCTGTCTTTCGACAAAAAGTTAAAACATTATTACTCAACCCTCCAAACATATAATTTACGTAATCATTCATTTCTTTATTATTCCATCTTTAATTCAGATTAATAATTTTTTGGGGCATTTGGGTTTGGAAAGTATGCCTTTTTCTCTCTTTTTTTAAATTTTACTTTCGATGTAATGAACGAAATCTGTTTGTGGATAGTGTATTCTTTTGAACATCTGCTAGAGACTATATGGTTAAGTGTAAGAGTAGCAGCATGCTAAACTTCGCCATATAAGTCTGACATTTGGCTATACTACAATGTAATTGTGGATAAATAAAGACGTCTATTATTATTATTATTATTATTATTATTATTTAAAAAATGAGACTGTTTCACAACTCTCCTAGTATCCAAACGTTGAAGTTTATGCCCTTGCGCAACGCCGATAACTGTTTCATATTAACACTTACCGATGAAAAAATCTGCTTTTAGTCAGCTTCAACTGCTTTTTGCAGTCCACAAGAACCTTCACCGTGTTTGTAATCCATCTAGAACTAGTGTATGGAAACTCATACATTTTTATACGTTTTCGCAGAAAAGTACGAATTCATTACAGTGTCGGCAGTTGATAAACTGGCGACTTGCACTTGTATCCAACTACCGACTACGATTTCGTGGATCATAACAAATTTCATTATTGCTTTTCTTCATAGTCCGAAATCGTTGAGACTGACAATCAAACGACACTTGCAAACACGAATCGGCGAATTTTCAAGCTTTAAATAGGCTCTCTTATAATATTTGTGGGTGTCAGCCAAAAAGCTAACCATGGACACTGGTTGAAGCAGCGGAGATTTCTTTCGAATCACTTTATCGTATCGAATCATGAGACCTATAAAACTGTAGAACAGAAGTGTGCCTGAACTAAAAGTTGTACACACAGCACTCCTCCTCAAGATTCAGTTTTCCTGTCCTACAGCAGCGTTCTGCGACTGCGATTGATGGCTTGTATACTATAACTATCTAAAACTGTAATGACTCATCGATGTTCACGTGAACATCACTTAACTACCAGTAGTCGGCTGTTCATAGGCGGGGTATGAATGTTTAACATGGGTGAACTAGATTTGTCACATGCTTAATAAAGAGTGGTTTGAAACATATTGTAAGTCAAAAATTTGGGAATTACCTTTATTCATCGTCGCTTCCACTTACATCTGACAGTAATAAACTGTCGCTATCGCTTCCCTCGTTGAAATTGACTATAACTGGCTCTATGATGGTGTCGATGTGGTGGTCAAGCTGCCACATTTTTGTTTCTTCCTTCACAACATGACGGATAGCATTCTGCCAAGCTTCGGGCGTTACTAGCTGTATGGAAGTCTCAAGTAAAACCTTAACGTCTGGTAATTTGAAGGTTGTGTTATGGCGCGCAATATAACCCTTCACTTGAGCCCAGATGGGCTCTATTGGGTTCAGTTCACAGTGGTAGGGCGGTAACCGCAGCACAGTGACACCACATTGACGGGCCATCTCATCAGTCACGTAACTAATGTTCGCAGGTTTGTGCTGTTTAATTTTTTCATACAATTCCGCTTTCACACATGAATCGTCAAACGGGATTCCTTTTTCGCGCAACCATTGCTGCATGTCACTTTTTCGAGATCCCATAGTCGGTACACGTTCGGCTCGACGACTATGGTAGGAAGCATTATCCATGACGATCACAGAGTTGGGCTCAACTCGCTGAAGCACCCCTTGAAACCAGCTCTCGAAGCAGCTGGCATTCATTTCGTCATGGTAATCACCTCCTTTCTTAGAGACGAAAATCAAGTCACACTCTTCTAAAAAGCCACTATCGCTACCAATATGAGTTACGATCAATCTTTGACCTTTCCCTGACGGTCCACGAAGACCTGTTGACAAACCTTCAATGCTTGCTTGTCGGTTACTCACTACGTTTTTGTCTATCCAGGTTTTTTTAACTGTGTGACCTGCATTTACCCATGTCTCGTCCAAATAATAGATTTTTCTGCTTTGTCGCCTATATTCAATCATTTCGCGTAGGTATTTTCGACGCCAGGCGACTATTTCAGGTCTCTCTATCAATACTGACTTCCGATTACGCGTTTCGTAACGAAAATTAATTTCGTGCAGGGATTTCCTCATTACCTCGACGCTCATTTGGGGTATAATTTCATTTTCCTTGATCGCTGCATGTACAGCCTTGAGGGTTGGTATCTCATTCCTCAAGAAGAATGAATGTACGGTGCGCCTTAACGCCATTTTGCTATCGTCATTCAATTTAACGGCCTTTCGTCCCTTCAAATTAAACTTTGGATCAGTAGTAGCTCCAGTTTTCTTCTTTTCATGCACCACCCTGCGAATGGTCCACTCTGGAACGCCTTCAGTGCTTTACGAAGGCGTCTACTTGTTCCCTGGCTTTCAGTACTTCCACTCGTTCCATTTGTACTCTCCATGGTTAAGTATAACCAAAACAGTAACCACAGAAACCACATCAATAACAATCACACAACAATTCTTATAAAAACACACAATACGCGATCGCTCAACGAAACACGTTCCAATGCGTTGCCGACACCTATGAGTCTGCCGGTCGAGGCGCGTCTTTGATTTCATTGGTTCTACCGGTGGAGAACAATCAGCCATTATTTCCATCTCTGTCTGTGCTGTTGACCACCGCAAAGCCACAGAAACGACATATGTCGTACGCTATACGGCTGTACTGGAAGGAAGCCGGGATCGAGCTCTGATCACGTGTTGATCACGCGTATGAGTCATTACAGTTTTAAATAGTTGTAGTATAGTAGCTGCTTGGTGTGTGATCGCTTTCTGGTAGTGTACGAAATCGGAATCTGATATGGAATAAATGTACAGGATAAAACAGATAGGAGTAGATATTAAACAATCATGCAATGGTGAGAAATGTCACAATAGCCAGGTGGGAATAACAAGCCCTAAGCCCGACGTCGAATTTTAGCGCAAAAGACGTTTCTCTAATTCACGCGGCATTTAGCCCGTTACGTTTTACAGAAATGAGAAATTCTTTATGTAATCCCCAACTCAGAACGTAGGAGCGAAGAAAACATCTGCCAAGGTAAATCCGACAATGAATAAGAGCATTTCCCCGTCTTTTCACCATTTTGAGCAGGACTTCATTCTTGTGTTCGCATGTTGTTCTTACATTTTAAGAAAATGCTCTTAACTGCTTTGTGACAATGTTGCAGACTGGCATCATATAATCCCGTCCTTTTGGTCCCATGTTTTGTCAGTTTCTTAACGATAAATATGCTATAAGAAGATACATTGCAGTCAGCGCTGATTCTAGTCAACTGATTATGCAGCGTTTTGATAAGTGCCCAACGTTCTGCTTCGTGTAGCTTTCCCGTGATTGAATTCCTGGACTCTGATACATCGCATTCAACTGGGTGATTTTGACAATTCGTGAAAAAAATGGCGCCAAGTAGATTACTATTACAGGAACCAGCGACGCCTTCCAAACTGAATATAGTAAATTTTCCATGTAGCGTAATTTCACCAGTGGCGGATTTAGAGGGGGGCGCGGGGGACGCCTGACACTTGCTTTTGTAATCTAACACCATTGTGTTGTTTTCTGACACATCATGGCGACAGAGGCATACTAACTATAAGTTATAGCTATCGGAACTGAGCATTGCGATTTTTGGTATCCTTTGGTATTCCAGACGCTGTCCCTCTTCGACATCACTTACATTTACAGCACAATTCTTACGATTTATACGTATACTTATACGACTATTGTGACTTGTGACAAATCTAAGTCTAAGCAATATATTAGCTATACAGAGTGCACTTAAAAAGTGATTTATTATTATTATTATTAAGATAATTGAGATGAGCAGAGTCAGTACTATAAGCTCATGCAGTAAATATAGTGTACGGACACGTAACACAGATACATCAAATAGAAAAAAATAAAAAAAGACAGTTCATAGCTATAAAGTTTGTACACTCCTCCAGCTATCATAATGCACTTTGAAGCTATTAACTGAAGTAGCACCAACCACACTTTCAGGTAAACTATTCCAGGTGTTGAATATGCGGTTGGGAAAAAACCACTGTCGAACTGTTGTTTTAAATGGCTCCTTATGCAGTTTGAAGCTGTGTCCGCGTAGATTGCTGCGCGACAGACGGTATAGATGCATGAGGTTGGTGCCCATCAAACCATGAAGTATCCTGAACGTAACTATAAGATCGCCACGAAGTCTTCGCTCAGAGAATGAGGTCAGGTTGAATAATTCAAGGCGATCTTCATAGCTTGGTCTTCGTGCTCCAAAAGGGATACGAGTAGCCCGACGCTGTACTGATTCGACAAGATTTCTATCGCGCAGAAGCACAGTGTCCCATACCGGGCCAGCGAATTCAAGAATTGGCCTCACGAATGCCTTGTAAATGTAGGCGCAAGTGTTGACATCGGATCCTTTGAAAGACCTCTCCAGCATGTATAGAAGTTTCTTGCCTTTTGATGTAACGTGATGAATATGCTCTGACCAGGAAAGACGATCGTTGACTACAACGCCCAGATCAGTGTGGCTGGAAACTGCTTCGATGTTGTGGTCAGAGATCTTGTATGTAAATCGCGGATTTGTCTTCCCGAGGTGAAGGACACAACACTTAGTTAGATTTAAGGGTAAAAGCCAACTGACTGACCATTGACAAACAATATCAAGATCTCGTTGAAGCATAGCAGAATTTACGACAGTATTGTAAATCTTGGTATCGTCGGCATAAGCTGAACATGTGGAGGAAATAATGCGGGCAGGTCACTTGTATACAGAAGCAACAGCACTGGCCCCAAGACAGAGCCTTGAGGAACTCCACTTGCAACATGATGAAGGTGAGACTGGCTATCACTGACGCGCACAGAGAAAGTCCTCCCGGTGAGAAAAGCCTTAATCCACAGTAACAACTCGCCTCTTATTCCCATACATTCCAACTTAAACAGAAGCCTTCTATGTGGTACGCAATCGAAAGCCCTAGAAAATCTAAGTAGATTATATCAACAGGAGTCTTTGTGTCCAGATACTGAGTCCAATCGTTGAGAGAGTGGAGAAGGTTGGTCATTATTTATCGACCAGGGAGAAATCCATGCTGATTCTTAGGGATAAGGTCATTTTCGAAAGCAAATGACAGGAGCTTATCTAATATGATTCTTTCAGCTATTTTGGCGGCGATAGGAACGAGACTTATTGGTCGATAATTTTTAGCGGAGGATTTGTAGCCCTTTTTGAATACAGGGGTAACAGAAGCACTAAGCCAGCATGAGGGTAGGGTATGAGATCTAAAAGACGATGTGAATATCAAGCTTAATGGTAGGGCCAGTGCTGAAGCGCAGTTTTTAAGTACAGCAGCCGTCATCCCATCTTTACCAGGGGAGGAAGAGGTCATTAGATTTCGCAGGTGCATTAATACATCTTCAGGCAGGAACTCAACTTCGCAAAGGCTGTTGGGACACCTATGGCAGATAGTGGTCGGTAGAAGGTCTCCATTAGGCTCATCGACGAAGTCATCACTAAAGGACTCTGCCAGTAAGTTGGCAGATTCGGTGGCATCCATGTGGAGATGACCGTCGTTTGTTGCTCAATAGTAATGTGAAAAGTGTGTAAAGCTTGACTGATTTTGTTCAGGATTGGTGTTGCAGCGAAGCACTATTAGTCTAATCATATTAGACGAAAATACCCCTGGTTTGCGAAATAGTTCTAAAGTCTAGCTTTATTGCAGCAAGTTGCTCAAGGGGGTATCCAAAACATGGACGCATAAAATGGGTACACCAATTTTTGTGGGAAAACTTTTTATTCGAGAACAAAGGATGAGAAAACGTGTTTTTTGAGATTCAATTTTAATAATTGGCAGGGGCGAAAAAACTCTTCTAATAAGATTTTCAGGTATTTATGAGACCTACAAAATGAGACTACACGTAAAAAGATCCGACTAATAGCGAAAAAGTTATCGCCGAAACCCGAGGCAAACTGCAGGTCTTGGCACGTGTTGGTAATGCGACGACGGTTTCTCGCACATATTTGAAATTCTTCAAATTCGTACTTTTGAATAACCACAACAAAATTGGAGTAGATTGGTCAAGTAGTTTGTGAGAATTTCTAGTTGTTTATCCCATGACATCTGTTTTCCGGCCATTATACTGCAATTTTGCTGTTGTTATTCAGAAGAATGAATCCTGCGGATTTGAAGAATTTTAAGTAGTTGCGTAAAATTATCGTGGCATTACCAACAAGTGCTAAAACCTGCATTTTGCCTGGTTTTTCGGCCAGAGATTTTAGCTATTAGTCGGATCTTTTCACGTGTGGTCTCATTCTGTAGGACTTATAAATACCTACGACTGAATCCCAAAAAACACGTTTTCTCATTCTTTGTTGTCAAATAAAAGGTTTTACCACAAAAGTTGGTGTAACCGTTTTATGCGTCCATGTTTAAAATGCGCCCTCGAACAACTTGCACCAATAAAACCGGACCTTGCAATTATTTCGGGTCAATTTGCTAATACGATTAGACTATATGTTAGATGAACGCCTACATTGGAAATATACATTTGTGATATTTGCTTAGCGGTGCGTCCGTAGCCTGTCCAGAAAATGCGTCGATCGATAGTCAAAGTCAATACCACACGTCCCGCATTTCTTCCCGCGTATGTTTCTATTTATGTTGCTATATTGGAATTCGTGTAAGTCCCAGAGCTTCTACACTACACGTGAATATGTACAGCACTGTATTCCGGTTCTTGTTTCGTACAAACATACATTATCAAAATAATTACGATCTGACATATATAGTTTTTTTCAAAGATTTACAACATTTTTACATGCGATCAACACCGATTCGAAAACTGAGAAAACAACAACTATGCCGTACATCTAAGTTCGACAACGAAAGTCTGAAGAATAACTGTAACATCTACATATATTGAATTTCAAAAAATAATTGACTATACCTATTGATACCTTTATCACCTGCTGATATAATAGAAGTGCTTGATTGTGTCAGTATTTACACCAATTACTTGATTTGTTTAACGGGTAGTTCAGAGTATTAATCCTTAAGCTTAGTACACACTAGTAGACCCCGTTGCGCAATTTGTCTATAGGCAGTCTGGAGACAGTTTCAAGATACGATATATGTCTATAAACATCCTTCTTTGTCTCGCCTAGCGTCCATACGATAATGTGAATTTTTCGGTCTCATGTTCGGTTTCGCCATCAAAGACATTGTTTTGTGTGGAATGGCTGGGATATGTCTCGGGGTCCCTCAAAACGTGTTTTTTGGTTAACAGAGGAATAAAGTTTTTTATGTTTTAATCTTTAATATTATCACACTAGTTAATTATAAATGCCACGTAATACTTTTGTTCTCATATAATAAAATATTGCCTTTCGGAGGATTTCTGAGCACTTTCCATATTTTTTTTTAACTTGGCATTGAACAGATAGAACACAATGAATTTAAGGAGCAATAATAGGATAAATTCTAGAAGTTCCACTGAGGTAGAAAAATTAACAGCCCCAAATATCGTTTTTTAAATGAAATTGACATAAGACCTGTCACCCGCTAGTACCACACAGACGTTAGGCGGGTACCCGTACCACGTGATTTCGGACATCGGACGACGTCACATCCGTCTTCCCCTAGCCCGTTCTTCGCGAAAATTTGAGTATCGGTTCCCGGTAGTGCACTGTGCTACACCGTGGACTCGCGAAAAAATCCTTTATGAGTAACCGGCATCGACCACCGAAGTCGACTACAACACGATAGTAGGCTAATATTTTTTATTCATCTGGTCTTCTGTACGCCGACACCGGCTACTATCATGATTTGTAGAGCCAGATTTTTGTACGTAGGTTCACGTTACCGGTACCAGAAGCAAAGATACAATATTTACAAACACTCACCCTCAGAACCCTCGAGTCCCAAATAGACAGACAAACTGATAGAAATGAGTGCCATTGTTTTTAATATACATTTTCGAAATTATTCGCGATTACAATACTTCCTTGTCAATTATTGGCATGAGAGGTAAAGCGGAATGGGTGAAGACTGCCTTCTCAAAGTACGACCGGCACGGGCATCATGTAAAAACCTATAAAACGTCAAAAAAAACTATAAAATGTCATCTTGCAGGCTATGTAGTTTTTAGGGTGCAAACAGTCATTCCACATCTGCTCACTAGGATCGTTGTGAGCGTGCATTTATGGAGGAATAGCTCAACTACACGCATTATTGGTTGCATATGTTTTATGAAGCCGAGTTAGTCTACAGTTTTCATCTCTGAGAAGAAAGTTGGTTGAATAGCAAGATCGCATCTGGATGATTGTGTGTATTGGTCTGCATGTGTATAACATCAGTGATATTTGCTGTGTGAGAAAAACATTACTGAATATGCTGCCAATATCGATTAGCTATGCCCGACGCGTTATTTATATGGTGTCCTTTCTGAAGACAGTATGTTGAAAGTTATAAATTACCATTTTTTACGTTTTTTCAAAAACTTTGAGGAGAATTACGGGAAATCACCACCGCGCCCGCATTGTGTGTAATTAATTGGTCAATTGACTTACCTTAAGGAAAATTGAACCATATTATATGAGTATTGCCGTTCGAAGAATTACAAAGTAACCACTTGTAGTAGCAAGTGGTTACTTATTTCTTGTCTCACCCTCCTTGTAAACCAATAGAAGTATTTTAGTATAATAATACTTTCATTACTTCAAGTACTTCGAATACTTGTATAGGTATTTTACTATAGCTTATTTCACAGTTTTTGGAGGGTCACATTGGAACTACCGACTTCATTTTTAGGCATCCATCTACCTCACATACACATAAATCAAATACAAGCGGATAACCAAATGGAAATGGTATTTACCATTTTGGGTTGGTATTTACCAATCCGTTCAAGCTAGTGTAGTTATCAGTTTGGTTATAAGATCCGTGACGTCACGAATCAGCTGTTATATTTATTTATTTATTTATTTATTTATTTATTTATTTATTTATTTATTTATTTCCAACAGGTGAAACCCAATTACAGGAAACGCTGAAAAAATAGCAATTAAAGAGACATGGTTCTTGGACTTAAATCTATAGTATCACACATTCTAAATAAGATTGGATGATCTATAACAGTTAATAATCGTTGCACAACTGTCACTGTAAATATCACACGATTCAGTAACACTGTTCATGACGCAGCACATGAAATTAATTGGCGATTTTGTCATAACATTTGTACGGCCAGCTTGACAATAGAATGCCATTTGTTGTCGACTCCCTAGCCTTGGAACGCGGAAACATATTTTTTCAAGTAAATTTTGACAGTCAATTTTGTTGTGAATGAGGCCATACAAAAACGACAAAGCAAATATGTTTCGTCTTGTTGACAGTGAATCCAAATTGAAAGACTCTAATAGGGCACTATGGTCACAACCTCTTTCTGGATAAGAACCTGTGCATTTAAGGTGAAAATACTTTACAGCTTTACGTTGAATGGCCTCAAGGATCACGACAGAATTTTGGTATATAGGAGACCAGATCAGAGTTGCATACTCCAACTTGCTCCTGACAAGAGTAAAAAATAAAGTTATTAATGTATCAACATTGGAGAAACCCTTCCAGTTTCTGATACAGAAACCAAGTAGTCGAGTGGCAGCCGACGAGATATTGAGTATGTGCTCAGTAAACGTTAGCTTGGTATCAAATATGACTCCAAGGTCTCTATAAGAGGTGCATCTGTCTATAACCTGACCATTGATGTTATCACCGCAAAATTGTCGTATTTACCCAACTCAAGAGTAGTTTTATATTTCTGGTTATTATTTGAAATGTGACAAGTTAGAATTGTGCCGGGTATTGGATATTGTTATTGTAGTTCAGCTTCATTTTTGAGAAAAATGATACAGGCTGACTTCAGTTTTACCATAAAGTGGAGCACCTTATTAGTTACACTCATTACGGTTGTTGGGGACACTTTAAATGTAGTTCCTATGCTTAACAAAGTATCATGTGTAGCCATATACCACAAGAATATTAAAATATGGCCATATAAACTCACTAGATGATATCCACCTGTATACGGTTTTGCTAATTTCTTTTTTCATCATTTCTGCTAAATCAATAAATGTTTTCTTTGACATGAGGAAAAGTTTAGAGAATTGAAAGTTATCATAGCTACAAAGCCATGGTTCCATCATTAAAAAAAAATCTGAAAAAAACATGTCTCCCATGAATATTATGAAAGGTTTCTTATTTAAACTTTCCATATACAGTTGTAGACGAAAAAGCACCGATTATTAAGTGATAATAAAAATAATCAGAGATTATATACGCGCTTTTCTAAAATAAACAACTTGCAACAAAACCGCGGTTAAAACCAACGCGTTCAAGCGATTCGTGTAACTGACGTCATCAACCCGTGTGTCATCTTGAACCATATTATAACCGCGGCACAATTTTGGTTATTCGCTTGGATTTGATTATAATATGCAACCTGCCTCTGTACAAAAAGGTTTGTGTGTGTAAGCTCGGACTTACGTTCCTTAGCTTCTTCTCGCTAACGTATGTGGATTCCTAATTGTCACTGTCAATGTTACAACCCACTTGACGTGCGTACCATTTTGTGTGTGCGCAATTTCCCAATGGAGCTTCATCTCTACACATGAATCAAATTCAAGCCGATAACCAAATGGTAAATGGTATTTACCATTTTGGGTTGGTATTTACCAATCCGTTCAAGCGAGTGTAGTTATCAGTTTGGTTATAAGATCCGTGACGTCACGAATCAGCTGTTATATGTCATATTTATCACCGCAAAATTGTGGTATTTACCCAACTCAAGAGTAGTTTTATATTTCTGGTTATTATTTGAAATGTGACAAGTGAGAATTTTGCCGGGTATTGGATATTGTTATTGTACTTCAGCTTCATTTTTGAGAAAAATGATACAGGCTGAATTTTTAAATTTTTACCTTAAAGTGGAGCACCTTATTAGTTATACTCATTACGGTTGTTGGGGACACTTTAAATGCAGTTCCTATGCTTAACAAAGTATCCTGTGTAGCCATATACCACAAGAATATTAAAATATGGCCATATAAACTCACTAGATGATATCCACCTGTATACGGTTTTGCTAATTTCTTTTTTCATCATTTCTGCTGAATCAATAAATGTTTTCTTTGACATGCGGAAAAATTTAGAGAATTGAAAGTTTATCATAGCTACAAAGCCATGGTTCCATCATTAAAAAAAATCTGAAAAAAACATTTGTCCCATGACTATTATGAAAGGTTTCTTATTTAAACTTTCCATATACAGTTGTAGACGAAAAAGCACCGATTATTAAGTGATAATAAAAATAATCAGAGATTATATACGCGCTTTTCTAAAATAAACAACTTGCAACAAAACCGCGGTTAAAACCAACTCGTTCAAGCGATTCGTGTGTGTCATCTTGAACCATATTATAACCGCGGCACATAACAGAAATTTTTGTTATTCGCTTGGATTTGATTATGGTTTAGTTACTCGATTTGCTGACTTATTTCGTATGGCATTGATGACGTAAGCGCCACAAACCGTGAAAATTAGGATACTTCAATAAATACTTCCTGGATACCCTTCGGTGTATACTTTATCTTTTCTAACTGATCAGCATCTACTCCGAAAAATGAACCGTCATTCGATTTTTCCACATCAGATCCGAGCTAACAACTCTGAGAGCACAAGTCTTGTAGAAATAAAAGTTGTCTAGAAAAACCTGACACGCCATCAGACAAACAGCAGCGAAGTGGTTTTAGAAATGTGGAATTTGATTTGTGTGTATGTCGGAGTGTATCCCATACTTGTTTTCGACTGCGCATTTCATCGGAAAATGTAAGTATATTTCTATTGTTCTTCTCTAGAGAAATATGCTGCCTAACAAGATCGTAACCTTGCAGCACCTATTTTTACGCGGACGGGGTAGTCCTGCTAAATGAGACTACAATGCGCATGCTGTACCTACCTATGCAGTACCACAGTACAGGGGAGAGCAAAATGAACGATTTGGATTAAATTCTTCACCTTCTTATTCGAGCAGTATTTTAAAATAAATAACTTTATAAATATGCTACACTGCTACACTAAAGGGTAATTAGTTGTTAAGAAGGTGATATCACGCAAGTGGCCATTTTATTCTTTACATATCCATGCGCGCTCCATAGAATTTTCAATAGTAACTTTCCGCAATTTCACTGCGAATACTTTCTCGTTGAAGAAGGCAAGGTTTCTTGACTGACTCGTAGTTTACAGATATTCATTCAAATATAAAAAAAAACTACAAAATGTCACTTTTCAAGATACGTGATACCCGTGCCGATCAGATATATTAAGACATATACGATGAGGTTCAAATTTGGCTGACGTCGTAATGTGTACGAGAAAGAAGCGTGTAATATTTATGTTAGATAGAGTGCGCCGGTGGCAACGTGGCAAGCGGCAGATGCGTTCGTGGCCTCGTCACTCAGATTGCTAGGCAACGAAGTGCTTCTGTCTCTTTTTAGCACACGTATTGAACGTACACAATACGACGTCAGTGGTATATGGATTTCACTGTATGCGGTTTGATTCGACCAGAAAATGGAGTTCTGATTATTGCTATTAATTACATATTGTTAATTATAATAAGATTAATTAGCTTATTTTCTTACTAAAATCCATACATTTTGTAACGCCCTCTGAACTGGGACCTTGAGTAACGATATGAATATCGACGTTTAGGCAACCAGAGTTACGCCACCGTGCATCTACCACCATATGGATAACTTTCACGAAGGCTCTGGAATTCATCGATGGAAAATAAATATACTACTTATGCAGAGAGAGCATAGAGCACAGTCAACAGTCAAGTGGTAGACAGCGCGGAATGCGATTGTCCAGTGGACATGGGACTTGATTCTAAATGAAGCAACATTGAAATTATCTTCGCGAAGTCGAAATTGTGAGAGCAGAGCATATGTGCAACATCATACTTTGGCGACTGTTAGAAATGAATTTCATTAGTCGCCAGACGGTCGAAATTATGATTGCGACTAACCTGATGTCTAGATAATAATTCGTTGTCAAATGATAATGTTCTGCTTTAACATAATGACCTACGGTTTTTTCCATTGAAATTTGATGGCGTCATTGTTCGGGCTACTCTCAGATGTCGCTAGCCAAATGAAATCAAGTCCATGGTTATAAAAATGTTGTTATAAATTAGAGGATACACATACACTGAAGATATAGGATGTTCCGCATGTGAGCGGAGCTCGTGGTTACCAGCGGCAGGATTGTCGTAACGTTACTGCAGTGCACGTGTATCGTGGTTAATACTATATAGTGCGATTTGTTGATAATTTTTGGTGCGTTTGTGACTTGTATTAGTTATATATAATTGATACAAATGCGGTGTGCTGTTGTGGGATGTAATTCCGACAACCAATCTAAACGGAATCCTTGCAGCGACATGGAGTTCCACAGTTTTTCTCACGACCCATACCTTAGCAAAAAATGGCTATATCATACAAAAAGAAAAATTAAAGTCAATGTAAAATGCGCTAGGGTTTGCTCGAAGCACTTTTGTGAAAGTCAATTTGAAACATACCCTCTTGGGTTACACCCCTAAAAGATATCGTGCTCTAAAAGATGATGCCATTCCTATGGAAAATTTACCCAAGTCTCTATCATCACCTGGACCATCTACATCTGTTGGGGAAAAGCGGAAAAGTGCTTACGAAAAAAGGCAAAGGGCTCAACTTATCCCCTAGAGTTTAAGTATAGAATAAGGTCATATATTTTCAGACGAAACGAAGGCGCATACTCAGAGTATTGCAGCGTAGAGGAAGCGGATACTCCGGACATTTAACTATCCGCATCATTAACGAATAAACTTAATGCACCTGAAGTATCAGCTGACTATAACGAGGAAGTTTTAGTGGAAGAAATGGATGAGCTCGAGTATGATAGGCGGAAAATTTTGGCCGGCTTTGTTTGCCATAAATTGCAGGATAAGAGGTTGAAAAGTTCCTCAACTGAAACTTATACCTGGATAGACCATCTTAGTGAGAGTGGATTATCAAAACCTGTAACAGCTTTCATGCATCAAATTGAGAAGGTTAATAAGGGGTTTACTAGATTCAATGGGGACGGAATAGTAACAGAAAAGCAAAATTTTATAGGCGAACTTCTGTTAAAGAGCAGCAATATTGACTGCCCTGAAAAAGCTAAGAAACTATTTTTCAAGTCAAGGATGTTCTTCCGGATCAAAGAACTGAATAAAAGTTTGAAAGACTAGAAAAATCGTAAAAGGAAATGGAGAAAAATTTTGACTTGGACTAAGTCATTTCCATTTATTGTTAAACCGCCAGCTTACTGCAAAAAGATGACAACTCCATTTTTCTACTTTTCGAGTTGCGTACATTTTTACACTTTGCATGTAGTTAGTACTTAGGATGTTCTGTGAAATAAGGATTAATAAATGTAGTGCAGTATTAACGTCATGAGGATTTTAATCCTGCTCCACAGAACATACTAAAATATAGGTAATGTAGAAAAATCTTTTTTTTACAGTAAAGTGACGATACACGCTCTATTGTGGAGCTAGAAAGCCGTTTAAGCTATAGCCTATGAGATAGGAATAACAAGGTTGAAATCTTTTATTTAAATCCGCCATTTTGTTTTGTATAAAATTTTAATGTAGATTGAGTCACTCGCACCGCTAAGACGAATCCAACGACACCTCATATGTGAAAATCTATCAAGCCGTTTGAGCTGTAGCCTATGAAATATGAATTACAAGGTTGAAATCTTTTATTAAAATCCCCCATTTTGTTTTGTATAAAATTTTAATGTATCTAGTGTCACTCGGGCCGCTTAGACGAATCCAACACTTCATATGTGAAAATCCATCCAGTCGTTTGCCCTGAAGGTGAAAATATGCACGTTATCCATATCAATCTAGATGAGAGTCACTCTCTGCGTGACGTCATGCGCGCCGGCGGACGAAAACGAACAGCGGAGCATCCGGTACTGGGAGTAAGACTTTGAACAGTAAAAACGGTGTTTTCGTTACACTTTCATACATTCATTCAGGAAACATAGTCCGGTCATTTGACCGGCTATGGTAGAAATAGGTATCTTGTGTGTTGATATGTTTAGCGTTAACGAGATACAGGGTTCCGAGGTTTAATTCTCGGACTCATTTTCTATAGCTCAAACTGTTACGACACTGACCAGAAAGTTGACATTTCTAATACCATATACAATATCAAGCATCATAGAGATCGTAAATGAGGGTATATGGCGACAGTGTCCTTCTAGCACCATGTGCAACCAAGGAGTACGGAGTATACGTTTTGTGGAGATCACATCGGATTCAGATGCTAGGTCGCTAGTATTTACCTGGTATTGCTATTGTATATCCGCTGTGGCCTTCAAGTTGTATAGTATTTAAAGACATCAGACTGTATTGTATATTCTCAAATATGCCGTAAGTTCTCGGACGAACAGTTACGCCACCTCGGGGTCAAATCAAGTCGGATAGTTTTAGAAAATGTTTAAACCAGGATTTATTTCGGCAAACTGAAATGATTTCGAGAAAGCTAAGTTCGTTTTGTCAATATTTATTATGAATATTGTGCTACAAATTACAACAATATATTCAACCCAGGTTAAGAAACCTTATAATTGGTGAAACATCTAGAAATTTTAAGGTTCCTGGATAAGTGTTTGTATTAACATTCATTATCTGTATTTCAAATTAATTTATTTAGTTTAAATACAACATAAAACACAAAGAATGGAATTGCATTCAAATACAAAATATAAACCTATACCGTAAACCGGGGCCTACTTTGCTCCTATGGGTGTTACTTTGCCCCTTGACCGAAAAGAGTTTATTCGTACTTTTATTATTAGAAGAGATAGGTATGCAACCAAACAAACTGCAAAATATTGAAGGTTACCTCCCTGGAAAAGACTCCCGCCTAAACCATCATTCCACCAGCATTAGTAAACAAACAGACTGAGGCTGAATCGGTAGCAAAAAAAGCTGTAGAAATTTGAACGTGGAAATTTGTTGTGTGCAGTGGATATTTTCATTTTATCTGGCAAGTGAGTATTTTTGTACTAGTTTAATATCATTTTAGAATATGTTGTTAATAACTTTACCCTTCATAAACGATAAAATAGTAAGATAATATTTTTCTTGTTGAGACAGGCAAAATTTCAATTATTTGGGGTTACTTTGCTCCGGAGCAAAGTAACCCCACTAAATTCCTTTATAGTTTCTGTAGTATGCGGTATATCATTTTTGGACTGCTTTATGATTTTCATATGATCCCTTTCATTACAGGCATGCCTAGAAAATACAAAAGACGAGTGGGATCGAGGAGGTATGCAGATTATACAGCCGAAACTTTGCAAATGTGTTTGGCTGAAATCAGAAGTGGTGACATATCACACAGAAAAGCGGAACAAAAGTATAAAATTCCAAGAAGAACAATTTTAAATAAACTCAAAGGTAACCATTGCAAAAAACCAGGAAAGCAGCCTATATTCACATCTCAAGAAGAACACCAATTTGTCGAATGCATCGTAGCGCTGGGAGAATATGGGTTCCCTATCAACTCAAGGGAATTGAGACACATCATCAAAAATTATTTAAGTCGCTGCGGAAGGGAAGTGAAAACCTTTCAGGATAATTTACCAGGACAAGATTGGACAAATGCCTTTATAATTAGACATCCTGAAATTTCAATACGTTTTGCAGAAAATATCAAACGTACACGAGCTGCAGTGGATGAACCGTTATTAAGAAGCTTTTGCGAAAACCTGGCTGGTGAGTTGAAGGACGTTCCTCCATCAAACGTTTGGAACTTCGATGAAACCAACCTCACAGACGACCCAGGCAAAAAAAAAGTCCTGGTTAAGAAAGGAACCAAGTATCCAGAAATTATTAGAAATGCATCAAAAACATCTATCTCCATCATGTTCTGTGGTAACGCCGCTGGAGAACTGTTGCCTCCATATGTAGTTTACAGGGCACATAAGATGTGGACTACCTGGGCAGAAAACGGCCCAAAAGGGTGCCGTTATAATGCAAGTAGCTCTGGGTGGTTTGATGCTAATATATTCACAGATTGGCTTGAATGCCAGATGATACCTAGACTTAAAAAGATCGAAGGAAAAAAGTTCTACTGTGTGACAACTTATCCTCTCACATAACAATACATTCTCTCGATCTGTGTCGCAAAAACGAAATACACTTAATTTGTCTTCCACCCAACAGTACCCATCTGACACAGCCACTTGACGTGGCATTTTTTCGACCCTTAAAAATTGCATGGCGTCAAGTTTTATCAGATTGGAAAAACAGTGAAGAAGGTGTTCGAAATACAAATATCCAGAAACAATTCTTTCCTCCATTGTTATTAAAGCTGATGGAAATTATTACGCCATATGCTGAGGCTAACTTAAAAGCTGGCTTCCGAAAGTGCGGTATATTTCCCTTGAATATCGAAGAAGTCCTAAGCCGTATCCCTAGGAGTACTTGCAATCCGGATGTAGTTCAATCAGCGTTTCTAGAATCTCTTGAAGCGAAACGGACAGCGATAACCAACACTAGAACCAAGCGTAAAAAAAAGATAAACGTTCCTGCTGGAAAAAGCGTTAGCGCCGATGAATCCATAATTACTGAAGAGACCTCGTTAGACGAGCTTACTGCTTCTTTTTCCAGACAGGATGAAGATGTAGTATTTGATGACAACTCTTCGGACGATGTCAACTTTGAAGAGTTGGACAAAGATCAACAGATAGAAAAGGAATTTATGAGTTTTATAGAAGGTCAAAAAAATGAATTTCATTTTGCGAACGTGATCCGAGAAGTGGGTCGTTTCGTAGTATTCTCCTATATGGGACAATTATTCCCAGCGGAAATTGTAGCTTTTGATGACGAAAAAGTTACTATAAACGCGATGGAAAAGTCCCTTAAGATGTGGAAATGGCCTTCAAGACGCGACGAACTAACGTACCCTTGGTCTGACGTTCTAGGCGGCATTGCTACACCCAAGAAAATTTCCAAAAGAGGAACCTTCTCTGTTCCTGAGTTAACACCACTTTTTGATCTATGTTAAAATTATTTCTTATGTTTCTATTTGTTTTGTATGATTTATTTTGAGTTGTCCATACAAATAAAGAATATTATTCCGTAAGTTCGATTTTTTTAATAACATATATTTGGAAGAAAATATGAAGAAAATTGCTTCATAGTTATGTTTCTTGGAGAAAAGTTGACAAATCAGCCACGTAGCTTTGCTCCACCTATATGGGTGAATGCATTATAACATATGTTTTTAAATGGAGCAAAGTAATCCCAAGCTATGATATACTTTGCTCCACTTTTCAACTAAAAAAAAAATATGTATTGTTGACAATCTAAAATGCAAATTCCAACAAATATTCATTCTATTAGGTATAATCTGTGAGTACTGAACGAATAATGGGTTTTAGTTAAATTTCATGATTTGTTTTTATAGTAATCCTAAAATAGTACGTAAAATTGGAGCAATGTAACCCCGTTTTATGGTAATAATACTTTCATAATATAATATTTAAAATCAATGCTTATCCTGCAATAGGGTTAGCATGTATAGTTACACTGTTTATCCTTATATCATTGACTGGTTTAAAATTCTTAGGATTTACAGGTACTTTTTCCAACTCATCAAGTGTTTCTAGTCCATCAATAACCCTGAAACAATATGATAATAATATAGGAACAAAAGATGTACCACTATATTAATTGAAACATTTCACACTGATCACAAATTTTCAAGAATATAATTAGTGTTCTGTCATTGATAAAAATGACTTAAATTGTGCTCATGCATCCATCTTTCAACCACCCTTAATCCTTTATAATATATAGTACTAGAGGGACATAATAAGATATTCAGCACCTATAACTGAAGGTAAAGAGAGCATTTTGTGAACTGCACAAAGTTTCAGTACTCTCTGGGCTTCTAAAGTTATGCCTAGCTATAGCATGTTGTCTCTAGTATCACAGGAAAATACAAATAATGCTCTCTTAGGTTTTGAGCCCAGAAACTTGGTGGTGTATTTTAGAAGAAGCCAATGCTTACCTGCCAAATATTGTATATTTCAAATCTAAGTGTGGTTGGGCTGCATAAGTTATGAAAAATTGACTACCATTGTTGTCTGGTCCATTGTTAGCCATAGAAACTGTTCCTCTTGCACTATGCTAGAAAAAAACTGTATAGTAACTTATTACATAATAGGTGCCCCTAATTCTCATTTTATACTGATCATATTTTAGTAAAGCATTGAAAAATTGTACAACAAAGTTAAATTGAATTACCTATCACATTGGTTAACTATTTCCATAATACCAAGAGGCAAAGAGTGAGCCAACATTAGTGTACGAGCCCCTTCCCACTTCAGTTGGTCTAAATATTGAAATCTTAGTTTTTTTCTTATCAAACAAAAATAACAAAAATGTAGCAGGGTATTATAGGTTTGAAATATTAACAATGAATATTTTGATAATTTATAGTAGAAAACACCAACATTGTCACTCCCTAATCAAATTTGCAGCATAAAAATAACACATGTTGCAATTAAAGTATATCAACCTATTTTCATTTCAATGCAAAATAAGTCTATAACGCATAGGTGGCTGTGAAAAATAAAAGCCATGACAATTGTTTTTATTAATCACAGCTGTCAGAATACGTTTTAAATAGTTTTGGGTAGTTAAGGTTTTCAAAATGGGTAGATGAAAGGTTATTAGTGAGAAAATTCGGTTACTGATAATTAAATTTTTTAATTCTGGGAAATCAAACTCAGAAATTGCAACTTTGTTAGACCTATCGCCGTACAGTGTGAGAAATATTGTTAGAAGATATAACGTAACTGGTTCAGTTAATATTAAGCCACGATATGTGAAAAAAAGTAATATCACAAATGCCCACCGAAGAGCATTAAGAATAATCGTGAAAAACAGGCGCGCCAATTATTTACAATTTAGTGCTCTGTGGAGTGACGCTGTTGGAAGGAGGTCGAGGTCCACAACTTATAGAGAGGCCCACAAACTGGGATTTAGCACTTGCATGGCAAGTTTTCTCATAAAAAAGAAAGTGAAGTAAAAACCCTAAAGTTGCACAACTTGTTTATAGGCCAAAGAAAAACCACTATTAACTCCACTGCAAAAGAGAAATCGGCTTAGATGAGCTAAAGAACATAGACAATGGACACCTCAACAATGGTGTGCAATACAATGGAGTGATGGGGCCCGATTCGAAGTTTGTGTTGGTGACAGTCGCAGTAGAGTTATTCGCAAAAAAAATGACTGTCTGAAGAGAAAAGTGAAATTTCCAGCATCCATTATGGTCTGGGGTAGTATGTCATCAAAATGAGTAGGAAAACTTCATTTTATTGATGGAAATGTAGATACACATAAATATTTGGCAATATTAGAAGAATCGCTTTTACCAGTGATGGAAGAATGTTTGACATCTGGCCAAGATTTTGTGTTTCAGCAAGATGGTGCAGCGTGCCATACCTCAAAAAAGGCTATAAAATGGATGAAAGAAAATAATGTACCACTTTTGACATGGGTTTCTAGCAGTCCAGATCTGTACCTATTGAAACTTTGTGGCACGAGATGTAAAAGGTTCTACGACAACATCTTGCTCGTACAATCACCGAACTGAGACAAAAGCTTCAAGAAATATGGGATTGTTTTACACCAAATTTTTGCCAAAACTTGGTTAACACTATGCCCCAAAGAATTTCAGCCGTAATAAAAAATAAAGGTGATGTTACCCAATGCTAATCTTTCAATTGTTGCTTTGTTACCTTCGCGCTTTTATTCGCACATTGTTTATTTATTCAGATGTTCTATTAGTTGTAGGTCTTAAGTGATTTCAAATATGTATTTTTTAAGACTAGAGTGTATCTAAAATGTTTTTAAGAAAATAAATTGTTTTAGAAGTAAATAGTTTCGTCATGTTTAGTTTATAAAGGCATATTTTGGTACAAATCTTGAAGTGGGCCAACTGAAGTGGGAAGGGGCTCGTATTAGCTGTATATGCTTTTGGTAGGTACATTGTCAATTGAATGAATTACCTTCAGCTGTTCCTTAAACTCATCTTCAAACTTTCTATTCCATATTGAAGTTCCCCCTTTTCCAGTGCCTGTAGGGTCTCCAGTTTGAACAATGAAACCCTTTATATTTCGATGGAACAAAGATCCATTGTAGTAATCACTCGCACATAGGGCTAAAAAATTCTCGCAGGCTTTCGGACAAGACTCGCAGAAGATCTCAATTTTGATGTCCCCCAAATCAGTATGTAATGTTACAGACTGAAAATCAATATTTTAGCCTCAATACAACAGAATCGAAACATTATAATAACCATTATGCTTTTCAGATCAACTTGAATGAATCCAAACAGATTAAATAGATAGGTTTTATCTTAGTTTTAGGCAAAAATACCAATAAATTACACTTTTTTAGGGTTATGTTTTTGTTTTTTGTATGGGCTTTTAATGTTTCTCAAAATTTTAGGAATTGACCAATCAGCAAACGCGTGGTTGGTGCCCAGAAGTCACTTGCTTGCTAAACCGCGCCTTCTTTGCGATACCTGTTGGCGACATCTTACCAATAATGACATTTCGCACGTCACATACACTCATGTCAGATGTCAGTCACTAACACTAATATCGGTGACAGCGCTGCCGAATCTACCAGTTTTTCAATATTTCTACCTTAATGAGCCTTATTTACAGGAATACCAAAAACGTCATCGTTTTCCACGATTTTTCAAAATAATTCAGATATTTACAGATTTTTTTAATGAAACTATTTATGTTTTTGCTCCATAACAATCATATACAATGCGTACCAGGTGCGGATCCAACGTCACGTCTTTTGGGGGGGCAAGTAGTGTGGGTTGAATACTTTCAGGGGGTATTGTTAAGCTGTTTGCGCTCAAATGAGATGACAAAACTCCACACTCAATTCTTAATTTTCTTCTTCCCTCTCTCCTACGTTTCCCTCTCCTTTCATTCCTTCTATCCTCTCCCTTTTTAATTTCCGCTTCGTCTCCTTATTTCCCCTTTCCTCATTTTTCTTCCTGCAAGTCCGAGCCCGTGGCTGTTGGACACACGAGAGGGACGTTGATTTGGCTTACCAATAATTATGTGCACAAATCCTTACTCCACTTTCCGTGTATTGGTTTATTGTACGTACAATAGGTACAGACTGGTAGATCACCGTCATAACCGCATCACAAGCGAAGCAACAAGGAAACCAATGCTTGTGTCAGGTAATGGGGTTTCAAGTTCAAAGGTAAAACAGAAAAACGCTCCCAATCTAAGTAACGAGAATGGGAAAAATGTTCAAGGTGATGGTTGCAAAGGAGTTTGTGAAGCGACCAATATGTTTATTGTCGAAGTTGTAATGTGGTTGTAATGAAGACGTTAGGATTTCTGTAGGAAAAATATCATTTTTAACAGATGGCGCTGGGTGACGCAAAAGCCGAAGCCCTTGATCCACCGCTGATCTTGCAATGACCGATTTTTTCGTCCTAGCAATTTTGTGGTTTTTGGAATTGCTGTTCGATTCAAAAGCATACGCTTGTTAACTGCTTCTTTAATAGGGGTAATTTTTACGACACTACTGATTTCGTCTTTTTCGGTTCGGCAACATTGGACATTCTCAAATTCTGTGAACTATGAAAATGAAAATTTTTTTGTTTGGGGTTCGGGCTTGGGATTCTTTGCATATTGAGTTATGAGTTTGTAGTTTTCGCTTATCTTTGGAAATATATATTTTTTCCAGATAACAGAGGAAAAGCATCATGGAGTTGTGCTCAATATATACACCATCTTAAACTGTAGTCTTGCTCACATTGTTGTGGTATGCAGTTACCTCAAAAAAATTGGATGGTAGTGGTTTTTGTGCAATTTTTAATTTTCAACCACTTTCCGAAATGGTAGGACACGACCGCATAAGAAAAAGGAAAGTTCCTGACCGAGTTTTAACTGTCGCAAATAATAAATCCAGCATTCAAGATGTCAATAGTGAAAAACAGGAAATATCACCTACAAGAGGTAGGGATGATGATCATCTTCTTGTCCAGATTCCCAGAAATAAGCATGTTAACAAGATCTTAAAGTCACTATCGTCTAACAAATCCTGTAATAACCTGAATCATCCTCAACAAGATCACACCTTACCTGAAACCATCCCCACAGTTGGGTACAATCTTAGGCCGAGAGGTGAACTATTGTGTTTTGTTTCATTTTTGTTTATATATATATACATGTAAAATGTAGCAGATATCCTCTTAACTAATGTTGACAGGGCTTGGACCATTCTGCTTGGCATTTTTTTTTAACTGCTGAATCATGATTTCATCCATAATGCACCTACATCAATGGCTATTGCCTACCTTTATTACTGTAAGAATAGCTAAGAGGGTATCTACTGAAATGCTACCTGCTCACATTTTGATAACAAAGTGATGGGGAACCAACATTCCATACCCTGATGTTTAAATCAACACGCACATAGTTTCTTCATTCTTATATTGCACACAGACAGTTCCATAAATCAGTGTGATTCAATTTGGGTGGCATAAATGTTGGTTTTGACATTCAGAACAGCTCTCACCAGTCCCTAATCCCCCACATCTTTGAGTGAGTAGGCAGCTTAATTAAATTTAACTTATAGCATTTGAAGATATTTAATGTTAATGCTATCTGAACTATCGTAAATCCATCAATGTTCTTGGTGGAATTACTCATGATTAAGATATAAAATCTACTTTTAACACCTTATTGATAACCCTTGTTCCAAAATTTTAATCTAGGTGAAAGATTGTACTGACCAAAATTTCCTTAAATGTAATTCTTCACTATTCATTAAGTCATCCATACTATATAATCTTGTATGCACACATAATGTTCATTTGCCCTTATTGTACCTGCTAGGCATGCATTCAGCTTAAGCTCTTCTCATCCAACCTTGACTTAACAATGGTATTTAATATGTCTGTCAAATTTTGTCTAATATCTGGTAGATCGTTAATAGTATTAGTAGTAGAAGCAATAACTAGGGATGCATCAAGTATTCACTTTTTACATGGTACGGGCCCTGCTTGGTGTATTTTATCAACATAAATTACTCATCCAGGAAATTACTCAGCCTGCCTGCCAGACACATAGCTGGAGTAAACAAAAGAATTCCATAGGTAATATGTAAAGCTTGAGTTCATATTTTCCAAGGAGTTGATGCATCAACAACAAATATACAAAGTTACTGCACATAATTCCCAGAATCAGTAGGTAGTCTAATTGGCAGATTTTTAGTATATGTAGACTTTTCTCAAGTAAACTAATGCATTTACCATATTTGCAAAGGAAAAATCTTTACTGATACTTTTAAGGGTATTTTACTGGGGAATATAGTTTCAGTTATTTCCTGAACTGGGGCAGTCTATTCGCAAAAGATTGTAGCGGTGACTATTATGTAGTGGTGCTTTGATTTTTCAATATAACATGAATCAGTTTAAGGATTAAAGAGACCTTTCTAAACTGAATTTCACTGTATATGAATGATAGTAGCTGAGTACCCAGTTTTCGAAATTGACCAAGAGTAACTTGTTGAAAATAGTAGTAGTTGGTGAACCCCTAGTCAATTTTATGAGCTGGCTGAGTAATCAGATAGTAATGTAAATGCATGTAAATTAATTTGCAGCAGATATCCTCGGTTTGAACACATTGTTATATTTCTTTTGTTAGATTGAGTATGTATGTATATGTATATTATGTACAGTTTTATTGCACTCATGGCATAACATATCCCATAATTAAAAATCAAACATTTAAAAAATCATCATAAGTAATCATGAATGAATGAGCAGCATGGAATTTAGGCATTTTGTAATATTTTTAAAGATGTAAGCATGTTAATACATTAGGTAGATTTATCCCATAATTTATGAGCAGTAACCTGCCATTAGCGAACATAGTAACAAATTACTCTCACTGGAAAATCTCACATATGTCTTCATGACAATTGCTGTTCTTTTGTTCTGATTGTATTGATCAAAGTTATCGCATGTTGATCAATTCAGTTCTGAATTGTTCATTAGTGTCAAAATCACTCCTAGCAGTTTCAGGAGGAGGAATACAACAATTGTAGTGCTGTATGATGAATAAAAACGGTAGGCTATGTCACTGTAAACAAGGGATTATGAATCTCGTTAAACATCTACATTACAAGTTCCTGTTCTAATAAATTGGTATATAAATCATTATAGAATAAGAAAAGTTGATTCATAAATGTTATTATGCTAAGTTGTCTCATAAAGCTTCTAGAAGTAAAGTTGGTACCTATGAGAAATTTTTCTTTATACTCAGTTCAAGATTATAGAGGTACTGTGAACATTAATGAAGATTATATATTAGAATCATGAGGAATGGAAATGAAAAAATGTCAAGTTGAATGATACAATATTTTTTCATGCTCACTTTTAGCTTCAGGAAGAATTCCAAATAGACCTCCAGTCAGGTCGAATAAGAGTATGATCATTAAAGATAATACTGAATTAGGTGACAAAGATGCTACCAAAATCGCTAGTGTTGGAAGAAGTCCTAGAATGGCACCTTTCATTAAGTCAAATGTTTCTAATAGATCTTATTTGAGGTAAGTGTATAATTGTTGAAAACATGGAGAAATAATATGTCACTGCATGTAAATGGAATGTTTTCATTCATTTAACATTCACCATGCTACATAATGCAAAAGTTATTGTTTTTCTGGTTTAGGTAATGCCTTTCTTTTTAGTGACATGATACCGTTCACATATGTGGACGTGCCAGACAAAAGGTATGATAATTATATACCAATAAATATGATGATGTTGAAAAATGGCTGTGAAGGTGCAATAGACAGTTCAGATGATGAGAATGATGGTAGTCTTTCAAGTGGTGAACAGAAAAGTCCAACAAGTTCACAAATTGGAGTTGAACTGGCTAAGAGTCCTTTGGGAATACCTTCATGCTCAACAGCAAGTTCACCTATAAGTTCAATGCTTGGTAAGAGCTCTTATCTCTTTTGAGATGTACTGTTAAACATATAGGTTACAAATAATGTCTTGGTCTTACAATGTTGAAATTGCTGTGCCCATTGAGTTGAAGAATAGAGAAGCAAACCTTTTCCGTTAAGTTCTTTTACACATAATTAAAGTATAACCCGCAAACTGGAGAGACGTTTATTGTGTATCATCATTCAGCACTACTTCTTAACAGCAAAATTAGTATATTATCCTTCATGTTGCGTTGAAAACATTTGAGCATTTGAATATGGATCATAATAAAGAGGGTGGGCAGTTTCATTTGCTGCAACAGAAGTCAAGCATTATTCTTGACTTCATGTACACCGTGAATTGAACGAATTACTATTTTTAGCTTCACTTCTTTATATTAGAATTATTCCGAGAGATTTGTAATAGGGTTCCGTCCATTGCCCCAATTGGAATAATAGATTTTTTCAACCTTGAAGAACTGCCACATAAAATGTAGCTTCAATTTTTGCTAGCTTTTGCAAACTATCGAGACCGATACTGATCTCTTATTTGGATTCAGTGACCACTAAAACCTGTGTGTCTCGCGTGTGGACTCGAATTTGTCCTTGAAATGACCTTCAGATGCTCTTGTAGTGACTGATTGACCTCTGATTCGGGCTTAGTGAACCGAAAAACCTAATGACATGCGGTTGGGATCAACTGCTCGGCTTCTTTTGAAAATATCCTTGATATGACCTTGAAGCAAAGCAACTTCAGATTTGAAATCAGCGACCCAAAAAACCCTGTTTCGTTGGAAATAGCACGAATACAACAGAAATTGCATTTTTGTCAGCTTTTCGGTGTTCTGCGTAGGTCTTTCTTTTTTTATTGGTAGTCCTCTGCACGTGATAGTACATAAATTTTCTCTTAAAACTCGAAATGAGGAAAACGTATTTTCAATTCGCGCGTCGCTGGATATACCTCTTCGACGCGGTTCGACCAACGAGTGCCTTGCAAGTGGCGAGGTTAGTCATAGCACCATTACCAGATGGTCGGTAAGGTAGGAAGGCAATTTATAGATCGCAACGGTATCAAGTGGGTGGTGACTATGTACTAGTTTCCTGTGTAACGGTCTTGATCCGTTTAATTTTTTTGATATGTGTTCGTAGCTAAATTTTCTCGGACGGACTAACGTGTGCCGAACCTGAACTTTCATGAACTTATGACAGCGTTGTGCGGGAAGTGCATAGTCAATCTGCTTGACGGCATTTTTTTTTCATAAAAATTAAGATGATTGATCGGTAAATGTATAGACGGCGAGCGTTATCACAAATACGGACATCTTGTGGCCCTAATTGCACAATATCCACCTCAATATTTCTTCAGGGGTGATATACTAATGGCTGGGGAAACTTGGAATGGTAACGTCCTCTGCTTGGCGAGATCACCAAATTTAACCTCACTGGACATTATTTGTGGAGATTCCCCAAGGATGTCTATTAAAGAATGATTATCAGTAGACGCAGCTAAGGATGGAGACTATTATAAAACATAACTCCCAAATTTTTACATTTTGATAACCCAGGGTGGCCAATATATATAACCGATTTATTTAAAGTGTGCGCCATTTTTGATATACGCATTTCAGTAGGTCAACAACGAGTCCGTATTGTTAAAACGTTTTACTTAAATAATGAGAGAGAGTTCGTGAAAGTGTAGTGGAGCGCCCTGAAACGTCCACCAGACATCGTTCTCAAGAACTGGGTATTCGTAGCACATCATTATGCACTATTTTAAAAAAAGACTTGCATTTGCGAGCTTACAAAATTGAGTTAACCCAAGAACTACAGCCGACAATACACCCATGCAATATTGCAGCTTAATACCCAAAATAACGACAACTGATAATGAGCGATGAAGCCCACTTCGATATGAACGGATTTGTTAATAAGCATAATTGTATCTGGGCCTTAGAGAACCCTCGTGTCATCCATCAACGACGACTATATCCTCGTCGAGTCACAGTTTGGTACGTAGATGTCATTGAACCTTACTTCTTTGAAGACGCTACAGGTAATTCTCTTACTGTCACTGGCGAACGCTACCGTGATACGGTGCAAAACACTATTTCCGGGACGTTTAATTTCTCGATTTCTCATTCGTCGGTAAACACTTCGCATGCCAATAGGTCTTCCGTGTTCTGCAAACCATTCATTAGCAATGGACCTGGTAGTGGAGAAACGGTCCCTTAAGGCCAATAATCTTAGGCGGCGATCTTCACGGTCTGTTGTTCTACGGCGGCGTCCAGTGCCCCTTGTTCTTTGCGTACGGCCTTCTCGAAGCCATGCCTAACAACACCTAACCACAGTGTCTACACTTCTTTGCACTCTAACTGCAATTGCCCGAAAAGAAAGTCCAGCTTCCCGAAGTCCCACTATACGGCCCCTATCAAACTCACTAAGTTGACGAAATCGTACAGGTCTCCGTACTCTAGGCATCGTAACCGATCGTAAAAGATGTAAAGAACCAAAATCCGCCAACGTTGATTCTTTACTGCGGCTGAAATATTCATTTTTAGGGCGTTAGTGAATTAAAAAAAAGCAGTATAAAAACCGGAATGTCCAACTGATAAGGCTGAAAATTTTTTCACTTGTTATTTACAGTAAGATAAATACATTCACCAACTTTTATTAAAATAAAACCATTTAAACTGGGTGTTCGGATTTATATGTCACTTAGTATAAATAAGTTTCAATAAAAGATTAAGACAAAATGGACGTATTTCATTCAGTTTCTCAAATATTCAAGATACAAACCAGTCAGTTACATATCGGCCACCCTGTACAAACAGAAAACTGATTCTTTCAAATTTCTAGTATCATTTTTAAAAATCACACTCCAAAGTATCTCTTGGAATATTCTTTCCAACTTGCTTCTCAGTATACATGCATACATGCTCATTTTTTTTAGACGAATATGATTTAACTACTGAGGAGGAAGATCGATTATTGGAAGAGACTGACGAAGGAGACAAAGAAGAAGCAGCAATACAGCGAAGCTGCTCTAATGCAAAAACCACTGTAGGAACGCCCGAACAACAATTCGACCGACAGTCGCCTATTTTGGACGCACTTGAAGAACCTAATGTTAAAGATGTGTTCAAATCCAAAGATATAATTTTGAGAAGTGATAATAATATAACCATAACAGCCTTTTCTTCACGCGACTTCAGGCGGCAGAGTGTGCCACAACCAAACTCTCGCAAACAAAGTCCGCCAAAAATTCAGCAAAAACCAGTTAAAAAAAAAATCAAATATGACTATCTTCCAGATGTTCCTATAAAGATGCTTTCTCAAGATACCGGGTATGAGTCAGATGTTACAGATGTTGGTCATGAAAGGCTGTCTTCACCAAAGAGGTCTACAAATACAAACCCCAAAACAGGAACCAACAGTTCTGCAATATCCTCGGATTGGAATAACTCTAAATCAATAACAAATCTGAAAGTAACGTGTACAGACCAATATCGGGTTTTCGAAAGGTAGGTTGCAGATTTAAGTAAAAATGGCTAGACATTAGCATCTGTTCTATTTTCTAGATAATGGTTTTTAATCGATGGACATATTTGTAACTGTAGCATAAATTGCAGATTCGGCATCTTAATGAGTCGATTCCAATTTTATTGGACACAAGAATTATTGTTCCATATTGTAGATTTGCATCATCTTGGATTTTTACTTCGTTCGAGAGGTATTTCATTCTAAAGGGTGGGCCATCGGTTGGTTTCTTTTTTAAATTGGTAATAAAACTACAGTCTTCAATAATATGTAACAGTCGATACTTTATTCAAAAGAATACGCCTTCCGATTATTTATGAAAAACAATTTCAGTTAAATGGCTGCCGCGGCTGGCCTGCAAGTAATCCATCCTCTTAACCCAATTTTGAAGCACACTTTCGATATTTTGTGGGTCTATTTCATCGATAACTCGACGGATATTTTCCTTAAGAACATCATTTGTTTGAGGATCGTTAAGGCCTATTCATACATAGCCGTGACGTGACAGTGCTGTGACCGGCACGTGATCCGTCTGGCGAAATTAAAAACATTCTTCTAGGAATTTGGATGAACTGATTCACACTAGACCGGCACGTGGAAGTGGCCGTGTTCTCAGTGCCCTCGACGACGCCGTACCGTGATCATCGCATTGTTTTGGAACGATATTTTTCGATTTTCACGGCCGAGTTTTTATGTAATTTCGTGACTATTTTGATATAATTGGTCAAAAACATGAATGATGAAAAACTTAATGAATTTGTACGCGTACATCCCGTGCTGTAGAACCAGTCAAATTCAAAATACAAGGACTTCCGTTATCTTCTAGTTTCTTCTTGTTCATCTTTAGTAGGTGGTAGACGGTCTCTGACTGTCGTACGCGGAGGTATCACCCGGCGGATCTCGTAGGCGGGGCCAGAATGTGTGCATGTTGCATGCACACGAGTTCCCTCGTCCGTGTGGCGTCCCCCCTTTCTTCTGTGTTTCCCCCTATAGAACCACGGTACCCCATGAGTGTTTAGGCCTGAGGCCTTCGTGGTAGTTGGAGTATAAAAAAATACAGAATTAATGCAATAATTGCAGGTTCGTCCTCTGAAAATTTTGCCATCTCGACCTCACGTGAACACAACTGCACTGTCAGAGCACGGATAAAAATATTGACCGGTGTGAATTGAAAACACTGTGATCTCATTTCAGCGAGAATCACTGGCACGGCACTGTCACGTCACGGCTGAGTGTGAATGAACATTTAGTGTAACAGCGGTCCTTAACACTACCCCATAGGAGGTAATCCATGTGCGTCAAATCACAGCTGCGGGCTGGCCAATGAACGTCTCCAAAACGACTGATAACGCGATGACCGAACTTAGTATGTGAAAGATCGATTGTTTCACGGCTGGTGTGGCATGTTGCACCATCCTGCTGGAACCAGAGATTCTGCAAGTGCATGTCGTCTAATAGTGGCCACAAAAAACTGCTCAACATGTCTCTATACAGTTCCCCGTTTACCGTCAGGCTGTTCCCATCTTCATCTTGAAAAAAGTAGGGACCAATAATCCCACCACTTCAACAGTAACACCAAACAACTACTCTTTTTGGATGCATTGGTTTTTCTATGACGACGTGTGGATTTTCTGAACCCCAAATCCTACAGTTCTGCTTGTTAACGTAACCTCCCAGATGAAAATGGGCTTCGTCCGAAAAGATGATTTGGCGACAAAAATTGACGTCCGTTTCCAATTGATCTAGAGCCCACACAGAAACGATATCGAAGTGGATGGTCATTTTGTTTCAACTTTTGCACCGTGTAAGGAAAAACTCCCAGGTTGGTATGCAGTATTCTCCACACAGAAGTGCGACTGATGCCCACTTGTCCTCTGTGACGAGTTGACATTCTTGCTTTTCACGCACACTCTGGGCAACAGCAGCAATGTTTTCGACTGTATGCATGGTATGAGATCTTCTGATATCCACAAGCAGGCCAGTTTCACGAATTTTCGTATACCAGTCGCGGACGGAGCTTCATTCCGACCAAATAGTCTTCTCAATTTTCGTAAAGTTTCTGCAACACAGCACTCACTTTGAAAATAGTTTTTCAATATTTTCCACCTATGTTCAAGATTAAAACAATCCATTGCTCACAGCGGAAATTTGACACAATATATCTGTCAATATGTTGAGCACAGAGGTGTCACCAACTGTCAAAATAATACCAACTTAAACAAAACACTCTTTACTATTATCGCTAGAAATTTCGAAAATGAAAAATTGTGTTTTGTGAAAGATAGATATGACATTTACATGACGAAAAACCATTTCCGTCTGTCGGTCTGTCCGCTACTACTTGACCCCTCTATAGTTTGGAAAGTACTGATCGGATTTTGATCAAATTTTTACGCAATGCTACCGTTAGGTCAAGGGTAATAGTCATAATTTTTGAAAATTGATCCAGTACCCGAAAGCTAGGGTCAAAAAACGTAATACAGAAAAATCGCTCACACTTCGTTTTTGAATTTTTAGCGACACCTGCTTATTTTTTTTTTAAGTTTTTTGAGGGTCACAAATTGTGGTTGCGGAGGGGTGTTTGCAAGAGGTTGAGGGAGGGTGTGTCTATGTTTGGCGTTAATATCTTTTCTAACTAGGTAATTATACGTACCTATTTCACACATAGATTCCCGCGTTTTTTAAATACTTGAACCACCACGAAGTCCTATAAGGCCTAAATCCCCGTGGGTATCGTGGAGCTATTGCAGGTTTTTGGCAAAAGGATGGGTCGTCACGTGGATCCAGCAAGGTAACATTCTGGCTCCGCCTAAGAGATCCGCCCGTAGGTAATTCCACGTTCGTCAGTATGAGATCGTCTACCACCTACGGTCCTTAAGATTTTGTAGCCCTTCTGATGGGAAATTTTGATAAGCGTATGTGTTTACACATTGCAGGCAATATTATCAAGATATAGCTGGGCCGTTGCTGCATGTTCTATGTAGATTGTGCAGGAACGTCCGCCCTGTATGTAGATCCATATCTTACATAACTGATTATCTATTTTCTTCCGTTTTTTGTGTGTAAAAGCTATACTTCTTGCATGACTTTGGAAGGTAATTCCTCCTTCTAAAGCAATTGTGTCGTAACTCTGGTAAATAGTTAAAACGGCATGAGTCAATTTATTCGACATCTAAAATCAACTTGCTGCTTTTATACCAAGGAGGCTAGATGAGTTTTATCAAGACCTCAGTTTTTATTGTGATTTTAGTGGCCTTCTCTTCATATACCTACGTACACTAGATGGGAGTTATTAAAAAAAACATTAGAATATCTGTATGAAACATTTATTTTCTTAATTCTTAACAACACACAACTATTTATAATAAAAAAAAATCATATTTTTGACTCATCAATATGTGCTCCTTTGCTTTTAATTACAGCCTGATAAATGATGTGTAAACGCACAACTAATTTTTCTAAAGTGGATGGGGTTATTTTACGCCATTCGTTTTTTAATATTCTCCATAAGTGCTCTTGAGATGTAGGACAACATGTCTGTACTTGTCTGTCCAGTTCATCCCACACCAACTCTATCGGATTCAAATTCGGGGATTGGCGAGGCCATTGCATGACTTTCAAACTATTTGGTTCTTCTTTTGCTCTCGTTAGGCCGACGGCCGACAAATACTCTTCTCTTGGAACCAAAAACTTCAAATTTCGATGCATCGCTCCAATTGTGATGTTGTTTGGCCCAATTTAGCCTTTTTTGTGTTAGTAGCCCTGGGGAGTGGTTTCGATACTGCTATGCATCCCTAGGCCACCCTCTAGTAACTGAAGTGACACTTACAGGTTTAGTACTGCCTACATTCAAGTCCGCTGCTATTTCGGGTGCAGTCATGCGTCTACTGCGTTTACTTTTCCCTATTATCCTTAAGTCTTCACTGAAAGTTGTAACTCTGGGTCTCCCCGAACGACGACAATTAGATGTTGTGTCTTGTGCCTTAAATTTTTTAATAATGTAGTGTACAGATGACAGTGGTACCTTCTGAAGTTTAGAAATTTCTCGAATACTTATGCCGGATTTATGAATACCAATAATAACTCTTTGTATCTGCTCGGAATATTCTATAGTTTTACCCATTTTGTACTGCAAAAATTAATCAAATCGTTCTTGTTGAACAATCTTGAACTACGAGCCCCTTCCCACTTCAGTTGGCCCAACTATTGAAATCTTAGTTTTTTTCTTATCAAACAAATAATAAAAATGTAGCAGGGTGTTATAGGTTTAACATATTAACAATGAATATTTTGATAATATATAGTAGAAAACACCAACTTTATCACTCCCTAATCAAATTTGCAGCATAAAAATAACACATGTTGCAATTACAGCATATCAACCTATTTTCATTTCAATGAAAAATAAGTCTATAACGCATAGGTGGCTGTGAAAAATAAAAGCCATGACAATTGTTTTTATTAATCACAGCTGTCAGAATACGTTTAAAATAGATTTGGGTAGTTAAGGTTTTCGAAATTTTTTAATTTTGGGAAATCAAACTGAGAAATTGCATCTTTGTTAGACTTATCGCGGTACAGTGTGAGAAATATTGTTAGAAGATATTACGTAACCGGTCAGTCAATATTAAGCCACAATATGTGAAAAAAAGTAATATCACAAATTCCGACCGAAGAGCATTAAGAAGAATAATCGTGAAAACAGGCGTGCCAATTATTTACAATTAAGTGCTCTGTGGAGTGACGCTGTTGGAAGGAGAATTTCGAGGTCCACAATTCATAGAGAGGCCCACAAACTGGGAATTTAGCACTTGCAAGGTAAGTTTTCTTATAAAAAAAGTGAAGTAAAAACCCTAAAGTTGTACAACTTGTTTATAGGCCAAAGAAAAGCCACTATTAACTCCACTGCAAAAGAAAAATCGGCTTAGATGGGTTAAAGAACATAGACAATGGACACCTCAACAATGGTGTGCAATAAAATAGAGTGATGAGGCCCGATTCGAAGTTTGTGTTGGTGACAGTCGCAGTAGAGTTATTCGCAAAAAAATGAAGCATTCCATGTTGACTGTATGAAGAGAAAAGTGAAATTTCCAGCATCCATTATGGTCTGGGGTAATATGTCATCAAAAGGAGTAGGAAAACTTCATTTTATTGATGGAAATGTGGATACAAACAAATATTTGGAAATTTTAGAAGAATCGCTTTTACCAGTGATGGAAGAATGTTTGACATGACATGACAAGATGGTGCAGCGTGCCATACCTCAAAAAAGGCTATAAAATGGATGGAAGAAAATAATGTACCACTTTTGACATGGGTTTCTATCAGTCCAGATCTGTCACCTATTGAAACTTTGTGGCACGAGATGAAAAAGGTTCTACAACAACATCCTGCTCGTACAATCACCGAACTGAGACAAAAACTTCAAGAAATATGGGATTGTTTTACACCAAATGTTTGCCAAAACTTGGTTAACACTATGCCCCAAAGAATTTCAGCCGTAATAAAAAATAAAGGTGATGTTACCCAATGGTAATCTTTCAATTGTTGCTGCGCATTTATTCGCACATTGTTTATTTGTTCAGATGTTCTATTGGTTATCGCTCTAAGTGATTTCAAATATATATTTTTTACGACTAGAGTGTATCTAAAATGTTTTTGAGAAAATAAATTGTTTTAGAAGTAAGTAGTTTCGCCATGTTTAGTTTATAAAGGCATATTTTGGTACAATTCTTGAAGTGGGCCGACTGAAGTGGGAAGGGTCTCGTATAAGGTATTAAAGCACGATTAGTTTATCAGATGAGACAAGATAACTAAAGTAAAACTGTGCTATCGGTTTACGTACAACACAAATTAATAGAAAAACAAATCCTGAGAAAAAATTTTGATACAAAAACATAACAATATTCTAAAGGCAAAAAAAACCGAAAAAAGGTCATCTTGCAGATAAGTAGTTTTTAGTGCGCAAATAGTTCATTCCACGTGTAGTTACAAAACGAGTTTACAGCAGCTTGTGCTTAGTTAACATCTTGTAGAAAAACATACGTTATGTGACAAAAAACCTACGAAATGTAAAAAAACGACAAAATGTCACTTTTCAAGAAACGTAATACCCGTGGGGATCTGTGGACGCCAATCTTCGAAGTCACTTATTCCTTGTTAACTTCTATTTCAGTATTCCCATCACATCAGAAGAAAATTCATTTAAAGTACCTAAGCTTCCTCCTGTGAAAAGGCCACCGACTCGACCCAAAAGATGTGATGCAACCTCGACTGTAAAAACCAACTCAAGTTCGTCCGGGTCTAGCTATTGCAGCAGTACTACTAGGATAGTTGACCAAAATAGTGCTAAACGTGGAGGATCTGAGCATGATTGTGGCTCAAGCAGTACTACAAGACTGAATCCTAGCAGTGGATGGGGGGTGGGTCGACAGAGAAAAGTCAGTGACTCGAGGGGAAAGAAGTTGACAATTAGCGTTCCTTCGCAGCCCACTATTGTTATTGCGGATGATGATGGTTTATCGATAGTAGCGTAAGTAACTGCTCTAATGTTAGTTGTGTACTGTTGTTGATACACAGGCATATTTACCGTTTCGCTGCCAAACCACTTATGATTACAATTGAAGACTTTGGTGCAAAAAGGTGCATACTCAATTTTTTCGGATTCAAAGATGTGTAGTGCAAATAGTTCTTAGATACGGAGATTCATAATAGTGTTCTGTATCGAAAACTTTAATCTGTCAACTTTAAAAGGTGTTAACTCTGGCATTATAGGTAAAAAGGTGTTCACTCAAGAGCCAATTCAGTTTTCGTTTAAAACGTAAAAATGTTTGCGATGTAGGATCGAATGATTAACATGTTGCAAAGTATAAAAAAGCTTTTGACGTACAAAAATCTGATCGAGGAATAGCAAAAAACAAACGAAAAAATCATATACCTCACATTTAATTTACAAAAAAAAAACGCTTTCCTTGCCGAAAATTTCTACAAGTAAACTCTTCTTTTTACGACAAGTATGGCTCTACAATCTAGCAATACGTTTGATATCAGCACAGCAACCAAATGGTAAACGTTTTTTCTACGCCTGGACCTAAGAGCAAGGAAATCGTGGTTCTGAAGAGATTGGCAGCTCACTTATGGCCTTTTTCAAAAACATCTAGGACCAAGGCATGGCTTCCGATCATCTAATTGCATGGAGTGATTCGGCCGGTTGGCAAAATAAATTTTTTTATATTGTCTGTCTATGGGACTACTGAACTAATTTATAGGGTGGATCAATATATTCTAATCATGGCAGAAGCCAGCAAAAAAACACCTTTTAATATTACAAGAATGGCAGACAAATTTGTTGATATTAAAGAACTTCCAAGAGAACTTGAACTGTTCGATAGAAGAAAAAACTAATGAGAAATTTTTATTCAGAGATGTAAGATGGATCCAGATTGAAGAATTTGGCGCGTCCAAGTACAGATACTCTTTTAATGAAACTGAAAATTTTTGATATAATAAAACAGTGAAATCTCGAGTAGAAAATGAACCCTATCGTTGAATGTCGATATAAGCCGACCTATTGGGGCCAAAAAGTTTGATAGTATTCAGGAACAATTTCCTTTAATACCAGCAAATTTTAGAGGTTTTTTAATTATCATAACTGCCGATTATCGTATTGAGGCATTAACGTTGCTACCTCTCGGCTTGTAACGGCAGATCATGAGTTGTTTTGGTTTTCTGTCACTGAAAAATTATGAGAATACCATCTTAGGAACAATTTCGATGAAGGTTGAGGAGGCATTGATTTTTGCTTGGAAGGTTGAAGCAATGATTAACAATTATCTTTAAAAGGAAAATGTAGTCTGTCTTTATTACTTCAAAGGAAGTTACATCGTACTGTGAACCTAATACAGCATGCCAAGATAGCCAACCACATTTCATCATCCAAAAAATTAATCCGAGATGAACCGAAATATGTTTGCGTTATCTGTGAGAATTTGTCACATATATGTTTCTCCTCTCGATTATTCAGAAATCCAAATTTTTACGCTAATATAGTTGGCTACAGTTCCATCTGCATGGACAGCTGTTTCGTCCTTTTTGGCTACTCCTCGGAATAATCTAGGCTTGGATATCTCGGACAAAGAACGAAAGCATAGCAAGTATACACTATCAAAAGAGTGAGATCCTCAGGTAGAATGTGTTAATCAATGTTTATACGCAGCTCGCTTATCCCATTTTATCATCGACTAATTCTTATTGGAAAATTCCTGTTAACTTTTCAGATCTTCATTGGGTGGCGACCATGATGTGGGGAATCTGAACGATCTACGAAGTATGAACGATTGTGAAATAAAGTCAGAAGCAGATGAGCATAATAAAGAGGAAAGCTTGTTAGGAGAGAAACGACCATTTATTGAGAACTGGGTGGAAGACGTGAACAGCACTGTACCAACGGAGTGGAATGGCGCACCGCCTGCACACTGGAGTTGTCCCCAGACTTTGAATTTTATTCCGCCTGAACCGAAGCAGACAGATATACAGAATAAGAATAATTCAGTAGTACCTAATCACCCTGTGCTGAAAAGTGAGTTTTGAATTTAAACTTGACGAATCTTGTGCTACTTGCACTTGATAATTTGTAGAGATGCTTAAAAATTTGATATGTTAACGGATTGTATTATCACATGTCTGAATGGAGTTCGTTTAGTTCCTGAGATAATTCCTAGGAGATTACATGGGAGAAGCCCAATATTTTCTCATAGTATTCCGTTTCCACCATAAATGTATACAAAGCTGATTATACAGGGTGGCGCATCGAAAACGGTACAGACGCATTTACTGGCAGCTCAGTTTTTTTTTCGGAAAAACGCTCAGACCCGTCGATTTTGTTTTCGAGGGGCACACAAGTTTGGCAAAAAATCACGTTAACACCTGCAGCCCCCTGGGCGGGGGTGACACCAACCCTAAAATCTTAAATAGGAAGGGGGTCGAGTGATACCTTATTTTAAGTAAATGCTTTTCTTCACTACGCCCATGATTTTTTTATCATTTTGTTGTTGAAAATAGCTATTGGAGCGTTTTTTTGTGGCAAAAAGTTATTTCTTATCATGAGGTTCATACATAGCAGCCACAAAAATTAAATGTTTGGGCTGGTATTTTTGGCGATCATTTAGTTGGTCCTTTTTTCTTACCTGGAAATTTGACTGGTGAAATGTATTTGGAATTACTGGAAGACGCCATAGATCCTGCATTAACAGCCATAATTGAAAATCAGAATGATCGGCGGTACATTGCGAATAGGTTGATGTTCCAACAGGATGGTGCCCCACCACATTACGCATTACGTGTTCGACAATATTTAGATCAGACGTTTCCAGATCGATGGATTGGTAGAAGAGGTACCATTGAATGGCCCCCAAGATCGCCAGATTTATCACCTTTGGATTTCTTTATGTCGGGTCATTTAAAAAGCAAAATCTATGCTACTCAGCCAACATCATTAGAAGACCTGCGACAAAGAATTGTGAATGAGTGCCTTCAAATTACTCTTCAAATATTGCAAAATGTGCGGCAACGTTTTGAGCAAAATCTTTATTATTGCATGGAGAGTCATGGTGGCCATTTTGAACATTTACTTGCCTAACGGGTGAGTTAATTCTTCATTTTTAAATTTCTTTGCTGCCAAATGTATTGATCTCCACTAATGATGATGTATTAGTTTTATTTAAGCTTTAAATCAACAAATCTTCAAAACTACTGAACCGAAGTACATTAATTTTATATCATGATAAAGGTAATTGAAAGACCTTTAAAATAAGGCATCACTCGACCCCCTTTCTATTTAAGATTTTAGGGTTGGTGTGGAAAACAAAATCGACGAGTCTGAGCGTTTTTCAAAAAAAAAACAGCTGCCAGTAAATGCGTCTGTTTTGTTTTCGATGCGCCACCCTGTATAATACTTGGGTGACAGAGTGGTGGGTGTTTTCAGAAACTTAATTAACTATTAGGTCTGGCATCCTTGTTTTAGCAAGAAAATTTTAATATGCGTCCGAATCAAATATAAGTTATATCTGTATAATTAAAAAATAATGAGATCCTCAATTTTTGCCGTATATTGGCAGATCATGAGTGCTCGCTATTCACATGGAAAGAACATATCATCTCGGATAACAACGATGCACATATAGTATATTACATCCGGTATTACACAGCTGGGGCATCATATAGAGTTTAAATGGCACTAGCTGCTCACCTGGTTAGGACACCTTTATCATTGGTGTTACGAGGGATGCCTTTAAGTTTTGCATATAGAAACATAGTAGGCCGCGCGGATCGAACGTCAGTACTGAATTTTAGCCTCACTCTTTAGTAAACTTAAATTCAAAGTTTCACAACAATACGTGCAGTGTTTTCACTATAGTGAATTTTTAAGTGTCACCAAGTCATTAGAAAAAAACATTTTCGCGCCATAATTTATTGCAACTTTCAGAGACAATTATCGCAACAAGAATGCCTTGCTGAGTTACTATTTGCGGTAACGAAGCGCCACATCAGTCGACAATTTCCCGTTGGTATGGAGAATTCAAACGTGGACGGGTGAGTCTTAGCGACGAGCCCAGGGTGGGTGCACCAAAAACGGTAGTCACCCAGGAAAACGTCGATGCTGTGCGCAAACTCATCATTGAAGATAGACATGTGACATATCGCGAGATTGAGGCGTCCTTGAAGATCTCAAAGACAAAATTCAAAATTTTACATAAAGATTTAGGAGTAAGAAAATTAGTTTCTCGTTGGATACCCCACCTGTTGACTGAAGAGCAGAAAGCAGACAGGGTTAATTGGTGTCAAAAAACGCTTGAGCGTTCCAATTCTGGAAACTCAAAAAATGTGTACAGCATTGTTAGTCGTGATGAATCGTGGATTTACTGTTATGAACCAGAAAATAAACGACAGTTGGCTGTTTGGGTGTTCCAAGGTGAAGAAAAGCCAACAAAAGACATCCGCTCTCGAAGTGTTTCGAAAAAGATGGTCGCGACATTTGTCTCAAAAGCGGGTCATATTGCAACAGTTCCTCTTAATGAGCAAATAACTGTTACTGCGGATTGGTATACCACCATTTGTTTGCCAAAAGTCATCACCGAGCTTCGAAAAGTCAACCCCGAAAGAAGAATCATCCTCCACCATGACAATGCAAGCTCGCACACAGCCCAAAAAACAAGACAGTATTTAACGAAAGAAAACGTGGAATTATTGGACCATCCTCCATATAGTCCCGATCTAAGTCCTAACGATTTCTTTACTTTCCTGAAAATTAAAAACAGACTGCGTGGTCAAAGGTTCCAGTCACCAGAAGAAGCAGTTGACGCATTCAAAAATGCCGTTTTGGATCTGCCAGCAAACGAGTGGAATAAGTGCTTCGAAAATTGGTTCGAGCGCTGTAGATGTGTATTAATCTTCGTGGAGAACACTTCGAAAAACAATAAAGTCATTTAAAACTACCTATCGTGTTATTTTATTTCCATATGCAAAACTTAAAAGACATCCCTCGTACCGGGCTGAATGTTGTCAATTTGTGTGATTTGGCAAATCGTCAAGCTTCAAGTAGGATCTCGTTATTAGGTCAGCACCATCAATCTAGTGTTGCCATTTATATCACCTATGATGACCAGGGTTGCGTTCGGGAATTGTATACTTTGTGCTATTCTGTAACAATTTCAGCGTTCGTAATTGTTTGATGTACCTGATGTATTCGGAAATAGAACCGGGAATAAACCTTTTGGAATGTCAGAAGTGCACTTTTCTTCCCGTGCTCAATACCATGAAAACCAGAATGTTGTCATTCTTATGATTCATTTTTTGTTTATTTGATTATCAACAAGTGCTCAAAATTGGCAGAATCCATAGCGTCTCTTATAATAAACAAATGGTCGCAGAAAAAACGTGGTTACAAAAAATAGTGGGTTGTCATCAAGTGTCATTACATGCCTCAGTAATAATTAAGACGTTCTAAAAAATAGAGTTGCACAGTTTCCAGAGTGAAATTTCATCTGTCTATCTGCATTCCAGTACGGTGTTCGGTATTACATTATCAAGTTAGTTAAAAAAAGCACCCCAGCTGTGTAATACTGGTGGTAACATACTGTATGACATTAACAGGGTCATTTTATATTCACTTGAACTAATTCAGTAGATAATATAAAATGTATGATTTCCTGATAAAAAGATAAACCCTTGGCCGCAAAAGGTTATTTATAAAATGTTCAAAAATCTACTCTGGTAGTCTGAAACATTTTATATATTTTTCTCCAAAGGGTTTGTACATACTTTTTGTTCTGTTGTAGATAGAGGCAAGGTTCAGTTCAAAGATGTACCTCAGATATTATTTGGCGTATGTTATTTCAAGTTTATAAATGGAGCTTGCACGCGCTCAGCTTGCAAGAGACCCCATGAAGCCAGCCAAGAAGTTTACGTGAAGAAATTCGAGAAAGCCTCGCCTAGTGTTGTGGTGGAGGCTTACAGATTTGTAAAATCACTAGGTATGCTTTTCAACTATTGTGTTTTGGTGATTGTATACTCTACTAGACCAGTAAGACGGCTCGAAAGCAAATTTGATTTATTTTTTATTATCACTAATTGGCGAGAAATTATTGTAATCGCGAAATATTTCGAATTTTGGCTGTTTTTTTAAGGCTACATAGCTACGTGACATCACCATGCCACTCACTTCAACCGGTCTAACAGTTTGCCTGTCAGCTCATCCTTGACACCTCCATAACTCTGAAAGTACTGCTTTGACCTAATGTTACTACTATGCATACAGGTAGGACAAAAAATTTTGGTGGATTTTTAATTTTTTCTTATTTTGTAAAAATATTTGGTACGGTTGAAAATTGGGGGTGATGGTGTGGGTTGTAAATGTTACAACTTTGGTTTTACTCAGGTTACTATTAAGAAGCATCTAATCCGGGTAATTCTGTGCACCTGTTAGACATAGTAGTCACATATTTTCCATACGTCAGTCAAGCATAAATATGATAAATTTATTTTTCATAGTTTGAAGGGTAGAAGTTTAGTTTCGATTCCATTTGGGGCTTTTAGTCAGATTCGTACTTCTTTTTGTATCAATCTACTTGACGACAAATTAAACGGATGAAAAAGTTGAGAAATTTAATTTTCGAAATGTTTCGGTATTACACGCCCAGTGGTGTAGGAAGTAAACGGCTTAGAGGTATTTCTAACTTTCAATTTATACTTTTTACTTTTCTTGAAATATCAATAACTTTTTAATGTCCTTCCTTTCAGCCCAGTGTGAAAACTATCTATTTTATAAGGGTACCTATCGTAGTTTTTTACTGGCATTCGGTCACCATAAGCTGCAAAACGAACTAATATCTTGTATACAGGACTTGTTCATGCTGCAGCATTGTCTAGACGTTGAAGACGGGATAGAATATGTACTGAAAGGGATGCAACGTTGTGGTTTGGCTTTTCTAGAGGCTGTAGAAAAAATATCGTATAACGTCGGTTTTATGCAATATCCTCGTTTAGGTAAGTATATATATATACAGGGTGTCCGCAAAGTTGGGGTGTTCCTTTACACGACGTGTAGATCTTGAAAACATAAGCAATTTTTCTTAGTACCATATACACCAATGTCTTAAGGGAACCAAGATAAAGGGCTCTGCGACATCAAAAATATCTGAATACCGTCCTGTAGCCGCGACCCGCGACATCACCGACTGGTACAAGGTCACTGGCTCAACCAGACGACAGAACTGGGTCGGGGTCAGTGTGTCAGGTCAGTATGCAACCTTCAACCGACGGTTACGGTCACGCGTGTAGAGGTAATCGCGTAGACGAGAATCCCTCAACAAGCACTAGAGACGTGGCTAGAGAAGTGCAAGTATCAAAAACTAAAGTGTGGCAAACGCTGCGTGAAGAGGGGCTGTATCCGTTTCACGTCCAACGTGTACAAGCCCTTCAACCTGACGATTTTCCAGCAAGAGTGCGGTTTTGTGAGTGGTTGTTGCATCAACATGACAATAATCCGGACTTTTTGAAGTGCATATTGGTGACAGACAAATCTACGTTCACGCGTAATGGGGTGAATAACTTTCGCAACACTCATGTTTGGTCAGTAGAAAACCCGCTCGGGCACATTTTCAACAAACATTTTCGGTGAATGTTTGGGCTGGCATGTGGCATGGTGAACGGTATGTTCATTGGACCATTTATTCTCCCAAATTTGTCATATTTGTTACCTCTGTTCGTGGTCTGCACCACCGCCGGCGTCTGCTCGGTAGCGCATCAGCTGATTTCATTTTCTGTTGGATCGGTATGATTTCGGGCAGAGACGTACTTAGCCCTTCTCGTCAACTGGAGAGTGAGTACTTTTTCCTTTATTTTTTTTCACTTGGTCGCCCTCGTTTCACTACACATTACCTTTGTTATTACGAGGGTAGTTGTTTCTGAAAAGGAAAACCCCAACTTTGCGGACACCCTGTATATATGAACGCTACTCAACTTAAATCCATTAACTCTAAAAATTGATTAACCTATCCTCCAAGAAAATATCCAAACCTTTGCTGTACCAGGCAGAAAGCAGAATCCTGATGCCGATTTAGTCCGTCAATGTCCTGATTTTGAGTTATTATTTTGAAACGTACTAAAAAATCTAACATCCTTGCGATTGTACCAAGTGTAATTCGCAAAACGATAAATATCGATAATCGATAAAAAGAATCATATAAATACAGGGTGCCCGCAAAGTTGGGGTGTTCCTTTTCAGACACAACTACGCTTGATATAACAAAGCCAATGTGTGGTGAAACGTGAGCGAACAAGTAAAAAAAAAATCAATGAAAAAGTACTCACTGTTCAGTTGAATTAATATTCCAAGTACGGCTCTGTCGTAAAATCCGAGGAAACAAAAATAACAAAATAGATATCGAAAATATGACGTCGGTGTCACTTTTTTTTGGTGAACGTATTTTATAAGTACTGTTCGAAGGTGTCGCCATTGGATTCAAAAACACATGTGCGTGCTCCACGTAGCCAAGCATCGGTTTAGAGTGGAGTCCCTTCCCCGAATGAATGCAGCAGCTTGCTCAATTATCAGACGTAATTCGTCAACCGTGTGCACCTCAGTTTTGTACACCTAGCATTTCATTTCGCTCCAACGAAAAAAGTCACACGGTGTTGAGTCTGGAGATCGCGGATTCCATGCTACGATGGGTCCATTACGTCCGATTCACCTATTCGGAAATGATTCATTTAAGGACTCACGCACTTCGCGTCTATACACATCTTCAAAGATAAATGTTATTTTTATGCAAAAAGGATGGGTTACGATTTTTCATCTTGACAAATTCAAACATCTCGTATTTGTGAGTAATTCGCCACAAAAGATGGTAGACACATCCTCTTTGTTTTAAAATGTGTATAGTAACGTATGTATCGTAATGCATTTGTCAAATTAGTCATAAATAAGAAATGTTTGAATTTATTTAGAAGACAAAAACGTAACCTTTGTTTTTCACTTAAAAATAACATCTTTCGAAATGGTTTGTCACTCATATCAGCAAGGTAAACACGTGTATTTTCCTATTGAATGCTCTTTGAACGAACCTTGGATATTGCTCAATAAACTAATATGTAGTGATGGCAGGAAAACAGGTATTTTGGTATAAACAATTAGATATTCTCAAAAATTTACTTGGCCAATTTACTCCAAGTTTTTTTTCGTTATTTTGAAGTCGCATTACCAACAAGTGAAAAAACTTGCTTTTTGCCTCGTTTTCCGGCCATAACATTTCTGCTATTAGGATCTTGTTACGTGTGGTCTCATTTTGTAGGTCTCATAAATACCTAAAAATCTTATATGAAAAGTATTTTCACTTTCGATTGAATCCCAAAAAACATGTTTATATTATTATAAAACCAGACTTTACAATTATTTCTGGGAAATTAGCTATTATGATTAAACGATTATAGTGGCATTGATTAACGTATTTTTCAAGAGGCTACCCGTCCCCATGCTGTAGCTTTGTTTCAGCGGAGGCATGAAACAAAATGATTACTAAACACTCATTCGCATTTCAAAATATTCGTTCTAGCAGTCCATGTTCCGATTTATTTTATTGATGTTCGCCGTCCCAGCACCTTTGATGTTTGTTCGGAAATCATACGTTACTTGTTTAATATGTTGGAATCAAAATAGAAACATTTATGGTACAGACAAGTTTGGGCACGCGCAGTTGATAGTCAAGTGTCGGATTAACGGTTGGAGGTCACATTTTGGGAGTCTTGTTGTCTTATGTGCGTTTATGCTTGTTTGATTTGTTGTGTAGTTATATTTGAAGCCAAAAATTTTGAATCCTAAAGTGAAAATAATTGCATGTTTTGTACATTTGTGTTATACTGCTGTCTTTCCATTTTATTAAACCAAACCATTAAGAAACTCGTAAACTTACATGATTAGGAGAACCAAGTGAAGCTCGCAACACGAAACGTGTGTCAAAATTAGCGTTTTTTACGTTATGAATGCACCGAACTAGGAAAATCGTTCCAGCAGGGTCGGTAGGTCTTGTTTGAATTCTCACACTGAAAGTCAACGATGGACAGCTGTTTCGTGCTATTTGTCAACTCTCCAGCATGGTCTAGGCTTGGTCTCGTTGGACAAAAAACGAAAGCTGAGCAAATCCGCAGAGTATAACGTCTATCGAAATAAGACTGCACAAAGTGCCATCTATTAGCAGAATCGACCACTGTAAAAGTGACAATGGCAGGCTCTATGTTGGAACTGTTTGACAGTTCGCATTGTCAGCCGGGACACCACTGGTGGCTGCTAAATGCCGCCGATTCTGGTGTTGTATTAGATACGGTATACTGGCCGTGGTCGGGACGGGTATTCCGTATATTGAAAAGTGACATTATGCCGATTTTTTGTGACATGTAGATTTTTTCACAAGATCTTGTGTACTCGTTTTGTAGTTGTACGTGTTGCCTAAACGTCATGAGGCTTCAGTTATCAATGTTTGGCTCTGATGTGATGTAAAAGCTGCTTCAGAGATGGCATTACTGGAGGATGTGTGTGCTAATAATATGTATCGATAATAATTCCATTGGATTCTTGTCTCAAATACACTTACTTGAGATTCAAAGCTAGAAATTAGTTGCGCATCCACTTTTTCTTATCCATTCTGGAAATTACATATGCAAATTTGCTGAACCTCAAATATGAGAGAGTTAAGAAATAATTACATTTACTGTACACTATTGAATTGTGTCATATATATGCTAACAGTAATTACACACAACACGAGCGCGGTGGTAATTACCCGCAATTCTCCTCAAAGTTTTTGAAAACACAAAAAACGTAACGTAAAAAATCGTAATTTATAACTTTTAACATAACCTGTCTTCAGAAAGGACAACATATAAATAACCCGTCCGGCACAGCTAATAGATGTACTACAATGGCAGCATATTCATTAATGATTTTCTCACACAAGAAATATCACTGATTTTATACACATGCAGAGATGAAAGCTACAGACTACTCGGCGTCACAAAACATAATGCAACCAATAATGAGTCATTCCTCCATAGATTGACGCTCACAACGATCCTAGTGAGCAAACTTGGAATGACTGTTTGCACCCTAAACACTAGCTTGTCGGCAAGATGACATTTTGTTTTTTTTTGGACGTGCGGACCAACGAAAGCTGTATTACTATCTTTAGAGATCCTTGCCGTGAGAAACGCGGATGCCGACTTCCAAGAGGATTTGGTATTTTCTGGTGGCAAATGTTATTCAATGGTTGAATCCAATTGGGTCTTACCAGGTTTATTGATGTTATATTTCTGTTTTAGCCGACTATTTGCTTCAGTTGATGTCGCGGCAATCGCAACTGAAAAGTAATTGGGAGGTGATGAAAAGACTGATAAAGGCTCGTGGTTATATTTCACCACAGTTGGCTTCATGTATATTACTGAAAGCTACTAATATCTATCCACCGGATAAAAATATTTGCAAAGATGTGTATACAGTCATTGTCGAACAAAAAACGACAGATCTGTCACAGTTGGAGTTGAAATACTTGATTCCTATTCGGTAAGTTTTTTTCTACTGAAGATGCTAAGTTTATTAATTCTACCTCTAATAAGTCTCTATCTATAATCGGTCTATTAGTTATAATTATTATTGTAACTCGTGATTTTCTACAGAACGCTAGTGAACGCATCAGTGTCTAAAGAGTCAACTATAATTCCAAGTGAGGGTCAGGAGTTAGTGCCAAGTCCCCCTGAAGTTCTGAATCAACATATCAACGTTAACCTCCATAGGCAGCGAGAGATATTCGAGAAAAGCCACTCCCCGGAGGATGCTGGTATAGGTAATTTTTTTTGCGATTAAACCTCATCCAAATCCAAGCTAGAATGTAGATAAATACAAGTCATGCGCTGGGCACACCGTGAAACTCGAAAGCTGGAGAATTGGACAGGGTCGCATTCATAATCGAAGACTTTGGTGGAAAAAGATGTTAACACATTTTTTCGGATTTTAAGATTTGTATCGCAAAAAGGTGTTAAAAGGGTGCTTTTTGGTAGTACATCTATCCGGCCAGAGTTAGCTCTCAGTTCTTAGATACAGAGATTCATAAAAGTGTTAACTATATCAAAAACTTCAATCTGTAAACTTTAAAAGGTGTTAACTCGTGCATTATAGGTAAAATCTCCTTGTTGTTGACACCTGTTTGGACTCAAGTTTCAACTTGTTTACGTTTGAACACGTTTCGTGAGAAGTTTTGTTTTTCTGATTTTTACAACATTTGGACTGGATAAGGCATGCGAAGTTTTAGTACTTATTAGCTTGTAAGGTTATATAACAAAATGAACTCGGTTTTCGTTAAAAAATGTAAAAATGAGTTTTTTGCAAAGCACACATCCTCAAATTTCTTATAATACAAACAAGTTTTTTAACAAAACTGCCCATTCGATATACTTTTGTATGTATAAAATAACCTCCAATCATAAAAGCAGCACTTAACACTATTCAATAAAAAATGTCAGGATTTAAACTTTGAGGCCAATTACCTCCAAACTATAAAATCTGAGTCAACACCTCTTTGCACCAATGGCTTCAATTGTCTTTCGATGACCGAATGCTACCAACCAATCTTGTCTATTGTATAACATTTTCGTAGTACGTTTGAAATGTATCCGTTTGATTGTTTTTACTCGAAATTTGCAAATATATTCGGGTACCGAAAAGGAAGAGAGCAGCAAGACATATCGCACACCACTGCCAGGGCGGCATCTTTTTAAATTCGGCACGATACGCTTGTACCGACTTTGTCAAAAAAATAAATAAAAAAAATCGTTCGAATGTCGTTTTTTAAGGTTTCAGTGGACCCGATCATTTTTGAAGGATTGCTTAGGGTAAAAAATTAGAGGGTGGGGATTGTAGGAGGGAGGGTGGTCCATACATCAATTTTTTGATGTTAGTTATTTATACGCTCCCAACTCCGGTAATTCGACTCACGTATTATATTTGACACATCATAGGTTTCCTTGTCTTCAAACCAGAATGATAGAACAATATTTTCTATACGCGTCTCCTCTGCTATCTGCGCCCGACGTAACGGTCTGCTTCCAGCGAAAGAATGTCTACGGACTGACTGTATGGACTTGTTTGACTGACTTGATCCGTTTAATTTCTGTATGTTTGTAACTAATTTTTTTTCTTAGAGAATTTCACTTGTGCTGAACTTGTTCCTTTAAGAACATGACGGCGTTGCGTACGAAGTGCAGAGTCAACCTACTTGACGACATTTTTTATGCAATCAAATCACGAAAAAATATGTTACTCACTTCTGTCATTTTGTCTGTCCGCTAATCATTGGCCCGTCTATAACTTGGGTAGTACCGCTCAGATTTTGATGACATTTCCGCACAAATTCACTACTAGGAGGTGGGTGGAGGTATATTTCTTTCTTTTTTTTGCATTATTATCTTTAACGCCCCAGCCCCCGTAAATCTACGAAGCTCTTAGACATAGTGTAAATATCGCATATTTCCCGGCACATTTGCTCTCAAAACTTGAAGAATGATAGAGAAATATGTTCAACCCACGCGTCTGTGGATATACCTGCGTCGCGGTCTGAGGGATAGGTGACAACCGTGGCCAGTTGATAGATACTGTCGGTTGGGCAGTTGAGATCCATTTATTTTTTTGTTATACATAATCCTTTTTGAGTCGATGTCACCCTTTCGTGGGAAGTGCATAGTCAACATATTTAACACCATTTTTTGCACCATTGTATGACACACGAATGTCTGATTGCAACTCTATGTTGGTGCTGATCGCAGGAGACCAATCGATCCACCAGTTACAAGGCGATCACGTGAACCGTGTCTATTTTGGATTTAGATATGGTTGTGTAAAAATACAATGCCTAATCTTTTCAGATAAAATGTACAGGTCTCCGCCTGGGCTAATGCATTTATTTAACGCCCCACCTCCAGCATTACCGAGATTCATCAGTCCCCCTCGAACAGCTCAGCTATTGTTCACCTCTCCCCCTCCAGCAGTTCCAACCAAAGTGAAAAGGCGTTCCTTTTCATCACGGTCGAGTAGCAGCAGTAGTAGCAATAGCGCACATGGCAGTACAATTGAGCCCAGCAACTCCAGCTATTATGTTCCGGAAGCTGTACAAAGGTCAGTATTTTTGCTATCATATTCATTTTGTACAAAGAACAAGAGACACCAATTATTACTGATCCTCCGGTGCAATAGTACATACAATATTCACCACCATGCTTCAACATGTTTTGACGTCTTATTGTGTTAATTTTGTACTTTTGCCAATAATGAATCTCTTCATATTCAGTAGCACATTAGAAACATTCTCAAGTCACAAAAAAAAACATCGGCGATAATAGAAAGTACTAAGCATGTACGATGTACGCCTCTGTCTCTTGATGATTGTGGGGTACCACATTTTAACTTTAAATCATCCTGGTAATGTCGGCATTTTCGATTTGAGGGTGGGCATAATTTTCAGAGAGCTTGTAGAATTTGATGCGTATTTTCTTGGAAGTTTGACCATTCGATACTTAACTATCGGCACTCAAAGCGAGGCCGTGTTTCTCTGGATTACCTAATGGAAAGATAGACCTTTCACCCCAGGCTCTACTGGTGCAGGAAGTGGTTCAGGAACGCCAAGTAAGAGCAGGTTGTCCGTAGCGATTTTTTTGTGAAACAGTTTTTCCTATTGTGTTTCAAAAATGAATGGCATCCATTTCGAGCAACGGTGTGCTATCAGGTTTTGCTTCAGACTTAGGTACAGTGCCACAGAAACTCGTGCTAAACTTCAGCAGGCCTACCGAGATTGTGTTTTGCCAAGAGCCCAGGTTTTTCGGTGGTTCAAGGCATTTTCAGAAGGGAGAGAGTCGATTGAAGATGAACCACGAAGCGGAAGATCTTCATCTTCAAGAACCGATGACAATATCGACAGAATCCGGGTTCTTGTGCGTCGGTTGGCAGTCAGAATGATGAAGAATTAAATTTGACTCACACCACCGTTCATCAGATCAAGAACAACTGGATGTGTTGCATCTCGATAATGCTCCTTGTCACATAAACAAGTTCTTGGTCAGTAAAAACATTCCTGTGGCTCCTCAGCTTCCTTATTCTTATTCTTATTCCACTCGTTTGCTGGCAGATCCAAAACGGCATTTTTGAATGCGTCAACTGCTTCTTCTGGTGACTGGAACCTTTGACCACGCAGTCTGTTTTTAATTTTCGGGAAAGTAAAGAAATTGTTAGAGATCGGGACTATATGGAGGATGGTCCAATAATTCCATGTTTTCTTCCGTTAAATACTGCCTTGTTTTTTGGGCTGTGTGCGAGCTTGAATTGTCTTGGTGGAGGATGATTATTCTTTCGGGGTTGACTTTGCGAAGCTCGGTGATGACTTTTGGCAAACAAATGGTAGTATACCAATCCGCAGAAACAGTTCTTTGCTTATTAAGAGGAATTGTTGCAATATGACCCGCTTTTGACACAAATGTCGCGACCATCTTTTTCGAAACACTTCGAGAACGGATGACTTTTGTTGGCTTTTCTTCACCTTGGAACACCCAAATAGCCGACTGTCGTTTATTTTCTGGTTCATAACAGTAAATCCACGATTCATCACCACTAACAATGCTGTACAGATTTTTTGAGTTTCCGGAATTGAAACGGTCAAGCGTTTTTTGACACCAATTAACCCTGGCTGCTTTCTGCTCTTCAGCCAACAGGTGGGGTATCCAACGAGAAACTAATTTTCTCACTCCTAATTCTTCATGTAAAATCTTTTGAATTGAGGTCTTTGAGATCTTCAAGGACGCCTCAATCTCGCGATATGTCACATGTCTATCTTCAATGATGAGTTTGCGCACAGCATCGACGTTTTCCTGGGTGACTGCCGTTTTTGGTGCACCCATCCTGGGATCGTCGCTAAGACTTACCCGTCCACGTTTGACTTCTCCATACCAACGGGAAATTGTCGACTGATGTGGCGCTTCGTTGCCGAAAACAGACAGTAACTCAAGGCATTCTTGTTGCGATAATTGTCTCTGAAAGGTGTAATAAATTATGGCGCGAAAATGTTCTCGCTTGAGTTGCATTTTTCTAATGATTTGGTGACACTTAAAAATTCACTGTAGTGAGAACACTGCACGTATTGTTGCGGAACTTTGAATTTAAGTTAACTAAAGAGTGAGGTTAAGATTCAGTACTGACGTTCGATCCGCACGGCCTACTATGTTTCTATATGCAAAACTAAAAGACATCCCTCGTAACCCTCAGTTTCCTCTTCCATTTACTCCTGCTCAAAATTGTCATGTCAGACAATTCGCGATCGTTCAACACGTCACAGTTTCGTTTCTTTTTATGTTTTGCTAGGTGTTAACACTAGATTGCCTAAGGAAGTCATTTTAACCGTCAATTTCATTTAGACAATTATGTACTATATGTAACGTCACAGCTTCTTATAATTTCATGACTTCTTGTACATCATATAAATGCGTCGCCATTGCCAACGACCAGTACAAACAAAAAATACAATTAAATTGTTTATTGGGAATTGGCAAAACTTAAAGCTTAATGAACTCTTCTGACTGAAATCTCGAGCTGTTGACAAACTATGTTGTCATCTTCAAGAGCTAAAACACAAATATGAAAATAGCAACCAATTTAGGACATATTTCAATTTTCAAATTACGTACTCGTCGGTGAGGTTGCATTTAAATGGTGTTTTAGAACGAATTTAGAATGAAAACACCTGTTCAATAATTATAAAAACAAAAGGCCGGACACATTGGATTTGCTGTTAGAGACGGAACACATAGCTATGCGCTACTACCATTTGTCAATAAACCCGAACCGATTAAAAAATGCAAAAATAATCAATTTATCGAAAACTGACACTACATTTTGGGGACTGAAAATTTCTTTTATCACCGTATACTTGTTGCACGTGTCGACGGAAATATGACGTGGTAGACAGATGACAGTTGTACTTTATGAAAGAATGTGGAAGTTTAAAAATTATTGGCAACTCAAAATTCTCAGGATCGTGCTTACGGGGGGGCGTTCGAAAAATTTGACATACTTCCCAAAATGCTGAATTATTTTTATATTGGCAACGTGTACTTTATGTGAACTATATCATGGTAATGACACTGCATATATGTATATACACCTTGGGAAAACCCATTATTATACATTATGATGAGGAAGAGAGATGGAAATATACAAAAGTATGTAGGTGCGTGAAAGACACTCGATTGTAGGATCCTATCGGCAGCGTCGCAGTGTGACGGACAACGGGGTAAAGTAGAAGAGTGATAAAAGAGAGAGATGGCAGAACGGGCGCTGGCGCCTACCGCTTAGACGGATGCGCTCAACAAATGCGATTTGTTTCTCCCATTCGCAGAGTTGCCGATACCAATATGTCATATTTCTAAGAAATCTAAGTCTACCCAAATTTCGGGAAAAATAGCTACGGATTCCACATACGAGTATTCCGAAAATGAAAAAAGTTCAAACTATTAAAATTGTATTAATGTTTCATGATTCAAATCATATTTTTCATGTTTGTATATTGTTGTATAAATGATTTTGTAATCCCTATTCTTGTTGCCAGTAGAGATACAACAGTATTGAGAGAAATCATGGACCGCTAGATAGGTCTACAACTACCATATGACTATCAAATAGTAGTGATAAACAGGGTTTGTATATAGCACAGTTGCCTGGTGTGGCGAATTTGCGCCATAGGGGCGATTTGACAACTTTGAAGGACAACTATAACGGTTACTATGGTGCCCGGTATTCGGGAATGTGGCAATACCTGATGATTCCTAACGTTTATTACGCCAGATTGTTTGCTGACTTGCGCAGTACAACATGACAATCAACGTGACCTTGGTTTAAGGTGTTATATTTAAAGAGCTTGGGGCAGTTAGGTATCTAGGTCACATTTTTTAATGTATTTCGAGAAATCCGTAATGTTGAGTAAATACTAGATCACGTTTCTTGCTTAGTTTGCTGAAAATTCTACAATAGACGTACATTTTGAGAAACAGAGATTTGGTGACGACAAAATCGTAAAAATATAACGCATTTTCGTAAAATAATTTCTTTGTTGAAAAGACTGTGGCTTGATGACCCATTGAACGAGTATAGTGTCCCGCTCCGCTTTGAATATTCGAAACACTATACTCCAGCAGCATTCAGCTTCAATGTTATCTTTATGAAGTTCTAACGTCTAGGCCATGCTGATTGAAAGCTTGAATGAATCAACACTTAACTCTAAATTCCCCACAATTCGGGAAGCTCTACTCAAATTGGCAACACAGCGTATCTGCCTATTATTCTCATTCGTGATACAGGTCTGCGGTTAACGGTAGGAAATATGTACCAATAGCGATGAAAGTAGACGAGCCGATGCGCTGTTGCCAAGAAATGATTTCCCATGTATAACAATGGTTTTTCCTAAGGTGTATACAGGGTGACTTCGAAGTTGAGTCATTTATTTTAACAGTGAGTAGATCTGATCAAAAGAAATGTTTTTTTCCTTTAACATTTTTCTGGTAAAATTAAAGTAACAAAGTTACTTTAAAAGTTTGAGTACCGCCCTGTCTCAATAATAATATTATGTGCTCGTGTTTGGCAACAACGGATATAATCCGTCTTATCGGTTCATCGCATCGGAAACAAAAAAGCGAAAGAATTTGAAACATTTATCACGATGTTTTTACTCAATTTTATTCGGTCGTATTCAATCGATGTGTCAGTCGGTAACGCGTGAGTGAAGAGTGGTGTTTGTTGCGTGGCTCAAACGAAATAAAAAATGGCACATGTTTACGAAAATGCTAAATGTAGTACAAAGGGCTCGTGAATCAGGTGACTTAAGACCTCACAGGGGAGGGCATGTTGGTGCTCCAAGACCGCACGATGAAATACAGGTCCGCACTGAAGTACTTGTCGGGAGGATACTTTATAAAACAAGGTAATTTTTTTTTTATTTTTACACACATATTTTGGTTTATCTTTCTTCTACAATCATTATCTGAAAATTAATGACTCAACTTCAAAGTCACCCTGTGTATATATATATATATATGTAGGTGTGTGTGTGTGTGTTATACCTGTATTGCCCAAAAGCAGTCATATGCCATGCGACTCGTTCCCCTTGAACGGGCTATATCGTAGTTGAGGGGGAAGGAGGGTCGGAGGATCACTCACTGTAGGATCACATACTGTAATCGATACGCTTTGACAGAGAGGGAGAACCGTGAGCATAAATTATTTCTTTTCCAAGTGAAGTATTTTTTTCTAATGTTAATACTTACTAATAACTTGTATGACTGTGAATCATATGAAAAATATTAAAAATTAAGTTTAAGCAAATTTCTTTACGCATTAGTTATTTTTCACCATGCAGTCATTTTAACTGATTTGGAGCAATATAGGTATACAGGGTGTTTCAGTTTATTGTGGCATAACTTTAAGATTCGATAGAACTTTTAAAATTAATGCATGAAGTCTATATAAACATGGGTCGAAAAATGCGTGGCTTCCGAAATACAGGGTGTGTAAATTTACTTTCTAAAATAGTTTTTTTAAATATTTGGAACAATATTTGATGTATAACAGTGAAAATTTCTATACGAGGGTTTTCTGGTACGACAAAACGAACCATAGGCATAGTTTTACTGTAGCCGCTATAGGGCGCTCTCTACTGTACCTGTAGTGTATTAAAATGACCGAAAAATTTTTCTTAGTGCAATTTTTTGCTTTTTGAATAAAAAAACTGATTCTTCGGACTTTTTAACATAAAAAGCTCTCCTGTGAGTTTTCGTTATAGTTAACCGTTTTTGAGATATTTCGATTTTTAAGGTTCGATGCATTTTTAATTATTTATGATAAAATAACGTTAAAAAGTCAGTATCTCGATAATTTTTAGAAGTAGGGTGTGCCTGCAAATATTTTTGAAATTGAAAGCAGAATAAGGTTAAACGTCAATTAGTTTACAGTTAGTTTTGTTGTCTGTTGAAACCTGAAACGTTTTTTTGCAATTGTGAATGCACGAAATTTAGTTTCTTTTACCTGTTTTTTTATAAGTTTTATAAAAATGCCATTTTTATTCTCCAATCAAGAGTTAGCGGATATTAATTTTGTGTATGGCTTTGTAAATTGAAACGCAGCAGAAGCAGCCAGATAATACGCACGAAGATTTCCAAACAGACGACATCCAACTCGCTCAGTATTTGTAAGAGTGCATCGCCAAATAAGTGAAAATGGTTTTGGAAATCTCCAAAGGGATCAAAACATAAAAGTTCGTCAGCGCAGATTTACCCGTATGATTCTGCGTGAGTTTGTTAGAGATCCGACGACAAGTGTTAGGAGAGTTTCTGGTGCCTTGGGAATTTCAGCAAGCCATGTTCACCGTGTTCTTAGAAATGACCATAGACGTCCTTACCATTTGCAACCTGTGCTAGGACTACAGCCAGGGGACGGAGAACGAAGAATCACATTTTGTCAGTGGATTCTTGATAGAACTGATAATAATAGGGAGTTTTTAAGTAACGTTTTATGGACCGATGAGTCATGCTTCACTAGACGTGGAGTAGTAAATTTTCATAATCAACATATTTGGTCGCATGAAAATCCGCATGCAGTTCGGGAAAGAAATTTTCAGCATGAATTTAGTGTGAACGTGTGGATTGGTATCTTGGAATTTTTAAAGGCTGAACATGCAAATATGTGGGACGATGTTATGTTAGATTTAAGAAGATTGGCCTGGTTCCAGCTTGATGGTTGTCCAGCTCATTATTCGAGAATAGTTAGAAACTGACTGGACGAAAATTATCCAGAAAGACGGATCGGTCGTGGAGTACCAGTCGCCTGGCCTCCACGATCCCCTGACCTAAATCCATTAGATTTCTTTGAGTGGGGATTTCTAAAAGAAAAAGTGTACCAGACTCCCGTAACCACAAGAGATATGCTAATAGACAGAATCAGGAATGCATGTGATGAAATAAGACCTTATTTGAATAATGGTATACCACGTTCGATCATTCGTAGATATGAATTGTGTATTGAACAATTGGGTTTACATTTCGAGCAACTACTTTAGATTTTGTATGCTTGTTCTAACTATCCAATAGCATTTTAGTTGTAAATAATTAATTTAATTTGTTAAAAATAATATAGGAAAATTAAACTAATTAATATTCTGTTTTTTTGTGTTTATTTGGAGTTAGGAATTATTGCTGTGTTTAAAAACACAATCTAAACGATCATCTTAATTACTTGTAATGCCCAAATCGAAAATATAAAAAAAATATTATTTTCCCATAAATAATATGTTGAAAAGTGCGAAGAATCAGTTTTTTTATTCAAAAAGCAAAAAATTGCACTAAGAAAAAGAATTCGGTCATTTTAATACACTACAGGTACAGTAAAGAGCGCCCTCTAGCGGCTGCAGTAAAACTATGCCCATGGTTCGTTTTGTCGTACCAAAAAACCCTTGTATACCAATTTTCACTGTTATACATCAAATATTGTTCGAAATATTTAAAAAAAAACTATTTTAGAAAGTAAATTTAAACACCCTGTATTTCGGAAGCCAGGCATTTTTCGACCCATGTTTATATAGACTTTATGCATTAATTTTAAAAGTTCTATCGAATCTTAAAGTTATATAACAATAAACTGAAACACCCTGTATACTAACTTTCAGTCTTTCTAATGTAAAACAAACTTTTACATATGAAACACATAACAAAATTTGCAGTGCCTAAAAAAAACTACGATTGTTGCATTTTTTGTCAAAATGCGTATACTGATATATAGTCAGTACTACCTTGTGAATAAGCAAAATCATTCGCAAGCATAAAAAAAGTTGGGAATGATCGCCGTTGATTTTTGAAATGCTGTTTGGCATTTGTGTGCTTTCATCCATTATTTGCCTGCCTTAAAAATGTAAACGAACGTATAAAGAAAGGTTATAAGCAGGTAGAAGATCGCCGACATCCGACACAGTCGGAAGCAAAATCCGAAATAGATCTCGTGTACAGGGCGATTCAGTATAGCAAATTGTTGCCTAGTGTGGTAAGTACAGTGGAGATGCCCTGCTAATGATATTAAGCAAGTCATGTTATTCCAACGAGTAATTGGAATTTTAAATACGAGGTCTGTAGATTAAGTGATGGGACTGATTTTTTTTTATTTTTTTCATTCAAATTTAATTACAAGTTTATATGGTCACCCTCAAAATAACTTCTGAAGCCACACAGCGCTGAAGACGGTTCTTGCAGTCCTCATAGCAGTGCTGGAACTCTGATACTGGAATAGCCTGCGATTACAGCCGTTTAAATGTTTTCGACTATCCCAAACTGAGTTCCCTTGAGCCGATTTTTCAACTTAAGGAAGAGAAAAAAGTTGTAAGGTCTCAAGTCAGGCGAATAAGGAGGCTGAGGAGCCACATGAATGTTTTTACTGACCAAATAATCGTTTATTGACATTGCTGTGTAACAAGGAGCATTATCGTGATACAACACCCAGTTGTTATTGATCAGATAAACGGCTGTATCAATCGATTAAACTCTTCCCCGATGATTCTAACCGTTAACCGACGATCTGAACAAACATCTTAGATTCTGTCTTTATTCAAATTTGTTCTTGAAGATGAAGATCTTCTGCTTCGTGGTTCATCTTTGATCGACTCTCTCCCTTCTGAAAATGCTTTAAACCACCAAAAAACCTGGGCTCTTGACAAAAGACTATCTCCGTAGGCTTGGTGAACTTTAGTAAAAGTTTTCATTACACTGCGCCCAAGTCTGAAGCAAAACCTCATAGCACACCATTGCTCGAAATTGGTGTTACTCATTTTTAGAACACAATGTCTCGATCGAACGCTGCGTTGCCAGCCTCATCACTTGATTTACAGACCTCGTATGTTGTTTTATAGGGTGTCTCTAGTCGAGGGGAACTGAAAGGAGATATGACGAATTTGATATTTAGTCTTACTTTCCACACCAATAGATACTTAATATCAAAAATTTACAAAATTATTTGGCCCTTTACTCGAGAATCGTAATTCAAGTTTAAACGCGAAGTTTGTTGTTTGCCTAATTTCCGTGCGCCACGTACCAGGACTACTTTGTATAAACCAATGAAAAAAAATCGGGACTCGTTCTGTGAGGCAAAGCTCCTAAAAAAGATCCAATTTCTAGGATGAATGTCGGCATTCATAAGAAATCCGATGATCATTTTTTTTCCGCTAGTGCTGCTTTTACCGGTAAGTCTGTATTCAGATACCACCGAAAAAAAAAATGATAAAAAACCTTACCACATCATTGTTGTGGTATAATAATGCCCGTATAGCTATTTATCAGAATTCTTTCGAGCCATTTATGATGTGAATAACTCTTCGAAATTATAAACAATGTCGAGAGTTTGCAACTGTGTCCGTTTTGGCGACAAATGCTAATTTGGGGATTTAACCTGTTGTAGGATAATACCAGTACAAGAAGTCGAAGTCTCTTTGACCCCAGCGCATCCTATAGTGGGCAAGGCTAACTATCGGCCTGACTACCAAATGGACAAGTCCCTGCATAATCTGATCCCAGAGAGTCTTGATCACATTGATTTGAACGAATCTGACGTCACGAAATTGAATGATGCTATTATGTTCACGGACGCGGAAACGTTCCTTGAACTGCTGGAGAAGTACAAAGGGAAGCCTACTGTCAAAAGATTCATCACCATGGCGGTAGCACACTTGAGGAATAGTAGTATGGCTCACAAAGCTTTTATGGATCTTGTAAATGCTATAGGTAGGACATTTTTGTAATTTACATAGTTGATATTGTGATCTAATAGTACATACCGATTATTCTGTGGTATTTCTATGGTTTTGTGACCTAGAAAAACTTAGCCTAAGCCTAAGCCTAAGCTCGGTTCCATCACTTTTCGCAAATATGTGTGTCCAACCCCAAATTAGGTTTTTGTTGCACCAGTCCAATTTGGTAAAATCTTAGATAAGATTACACCTGACAACAGTGTATCTGTTGCAAATTAATTTGAGATACTCGATCATCAAGTCGTCAAAACCAAGGTACATTTTAGGTTAGAAACTTTACCTTGAGCAAAGGAAATCTTCGACAGAGCTGAACTCTTCATTTAATCCCCATCTTTGTCAGGCCGAATATAACCACTTATATGTTTAAAATTCCTCTGCATTGTATAGCTTTTAGTGAATTGACACTTTTGACAATTTATTTTTCTTTCGTTCACATATTCCTATACAGTTTGTAGCTACAATAATCTGAACGGTCCTGTAACATACTGAGATTGCGCGAAGCCCGGCACTGCAACAAATGAGCATCAGGTAATCTGCAATACCGAAAATGCTCTAAATCCTCCGAAAACGCGAAAACCCACCCAGAACTATTGTCGAGACACACCGATTAATTACTGCATGTGCATCGTTTAAGGATCTGAATTGCTGTGTCTTAATATAATTTCCTCACAAGACTTCATGCAGCATTTGTAGTCGAAGATTGCATAACAATTAACTGTAGTGTGTTACGACGAAAGCTCGGGGTGGGTATCCGCGCTTCTGGGTCATTTTTGGCGTTTTCGGGTTGATGGACGGGGTTGACGTATCTGGTACATGAAAAAACGACAGATGCTCGCTTGTCGCTTTGGAGAGTTGACGTCGTTTTGCTGAGCTTTGCGGGTTTTGCATTTGTGTCCTTGCGAAATCTCAGAATGTTACATAACCGTTCAGACTATTGTAGTAAGACACTGAATTGCAATGTGTAAATGAAGGAAAAAACAAACGGAGTGTCACCTGGAACACAGATAGAATATATTTTAACAAATCATACTGTCGGCGCCATCTGTTGGGCGAGTCTTTTACTCGTTAGAGCTTCATGGCCGATCTCTACTGTTACGCGAATCACGACCGCACCAGCCATCTAGCGGCGTGTAAGGACTGTGACAGTGGATCGCCTTCTAGATCACCGCGAAGTGATCACCAAGGTTCTCGATACCGCTTTGTAGTCTATTCTCGCAGCGGTAATTGAAGTATATATAACTCGGCGGCCGGGAGATGGAGCAGAAAGTACTGAATACGGTAGAGTAGCAGAGCGGAGTGAAGTATAGTACAGTAAATGGTGTCATACGAATTAGTCAGACATAAATAGTGGTGCATATAAATGTTTTATCAAGTTAAATAAATTAGTGCATTTCGTTTTGTGGAATCCAGTGTTTTAATCCAGACCCAAAACAACTCAGAAAAAACGCTACAATATTGTCAATTGTACTTCAAAAATGGTCACTGTTTGGTTCAAAACGTCCTACAGTAAAGAAGAATTTTAAACATATTTGTGGTTTCATTCAAAATCACAGGATAAGTTTCAGATGTTACATTGACCGTCCGTTTATGATCTATTCAAGTTTCAAGTGTATCTTGATCAACAAAAATTTTGAAATTAGCAAGGCAGTGCTATCGGACGTTAGATCTTCAAATGATCTTTTTTCAGGTGAAATCAATCCAGGATTTGTGACAACCCCTTATATTAAAGGAATAATAGAGGTGATAGTGTTTAATTTACTGCACACGCTGGGAAAGAAGGGATATTGGAAAGAAGCTGCAAACATGGTAGCAAAATTTTGTGACTGGGACAGCCTCGTTTCCTCACAGGTGTGTTATATTTAATAGAAGTAAATCAGTCCTTTCTTCACAGTAACCCACTAGACCAACGGCAAAGGTTTGTGAAATTTTTTGTTGACCTGCATGTTATTATCCTAAATGACATAGAAAATACAACTCCGACTAGAAGTGGTGTAATTTTGAGCATATGTTTACAAGCTTTAGGTCTAATTAGAAAGTGATTAAAATTTAAACACGAAATTAAATTTAATAATTCTGGGTGTTGCTTTTTATATGTCAATTTATATCCATATAATTCTCATCACAAGCTGGACAAATTTATACAGAAGCATTAGGTCCCAGCGTAGGGTATTGTGAAGAAAGCTAATTTTAAGTGCCTCATTCTGCTTTGGTTTTGGTTTTCATTTCTTTTTTGAATGTTGTAGCCGCTGCTTGTAGTAGTAGTAGAAAGATTTAATTAGCACATTTGGCTACATAAACAGAATAATTGTAAACAACTTAGAACTAGTAAATTCAAGCCAAATGGTGTATGATGTAAATGCTGGACAACCTATAATTGTAGATTTAACAAGTGATTTCTCAATTTTACTTTAAATTTTTTCAAAGTATGTTATACTTTTTGGTCATTAAGTGGAAGTCATCTTTATTTCTGGTATTATGCAAATGATGGTCGACATTTGATGATGTTAAATTAGTTAGACGTGATGGAAATATATTATTTTTTACTTTATAGATGAATATCATTACAAGATAGTTGATAAAATTTTTTACATTGAGCCATTTTAATTTGCTAAGCATTTGCCTAATTGGAGTATATTTATCTGTATTTAGTATTATTCTCATGCACCTATTTTGTAAAATTTGCAGTCTTTCAAAAATGGAATTATTTGCTAAATATAGAATAGTCGAACAGTACAAGAAATTTGGAAGAATGATGGTATTATAGATAATTTTTCTGCTATATGAACTCAGACATCCAGAAACTCTCGATAAATATCCCACTTTACTACTAATCTTATTTATAACCTTTTCATAATGAATATCAAAAATTAATCGAGAGTTACAAAAACCCCCAGGTATTTAAAATTTTCTACGAATTCAATATCTTCACCATCAATATTCAGTTGAACATTTGTACATTGTTTTTTCCTATTAACAAGGCTTTTGTTTTACTTGCATTTAATTTTAGTCTGTTAGATGCTAGCCATTTTGAGACAAGCTTCAAGTCTTCATTTATATAAGAGATATCTGACTGAATACTTTTGGTACTTATATAAATCATAGTGTCATCGGCGAAAACCTTAATTTTGTATTTTTTGACTATGGCAGGTAAATCATTTATGTATAAAATAAAAAGAAGTGGTCCCAGGATACTGCCCTGTGGAACACCCAACGTATTTTCAATTTTTGATGGAATAGTGCCATTAACTTTTGTAACTTGCTTCCTTTTAGACAAATAATTTCTAAACCAATCTAAAACACTTCCTGCCTTCAATTTACCTAACAAAATATCTCTATCAATCGTTTCAACTGCCCTCTTCAAATCCAAAGATACTGCTATGACAACTTCTTCTGTGTGCATGGGTGGTGACATAATGGCGTTATCCATCAAGCATATGTTTGCCTTTTTAACAAGTATAACCATTATATTTTACTATATTATGGACAAAGCTAGTATTATCTGTTTTCGTTAGCTTTACTGGCTCTGCTCTGTGTATAGACGCAAAGGTGCATTTAACTTAGTGGTGATGTATAAAGGTATAGTAGACGACAAAGCTGTTAGATTCGTTTACATTTTTTTGCCGATAGTCATAAAACGGCTATAAAACCGAGAACCGGAGGCATGAGGACAGAGACGATGAATCTGAAAATTTTCAAACATTTTCTCTTGCAAGTCTGGATGAGATGAGAGATGACTGAATCGAGTTGTTGAATAACGTTGATTGTTATATGTTTCAAATCTGTGAAATGTCCGCAGGGAACAACTCTCGCCTCTTTCCATGAATTCTCGATGAACCATCTCTGCTGAGGGGATTTCATCACCTTTATAATGATCATACACTATGTTCCTTATTTTGGCAGTTGTTGCTGCACTTAATGTCAATTCTTACAAATTGTAGGATATGGCAGGTTAGTCAGTTTGGCTGTTTTCTTAAGGACACTACTATTAATAAAACATTTCAACCTTGTAATTCACATTTCATAGGCTACAGCTCAAACGGCTTGATAGATGTTCACAGAAGAGGTGTCGTTGGCCAGTGACACAATCTACATTAAAATTCTATACAAAACAAAATGGCGGATTTAAATAAAAATATTTCAACCTTGTAGTTCCTATCTCACAGGCTATAGCCTGTACGGCTTTCTAGCTCCACAATAGAGCGTGTATCGTCACTTAACTGTAAAAACAAGATTTTTCTTCATTACCTATATTTTAGTATGTTCTGTGGAGCAGGATTAACATGCTCATGACGTTAATACTGAACTACATTTATTCATCCTTATTTCACAGAACATCCTAAGTACTAACTACATGCAAGTGTGAAAACGCAACTCGAAAAGTAGAAAAATGGAGTTATTCATCTTTTTGCAGTAAGCTGGCGGTATAACAATAAATGTCAAAATTTTTCTCCATTTCCTTTTACGATTTTTCTAGTCTTTCAAACTTTCATTCAATTTTTCCGCCCATCATACTCGAGCTCATCCATTTCTTCCACTAAAACTTCCTCGTTATAGTCAGCTGATACTTCAGGTGCATTCAGTTTATTCGTTAATGATGCGGATAGTGGAATGTCCGGAGTATCCTCTTCCTCTACGCTGCAATACTCTGAGTATGCGCCTTCGTTTCGCCTCAAAATATATGACCTTATTCTATACTCAAACTCTAGGCGATAAGTTGAGCCCTTTGCCTTTTTTCGTAAGCACTTTTCCGCTTTTCTCCAACAGATGAAGATGGTCCAGGTGATGATAGAAACTTGGGTAAATTTTCCATAGGAATGGCATCATCTTTTAGAGCACGATATCTTTTAGGGGTATAACCCAAGAGGGTATCTTTCAAATTGACTTTCACAAAAGTGCTTCGAGCAAATCCTAGCGCATTTTACATTGACTTTGATTTTTCTTTTTGTTTGATATAGCCATTTTTTGCCAAGGTTTGGGTCTTGAGAAAAACTGTGGAACTTCATGTCCTTGCAAGGATTCCGTTTAGATTGGTTGTCGGAATTACATCCCACAACAGCACACCGCATTTGAATCAATTCACTAACATCACAGGGTATATAAAGTATGTATAACTAATACAACAAGTTACAAACGCACCAAAAATCACCAACAAATCGCCCTATATAGTATTAACCACGATACACGTGCACTGCAGTAACGTTACGACAATCCTGACGCTGGTAACCACGAGCCGACAACTCTCCAGGTGACGTCACGAAGCTCTGCCCACATGCGCAATATCCTATCTTCAGTGTATGTGTATCGTGCCGAGTACCGCTGTGTTGCATCGCGCTGATTCACCTGCTTGCGGGACTCGGGATGGGCTGGAGGGGCTCAGGTCTTCATAGCGCAGTCACATTATGTGAACTTGTTGCTATGACAGTATCGAAACAATGCGATTTTTTAGGCTACATTCAAACCAATTGTATCGAACTATTAGGGATTTTTAGGCTATTGCACATTGCTCAAATGTATAGTTTATACATGTGAACCAGACTCCATTATTATTTATACCGTATAATTTTTAATTTTTTCAAGTTGATATTGAGAAACTAAAAAAATCAAGCCCTCGAACTGTTGAGATTGACATTTTATACCATTTTTTCTGTACGTTTTGTGATCATGATATTCCATTCTTAGGATGGTAGGCAGTAAACTCGTACTATAAATATAAGATTGCAACTGTTATATTTCCTTTAAAACTAGAAAATCTGCCAAGCAAATCAGTCTTACTAAATCCAGTGCATGAATATAATCTGAACATATTCTCGAAAATTTAATAAGCTTTGCATTCGCATGACCCAAAGTGAATTCTCGCACTTTACATTTGTAGTTTGCTGGATGTTTTGCTGACAAGATAATAATTAGGATAAAAAGAAAATGATTTAGAAAAGAAATGAGCTCAAAGCTTGGATTCTAACAATTTATTACTGTAGTTCTTGCAGGTTTTTCCATTTACAATGACTCACATGGGGCGATATATCTACCTGGCGAAAATTCTCGTTACTGGTGAGAATTTCCGGTTTGCCTATGAAATTCTGCAATGTCCAAGTAAGTGCTAGTCGCTGTCATATCCATATTATATTAAGATGAAATACATTATCGATATATCAAAAACTATATGTAAGACCACTTGATCAAAAAGCATAAGTTGCAAATCCCTATAGCTTCGGAATTATACAGGGTGATTTGAAAGGTTGAACATGATTAAAGTTGATGTTGTTCGTAAGTGCGGTTCTGAGTTGTCACCGTTCGTTTCAATAACACAAGATTGTTGTTGACTCTTAATTTGCAAGATTCGGGGCTGTTTAGGACTTCTACTGTGTCTACCTCGACACTCATATAAACGACCTTTGTGCGAAATATACATACGCGAAGTATCAGCAGCATCTTGAAGAAACTGAAAAAAAGTGAGGTGGGAATAGAAGTATTAGGTGCAAAAGAGAAAACGCGATAAAATCGTCATTTCTGGAAGTGGTTTTTCAAATTTAAGAGTATTACATTGAGACATTAAACTTAGCGTTTTATATAGGAAATGTTCTGTGTTTTTACCTCCCACGCCTAGTTGCGAGGATGTATTATAAATTCGAAAATGAGATATGTTTTTTGATGAATTTTTCACACAAGATTACTACTATGTCAAGGATGAAAAATCATTGTAGTTTTTGAAGATCGATCCTTTGGCGGCGGAGCTAGGGGCAAAAAAGGTGAAAATAAAAATTGGTCAAACTCCGTTTATAAACTAATGGCAGCATTGCGTAGGAAGTGCAGAGTCAACCTACTTGACGCCATTTTTGATTTTAAAATTAAAACTTGAATTTAAAAACAATTAAGGTGCGAAACCGGAAGTAAACATTTCAAACCATACTTTGGGTGATTTTGAACGATTTAATTTTTTTTTATTACAGAACATCCTAAAATGTGCTTAAAATACGCTAAAAGTTTTAAAATGGCTTGTGCATTAGTTAAGGAGGTAAATACTTTTATTGAAATACATGTCGTACTGCGTATGACGTTAGGCGCTTGTGTAGGTCGTCTGGTTTTCTTGTTTGTGGGAGATTTATTTAACGCTACAAAGTCAATTTTGTGTAATTATTCGCTTACACATTTTTCTTCAATCCATTTTCTGTAATTTTACATTGCTGTCTGTTAAAATTATATCGCTATGCATTTTGAGTGTTCATAAAGTGATTTTTTAATTTCACATTAAACATGTTTAAATTCGAACACTGTTTGATATCATTATTCAATTTATTAAATTCAAATACTCCCTTTTGAAATACGGATTTGCTAGTTATTCTGCTATTATAATTTTGCAGATGAAAATCTATACTGCCTCTAGTTTTGTAGTTATGATAATGACTGTTTAATTTTGTGAAGTCTTCTAAACGTGGTGGTAATAAATGATATTTCAATTTGAGTATGAAAATGAGAACTAAGGCCCGTATCGCCAGTCGTCCCTACAATTGTAGGGCGCCTTTATGGCCTCCTTGATTGTCATAGTTTTCTACTTCTCCGTGTCAGAACTCTATTTTGAGGTTATGTCACAAACATCTATTTGCATCAAATTGTGCTTGCTTTTGAGTTATATCATGTTTTATCAGCCTGAATTTTCCTACAATTTAAAAAGAAAACATATCTTCACAATAGGAGAGTGCTGACGCTGACACGGGACAAGTGTAATCTAGAAATTTTTGAAGGAGAAAAACGAGTATGACAATCAAGGAGGCCATAAACGTGCCCTACAATAATTGTAGGGACGACTGACGATACGGGCCTTAATAACATGAAATTTTCCACATTCAACCACTGTAGTTCTTCTAATCCTAGCCTATTTGTTTTTATTTAAAATGATTCTCATAGCTTTATTTTGTAGAATTTGTAATTTTGAAAATATGCTTTCATTTGCTGTAAACAAGATCGTTGACGAATACAAAAAATGGGAAAAAAATATAGTGTTTACACAATTTCTTTGGAATACATGCGAAACTCTATACAAGTAATTTATCTTTTTTGGTATTTTTGAAATAATGTATTCATAATGAAACAGTAGTTTACTATCCACATATATACCCAGATATTTAAATGATTCGACTACTTCAATTTTTTCATCATTAATCATGAGCTTAATTGTATTGTCATCTAAATTGTTTCCTATTGACATACATTTTGTTTGATTGGTGTTTAATTTAAGTTTATTAACACAACCAATTCATAATTTTTTTAATATCACTATTTAACAGTTCTAAAGCAGTGTCCAGATGCTTATATATATATATATATATATATATATATATAACTTGAGAGGTGGTCATTGTCGTCTAAACCAGTTAGGTGAAAAATTAAAGCTTCCGCCTTTTGTTGGGTATTTCGACAAAATTTAACCATTGTACCATGTATCCAGCTCTCACCATGTTACTGGACGTTTCCCTCATCCTATACGAAAACAACAATTAGCAACATCCTCACATACTACTGTAAGTTGATTCAATTTAAATTCATTTTACACTTTTGTTGCTACTGTTATCATTGTAATTGCAGCTCCTGATGATGGTGGCAAAGTCCATTGAAAGCTAGAGAGAATTAAAAAAAGTATAAAGAGTCCTCTTTGCTTAAATTTTGTCGAAGTACCCAACAAAAGGCGGAAGCTTTAATTTTTCACCTATACAGGGTGACAGGAAATTAGTGGCGGAGCCGGTAAGGGGTGATAGTATAGGGTAATTAGAGCCGATATTACTATGAGACCTACTATCCCACAGTAACCCATTCCAAGATATTCCTACTTGAAGAATTTTACCAAAAAATTCTACTTAAAATTTTAAAATAGGTGTACATCTTAAAAAATGGCTTTTCGGACAATTTTTTTTTTGTTTTACAACAAAGATATTCTGAATAAGGAATACTGATAGTTTAATCCTGGTAATTGTCGTAATTTTCTGCGATAATTGCTAAATAAAAACTAAAATGAAAAAAAAACACGGTGACGGCTGCTAAAACGTGGATTTACTCAAAAAAGTCACCTATAATTTTTACGTACAAAATAATGAAAAAACATCCTTTCAGTCCGCTCTTACGGTTTACTGTGTTCGGATGTGCTCGCTTGCTCTCAGATTTGATATTTTCACGACTTTGATTTTTCCTTACGATTTGGCTGCTGAGTGACTGAGTGTGGACTAGCTGAGTAATAATGGCTGTTAGAGAAAGAAGACGATCGTTCAGTATCGACGAATACGCCGATATTATTTTTTATTACGGAGCTGCCAGAGGAAACGCAGAACAAGCTCGTCGAGAATATGCCGAAATATTCCCTTATCGTCGATTGCCTGATGCACGCGTATCCTCCCGAACATTCCGTCGAGTGCGAGAGCGAGGAACCGTCCAAAGATACCAAGGTAAGGAACAGCCATTATTATTATTATTTTGTTTACACAAAATTCTTTATCAAATCCGTTTCAAACTAAATAAAACTAAACCTTTCCTATCAGTTTTTTGTTATCCTTGCACGTACCCTTTTAATTGTGGGATTGCAAAACAAATGTCGCTGTCCATACAACTTACTAAAGTCAAACCCATAAATTATCGGTATGCCAGGGCTCGATAGGCTAGCTTTAGTGGTGCCTCACTACCTGCCGTAAGGCCCGTAAGTGCGACAGACAACCCATCAGAGGGCGTCCTGTTTCCACATTTTATTACCACGCGGACAGCAAGTCTTTGATGCTATAATTGCTTTTAGTTTGACTAATATTAACGGCTACGTAATTAGCACCATAAAAATCAACAAAAGTCATTGTACTAAAACTTATAAAAACAAATCTTTTTTGTTTTCAGGTGACGCAGGTAGACCTCGACTGTATGCCGCGGGAGACGAAGAGGAAATTTTAAATTACTTCGCAAGGGACTCTACTCTATCTACACGAATGGTAGCTCGGCTTATGGGACTCTCCCAATGGAAGGTGTGGTACCTTCTTCATGAAAGTGGGTTCCACCCTTACCATTACACACCTGTTCAGGTAATAGAAGAAGGGGATCCTTTGAGACGAATCCAGTTTTGCAGATTTTTAATCAATGCGGATGTTGAAGATAGGAATTATCTGAGAACGATCTTATGGACTGATGAGTCCAAGTTTGATAAGGACGGTATTACCAATTACCATAATGTTCACTACTGGAGAGAACGTGTCATGGGTAATCCACACCTAAAAAGACCAAAAGGTTCACAAGAAGATTTAACCTTAATGTGTGGATGGGAATAATCAATAACCGTTTGATTGGACCTCATTTCCTGCCTCAAAACCTTAATGGGGAAACATATGAAGATTTTCTCAGGAATGTTTTGCATGAATTGTTGGAAGACGTGCCGCTACAAACAAGACAACACATGACCTTCATGCATGATGGCTGTCCAGCGCATTTCAGGCTAGCTGTGAGAAATTGGCTTGACGAACACTTCCCCAACCGCTGGATAGGTAGAGGTGGTCCAATACCATGGCCGGCACGTAGTCCCGACATCACACCCATGGACTTCTTCGTGTGGGGTCGAATGAAAAGTATCGTGTATGGTACTGATGTCCCTGTACCTAATATTGAAGACCTGCGCAACAGAATCATTCACGCAGCGCAGGAAATACAAACGGAGCTTCGAGATTCAAGGGTTGTGAAAACGGGTGTCCTGAGAAGAGCACTAATTTGTATTAGAAATAGGGGTGGGCATTTTGAAAACGCATTATGAATAAGAATGTTTTTTGTAATAAATTGATTTTTCAGCATTCAGCTTTTTTCTTTCATTTTTATTATTCATATATCTTGATGGTCCCTGAACCGATTTTAGATTTTAATACCGTATTCGACAGGCAACGAAACGTAGATGTTTTTTAATTATTTTGTACGTAACAATTATAGGTTACTTTTTTGAGTAAATCCACGTTTTAGAAGCCGTCACCGTGTTTTTTTTTTCATTTTAGTTTTTATTTAGCAATTATCGCAGAAAATTACGACAATTACCAGGATTAAACTATTAGTATTCCTTATCCAGAATATCTTTGTTGTAAAACCAAAAAAAAAATTGGCCGAAAAGCCATTTTTTAAGATGTATACCTATTTTAAAATTTTAAGTAGAACTTTTTGGTAAAATTCTTCAAGTACGAATATCTTGGAATGGGTTACTGTGGGATAGTAGGTCTCATAGTAATATAGGCTCTAATTACCCTATACTATCACCCCTTACACCCCCCTTACAATTTACAGAAAAATCGGTAGACCTGATAACACTGCGTTCAATGTATATTCTGCGTAAGCACGTCAGCGATCTCCGCCGCGACCAGCAGCCTCTCTTATACTGTGTGCTGCATCTACATTAGCAGAGAGAAACTAACTTTCTAAGGATGTACAAATGACAGTTCGCTTCGATGAAACGGAAAAATGTCGCCCACCACATATAGGCGTCTTGTCACTGAGGGGAGCATATTTTTGCATAAACTTTTCAGCTATTATTAAATTGAGACTACTACAGCGTTTTTTGTAATAAATTGATTTTTCAGCATTCAGCTTTTTTCTTTCATTTTTATTATTCGTCTATCTTGATGGTCCCTGAACCGATTTTAGATTTTAATACCGTATTCGACAGGCAACGAAACGTAGATGTTTTTTAATTATTTTGTATGTAACAATTATAGGTTACTTTTTTGAGTAAATCCACGTTTTAGAAGCCGTCACCGTGTTTTTTTTTTTCATTTTAGTTTTTATTTAGCAATTATCGCAGAAAATTACGACAATTACCAGGATTAAACTTTTAGTATTCCTTATTCAGAATATCTTTGTTGTAAAACCAAAAAAAAAATTGGCCGAAAAGCCATTTTTTAAGATGTATACCTATTTTAAAATTTTAAGTTGAACTTTTTGGTAAAATTCTTCAAGTACGAATATCTTGGAATGGGTTACTGTGGGATAGTAGGTCTCATAGTAATATCGGCTCTAATTACCCTATACTATCACCCCTTACCGGCTCCGCCACTAATTTCCTGTCACCCTGTATATATATATACATATATATATACATATATATACATATATATATATATATATATATATATATATATATATATATATATAATGTATCGTCCGCAAATATTTGAATTTTGAGGTGTGCTAAAAAGTCAGAGATATATTTATATTATTAATTAATAGTAACGGCCCTAATTTACTCCCCTGTGGCACCCCTACTATATTTTTAACGCTTGACATATTTCCATCTTTGGTTTTTTGACTTCTATTTACTAAATAATTTTGTAAAATGTTTAATACTGATCCCTTAAAACCATAGTAATGCAATTTCATTAACAATCTTTTTCCCTATCTATAGTCTCAAATGCCCTTTTGAAGTCCAAAGATACTGTTACATTCTTTCTCATCTATACTTCTTCATCTATACTCTTCTCCAGTCTTCCACCACCATTTGGATTGCTGTTTCTGTAGAATATTTTGTTCTAAATCCATTTTTTTTAAACTTTGTTTTCTTCAATGAATTCAATAATTTGTTCGTATACTCTATAATGGTTATTTTCAAGCCTTATTATTTTAATGATTTTAAACATATTTTTATTTGTATGGAAACCTACAGTTTAGTGTTGCTATGTTATTATTTTTTTGTATAAAGAAGTACAATAAACGAAAGATACGGATAATGTTATCTATTGATATCATATCCATAATACAAATAGTCAAGATTTAACTATAACTTTGATATAAAATATAAACTGAAGCCATTGATTAACGTATTCTACCTGAAGATAGCCAATCTAATACTATTATTACGTTACAGTTCCCTATTTCTTCTCGTATAATGTTTTGGACTCGGGAATATAGTATTAGATTGGCTATCGTCAGCTTCGGAGATATCCCAATTTCGATCACAGCTATTCTTTAGCGGCCCATAAAAATCGTTTTCTCCTTCACGAGTGTATTTTAAAACATCACCTTTTCAGTTGTGTACATGAAATACCCCTATTGCTATAGGAATCTGCTAATTTCAGTATTTTCAAATCAGTTTATTTTTCAGAACTTAATAACTCGGTTTTCTTAGGAGTTTTAATGTCTGTGTAACGGTGAAAAGTTATTTACTTTCACATAAACTATACACGATAAAATCTGCACACACGTGAACAGAGGTGTTATGAATTGGATACTTGGTTATAGTATAGTCAGTATATTTTTATTTTATTTTAGCTCTCCATCTACTGGATAAAACTGAAGAATGGCCATATCCTAATCACGCTGTGCGTGATCTTCAATTCAGAAACGAAGTTTTAACAGACTTTTTTGAAAAAGGTTATCAGCATAATTTTATGGTTGTCTTGGATTTGTATCGCAGAATTTTCACGTACAGCGATATTTATTGCTTTAGTAAGTAGTTTTCATATTTATCCAAGATTGTTTAATGAATGTTCTATTTCTCTTAACTGATACAAGTGCGCATTGTAATATTTTTGAAAATTACTGTTTTTGTTCCAATGTCCGGATCCTCCATTTGTTACTAAAGGATTTTCCATTAAGGACTTTCTTTTTAAATGAAACGCAAACCATATGAGATTTCTCGAAAATTTTATTATTGGCCTGAAGTATAATCAAAACATTTATGTATGGAATTCGTCCTCGTTCATATCTCTACCACGGGCGCGTTCGCAGCGATCGATTCGTTGAACCCAATTTTCAATATCTCGGCCACATGTTTCGACAGGAACGGCCGCTATTTCTCGTTCACTATTGGCTTTGAGCTCCTCTAACGGCGCCGGCTTGTCGGCATAGACCATTGATTTAATGAAGTCCCACAAAAAAGTGACATGTTAAATCACACGATCTATTCAGCCATTCGACAGTGCCATTTCTCGATATAACACGTTCACCGAATTTTCATTTCAATATGTCGATTGGTTCACCCGCTGTGTGGCTTCTGGCACCGTCTTGTTAAAACCACATATACTTTATGTCTAGCCCATCCAACTGACCAAAAAAATAACGTTGCAACATGTCTCTGTAGCGATCTCCGTTGACTGTAACGTGACGGTCATTTACATCAACGAAAGAAAAAAAAACGGCCCAATATCACCGGCAGAAAACCACACCATTCAGTTATTTTTTGTGGATGAAGTGGTGTTTCTTGAATCACATGAGGGTTTTCACCTCACCAATAACGCATATTCTGTTTGTTGCGTCTCATCACTGAAGATGATTTTGCGATGAATTTGGTAGTTTTCTTGTAATATTTCTAGAGCCCAATTCGAGAACGTACGTCGGTTCATATGATCGAACGGCTTTAGTTCATGAGTTAACTTGATCTCATAAGGCTGCAAGCCAAGATCTCTTCGCAAAATTCGCCATTGTGTGGTCTAAGCGATGCCCAATTCTTGAGAACGCCGTGGAATCTACCTGTTCTGTTCGTTTGCGGCGGAAGCTTGAACGGCAGCGACTCAAATTTTTTTACTAGACTATAATTAGGACGAGAATTACGACAAAAAATTGGCGTTAACGCTCTTAAAGTTGCAGTCCCCAACTCGGAATTTCGGTAGTAAATTTTAATTATTTGTAAGCGTTGTTCGTTTGTGTACTTCACCATGATGCAAATGTTTTTCTTTACTGAATGTTTTGACATTCACAGTTCGGTAATTGATTTAAAGGTGCGTTCACAGTGAAAGTTCAAAGTTGTAAAGTCCCTATTGGAAAACCCGATATGAATATGGTCTCATAATTGTCAGCATTACAAGGAACCAACAAAAGTAGTAGTTTATCATACGAATATTTTACGTATAACCTGAAATATAGTATTTATAGACTATTTATAATACGTAACACTATCCTTCAAGATATTCTAAGTTATTCATTCAAAGTGAAATTATTATTTCTAAACCCATACTTCTAGATACACGCCAGACCTTCATTATGATGATGATAGATTTGATAAACAGAGCCAAACTAAACGATCTGAGTCAATTGGTAGAGGATATTCAAACATTTGCCAATCAAATGGATAACCATATACTACGAGCTTATACAGCTGTGATGACAAGAGTTTTATCGTTGACAGTGATCATTAGACTGTATGAGATTTGTTGTGATAGGAAGATTTATCCCATTTTTCAGGTGAGTAGATTTTTCAATAAACATTCAACATTGTTTGTTGAACTGATAGTCAAAAAGTTTAAAACTTTTGAACCGTATACGTATGACTGCATATACATATGCCGATTCACTGTTTCGTCGGACAGTGGGAAAAGTCAAAACGCTATCGGGCATGTGCTAATTTCCCAAATCCCGGAAGAAGACCTGTCTTGAAAATCCCGGGATTGACTAATAATTTTGGTATTAGTCCCGAAATTTTGTATTAGGTGATATTTAGTATATAATTTTATAAATGTTTTATTGATATTTATGAACCATTGGATATCAAACTTCAAAAAGCAATAGTTGCACATTTAGAATTAAAGAAGAAGACCAAAGGATCATTTTGCCAAGAAATTGATCTTTTTTTAAAAGGCGGAAATGGTGGCAGCTTTCTTCAAAAAACATACGATTATCTGTCAATTCAGCCCACTAGTGTAGAGTTCGAGAGATGCTTTTGTTCTGCAGGATATACATGGTGGCCCATCCATGTGTGGACGGAATATTACTCATAATCATCATTTTGGAAAAAAACTATTTATGACATGTTATACATGACATTTGAGGGCACATTTCTAAAATATTGGCAATTATACAGGTCGTCCCAATTTAGACCTACATGTCAAAGTTCTGATTTTTGAAATGGATTGCCTCAAATTTTATTGCATATTTGGATAAACCAATTCAAAAGAAGAATATTGATACACCATACTATGGGGTTTTCTTAATTAGCTACTGAGATGTAAGGTGTTTTGTCCTGAAAAACCGTCCAGTTCGGCAACCCCTCAAACCGCCATTTTGAAATTTGGTGTGCTGAATTTTGTATAAAAAAAACTTACATACCTCAGCTTTTATCTTATTTGTTACTTTTTCGAATTTTAATTTTTCCTCATACAGGGTGGTCAAAAACGCGAATTATACTTTCTCTCAAAAATTTCAAATGCATCACCCTGTATATTTCTGCAAGCTTGGATTCAATTTTTTATAGGCTTTTTTTTGGCATGAGGTTTGATTCCGATAAAATCACTAGATTTTGAGTTATTAAGCACACACCAAAATTAAGGAAAAAAATCACATCATCCATGGAAACAAAAGACAAACAGTGGGCTAGTTCCATATTGCAACTAAGAGTACAGATTTGACCTAAAAACTAATAACAATCAGAACAGCATTCAGCTTTAAGCGTAATAGAGAAAAACAACTATAACAACAACATAAACAAACAACTATCACTACTCAAGACCTAATCTACAAAAACTGTTCGAAAATATCTCCTCCATGTTGAATACACAGCCGTAGTCTTTGGGCAAATGACCGTTGCTCATCCCTCAGCATGTGTTCCTTATGTTCAGAAAAGCATCCTTAATCATTTCCTTCATATTTTCCGGGGTAGATGGTGGATATCTATAAACCTCTTGCTTAACGTACCCTCATAGAAAGAAGTCTATCGGTGTCATATCACACCATATTCACCATTTCTTCTTTAGAAAAATTCATTTTCAAACACGATTTAATAATAATGCTCAACAATTTATTTGTTTCCAAGGATGATGCGATATTTTAGGGAATTAAGCCGTTCCATAAAAGACGTGCTAATAACCGAAAAAATAGCCGTAAAACCCATAATGTGTCTAGTATGAAAAACAAGCTTATAAAAAATTGAATTCAAACTTGCACTAATATATACAGGGTGACTTCGAAGTTGAGTCATTTATTTTAACAGTGAGTAGATCTGATCAAAAGAAATGTTTTTTTCCTTTACCATTTTTCTGGTAAAATTAAAGTAACAAAGTTATAGCCCTTTGGAAGTTTGAGTACCGCCCTGTCTCAATAATAATATCATGTACTCGTGTTTGGCAACAACGGATATAATCCGCCTTACCGGTTCATCGCATCGGAAACAAAAAAGCGAAAGAATTTGGAACGACGTTTTTGCAATTAAGTGTTTTATTCAGTTCAGTTATACATACAGTCAGTATCTGTCGGTTAGCGTGTGAGTAGTTTCTGTTGCGTGGCTCAAACGAAATAAAAAATGGCACATGTTTATGCGGATCGGTTTCCCAATCGAGTGCAACCAACCCCTCGTGCCTTTGTTAATGTAGTACAACGGGCTCGTGAATCAGGTGACTTAAGACCTCACAGGGGACCTCACGATCAAATACAGGTCCGCACTGAAATACTTGTCGGGAGGATACTTTATAAAACAAGGTAAAATTTTTTTTTTAATTTTTTTTTATTTTTACACACATATTCTGGTTTATCTTCCTTCTACAATCATTATCTGAAAATTAATGACTCAACTTCAAAGTCACCCTGTATATATGCATTTGAAATTTTGAAAAACTACAATTCTCGTTTTTGACCACCCTGTATGAGCAAAAATTAAAATCCGAAAAAGTAACAAACAAGATAAAAGCTGAGGCATGTATTTTTGTTTTGATACAAAATTCAGCACTCCAAATTTCAAGTCGGCGGACTGAGGGGTTGCCGAAGTGGGGGGTTTTTCTAGACAAAACACCTTATATCTCAGTAGCTAATTACCAAAACCCCACAGTATGCTGTATCAATTTTCTTCTTTTGAATTGGTTTATCCAAATGTGCAATAAAATTTGAGGCATTCTATTTAAAAAATCACAACTTTGATATGTAGGTCGAAATTGGGACACGCTGTGTAATGGCCAATATTTTAGAAATGTGCCCTCAAATGTCAAGTATAACATCCCATAAATAGATTTTCCCAAAATGTGTTTGTTTATGAGTAATATTCCGTCCACACAGGGATGGGCCACCCTGTATATGTAATAAAATCCGTTCAAGTCTAAAAGACGGAACTTTAAACGCACTCATATTTTTTGCGTTCGTATTTTAACAACTTATAATTAAATTTCATTCCCAGTTCTTATGAATCTTTATTACTAAAAAAAGATCAAATAATGTTTATTTTTATATATTATATTTATTTAACAAAAGTGTCACTCACTTAACTCTTTATTATGACTTAGTCATCGTTTGTAGTATTTATGCTTTGTTAAGTTATTTGAATTTTTTATTTAGTTTCTGTTTTTTGTTGAGAAATAAATGGTCCCGGGGTCCCGAAATACAATACCGAGCCTCGAAAAACCCGGAATTACAAAAACCATTCGGGATTGACACCCCTAATGTGAATGTGTCATCTTCTGTTTTTCTAAATCGGAATTATAAATAAACAGCTCTTTCAGACTTAAGACTTTGTTTTAACTGTTACTAGGTTATTTTTACAAGAACTATAGGATGTGTAAAGAAAAGTCCCGACTTTAAGGATACTCTGTTTGTACTGAGATCTTTCTGTTGGGTGCCTTAAAACCGTTTACATACGCTACCTAATGTGAAGGGAAATAATATTCGTAACTTTAAAAGGTGATTTCTTGCATTATTCTAAGCAAAAAAGTTGATTATAACTTATGTCCGAAAATCAATCGTTTTCGAGGAAAATGAGTCTAAATAATTCTGGTACATCACAAATGGTGAAAGTTGGAGCAAAAATATCTTCGAAATGCAATGTTATGCAAGGTGTTCCGCAGGGTTCGATCCTGGGGCTAATTTTATTTAATCTTTTTGTATCAGATTTCAACGAGTTTATTTCTTATTGTAAAGTTCACTCCTATGCAGGTGACACCCAGATCTATAAGGATGATTTTTTACAAGCCAATACAAAACTGTCAAGAGATCTACAGGCTGCAGATCAATATTTCTCTAGCCATGGATTACTTATAAACCCAAGGAAATCCACCGTCCTTTAAATGCAAGCTAAGCAATTTTGACAGTAAAGTTGTCAATTTATCTATCGGAGGTGAGCCACTCCATCATAAACTGCAGATAAAAAATTTAGGTGGGCTTTTTGACTCATCGTTAACATTCCATGACCATGTCACAAAAATAGTACAAAGCTCGTATCGTGCCTTGAAAAGCAGATATACGAGTAGTTTCAGACACATACTTTCTGAATCCGCCAAAGTTAGGTTAACTAATTCGTTGATTCTAAGCAAAGTAGAATATGCTGATTTTATGTTTGGTCCTTGCCTGATACAAAATGAATCCCACAGGTTGCAAAAGATTCAAAATGCATGTGTCCGTTATGCGACGAGAAAGTATATCACTATATTTGAAGCGTATTCCATGGTTAACTATGAGAAATGTGCTGTTTGGTGCATTCCGTTCTTTGTAATAAACCTACTTAAAAAATAAATTATCTATGCGTAATCAATATCATAATGCCAATCTTAGATTTATCGATCATACACTAGATGTTCCTGCTCACAATACTTCTAATTTTAAAAAATACCGCTTTCAGTCAAGCAGCTACCACTTAATAGATTTAAAGGACAAATCCAGGAGCTCATATTTAAAGACCCTATCTATATAACTGTAAACAGACTCTTGTTGTTTTTCTCTCTAAAACAGCTACTAGCTGAATCCTTGCCAGGAAAATAAAAGGCATTTTATTATTATTAATTAAATTTTCTCAAAGATTTGGCAACGCTGCAACGCAACCGCTAATATTTTTTATTTTATAACGCTTTCAGTACAGTACATTCACTTGATAAAAAAAATGACAGAACTTACCGGTACGTGGCGATACACACCACCAATTCCCACGATTATCAGTCACTTATTTAAAACGATGCGGTGCACGAACAAAGAAAAAAAAACAACACTTGAAATCACATAAAGTTACAGTTAAATGTCTTAGTAATCTCAACAAGACGCGATGTTACATGCAGTGCAGGCGGAGTACGACGTTGCCAGTTGTGTGAGTGATTTTGTTTGTCTGTTTTTCTTCTGAAAATTGTATTCAATAAGCAAGCAAGTTATTTTGTTAGAGACAGTTTATTTCATCACTAAAAAGAAATAAGTTCAGCATTTTTTTGCTCCGAATTGGTTGATTTTCGGACATAGGTTATAATGAACTTTTGTGCTTAGAATAATGCAAGGAATCACCTCTTAAAGTTACGAATATTATTTCCCTAACACTCTGTATAGTCAACCAATGAGACGTGGTATAAGAATTGACGAACCTGCCGCCTACTTTGTCGCTTTCAAGCGGCATGTCATCTGTCAATTGCGGCAGGCATTCGGGAAAATGAACCATGCGTGCCGAGCTTAAACAACTATATTTTATTGTAGGGAACTGAGACTGTAATACAGCTGTACAACAACCTGTTGGACGAAGAAATATACCTGATTCTGCTCGCCTACATTCGAAAGCTGGCCGCTAATCATAGGTTACCACCAACAGATGTCACCATCAAAATCCGCGTACCTGACGCACATCCGCCGTATCCTGCCGTCATAAAGATAGTGCGATGTGTCAAGGACATCAATATCGTGATTAGGAACATTCTGAAGGATAAATTCAATATCGTCGCCAAGGACGAATATGCTCAGTCCAGTTCCGCTTGCATTGTGATATCGTTGGACGAAATACAGAGGTATAAATCGAACGTAGAACTCGTTTTAGCTTAGGGTGTTTTTATTGCATTGTCGGTGTGAAGTTGCTTGAATTGACCAAAAAAGCATAGGTTTATTTAAAAGGATTTTTATAAAAATATTTTTTTTCAAATTATGAAAGACATGTTAGATACTGACTTAGTTATTCCTACGCAGCGTATCATGACGTTAAAGGTAAAATTTGGCAAGCACACCTCGACGTTGATCTTAAGTTCTTCTGAGATACAAACGCTACTACTGAAGATCAGTATTTGTCAGTCAGTCAAGTGTATGAATACTAATTGGTAATTGTCATTGTCATGGTCGACATTGTTGGCTTCATCCTCACTCTATGAGTTTAACCTCCTATCTCTAGTCTTCGTGATATTAAGTTTGTATGTCTAAGCTGATTTGAGGTTATGTGCTTTTTGTTTCGCGTGTTAAGGATTTTAGGAGAAATGGATTCGGTGACAATATAGCTTAAAAAAATGGTATGGCGCCGTTGATACTCATAAAAATCTTACGGCGACTTGTCTCTAGTTTTCCATTGTGGAAGGACATCCTGTAAAAACCAACGTGTTGGTGCGCAACATGTTAAGATATAGACTGACAAAAGATTAAAAAAGTTCTTGATATCTGTTTCAAGATGAACGCTTGCTTTATGAAAACTTAATCTCAAAATTGCGAGATTCCCTTATGTGAATGTCATATGATCTTTATTTACTGTGATCCATCATGGAAAGTTATATTTATTCACCGTGCAGCTTGGACGTCGTTAGTTATTGATGTACAGGGTGACCGGTAAATAGTACCACAAAAAATAGGGACGATAGGCGAAGGGGAGATCTACAACATACCAAAAAATGACCCTAGTACAAGTTTTACTGTCTTTGGGATATTATTTTTTTTTTCTCTTTTTTTAATCTATCTTTTATTGCTGTGCCTAAAAATAACAGGATATTTGTTTTTTCTTGCAAAATATTCTCAGATAGTTGGTCTGCCATTTAAAATACTATCTTCCATAAATACATGTAGTTAAACTTGGCAAACTAATTTCATCTTCGTAATTTTATTTTAGAAAACTATTTTACTCAACTTTGGTATTTATCAATGAAATAAAAATGTACTAGACTGCTACTGCAAAGTACTGCGATAAATTACCTGCTTAGTCAGCAACAAGAGGTAGATCAAACGAAAAAGACAAAAAAAATCAATATCTAAAAAACAGTGGAACTTTTACTAGCGCCATTTTTTGTATGTTGTAGATCTGCCTTTCGCCTATCTTCCCCATTTGTTTGTCGTACTATTTACCGGACACCCTGTATAAGGTTACATAGATATCAATTGTCACTGACGGATCGATCAGTGAATACTGATCGTCTGGATTCGCCCTAAAAAGAAACGTGGGAAGGAGTTCAGCAAGGGGCGTCAGTCGAGGCCCTCAGCAATTTCATGATATCTTCAAAATTGAGGCAATATGTACGAGAAAAGAAACTTGTAATGTAGCAACACGTGATATCTACGGTGGAGGAGTGTTTTGCTATAGTCGTACAAATTTTGTATCAAGAGGTTATTGAAATGCTGGATCACTGGTTAAACAATATCAATTATGTTGGAATGAAGTACAAATATAACACATATCAATTAAGTCTATATTTGCCTGTTTGCAACAGTATTCTAAATCCAAGTGGTTATTTTTATTCTTATCACTTTTTCTCTTCGAAACATCTTTACTTTTCTTGAAAACTCAACTTGCTGCGAGACGAGGCTTCAATAAAATCAAAGATTTTTCGGAAAGGAAAAGTGATAAGAACAAAACTTGTTTCATTTTCCCATAAAAGAGGAATATTCACACACAAATTCAGAGCTGTACTTATGTTTGTTAACAACCGATTGAAGAAAAATGCACAAAAAATGCATTGTTTGAAAAAAAATGAAAACATTGTTTTTTAGTCATCTCTATACACACCATGAAATTATCAGATGAAAGGGATTTAGAATACTGCCGCACACAGGTAGTTGAAAAAACTTCTAAAAAACGGGACTTGCTACCTTAAAGGTGGAGCATAGGGATTGACATTCCTATAGCCTCCCGAATTCGTATCCCTTATCGTATTATTAACGTTTCATGGTACACATAACATTTATTTTGAGGATTAATAGTTAATGTTTCTAGACATCTTTGTGTAGAAATGGTTGCCTTATAATTGGTGGGGGCGTGAATTTGTGAGGTATTTTAGAGCTCTGATTAACGCATTGTACCTGAAGATAGCCAACCTAATGCTATAAAAAAAAATTATCCGAGATAAAATGAGATCCTGTAGCGTTATCGATGAGAATTTTTCTCATGTTCCTCCTCTTCGCAATAATTAGGAATCTACTTTAAAAAAGGTAGTGGCTCATAGATGGCACTGTAGCCGAGGATATAGCTAGATTGCCATCTATGAAACACTAACTTTTTCAACGTATACTTCTACATATTGTGGAGAGGAGAAACATGTGGCAAACTGTGACGAATTCTCATAGGTGGCGGTAGAGTATATCATTTAATCTAGGATAAGTTTTCATACGCGCGAATTTAGTGTTAGGTTGACTAACTTCAAGTAGAATACGTTATTTATTATAGACGGGCCAATGACATGCCTCACTAACAATTATCATTCCTATTTAAGTTGCAACACAGCATTATATGTTGCAAGAGCATTCACAAAACGTTCTTAGAACAGATATACAAGCTGAACGGGCACACCTAAGAGGACACTTTAGTCACTTAAGAGGTTGTATACGGTGCGTGAATTTGTGAGCTATATTATAAATTATCCGAGATAAAATGAGATACCGTAGCGTCGTCTATCAAAATGTTTCACAACTTTTTCTCTATTTACTATATATACTTTGAAAAGATGGCGCTTTAGTCATTTCAAGTAGAATACGCAATCAATGGTTATAGGTCACAGACAAAGTACATAGACAGTTTGTAAGAATCTGACTTGAAAATAGCAAGATGCATGCCTCCATTTTTCTTGTTCTCGTTTTTCCATTTTTTGAGTCGACTAGCCAATCTTCATTTTTCCAAAACATATTTTCATCTCATTACCTACCTGGTGTATGCACCCACCTTTAATAGAGGAACGTGACTCTATAGCAAGTACTAAATTAATTATGCTTTGTGATATTTGCTTAATAAAGGTTTCTATATCTGAGTATATCATCTATAGCCACTTGCATTTATGTTATGGGATAATTTTTTTAAACCGAACTCTGAACATTTTACTTCCTCCTCTTATGAGGTATTTGGAAGATTATACGTCATTACATGTTGCGTAGGATTATTTGTGATCAAATCGGTTGAAGCAATTGGTTAAATAATTGTATGTACATAGTTATATTGATACAATTCAAATGAAAGGTTATATAAAATGCATCAGTACTCATTGCATTTTTGTATGCATGACTCGAGAAAAAGCCACTTCATAATAATATGAAATGTGCCTTTTCTGAATCTGCAGTGTGATGATTCAACAATTTTTTAAATCCAAACTGGTTACCAATACCTTACATCGATTTTTATGAAAAATTTGTGGATATCTCACTTAGGTGGGGGTGGGTGGGTTTTTTTTTTCAATATTTTCTATGGATGAAAATATTGAGTAAAGTATTCTACCTGAAGATAGCCAACCAAAAAAGAGTAGCAGAACACAAAAACGAATTTAGAAATTTAGTTTGAAAATACTAGTTTGGTTCTGCTACTGTCTCACAGATGACGCTAGTATCATCCAAATCCTCTTTTGGGCGCCAGGATACATGGTTGACTATCTTCAGGTAGAGTATATTTTTAGTCATTGATGAAAACCAGGTTGGTTGTTCTGTTTTTTTCATGTTCAACATTTAGGTTAAGTAGCACAGTTGCGCTTTTGCAGTATATAATTTTCTCTGGAATAGTCTCATGCTGGGTTGCATAAAATTTTACTTTAATTTTTTTAAAATTGTTTGCATAATTCTTTGACTATCCAATTTTATAAAACAGTATTTAAAAAATATTCTCTGCTTACAAATGAAAGAGAGCATTCCACCTACTATGTAAAATTTGAAGTGTGCCCAATTCGAATATCTAATGAGTTCTGTTGAATTTTATTTCTATATGTGTGGGTGGGAAATGTTTTATAAACATTACTATCTCAAATTATGGATGACTGAATTGAATCTCTACAATTGCTGTTATGCCTGACACAGATGTCAGTTTTTTGTAATGCTTCGTGTACTTTGTTCCTGCACTCCTGGTTGATTTATTTAAATTATTTCATAAATATATACAGGGTGATTCACAAGTCGTGACCAAAAATGAAACAAAATACACAGGTCCGCATTTTAAGGGGGTCTGCTATTTTTCCTCAAGGACTTCATTAAAAAGATATGGGATGTTGAAGTTTAAAAATAAAAAACACATTTGTAATTTTTACGAAAACAGTGCAATCTAGGAAAAAACACAACAGTAATTATTTGTAGCAAATTATAGGTAAAATCCCAAACATTGCGCATTTCGAAAAAAACTGGCGTACCATTTTTATTTGGAAAAATAAAGCCACTAATCCCCTGTATCTCCGCCACTGGTGCACGTTAATTTTCAGTAAAGACTTTTGAATGTGGACAATACTTAGGTAAATCCATATACCAAATTTTAGTTCGTTTCAGTTAACGGTTTTGAAGAATTGTTTTTCATTTTTGATGATGTTTCACTTGTTAATCACCCTGTATCGTATTACATGCAGATCTCATAGAAAAAACACATAAAAAACAGTTTGTTTTCTAATATGTGATTAGATAAATTTCTGAAGGAAAAAGCGATAGAAAGAATCTTCTCAGACAGCAGTTCATATTTTTATACAACTATAACAGCTTCCAGCTCTATCATAATTATTTCATGGTTGTTATATTCTTTTCATTTGTATGTACTGAAGCTAAGGTTCAAAACTATTGTAGGGATTTGTGATGACTATTACAATATCAGTCTGATACATTTTGTAAAATTGTGATAAATTTTATTTAATGGTCAAGACATGGTTTACAAATCCTCTAGTTACCAAAGATTTACTTTATCTAGCCCTGTGCGTTGCTCTTGTCATATTGAAATGTCCTGTTTGTTATACATAAACATGGATTGAGTTGTCAAAGTAAAAGGTCATCGGCCATATTTTGGCGTCAACATTGCTATCTTGTCCATATTGGATACAAAATTTGGTCTATGGTGCATTTCATTCAAGGTCTGCCAGCAGCATTTGACAGACAATACTTCCAGACAAATATGTCTGTTTGCTGTGCTGAAACACCCTGTATTGATGGTGACAAAACTCTCCAAATTGGATACTTTGATGTGACCATGTCTGAACTGTATTGTTATTTTACCATTAATTTTGTTGGAATTAACTTTAAATTTTCTCACTTATTTTTTGATTTTGTGCCCTCGAGGTGTTATTTTATCAATGCAAATTTTATTTAGTGGGCGGTTCTGTAAATTGTCAATGTACATAAATGATTGTTGATGAGTTACTTTTGCTTAATTATAATTGTTGGATGAATTGTTGTTTTTTTTGTTTTTGAGAATTTATGATACATTACATTAATGTATAGAACTAATATTAGGTTGTACTTATTGCTATTTTTCTACTGTGGAAATACATGTTTTCAAATAAAATCGATTATTTTCACTACTGTAACCTTATTATTTGGGGACCAATAGCATTTAATAATGCAGGTGGATGATGTTTTCCCGCAACCTCACATAGAAATTGAATCATAATTCGTAAGTTATATTTAACTTTATTTGAACTATTAGTATATATTATTACTAGTAAAGGCGAAGAGACTATCCTTTACCCATCCTCTGCCTGCAATAAACGAAACATTTCTGGAAGTGGATCTACCGTGGCCATATCATAAAATTGAACGTTTCATAAGATGTCGAAATCGTCAAGGTATTAATCTCCACGGTTTTTTGATATCTTGATTGGTATATGACCGCATACCCGCATGGTACTCTAGTGGCAAAGGCTTTGAATCACACTTTCTTCCTCATTTAGTAACGGATTATTGAATTTTCAATTCGAAAACCAACTTCGCTATTGACGGCCGTCATTTTGACATGTAAACAGCGCTTCCAGGGTTCCTCAAACAAGCTCCACACATCGTGAAATGACTGCGTTGACGTTGATCATATAGTTAAACGATTTCTTAACAATGATACATTCCATGAAATGCGATACCTTGCAGTGTTCGATAATTTCATGGAATGGTCAATTTTACTATCTAGTAACAGTAACCGTCTTTATTACCATTATCTGCAGAAAGCCACATATCCAATTTTTTGCTCAACAGGAACCTGTACGCCATGTCCTTTTATCTTAAACAAAACGCTAGTAGATGTCGGTGATTTTCATCCAGTGCTGCCATGTCGAAAGAAATCTGTCAGTACAGTGCCTTGTTGCCTGCTTATATTGCAGTTTACTGGATATGTTTTGCCAAAGCGAAATCTGTTGGGCATTCAGTAGAACGCATTTCCCTCAACAGGGTCCTTCATAACACTTATAAAGACGTGTGAACTTAGGTAAAAAAATAGCAGATGTCGCTGAGCTTCATTCAGCACTACCATCTAGCGGCGACTGGATCAACACGGTGTAACGTTAGTTGCATACATAAAGCTTACAGGATATCCTCGTTTTTAATAGGTTATTCTTGATTTTGAAGACGGTTGTATTATGCTGGAATAAATTTGTAAAAATGCATTTTTGTTTTTTTACCCAACCTCCGATAACCCACATTTTTTGGATCCTACCTATCACTCCTGATAACGAGTTGCTATTCATGATCTTCACTGCAAGATAGACAGTAGGCGATAGCGGCGCGTGTATTAATAATTAATTAAAGTCTGAAAATGGATGCAGGGATTTCAAGATTTTGTATCAGGGACGCAGAAATGATGGGAATTGTTGTTGCCATCAAGAACAGAGTACTGTTTCCATACCACTCGCTCCTCTTTGCCCCTGATAGCAAATAGCTTCTCATAGTTTTGAAGTTATGAAAGTGACGGCTGGATCTGTGGAATTTAGAGCTTTTGTATCAGGATCGCAGCAACGACGAGATACATTCCGCTACTATCGAGAGGAGAGTACCATTTCCATACACTATCGCGTTTCTGTGATCCTGATATCAAATTGCTTCTTATACTCATGCGAGGAAAGTTTGACGGCTCGATGTGCCGATATAGACTTTTCTAGATTTTGTATTAGGATCGCAGAGACGGCAAGGAGTATTTTCTCGATACCTCCTTGCGTTTCTGCGATCCTAATAACAAATTGCCTATACCAACGATGCAAGGTCTGATGATCGGATGTGTGGATTTCAAATTTTCAAGATCCTTTATCAAGACCGCAGAAGCGAAAAGAGGTATTTTCGCTAGTGGCTTTAATAATTGATGCAGAGTACCTACCATTTCCGTATCTCCTAGTGTTTTTACAATTCTGACAACAGGATGCTTCTACGATGCAGTGCCTGATGACTGAACCTGCGGATTTAAAGTTTTCAAGATCGTGTGTCAGGATCGCAGAACCGACGAGAGGTGTTGTTGGTAGTGTCATTCATATCAGGAGCAGGCTACTTTTTTATACCTCCTCGCGGTTTCTGCGGTCCTGATACCAAATTGCTGATACGATGTAAGGATTGGTGACTGGAAGTGTGGATTTCATTTAACTGGATGCTTCTACGATGCAGTGCCTGATGACTGAACGTGCGGATTTAAAGTTTTCCTGATCGTGTCAGGATCGCAGAACCGACGAGAGGTGTTGTTGGTAGTGTCATTCATATCAGGAGCAGGCTACTTTTTTATACCTCCTCGCGGTTTCTGCGGTCCTGATACCAAATTGCTGATACGATGTAAGGATTGGTGACTGGAAGTGAGGATTTCATTTAACTGGATGCTTCTACGATGCAGTGCCTGATGACTGAACGTGCGGATTTAAAGTTACCCTGATCGTGTGTCAGGATCGCAGAACTGACGAGAGGTGTTTTTCGTAGTGTCATTCATATCAGGAGCAGGCTACTTTATTATACCTCCTCGCGGTGTCTGCGGTCCTGATACCAAATTGCTGATACGATGTAAGGATTGGTGACTGGAAGTGAGGATTTCATTTAACTGGATGCTTCTACGATGCAGTGCCTGATGACTGAACGTGCGGATTTAAAGTTTCCCTGATCGTGTGTCAGGATCGCAGAACCGACGAGAGGTGTTTTTCGTAGTGTCATTCATATCAGGAGCAGGCTACTTTATTATACCTCCTCGCGGTGTCTGCGGTCCTGATACCAAATTGCTGATACGATGTAAGGGTTGGTGATTGGAAGTGTGGATTTCATTTAACTGGATGCTTCTACGATGCAGTGCCTGATGACTGAACGTGCGGATTTAAAGTTTTCCTGATCGTGTCAGGATCGCAGAACCGACGAGAGGTGTTTTTGGTAGTGTCATTCATATCAGGAGCAGGCTACTTTATTATACCTCCTCGCAGTGTCTGCGGTCCTGATACCAAATTGCTGATACGATGTAAGGGTTGGTGATTGGAAGTGTGGATTTCATTTGACTGATCGTGTGTCAGGATCGCAGAACCGACGAGAGGTGTTTTTCGTAGTGTCATTCATATCAGGAGCAGGCTACTTTATTATACCTCCTCGCGGTGTCTGCGGTCCTGATACCAAATTGCTGATACGATGTAAGGGTTGGTGATTGGAAGTGTGGATTTCATTTAACTGGATGCTTCTACGATGCAGTGCCTGATGACTGAACGTGCGGATTTAAAGTTTCCCTGATCGTGTGTCAGGATCGCAGAACCGACGAGAGGTGTTTTTGGTAGTGTCATTCATATCAGGAGCAGGCTACTTTATTATACCTCCTCGCGGTGTCTGCGGTCCTGATACCAAATTGCTGATACGATGTAAGGGTTGGTGATTGGAAGTGTGGATTTCATTTAACTGGATGCTTCTACGATGCAGTGCCTGATGACTGAACGTGCGGATTTAAAGTTTCCCTGATCGTGTGTCAGGATCGCAGAACCGACGAGAGGTGTTTTTGGTAGTGTCATTCATATCAGGAGCAGGCTACTTTATTATACCTCCTCGCGGTGTCTGCGGTCCTGATACCAAATTGCTGATACGATGTAAGGGTTGGTGATTGGAAGTGTGGATTTCATTTGACTGGATGCTTCTACGATGCAGTGCCTGATGACTGAACGTGCGGATTTAAAGTTTTCCTGATCGTGTCAGGATCGCAGAACCGACGAGAGGTGTTTTTGGTAGTGTCATTCATATCAGGAGCAGGCTACTTTATTATACCTCCTCGCGGTGTCTGCGGTCCTGATACCAAATTGCTGATACGATGTAAGGATTGGTGACTGGAAGTGTGGATTTCATTTAACTGGATGCTTCTACGATGCAGTGCCTGATGACTGAACGTGAGGATTTAAAGTTTCCCTGATCGTGTGTCAGGATCGCAGAACCGACGAGAGGTGCTTTTCGTAGTGTCATTCATATCAGGAGCAGGCTACTTTATTATACCTCCTCGCGGTGTCTGCGGTCCTGATACCAAATTGCTGATACGATGTAAGGGTTGGTGATTGGAAGTGTGGATTTCATTTAACTGGATGCTTCTACGATGCAGTGCCTGATGACTGAACGTGCGGATTTAAAGTTTTCCTGATCGTGTCAGGATCGCAGAACCGACGAGAGGTGTTTCTGGTAGTGTCATTCATATCAGGAGCAGGCTACTTTTTTATACCTCCTCGCAGTTTCTGCGATCCTGATGGAAAATTGATTACTGGATGTCTAGATTTAAAATTTTCAACATCATGTGTCCTGATTACGAAACCACGAGAGGTGACAATAATGCCAGTATCACTGATATCTGGTCTAGGCTGCTTTTTCGTACCTCCCCGCGTTTCTGCAATCCTGATAGCAAACTACTTATGTGGCGCGAGGTCTGATGACTAGGCGTCTAGATTTTGAATTTTCAAGACGACAAGAAATGACTAAAATGCCAGTGTCACTGATATCAGGAGCCGACGACCGTGTCCTTCCTCCTCGCGTTTCTGCGATCCTGATAGCAAATTGCTTATATGCTGCGAGGTCTGATGTCTGAACGTGTCGATTTCAAGATCTTGTATCAAGATCGCAGAAACGGCGAGAGCTACTTCCTCCAGTGGCAATGATAGTAGGAGCAGAGTACTGTTTCCATATGTCCAGGTGTTTCTGCGATCCTGACAATTTTATGCTTCTACGATGCAAGGTATGATGACTGGATGTGCGGATTTCAAATTTTCAAGATCCTCAATTCGGATTTCAGAAACGACGAGATGTGGCAAAAATGCCAGTTCCACTGATATCCGTAGCGGGGTACTTTTTCCACACCTCCTTGCGTTTCTGTGACCCTAATAGCTAATCGTTCATCATTCAAATTCGATAGAGAAAGTATGATGGCTGGATGTGCAATTTTGAAATTTCAAAACTATATTAGAATAGCAGAAGCAACAAGAGGTGTGTGTATCATTGATATCAAGAGTAGGAGCAGGGTACTTTTTTAAAATGTATTCTTAACGGAGAATGATGTCATTTATGGCATTTCCATAATTTTTTTCCACGATAGCGAACATAGGCTTTATTGCAGTTAATTTGAAAAAATGCACTAATCAAGGTTTTTGATGATATACGAACAGAAAATGAGTAGTGTTCTTACCACACATGTGGCTTCATCAGTCAGCAAAATGACGTATGTACGTGCATGTCTCAATTGAACTTCATTTATATCAATAATATGTGTTCAAAGGAGGTAAATAATACGAAGATTCAAAAAGTAACAATTTTTATTCATTTTATACTTCTGTCTATACAGGTTATTGCTTTACAAACAACAGTTTGAGGGTTTCTGATATGAAGAGGTAACTAACAATTTGCTATCTCGTACCCTGATATGTTTATGCAGAGCTGTGTCAAAAAATTCTTATCAATCGTAATAAAATAAGTTAATTTTTGTAATACTGCAATCATTAATTTATTCTACTTCTGATGAGCTGACATAATTGACTAGCATAGACAGTCAAGGTTTGACTTGTCTCGAATAGTCTGTCGAGATCAAGGCGAAACTTTCGGTCTACTCAGTTTTTCTGATAGCAAAATGGAGATTCGAGCATCCACATTTTGATGTGTACACTAATCTCATGAATAATTTTGGGCTATAGCTCAATATGAGCCAGAAATTTGGATTGGCTCGACATAGAAACTTACACCAACATAATATTCCTTTATGTTCAGGATTTATTCAGCGCAATCTTAAAGCCTCAAGCCAATCTCAGAGAGTTACACTAAGCTACAAATAATTGTAATGTTCTACAAAAAAGCGCATCGTCTATAGTCCTTTTCACGATATTTTTTATAATGAATGTCTGGCAGTTTTCTAAAACGCATTTGACTGTATACATTTTCATTTTCAGCAGATTTTTTTTAATAACCTGCATTGTGTTGAAGTAAATACTGAAAAATAGCTACTGCTAGTATAGTAATCGTGAGAAAGGGTATATTTAAAAATATCATAGAACGACCTATCCATACGAACAGGAAGCATCGTTCAAATTTTTAGAAGCTAAATCACATGATATATGTTTTATCATTACATAAGGACAAAAACATATATGGCCAAAAAAAATTAACCTAGTCAATAATTATTTACAACCGAACTAAAATTACTTCGTCTAGGAGTAAAAATAGTTGTTTATCTCATCAGTCTCATTAAAGGAAAGCCTCCAATTCTTCTTGGAAGGGATTTTTCGGACCTGACGTGCCCCGAGTTGTACGGCTAGTACACGTAGATCTGCTTTAGCTGAGGTTTCAGCTCAGCTGGAATGGTGTACACTTCCTGAGGAGGCTTCCTCTTCACAAGACGTCTCCATCTACCTCCAAGGTTCTTCCGAAAGCCACGTACGAAACTTTGACGTTCTGCGGGCAAGTTTTGTACAAGCGTATCCTGCAACAAAGAAAAAATAGGGTTAATCATACCTATTCTTAATAATAAACAACAACGACTTTATCAGATGAGAAATGCGAAAATACCTCTTTATTCCTTCAACTACCCTATATATATATACCATATGCAGGATGTTACAGAATGTTGTTAAAAAAACTGAAGGACAGATTCAGCAAACTGAAATGTAAAAAAGTTTTAACACGGCGATGTATGACCGCTTTTCTCAACGAGCATCACGAAAAATCCAGGAGAACGTTTGCTTTAAAAAACGACACATTTTCCAAAAGTCGGTGGCGTGCGATTTTTCTAAACATATTCGGAAGGTTCCAAGACACCGTATCATGGGAATATTCGGACCCATTATTGTATGATCACCTTTTTTCCATATTTTTACGTACTGAATCTGCCTCCATGTAAACCCTGTATATGTAAAAAGTAGCAATAAGTTGAACTGGGAGCAATCATGAAGGTGATGAGTGATAGGAACACAGAACATTGACCAATGAACAATATCCGACATAATCGGACCGATTAATCATTCATGCACTATGGAACTAAGTAAATTACTCTGTTACCATTTCATACGTCTATTGCATTTTATAAATTTAAAATACAGTGGGTCTAGGGTGCATCCAAAACCTAGCGCAAAAATTCGAAGAGCTATTCTTTATAAAACACAGACTTTCTTTCATTTGTTGATTTTGGAAGAACCGTTCATCTTTTTAGGTTCGAAAAATAAACAGGCCGAGAGCCCTTCTCCATCTATCCAAAACTCGCGAGCAACCACCAGTGAAGTTGCTCAATAAAAATAATATACATATCTGGTGTATATTTGAAAGAATTCGGAAGCCTTTGACAAAGACATAGTGTTACCTTTTAGCAGAAAATACCTGCTTTATGGGAGGATTGATAAGCTGCAAATGTCATTTTTACTTAAAGAATAATTTCCCGTGAAAGTTTTATTCGCCTTTTGCATAATATTCATAAAAAGCGGTTTTTTTGAAGACGTCGAAAAAGGGATTGTTCCGTCAAAGAATCATTCCTTAAATCTTTGATCCATGTTCAGGAAGCACTCTATATGCTTGTTCTGTTAATGGCAATGGTAGATGACCAACTGGCCAGTTTTCATTATTTCAAATTAATGCTAAAGCAGAAACTAACATAGTTACATTTGTTTCTTCTTGTGCTTTTATTATACCATTTTTATTTTTTCTGTTTTCTACTTTCTTTTGCAAGTATGCGCAACATTTTTTCTATTCTTTCTTCTTTCTGTTTTATGTTTTTTCATGGTTTATATTATCTTACTTTATACTGATCTGTTTTTCATGATTTCCTTGTTCCCATTCATTTTGTCAAACATTCTTATCTTATAATGTTACACCTACTTTCGGACAATGTTATATAAGCTTGCTGATTCACAAAATATATCGACAGTAAATATTTGGATGAAATCTGATACTTAATTATTGGCTCTACTAAAATTTACACATTCTCAAATTATGTACTTAAATTAATTTATAAAACATACATTTATGATTTCCGGATATCAAGTAGAAATTCTGTAACCGTCACAACGCTATCAGGGTACAATAAAGGCTGTGAAACTACAAAGGACCCATTCTCATTCATCGTACATCCTGTTGAATTTTCTATGGTACAGTTTTAAACCTTGAGGGTGCAGCAAATCAATATAAGTGTCAATGACCTAAGGGAGAGAAGGCATGAGAATGAGTTTTTACGGCTTGGGCAGAAAGGCAGGTGCTCTTTCGATTGACGGCTTGAATCTGCAGCTAGTTCTTTTCCCAGTGAGCTAGCCTAACACAGGTATAGACCGCTGATGTCGTAAAATTGGAAAGTTGATGAATTGGACACCTGTTTTTTTGGGAAGTCTGTACTGGTGTTATAAGAAATCTACCAGTTTCTTATGAAAGTACTGACTGATTTGACGCTCGCAGTTTTGTGAAAATAACGCCTACATTTACGGTTCCGTGATTTAATTCGTTTTCTTTTCAAATATATTTCACAACAGTTGAAGTAATTCAATAGTGTAATAACATTTTGAAATTGTGCGAATATCTCGAAATAATGTTTGGAATGCATTGAAATTTTATAACTGCGAGATTATGACTGACACGGCAGGCGTACTTAGCCTGTTGGATATTCATCTGCTTTACAGAGTAATTTTGCGATAAAACACAATAGGTTCGCTGAAGATTCGATAATATGGCGATATTTTTGCATGAGTCGTTAAATGCCAATACTATTATTAGCACTAATAACACAAAGTAAATACTTGACACCTACCCTTATATAACTTATGATGTCTTAATACCTGATTTAAATATGACTATTGTGGAATCATCATTTCTCTTTGTTGGTATGATGAAAAAGTGAATATAAATTTGCTAACCAGCCTATTTGTCTGTTCATTACTTCGTAATATGACTTTAGAGAGTCCATTTACAAAAACAGTAAAATAATGAATAAGTGCAAATTGAGTACCTACCTGTGCTCGTATTTTATGGACATATGTAAAACGAAACAATACATATAATATAACAGACAAAGGGATATTGAAGTAGATCTTTGACCAGACAAACTGTGCTGGGAGAGTTCATTTGCCTATATTTGCAATGTCGTCAAACCATCGTACGCTACTAACCTGGAGATCTAGATATTCACAATATAGCATTGTTTGGTGCTCGTCAAAACTCGCTATACTTCGGTATCCTACTATTACGACTATACCACTGTAATTGAATAATAACGCTGTACTGCGACACCCATAGATACGAGACGAACTTATTTGAAATTGCAACATGAGTGTTACCAATGCAGTGTTAAACACCGTCCCCGATGTTACTCTACTTTCTCTACTGTTTCATAGTCCGGAAAAAAACAGATCCGAGGAATTCAGATTAATTTTTGAAAGCTATGAAAGCGTAACAAGACACTTTTTCTTTAATTACTCAGGTTACTTCTTTAAACCCCGTCTTCTTTTGGCCTCTATAAGGTAAAAAATGCATGGTATTTCCCACGCAACATTCAACTGCAGTCAAACTTAAGCGCTTACGTAGGACTGATTTTTAGAAAACAATGTAATGAATAGGATGTGGTTAACCTGCAGAACATTATCCTACTACCTATGTTTGATAGAATAAACAATAATATTGTTTGTATCATGTTGACTTCAATTCTGTTTTTGGTTGAGTATATCGTATAAGGTTGACACGTTAATAAAAAATGATTCAATCGAAGATTCGACCTTCCATGGATACACAACCATATTGTATAATATACTAAACGGAAACTAGTAATCGCCCACTGCTTTTTATATGATTTTTTACAACCACCATATAACGTTTTTTAATATAGTCACTTGCATTCAAAAATTATAATTACTAATGATTTTGATTGCCGGATATCTATAGCGCTGTGTTAAGCTCTAAACCTTGAATTGGTATCGAATACACTTTGCATGTTTTGAAACGTGTCGGTGTCTACATTTCTAATCTTAAGGTTACATACATGAATGAAAAATGTTCAACGTTACTAAGCAAATTTTAATAAGTAGATATACATTCCCGTTCTGTGGATGAATAAATGTTTACCGTATCCAATTCACTATCAAAATTGAAATGTAGGCTAATTTAAATTTCATACCCAAATAAAATGAATGAGAAATTGACTAACGGGAACCTTAAATTGAAAAAAATGCATGCAAAACATATCATTGCCAGCAAGTCTGGTTTTATGAAAATGTCACATGTCCATGAAAAAAGGCTTGTTCGTAACCATATCATTATCAAAATATATCTGAACTAATACGCATTGGAAATGGAGTCAACGTTCGCATAATTTGTAAAAAATTATAAGTAAGCGGGTATGTGACATCTTAAGATGTGTCACTCAAAACATAATTCTAATCAGCAATAACAGATGTTCCTTGACGGAATAGTTTTCATTTCTTTTATCACAAAAAGACTGCTGTTCATAACTTTCAAGTGAAATTCCAGATGTGCTGAACTTTGGTCTAGGAGAATCTTCTGATAATGCCGTAAACAACAAAATGTACAATGGATTATTTTAACGTTGTATAAATGTTTGTAATTACTTTGTAAATTGAATCACAAGTGCTTGTTAAGCTTATCACTCGTCACCTTATGTTTAATTGTTGACCATGAAGAAACTAGCTGTGATCAAGACGAGATAGGTACTTACATGATAATATGAATGATCGTAGGCCATCATACAAGTGACTATTGAAGAGGGAGTAATATGGACGCAGAGAAAGGGTATCGCAATGTCATGGATATTTCGCATAATATGCATATAGATAGACATACTGAATTTTTTTCAGCAGGTGTTCGACCACGTGGTAGACTTTCTATTCGCACCCAACCATATGGCTTGAAGGATATTGCATAAGCATTGAAATGTGGTGAATAAATTTGCCAAACTGAGTATGATGGTGAAATCCAACATTAGTGTTTCCAAGTATTTAACTAAGGAGAAATTGGAAAAAGACTATTAATATACAGCAATTTTGTAAGCGTTAATGGAAGGACATTACTGTCAGTGATCATCATCAAAATCTAGGTTAGAAGCTTTAATCAAACGAATATTGTAGAGAATGAAGGGAAATGTGATGATGTAGAGTCTAGTGTCCAAATGACAATAGGAAAATGAGATTATCTTTGAGTGATGAACCGCCTTTCCAGTTCATGCAATAATTTAAATGTAATTTAAAACGTGGACAATTCCCTTATAATCCGTAACAAAGAATGATCTTCAATGGAATGGTGAGAGTTTTACATGCAACCATGGGAAAGTATGAAATGATGCTGATAAATGGAGAGAGCTTATGAGTGAAATCGCTGAAAATACAAAGAGGTTATAATTACGAGACGAAAATGAGTTCTCACCATGGATATTGAGCACCTGCATGCAACTGGATGGAAGACCATGAGGTGAACCTAGCGATCTGAAGAGCTCATGACATAACCGCAAGGGAATTCTAGGGTTCTAGGAGACCAGAATGGATGTAATGGTACCAAGGGAAAGGTAACGTTGATCACCTGTACATACCTGGTTATGATTGTACAGGTACGTAGGCGGGGGTGGTTGCGTCCACAGAAACCTCCCTTGGTACGTGATCTCCGTTTGAAGAACCTGGGGTGCGGTATGCCCTTGGCCGTTACTGTTGATCTGGTTGTTCACAGGTGTGGTGGTCTGGAGGACGACGTCCGTCACAGGGTGAACACTGTTGCTGTGTTCCTCCCTCTTCCTCAGTTTGCTGCGAACAAGACGGATTGCAATCATGGTACCGTTACTGCCCACCATTTTTGTCTTGTCTGGGCTCCGTTGTGAGAACTTGAATTAATAACAATTTTGCCGGTTGGTTAAGTCACTGTCCACGAAATGTCTTCCAGCGGTATCACAGCACTTTAGAGTAATCCTTTGGTATGTCTTGGAGTCCGCGCGGGAGCACGAGGCGTGTTTGACTAGAAATACGGAGTCAAGGCGGCGTAACGGCGGAGCATAGAGGGCCTAGCTCTGGGAGCAGAAGCCAAACAACCTCTTGACAGCTCGCTGGCGCGGCTACTATGATCGAGCGGCGAAAGCGGACGCGAGTTTTATAGCCGAGGTGACGCAGCGTGGTACGCGGCTGGAAGACATGGTCGTGGCAGGGTTTAGGGAGGCGCCAATAGCGACACGGCTTGGTGCTCGGTGGGTTCTCACAACGGAACCAAGCGGGGTTGCCAACTCTCAAAATGAGAATCAGGTTAATATCAAAAATCCCCCAAACACATATAAAACAGCAATTTTTCTTAATAAATCGACACCGTCCTGTAACTTGAAGTATTTGAATCACATCCAAAAAAAAATAATCTGGAACAGAATTATTTAAAATAAATATCTGAAAGTCAGCTTTTATCAATTTGTTGGTGTTAGCTCTACGATATGTTTCCATGTAGACGCTTTTTGAATTTCTCGATATCAAATGTAGAGTGGCATTGTTGAAAGCGACCTTTTTACGAATTTTTTTGACACGTTTTTCTTTGTGGCATTACACTTTTCGTGGAATGAGCCCCCTCCAGATTTTTTTTCTGGATACGCCAGTGACAAAAGTTTCTTCAAATTTTTACAGAAGTACCGTGAGATTGCCAATGCAAACAAATCATTCTTGTAACATTTGAAACTTACCCTATTTGTCTGACAAAAAATCTAAGCCACTCTTCGCTACAATGACTGACAGCATGTTCTATTTATGTCTTCCAGATGATGTTTGTTTCTAAACATGCTGAGATTGCGTGGTGCCAACTTAAGGAATACGAAAATGAAAAGAAAAAACAAACGAAACGTCACCTGGAAAACAGATAAATAAAATATATTGTCAAAGTCAGTGTACGGCAGGTCGCCGTTGTGACAGAATCGTTTACAATGAAGAAGATTTTTTCAACACATAAGGTTTCGATTGACCAGAAAAATATGCTGGATTATCGAAAAATGATTCTCTCGTAGGGTCTGCACTTAGTAAATGAAATAATTAGATTATTTGTGTTAAATTAGTAATGTAGGTGATGCTTTAGATGTTCTCACTTGGTGAAACTCATGTATCTTGTAGCTATTCGAATATAGGAAAATTTGCTGTAAAAATTTCTCAGCAAACAACTGAAGAAGTAGCAACACCTTTAGATGTATGACGCTTTCCAAAAATGAAACGCATTTGGCGTATTCTTTAATTCACCGGTTGAGCCACCGGTGCAAGCAATTAACCAATTTTTCTTCTTTTAATTTCCGTCTGAGCGACCGGTTGTACACCAAACTTGTCTATATAGTTTATAGATAAGTTCGGTGTATAAGCGGTCGTTCAGACGGGAATTTTAGTTGCACCGGTGAATTAAAAAATACGCCTATTATGACTTCTCCTGATTTCTATAATGAAACTTGTGTTCTGCAAATTTTAATATATTTTATTTTTTCCTGTTTGAATATAGTTCACTTATCCATTACTTCTCATACAGATACTTTATAAAATGAATTAGTACTGTACTTACTGAAATGGGTATGACTGAACAGCAATACCTATCAAAAATTAAAGGTGATAGGAGATCAAAAACCACCAAAACCAAACAAGTAGCATCTCATTCTTGAAAATGAATATATTTTAAACCCGAAAATGAAATTATGACAGAAATAATAATTATATAAAAGACATGGTCAACATTTTAATAAATACCAATATAAGTAAATGTTATTTTCAGCAATTCCTGATTTTCTTCCGCCAAATGAGACCACTGTTCGCCAAATTTGGCGGAAAATTTGCCAAGTTGACAACACTGCCTGGTGCGTGGTACTGAATTCTGACAACGGAACCAAGGTAGACACCCGCTGCAAGCACATTGCTGATGTTATCGATGGTGTGCAGCAGGCGCCATGCGAGATTTTTTCGACGGGTTTTAGCGATATCGGCGAGGTGAAATTTTGGCGAACGTATCGTATCTCGCCTTCAACATGAATTACTGCGATAAGAATACCTATTAATCTTTAACTGTTCCAATGTTAAACCAGATTCGGGGCAACTTTCGCTGTACGCGCTACATCTCTCTCTCTCTCTCGCTCTCTATTTTTTACAACATTAGTATTTGCAGTGTCTTACATTCTGCCAAAGAAAAAAAATGCCATTTCTTTTACTTCCACCGATATACCATACAAACTTTAATAATAAAGTCTGTACATGAAATGTTGATAAGGTTGATTTCAGAAATATTTTCAGTCCTGTTAAAACAATAACAGTGCTGGGAAAATGTTGACTAATCTCAATATTTCAATTTGATCAAGACCGCATTCACGCATTCATTAACGAAAAAGTTAATTTTCTAATTTTATCCATCGAATTTGCTAAACCTGAACAATATTTCAGAAACTTAGAATCAGTAAATCATTTTGTGGAATTTCTATTTATTTCTGATTGATGAGTTTAATAGGTAAATTTCTCAAGTGAAAACCTTCTATTAATATGCCTACGTATTATACATTTTATACATATAGAGGATGTCTATACCCGGTCACGGACACGCGCATCAATTCAAAGGCACGCTGCTGCACCTGGAGTAGGGTGCAGTGTATTTTGCTCCCCTCCCTTCGGTACCAGACTATAAATACAACGACTTATTATTGCTGGCAAAGCCTTGAATGCTAGGCTAGGCTTTCTTTAAAACAAATATAAATTATTTTTAGGGACTTTCTTTAAATTCAGTTCCTAGAATGAGTCCATATACTTTTTCAAACATACTCCAAAACAGATAATCTTTATCGAAACAAGCCGAATAGGAAGTTTGTACTGAACGGAAGTGAACGAAAATCAATGTTCACTCTTATAAACATTGCTGTATCACAAACCTCGTTTGATAGGGCACTAGAATATACATTTTATGCTTGTTTAACTGTTATACTCTACGGTTTCACTTTTAATTAATTTGTATGCATTTTCAATTTTAATTAGTCATGCATGTATTTGATATCCTTTATAACTCCTGTGCTTTTATTTTGTTGTTTTTTGTGAATTGAGTATTTTACAACTCCTATGCTTTTAATTTGTAGCGTATGTCTTTTGTTCTTTATTCGCCAGGTATTCTATAAATGCGAATTTATAGAATACCATAGCGTTAATACCATTACCTGATGGTCTCGCAAATTAATAAATGAAAAAAAAAATAAAGAGATATGGATTTTTTTTGTTGTTCAGCATTTGCTTTGAGCACCTTTAACCTTTTAACAAATATCTACCCTTTGCGTCTGTAGCAAATAATTCAACCGCTATCGTGCAATTATCCCATCGCCGCATAAAAATCGCATATACGGCAAAAACAACTGCACCAATGTTGTCACCATCGCCATCTCCATGACGACACCCCTGACGGACGCCTCTGACCTGGCCGACGAACGCGCAAAGTGGGGACCACGACGCCGGCGTCTGTCTGGTCGCAGTGCGTGGCGTCGCTGACGACGCCCGAGACGCTAACCGCCTCGTCAGCAACACAGCTGACCAGCTTGCGCGTTGCTTTATAGCTAGAGGGAATAACCGCGCGTCAGGAGATCCGCGACCATCGCGCCTTACAGTTCGGTATGATTAGGCCAATATCTTATACAAGGAGTAAATAGTTTTGGCGATATTATTTTTTTTTGTTGTATCGTTAGATTATTGAATTGATGTTATGGAAGGGCTTAAGCATTTGCCATATTGATAAACGCGTTTGATCGAATATCTCGAAAGCCATCGATCATATGAAAAACAAAATATAGGAACAGTTTTGTAGGGATTTCAATTCTTTATCACTTTGCTTGTAAAAAAAATTGTGATATAGTCAACAGATTACTACAAGTTGAAGGGTAAATGCACATGCGATATTTCCGGTTACGAGGGATGTCTTTTAAGTTTTGCATATAGAAACATAGTAGGCCGCGCGGATCGAACGTCAGTACTGAATCTTAACCTCACTCTTTAGTAAACTTAAATTCAAATTTTTTCAACAATACGTGCAGTGTTCTCACTACAGTGAATTTTTAAGTGTCACCAAGTCATTAGAAAAATGGAACTGAACCTTGAACATTTTCGCGCCATAACTGTCTGTTTTCGGCAACGAAGCGCCACATCAGTCGACAATTTCCCGCTGGTATGGAGAATTCAAACGTGGACGGGTGAGTCTTAGCGACGATCCCAGGGTGGGTGCACCAAAAACGGCAGTCACCCAGGAAAACGTCGATACTGTGCGCAAACTCATCATTGAAGATAGACATATCGCGAGATTGAGGCGTCGTTGAAGATCTCAAAGACCTCAAATCAAAAAATTTTACATGAAGAATTAGGAGTAAGAAAATTAGTTTCTCGTTGGATACCCCACCTGTTGACTGAAGAGCAGAAAGCAGCCTGGCTTAATTGGTGTCAAAAAAGCAGTTGACGTTTTGGATCTGCCAGCAAACGAGTGGAATAAGTGCTTCGAAAATTGGTTCGAGCGCATGCAGATGTGTATTCATCTTCGCGGAGAATACTTCGAAAAACAATAAAGTCATTGAAAACTACCTACCGTGTTGTTTTATTTCCATATGCAAAACTTAAAAGACATAACTCGTATAATGTCTAAACTAAGAATCTAGGAGTAAAGAACACTACTAATTTTTGTAGCGAATAAAATTTGCTAAAAATGGTCTGGTACGTTTTTTCGACACCTTGATGGTTCTTGGGCATTAAGGACGAACAATTGTTACGTTGTTCACGCTATGCACATTACACTTCATAATCATCATAATACCATTTTAAAGTGAATCCAATTTTTTTCACTATGTAAAATTTAATGTAATTCAATAATTTGTGATGTTTGTTTGCATTGTGAAGATGTCACTCACTCCTATCAGTCTGTTTATTGGCGAGATTTTGCCATTGAGTAATTTCAGTAACCGTTGCAGCGATTTCAATTGAGGAGATGTAATAATGCTGGTTTCTGGCATCAGTCCCTTTCCATTAAAATCGTTGGTTGCCCAGGCTACGGGGAGACAAAATTGCCAATAGACAGTTACTTGCAATTTTATGATGACATAAATTATCCGCACGGGTATCATGTAAAAAACCTGCAAAACGTCAAAAAAAAACCTATAAGGAGTCAACTTACAGACTAGGTAGTTTTTACGGCACAAACAGTCATTCCACGTTTGGTCACTAGGATCGTTGTGCACGTCCATCTATGAAGGAATCACTCAACTAACTACACGCATTATTGGTTGCATAGTTTTATAAGGCTGAGTGATCGGTGTCTGTAGTTTTTATCTCTGAGAAGAAAGTTGGTTGAATAACAAGATCGCATCTGGATGATTATGTGTATTGGTCTGCATGTGTATAAAATCAGTGATATTTGCTGTGTGAGAAAATCATTACTGAATATGCTGAATATGACGGGTTATTTATATGTGGTGCTTTCTGAAGAGAGGTTATGTTCAAAGTTATAAATTACGAAATACTGAGGAGAATTACGGGAAATCATCACCGCACCCGCGTTGTGTCTAATTACTGTTAGCATGTATATGGCTTGTAATTCGACAGCGTACAGTAAATATAATTATTTCTTATCTCTCTCATTTTTGAAATTCAGTATATGTAATTTCCAGAATGGATAAGAAAAAGTGGATGTGCAACTCATTTCTAGCTTTGACTCTCAATTAAGTGTATTTGAGACAAGAACCCAATGTAATTATCATCAGCACATACAACTTACTGCTTAGACCTCCAGTAACGCCATCTCAGAAGCAGATTTTACATCACATCAGAGCCAAAGATTGATAACAAGCCTCATGACGTTTAGGCAACAAGTACAACTAAGTGCTAAGTCAACATCTTGGCGAAAAACCTATATAATGTCAAAAAAAAAACAGCATAATGCCAAAAAAACTCGGCATAATGTCACTTTTCAAGATACGTGATATCCGTGCCGAAAATATTACATTTTTGATACTTTGGCGTGACAGTAAAAAAATAGATTCCCTTTAAAATGATATTTTTGATCATAGATAATGATTTATGGAGTTATCCGCACGTGAAAAGATTTTGTATGCTGACACGTACATAGATTTCGAGTTTTTCATATGAATTCTTAACTTTTGCTTCTTATACTTGAAGAACCATCAAGGTTTTGAAACTACGTGAAGGAAAAGTAAAGAGTTTTATTCTCTCTACAAAAGAGGGTAGCAATCTTTATCTGCAAAAGTTGTTAGTTTAGCCATTATACAGGGTGTCCGCAAAGTTGGGGTTTTCCTTTTCAGAAACAACTACCCTTGAAATAACAAAGGTAATGTGTAGTGAAACGACGGCGACCAAGAAAAAAAAATAAAGAAAAAAGTACTCATTCTCCAGTTGACGAGAAGGGCTAAGTACGTCTCTGCCCGAAATCATACCGCTCCAACAGAAAATGAAATCAGCTGATGCGCTACCGAGCAGACGCCGGCAGTGGTGCAGACCAGTAGACCACGAACAGAGGTAACAAATATGACCATCGTGCTGAAACCACATTGATTGTCTTACACTTAATGGCACATCTTCTAACAAGGAAGGCAAAATGTTGCGTAAAAAGTCTAGGTATTGCATCCCGTCCAATCGATTTGGGAGAATAAATGGTCCAATGAGCATACCGTTCACCATGCCAGCCCAAAGATTCACCGAAAATGTTTGTTGAAAATGTGCCCGACGGACAGCGTGCGCATTTTCTACTGACCAAACATGAGTGTTGCGAAAGTTATTCACCCCATTACGCGTGAACGTAGATTCGTCTGTCACCAATATGCACTTCAAAAAGTCCGGATTATTGTCATGTTGATCCAACAACCGCTCACAAAACCGCACTCTTGCTGGAAAATCGTCAGGTTGAAGGGCTTGTACACGTTGGACGTGAAACGGATACAGCCCCTCTTCACGCAGCGTTTGCCACACTTTAGTTTTTGATACTTGCACTTCTCTAGCCACGTCTCTAGTGCTTGTGGTTTTTTGAAACGCAATCGATTATACGGGTTCGTTTACCTCTACAAGTGTGACCGTAACCGTCGGTTGAAGGTTGCATACTGACCTCTGACACACTGACCCCGACCCAGTTCTGTCGTCGGGTTGGGGATGTCGCGGCTACAGGACGGTATTCAGATATTTTTGATGTTGCAGAGCCATTTATCTCGGTTCCCTTAAGACATTGGTGTATATGGTACTAAGAAAAATTGCTTATGTTTTCAAGATCTACACGTCGTGTAAAGGAAAACCCCAACTTTGCGGACACCCTGTATACATATATCATAACATGTAGGTACCCTGTACCCAAAGCTGTACAAATCTTAAACATACAGCACTTTTTCAGAAAAATTTCCCCTACTTATTTATTTTTACATTTCAAGTTAACGAGCTGAAATTCGGGATGATGCAATTGATGGATTTATTCTATATATTGGCGTAAAAATGGCAGTTGAACATACTATATCTCAGATATTCTCTCGTACAACGGTTGGAACATTATGATAGTGACCTCGATCACAGAATATATGCAATCACATTTGATGGCTGGGTTACGTCGGTGAGCATAGAAATATTTAATTAATCATTATTTTTTTAAATATCCTGGCGCGCGTACAACGTGTAGCGTATTTCCAAGGTGAGAAAGAAAAACCTTACACTCACACGTGTATACAGTTAAATCAATTAACAGGCAGGTATTTATACACAAAAGAGTAAAGTTCCTGACTTTTTGAATGTGGTTTGACAATCAGCTAATAGAACAGGAATGAGTGATCATTTTACGACCACGGTTGATAAGTACGATTGTTACGACTTGGGAGTATTTGGCATTTTTAAATTTTGAATCCCGTCTGCTTTTAATGCTGGTTCAGTTGATAGTTCTTATTTTTGAATTTGGGAAAGACCAAAAGTGTTTCACGGTTAAGACTCATTTCGATCTACATATTATATTACTCCTACTATGTACTACTACTACTACTACTACTACTATCGTCTTAATATCAAAAAAAGAACAGTAGTTTCGTTCGAGACAAGCATCTGTTTGCACAATGAGCCGTCTTTCATGTTAGTTTTGTCAAAGGAATATACCATATACGTGAGAAGAACGGATGTACGATGTATTTTTTTAAGGCTACAATTACGTGAGCATTATGCTTCATAATCCCTATGACTATCAGATGTGTACGATGTACCTACTTTATTCATGCATTATTCACATTATCTTATCAAACAATATCATCCTGTTGTTTTGACCCATTATTTGTTGTTAGAAATTAAGGATTATGAAGTTAGCGTCATCCCAGATGTCTATTGCTTCCGGAAAATATTCCATGCACAATTCCATGATGTTTTGGTTACTCTCAGCTTTGGTAAAATCCCTCCTAATTGTTAACTTGCGTTCTTTGATAAGCACGTGATGTGCACGTTTTTGTAAGATTGTTGAAGCAACAACTGTTTGTTATCTTTTTTCTTTCATCTACTGAGACGTTTCAGTAGCCTGAGATATGCTCTCCACGGATGATGCAGTTTATCCTAGTTTTTTGTGTGTTCACGTTGGAAAAAAGATATTTCTTCGTTTCCTGCCAAAAGAATCAGCCAATAGGATTTGATTTTTATTCCGGATACTGATATGACGTGACCATACAAAAAATGGGTGACAATGAGGATTACTTTGGAACATATTCTAGTGACGATTATTGGGGTTCCAAGAACCAGATCTTTTTGATATAAATGAACCAATTTCATGAAAAATACGAACTTAGGATATTGCCATTTGCAAAAACGTATAGGTATAAAGGCTTATTTTAAATATCTAGGAGTAACAATTACATTGCAACAATGCACAAGAACTGACTCCACTACCAAAACACATAATCGTGGACAAACAAGCCTATTGTGGCGCAAGGTGCGCGTACCCTCCATTAGCGTGGTAGATACCTGAACTACTATTTACACTTGGCAGTAACTCCACTTTGAGAGAATGCAGATATAATGAGACTAGTAGTACATATGCTTTATGGGGGTCCGGTTTAGGCTTCCTCCCTCTACAGTTTGGAGGAAAAACATCAATATCCCGTAGAGTAGCACAAATCTCAAAAAACACTACATTATTGATAAAAAGTTTTTGGCAGGTAACATTTTTTTCAACTTCAACTTGAACAAATGCTCCGAGACGGTTCTTGAAACACGAGTTCAACCCGAATTCTGTGTGGAAACGTAATTATAGGCCAGGTTAAAATACATAGAACAATATCACTGGTTTAAAAATTTGCAACACTTCGAACAATTATATTCAACAAAAGTTGGCAGGTCGGTACTAAAAATGCACCCAGGTGAGCTAAAAATAAAAGTTCAAGGTGATTGGACGCCAAGGTAAATTTAAAAATGGCGCTGTCGATACACTCCATTTTAGCTATTTCTGACAGCTTCGCCTTTGTTTCAAGCGATAGCAGGTACAACAAATATTCAATTAGTGAAATTGATAAAACCAAACATTACGAATACCTATATCATAATATGATCAATACTCCTTGAGTGATTCACAAAAAGGAAAACCTGCATGTTTTGGAGTAAAATATATTATTTATTTTGGACATCTGGTACACAATACCTTTCAAAAAGCGCCTACCTCTCTACTTGTTTTTCAGTGATACTGGTGTGTTTGAACGTCAGATAAACATTTTTAAATTTCAATATGACGACACATTAGGATGGATCTTAGCAAGAGGAAAATATTGACCTAACGTTATAAGCGTGCACAACGCTCAACCTTAACAGCATGACAAACCGCTATTTTAAAAGATGGTGGTTTTATTTTCTAGGGTTATAAAGTACCATTAGATGAATAAAATCAATTACTATGACCTCCATTTATTGAAATCTGCAACTGCTACTTTTTATACTGAGATACAGGGCGTCCTCAAAGTTTTGACTTTTTTGTTCTACTATGTTTGTAAAAGTAACAAAACATTTCAAGTACAGTACTGTCAAGTATTGTCCAAAGCTGTCTGGTATACATTCAAAGACACATCGCCGTTGAAAATACGTAAAGGCGTATCTCGAAATTCGGCGGAAATTAGATAGATACTCCAATGTACATTATTTGAACGTTCTTCAAGCCCTGAAATGAAGGCGAATCTCAAAAACGTACTGTTTGCTAGACGTGAAATAAAAAGTAAAGGGCGTTTCTCGAAGTTGACAAAAATAAATTAGGACGTAAGGCGCTTCTCAAGATATGCCTTTAATACAAATCTTTGAGAGGCGGATCTCCGAGTAGTAGTCCGATATTTTTGAATTCATGGTAACCAAAAAAAACCTGTCAAACTATTTTTCGAAGTCGATCATACAGATAAAAATTATAGGGCAATGCCCTCTAAGCGGCAACGAGCAGCTTTCCAAATCACAACTATTAATCGGTCGAATAACGAACTTCGTCCAATATCTTTAGAAAAATATAAAAATTTAATGGCGCTATGAACTGGTCGTACCTCGGTAATAAATTCACCCTAGCACGTCCAATTTCATGCAAATTTACCCCAATAAAGAATTTAGTTAAAATTTTCCACCTTTTCTATTTGCAGTTTGGTTTGGATGACTTATTTATGTGGTTTAAGCCCTTCTGTGTTATTATCGTACTAGTATAGTAGTTCTTGTTCTGTTAAGTCGTTTGAGAATGTTTTCAAAGCCCTTAAAAGCTGTTTTGATAACTTTGTTTTGATTCAGGAAAAACATGTAGAATTCTAATGGTCACTAGCTGCATTTTTTAGAATAAATAGACAATAGGTTTTTGAGATATGCACTATCTTGCATAAGATCCAAGCTGTTTAACCTGCTTTCTATACAACCAATAAGGGACGTACCTTGTAAGTAGATGCAACAGTAATTGTTAATCACGGAACGTCCTAACAAATTATAAAAACATGCAGAAATGTATCCAACATTTGGGAGGTGTATCTTATTAGTCTTGCTTTGTATAAAATAACTGTCAAAAACAAGTCTTGTAAGGTTAGTAATTTTTGACTTACGTTTGAAATAGTATAGCAAATTTCTTTAAAACGCTCTCCTGAAAAATCGTTCAAAACTAGATACGCCTTTACGTATTTTCAACGGCGATATGTACGTTCTGGACGTAGCCAAGCATCAGTGTGGGCTTTTAGAATTGACCAACTTTTCCGAACGAATGCATCAGATTTCTAAGTTCGCACATGTAGAGTTCGTCAGCCATGTTATGTACTAAACATTTCATTTCGCCCTAAACAAAAGAAGAGATCACGAAGGGTCTTGAAAAACGATCTGCATGCAGTCGCGAAGCCTCTGTAGCATTTAAAAGACATTCACCTTGAATTAAAATAATATGGGCAACTACAAATTTGTCAGAGAATCTGTGGCCTTTAAGTCATTTAGTTGGCTTACTAAACCTCTCAATTTGTGAGTAGTTGTTTTTTATTTTTTTGCGCAGTTGTAATTGCATGATACAGTTTATATGTTTTAAAGTGACGGAAGTAATAACAATCGTTGAATTCCATAATCTCATAAAATGATGAACAACAATTACATGAGATAAATTAAGAGGAAAAATAACAAACAATAAATACTGTTTATCGAAAATGAATGTGTTAGGAAATCAGCGCTAAGCTACTTTCGATTTTTGATATAGTATGTAAAAAAAACAACTGTTGGTATATTGGTTGAGTCCGTGAAATTTGCCAAGAAAAAAGTATTCGTTTCGCCTCGATATAATTAACTGAGTGCGAAAATTGTAACCGTCTTGACCTGGATTTTCGCTCGTATCTGACCTATTTCAAAGATTTAATTAAATGAACCTTTAATTAGATAACTTTACTTAAAAAGTGTATTGAAACGCGGCCGATATACGTAATAGAAGTTATACATCAGTATCTGAGGTTCGATTTTGCAATCGCAGGTTAACAAAATTAATCGTTTGATACTATTTCATACATCTTTCGGCACCTTCATGTCCAATAAAATTTATTTTAACAAGATTAAAACAAATGAAGGAAATACCAGTAAACACTAACCAGGTTAAGACTGATCAGAGCACTGTCTCTGGTAGGTACCAAGAAAGAAAAGAAAATTCAACTAACAACAATTTGCTATTCGTTTATCTTTTTGTAGAACATTGAAAATGAGCCATATTTATTTGGATTTCCCTGTATCACTTAGCTGAGCAATCGCGGTACTGATGTATTTCCATGAAATGTCACGTTGCAAACGGTACCACAAAAGTAAATAGGAACTTAACGAATTATGTGTTTCCCCGAGCAAACTCAATAATAATATAAGGAAATGGATTTATACGGGAAAATCTGTTGTCAATCAAAATTCAATGTAAGCATGGAATTATTAGTAACAACAATTAGCGCAATATTTTATATATAGTAAATGACGCTGTATGCTGGAGTTTCCAATTACACTAGCTTATCACATGAATGAACCAATTTTTATCAAGGCATCGAGATATTATAATATGCGTTGTGATTCAAGCGTGTTGCGTACAATCTATACAGGGTAGTTTACAACTTATCCGACAGATTTTAATCACATATGCACCATTACGGAAAAAGTTGATTTCCATAAAAAAAAATGTAATAAAAGTCCAACAGAAATCGAGATAATAAAATAATATGTAATATGCACCACGCTGTTGCATGTGACACTTGTGGGTCGTGTTGGGCTAACTGCCCTGTGCTTATTCCTGGATTTTCTTCCACAAAATAAAAAAATTCATCTTCGGCATTTAAAACGCGTTGTGGGCGAACCCGATCCCCTTCCACTCCACATCTGGGGCGCATATCTCCACTAGCACGTGCATGTAAAACAAATGAACTAAATGTTTCGTGATGTGGTGCCTATTCGGAAATCGGTGTGCATACAAACGAGAAGCCGCTCGCGAATTTTTCCCTGCTTCGCCGTACGCTAAAGCAATGTCCACTAACTTCTCATTAGTGTACACATGTGCCATTTTTATTAATAAATAACTGAAAAAATAAACTCGCAAAATACTTTCTTATTTAATTTCACAAAAATCGACCGTTCTTCACTCAGATCACCCACGAAACAGATTAAACCTTATTTACAGTTCTTATCAGTATGAAAAAAAATCCTGGTATTTTAATATTAATAAATTATTAATGCAGGTTCTAATATCACGACGCTGAACACAAAATACAGATATTTATTTTTCAATTTATTATTGAAACTCAGGTTTATAACTTAATTTTTGTAGGACTTTTATTACATCTTTTTTTGAGAAATCAACTTCTTTCGTGACAGTACAGATGTGGTTAAAATTTGTCGGATAAGTTGTGAAACACCCTGTATAAGATGACAATAGCAACACTTCTAAAGCAGAAAATAAATCTAAAAATGACACAAGAAGTTCCCGCAACAAACAGGGTATCCTTGCCCAGACGGCGAGATACAGGGCGTTAGATATTTATACGCCATCGATGGTACTAATTGGGGATAGACCATAAATATTATTCAAGCAAAGTTGTGGTAGGATGACAATAGAGAGTTTTGACAAATAGCTTTAACATATACATTTCAGTCATTGGATTATAGGTTATCGTTAACATTCTCTATTATTTCCCAAATATATTATATACAATTTTCAGTGTCAAACTTAAACTAACATTATGTTTTGGAATTTTAGCACAAATATTAAAATCAATTCTTCCAATTAGGCCTATGGGCAGATCGATATCAATTCTCGCAATACAAACATTATATTACTACTTCGAAAGGTTGGAAGCAATTGAAAAGGTACTTCTATTGCATGACCAGTAAAGTGTAAAGTTGCGTCTGTGAAAGTTTTTTTTAATCTACGAGAAAAATAAACAGTAAGCGAGGGGTACAGCTATCAACACCAACTGTATTTTTAGAAAAGTCTGCTTCATTTTTTATGTACATGTCACATGGAAACATTGGCAAATTCACCTGGCAAAACACATTTGATGACGTTTGTATTCTCACTGTTTTTTATTATTTTGAGCACTGCCATGAGAGTATCTGCCTGAATCAAAACATACCAAAAACTACACACGCAATCTAATTACAAATGTTTACTGCTGCACAAAATCAATTTAGTTTGCTGTTAATTTTGAAGGTAGAGCTCTCAAGTGATAAAAAGAACTCTAGGAATCGGAGTGTCGCCGACCCTCGAGGAGAAAAAAAATTATGTGTTTAACTTTATATCGGTTAATCACTGATAAAATCTTGAGTGCATTTACATCAAACTGATTCGAGTGTAGGTAAATACTGCGAGCACTATCGCTTTCTTATTGACAGGAGTACTTGCTTCCTAGAATTAAAAACTACGAGTAATACTGAATTTACTTTTATACATTTGATCACTAAAATAACGATGATTGATGCAAACTGATATCCCATTTTTTTTTTAGATTTCAAGTTAACTACCAAGTCACGGTGAATTAACACAACGCCACGATTTATTTGCACCTCCACCCATAAACGAAATAAGTATTGGCAAAAAAATCTGGGGCCGGACCGAAGCTTCGGCATAAAAGAGGTTTTACCAAACATCGGTAATGTTTGGTTTTGTGTGCTTTTTGAGCTTGTGTTTTTTTGCAACAAAGCAGCCCCGCGAACAGAAGCTTAAATGCCAGGACACCGCGGCTGCTATAAAAAGATTAAAGTAAACTTTGTTAATCCGATTTTTGCACTGCCTAAGGCTCGTAGAACTAGGAAACGCCTACTCATGTAGATTGTTTCACAATCTCGATACCTGAGGGACAAAGGAGCGGTCATATCGGCCAGTTCTGGATGCATAGTTCAAGCTTAATCAAAAGTATTGCTGGAGGCTCGCCATTTTTGTAGATTTCTAAATTTTTATTTATTTTGAACGATTTTTATTGCAAAGCGGAACATTTTTGATTTGCAGATTTCGATTTTGTGGTCCTAAATATATATGCAATCCGTACGGACAATCACGTGTCTAAAAATATTAAAAAAATCTCCATCTGACGTTTTTATATGCTTTTTGTTTTTGTACGTTTCTTAAGCGAATGACTGTGTTAAGGTGGAATTCGAATATGGACGTTCACAAGCCCGCACAAGCAAGTTATAAAGTTCCCGCCAAGTGGAAAGGGATTTGTATCGCATACCTTGCACACTTCCGATTCCCCCTACAAGCCAAAAATTGTTCACTTTCGGCTATGTTCAATTAACTTAAAAAGAGGAAATATTGATCTTTTTCGCACAACAAAAACATTTAAAAGAGAGCTCAATATTGCTACTGTGTAAGTTCGAATTTAAAAGTAAATGCTTATTAGGTACTGTTGCGTCTTGTAGAACTTCGGATTTCACTGATGTTTCACTTGAAACTTATAGAGTGTAGTCTGATAGTTTATTTTAGATGAGAAAAAATGTGGATGAAGCACGTTTTTCATGATTTTTTTTCCAAAACACTATTTTTGGCGCTTATTTCCTTCATTATTACCACCGCCATCTACCATATGACGATGACGTCTGTGGATATGTCATATATGAGAGGCGCTTGCCGGCGGTGTTGCCGGATTGGGCTCCGTATTTAGGGAAAAGTATGAAAAGTGGAAAATTTATATACATTTATATGAATTAATGAAACACAAAAACAAAAAACTGAAACAAACAACAGTAGTAAAATTAAAAGCAATTCTAAGTGATTATAACAAAAAAAAAATTTAAACAGTAGCACAACAAAAAAAAACAATTCCTTTATAAAACTCTCTTATTTTGTGTTTTTTATAATCACATGGATTTTATTCCCTGTTATTATTTTTTGTTATCACTTAGAATGTTTTTTATTTCACCCGTTTATTATCTTTTGTTTTTTATAATTACATGGGATAGTTTTTTTTACTACTGTTTTTATATTTAGTTTTTTAAAATCACTTAGACTTGTTTTTTATTTTACTGCTGATTGTACTTTTTGTTTTTTATAATTACATGGAATTGGTTTTTGTTTTACTACTGTTTTTATCTTTTTTTTATAATTATTTACAATTTATCATTTTTTAGCTTACTACTGTAATTTTTTGATTCATTCTTATTAGGAATCACCTTTTATTTTGCTACTGTTGTTTGATTCAGTTTTTATACAAATGTATACAAATTTTCCACTCTTCATATTTTTTCCTAACTGTGGAGCTCAATCCGCAGGCAAGCGCCTTTCATATATGACATATGCACGTCTACGTCATATGGCAGATAACGGAGGAAATAATTGTAGAAAGAACAGCTAAAGATACAGTGTTTTGGGAAAAAAAATTCATGAAAAGCGTGCTTCATTCACACTTTTTTTATTCCTAACTAATCTATCAGACTACCCTCTAGAAGTTTTAAGAGAAAAAACAGTGAAATCCGAAGTGCTACAAGACGCAACAGCACCGCTTATTACAGTCGTTTAAATATATGAATATTTTTTGAATCTTGTCGTAATCAGTTTGAATGAAATAATTAGTTGTTATGGCAATATTCAGTTGGAGTTCATCGAACTGCAAAATTATTATGGTCTAAAAAATGTTTGTGCCGAAAAAGTGTCTTTAAAACCACACAATTTTTCAAAAGATTATGCGGATTTCTGGAAGTTGGCACCAAAGTAAACCTTTCTGGCAATAACTCACTTAGTGATACAATTCTTAAAAAGTTTAGGATCAACACAAATATGTTTTCTAAACCTGAATTATACAAAAAAAAATATATCAATTGAGCAACATATTTGCGCCTTGTTATTTATTATCAACATCGGATTTGACGTCTAACATAAAAAAGTTATTACAACAGAAACATTGTCAGAAATCACATTAAATGAATATTTATTTTATATAAGGATTTGAGATACTTTCGTTCAATTTTGTTTCTTCACATAGCATAAGATTCTTTTTGTTTTATTATTTCAAATAACAATTATTAGATAATTGGATGTTTTACCGCACAAGTTGTAAAAGTAAATAAAATAGAAATCGTCAGAGGTCGCCAGATTTCTCCATTTGGCTCATTTTTAAAAAAAGTTGAGCGGCCTTGCGATATACTTATTATACTAAGTGACATATAAATCCGAACACCCAGTTTAAATGGTTTTATTTTAATAAAATTTTGTATAAGTACTTAATGAAGCATAATAAGTAAATGATAAAAATCTCAAAATAATTGCACTGCTTTAAAGCCCTTTGACCTTTAATAATGTGTGGATGCACCCTGATGTGTTACGCATTCTCCAACGCGCCTAGGCATGCTTCTGATCAGGTGGTCAATGTCCTCCTGTGGTATCGCATTCCAGGCAACCACCAACTCCTCTCGACGTGCTTCTAGAGTCTGAGGAGGACGTTGCAAATTGAGCAATCTCCTACCCATCATATCCCACACGTGCTCAATTGGGGATAAGTCGGGAGATCTTGGTAGCCATGGTAACAATGTGACATCATTATGTTGAAAGAAGTCTATTGTGACTCTTGCAACATGTGGTCGGGCATTATCTTGTTGGAAAGTTGGATCTGCCAGGGTGTCAAGATAGGGTAAAAGATGGGGTTCTAGAACTTCGTGGATATAACGCTGCGCGTTCATGTTACCTCTGATGAAGATTAAAGGTGACCTGGAACCATAAGCTATAGCACCCCAAACCATAACTCCAACAGTGTGATGAACATGTCTTTCAACAAAAAACTGTGGATTCCTGCTTTCACCACGTCGCCTTCTAACCCTGGCAAGACCATCGTGCATGTCTAAACAAAATCGAGACTCGTCACTAAAGACAATACTGTTCCATTCCTGATCCCAGAGTGACCGTTGTCTGCACCACTCAAGGCGATTATGTCGGTGTTCTCGAGTTAAAGGGAGGACCCAGTATGGCCGGTATGAAAACAAGCCAAAACTTCTCATTCGTCGGTAAACACTTCGCATGCCAATAGGTCTTCCGTGTTCTGCAAACCATTCATTTGCAATGGACCTGGTAGTGGAAAAACGGTCCCTTAAGGCCAATAATAATCTTCACGGTCTGTTGTTCTACGGCGGCGTCCAGTGCCCCTTGCTCTTTGCGTACGGCCTTCTCGAAGCCATGCCTGACAGCACCTAACCACAGTGTCTACACTTCTTTGCACTCTAACTGCAATTGCCCGAAAAGAAAGTCCAGCTTCCCGAAGTCCCACTATACGGCCCCTATCAAACTCACTAAGTTGACGAAATCACTTGTTATTTACAGTAAGATAAATACATTCACCAACTTTTATTAAAATAAAACCATTTAAACTGGGTGTTCGGATTTATATGTCACATAGTATATAAAAACATAAATACCTCCTTAGGGGCAATTTATAGCTGTTGAGATTCCAATATTGCCGACAATAATTTCGGGTACTATGACAAACAAAAAACATCTCTTTGAATGATAACACGATCTACATTTACACTTACTTCAGCTTCTTGATCAACTGAGGATACATCTGGCTCTGCCACCATTTTTCCAGCAGCATTTTGGCACATCAAATTGTCCGTATGCACAAAACGACTAACACTTTCTTACTGACACTGAAATGCACCGAAATAATTCGGTCTCGTCTTGACACCCACACCGACGACTACAAAACAGTTCCAAAATCTTTACCAGTTTATCCACGAAAGTTTGATGCCAAAATTGCGATCTCAACTGAGCTGCGTGCTTTATGTAACTAGTCCAGCGCCAGTACGAGATGTGTGAAAACAAAATACTGTCTAGTCGGTGATTTTTTGGATGTTTATACGACGTCGTATTCGAGGTTATAAATATAGATACGATAGGATCAAGTGAAGTTTGCATGTTTACCAAAAAACTTGGACAAGCAATCGTAATATATTATTAACTCATCTTAATGTTCATCATTTTGTTCGGATGCCGATACAAGTTTCTATGGCGAGATATCAAAATACTAACGTTAATTTGAGCATTGGCCTCATTTGCACAGAGTGTTTCCAAAGTAACAGAACTTTAGGGTGTAACAAACGGAAAAATACGCGGATAGTTCAAGCAACTGGAAATACCACTAACAGGCTTAGACTTCATCTACCACGTATGACACAATATAAACAAAGCAGATGTCTTCGATGTACCCTAAATGAGCAAGCCATTATCGTCAATATTTATTCCCTCATCATAGCCGGCGAGGTCGATAACAAGAGGGAGGTCGTTTTGAGAAAAAGAGTCTCGATGAATATACGCGTCCTGTCCCAGTGAATTTGGTCTAACGCCACCAAAACATGATACTCGTATTTGTAAATTTATTTGAGGGCTAATTAAAATTCTATTTCAAATATAATACTTTTGGTTTCTTGAAATGTTTATGGAAAGATAACAAAAGCGACGCGGCGTTTTTATTTCGAAATTGTCTTCTTCGCAAAATTATTTGTGTATAGCAAAATACATGATGGAGACAATTTAAGTTGAATGGTCTGTTTATTATAATAATAATAATAACGTCTTTATTGGATAACCCAGACGGACATAAACAGCGAAGTTTAGCCAATGCTACTCTTACACTTAACTGTTTATGTCGGTTACATCTGATGTTCAAAACATTGAAAAAAAAATATAAGAACAATGAAAAAAAGAACACATATATACCTAAGTAAAAAATACAAATAGACACAATCTATATCTGTAGCAGAAATGCTTATTTAATCAATAGCGAGCAACATGCTTTTAGTATGTTTACGAAAACTTTCCAAAGACATCAAGTTAATACTGTTGTCCAACTGATTATAAAATAGTGCTGCATTATATGTAAATCCTCGTTGGAATAATGCAGAAGTGTGTGGGGTGGTACTGATACTATAGCGATTTCTAACAGCCCTGTCTTGCACTTCGTAATTAAATCTCAACTTAGCTCTTAGATATTCAGGGTTTGATGACAATATTATTTTATGAACTAAAACTGAGAATTTATGTTTAACCAAACTTCCTAACCTAAGCCAGTTAGTTCAATTCCCTATATTTATCACTTACGTGATCGTATTTACGCAACCCATAAATAAAGCGAACACAGTTATTTTGGATGATTTGAAGACGATTTTTGGTCAATTGATCCAAACATGGATAAAAAACGACATCACAGTAACTGAGCATTGACATCACCAAAGATTCGCACAGTTTTTTTCTCAGCTTAAAGTTAAGCAAGTAGCGATTAGAATAAAGAGCCCTAGAACACAGGTAATTTTTTTTCATCAAATTAGCTATTTGGCTGCGGAATCTTAATTTTGTGTCAATTTCCACTCCTAGTACCTCAGCCGTTTGAGTATGCTGTAATGTTATGCCATCAATAGTCAGATGAAAAGAATCTTCGACAGTTTTCCTCTTCTGATCAGAACAAAACAATAACACTTGTGTCTTATCTGGATTAATAGCAAAATTATGTTCCATAGAAAACTGATGTACCTTATCTAAATCAAGCTGTAAAATGTCTGATGAATTTTGCGTATCTGAGGCGTCGAACTGGAATATTATTTGAGTATCGTCAGCAAATGTTTGTATCCCTGAATTGTCAACTGCTTTATGCAGGTCACACGTGTAAATAAAAAGAGCACAGGTCCCAAAATTGAGCCTTGCGGAACTCCTGACGGAATAGTCGTAATATTGGATTGATCGTTATTGATTGCGACACATTGCGTGCGACCGGACAAATAGCTACGGAAAAAACTGACAGCAGCATCATCGAAGCCTATATACCTCAGCTTGGCGCACAAAAGTTTATGATTTATTCGATCGAATGCTTTGGAATAGTCAATTGATACCACTGCTGTTGCTAACTTTTTGTCAACTGCCCTAATAACATTATCACAAAGATCTAACAGCTCCGAGGTGGTACTATGGTGCTTCCTGAAGCCCGATTGACATGACGATATTATTTTAAGTTCCTCTATGTAATGGACAACTTGTTGCTGTATAATTTTTTCCAAAATTTTCGATAGCACCGGCAACAAACTAATGGGTCTAAGATGTTTAAGTTCAGTAGGTTTAGATATTTTAGGGACAGGTATAATTAGAGCCAGCTTCCACAGCTTAGGGTGGTAGCCATTTTCCAAACATGAGTCTATTATGTGGGTGATATGGAAAAAAGTTACGGGAAGACTTACTTAGACCATGGTTAGTGAGAGGGTGTCAATTCCTTTTGCATCTGATTTGATATCTCTGATTGCCTTCAATATTTCCACCGGCTCGACAACTCGCAAAGAAAAGCGATTTCGATTGTCCAATTTGTTGCTGTCATAAAACCGACATACATTTTCTGAGACACTGTCGTAACTATAAACTGACATAAAATAATTGTTAATACTATTTGCATCGGCTAGCTCATCTGCGCTTCGATAAAATAAAGGTAGCCTTTGTAAAACAAATGATAGCATTTCACGTTGCGAGGAAGCTGATTTTTGTCGTTTAAATCAACTTTAAATGCAATGGTGTTGTTAACAATTAAAAGTGGTTCATGGTAGAACTGTTTCTGACGAAATAAGAAAACCAATCATACACTTGCATTTAAAAAGCCAAAATCCTTCCCAAATCGCTGACAGTGTTAACAAATCGAGGTATACAGTTCGAAATATTATTAAATTGATCAAAACGACGGGCGCTGTGGCTCAAACGCGCAGAACTGTCGCCCGCATACCAACTTAATGCGGATTATCAAGGAAAATCGGCGTGCTAATTATAACGATTTGAAAATATTATGGAATCAGGCAACCACAAATAAGTTTTCAAGAGCAACTTGTCACAGAGCTGCTCAAAAACTGGGATTTAAGACTTACAAGGTAGGCTTAATTTTTTTTTGTTACTCGTCTTCCTATGCAAAAAAAGAAGCCCTTACTGACAAAGATTCAGAAGAAAAACAGACTAGCGTGGTCCAAAGAACACAAATTATGGTGTCTAAACCAATGGAACTCCATTATTTCAAGTATGCGTTGGTGATAGTAGGAGTCGTGCCATCAGAACTAAAGAAGAACTGTGTCAGAATGACTGATTAAAAATCTAGTTTCCGGTTTCTGTTATGATTTCGGGATCGATGTCAGCAAGTGGAGAGGAAAACTTACACTCTGTAGAAGGTATTATGAAGTACATTAATGTGCCTCATAACAACTTAATACCCCAAATTGAACAAATGCGTTTAAACAATATTGAATGTATCTTACAACAAAATGATGCCGCTTGCATATACGGCTAAAAAGTAAGAGATTGGATGTTAGAAAACAATATTTCAGTTTTAAAATGGACGTCGAGTAGGCCAGATCTAACGCCGATTGAAACATTGTAGCATATCATGACGGCAAAGAACGCAAGAACCGTTCCAGAAATTTGGAACGGTTTCGAACCAGATGACTGCCAAACTTTAGTTGACACTATGTCAAAACGTATCGAAGCAGTAAGCAGTCGAAAAGGCGATGTAACGCAGTGGCAATTTTCTGCTATTTGGTTTCGTTGATATTTATTATTCAGCATTTTTTTAGTTTGTAAGATATTTTTTTTTGTTTCAAAAACATGTATTTTAGTCTAAAACTAAATAAAAATGTCATATGTTATCAGAAGTACATTTTAGTTTTTAATACGTTTCCGCTTATATGGCCAATTTCATAAAAAACGTATTTTATTATTTCGTTTCTGAGATACAGGGAGTTGAAAGAAAAAAAATGATATATCTATAATATCATAGATATCCTTAGCTCTGACCAGAATAAAATTATTAGGTCGTATATTAGCATTTTTGAGAAAAAATTGCGTCAATGACTTTTTTGTAGTTTTTGTGTTTGTCTTTATTACAAATATTAAGCAACTAAAAGTACAGTTTTGTGTTTTCTTCATATCCAGCTTCGTTTTCGAGAAAAAAGGTAAAAATCACTTTAACCCATTCTAAAAATTTGCAAGTTGTATTTCTGTTATATTGAAGAGGGATTTCAAAATAAGTGGGGCGTTGATATCGCCACTTTTTCTCTATAAAGTGGCATAATTTGAATTTCACTCTGCTTTTTCCCTTCTTGTCCTACTTTAACAATTTTTTTATGAACCTCATATTGGATTTTCATACAATTGAATGGAGCTTATCGGGTAAATTGCTAACAATATAAATGCTTATCTTATTTTGACCAGTTCTGTAAAATTAATCGGTACGTCGACGAATTATCGGAAAAACTATAAATTAAATTTAAGTACAATACTAAATTATGATCAATGAATACGATATTGAGTTAATACAAACAAATAATTTATTTTTGACAGATTAATTTCCGTACCTGCGCAAAACTTATTTTATTCGTTTTAGTAGCCTATTTAAATACTATAAAAGCTTGTTTTTAAAAAGACTTTGATTTACGTTATTTCTCAGAGTCAGTCGAGAATCGAGGTGGAATAACTGAGTATAATTTGGATAGAAGAAGAATATACTATTATTTATACAATGAATGGCAAAAATATCTGAAAACACTCGGTAAATGTCTATAATCACATGGCTGAGCTAGACTCGTATTTGTAAGGTAAATCATCGACCTCCAAGAATAAAGAAATACACATTCCGACTGTAACCGCACGAGGCATAAAAAGTTCTCTTTACAAATTTTGTCACGCGTTCCAAACAGAAACTCAATTCGAAATGTCCACATCCGCAAATGTTAATTACCGGACATTTCTTGTTTAAGGAAAACCTTACTAGATACACTTCAATGTGTTTCCTAGTCAAAAGGAAAAGGACCTTCATACCGTATAACCTTCAGACATCGCATAAAGATGTATACGTTTTTTGAATACATTTATTACTCCAGTTAGATAAATCAATATACAAATTTGCATTTAGCAATTCGGAAAAAAGCTATCTGCATAATTCTTCATTCTAACAATCATATTAGGTTTTCTATAATTATTACCATTATTTAAAATTAAATCCCAAGTACCTATTATTCTTGTCAAACTCTATAAGATCGGAAAGTTGTCAATTCATTTCCAAAAGTATCTCTTGCTATACGGAGTTACTTTCTACTTATTGAGAGCAGTTCTGCTGTCATTTACGTACACTGTCCTGAGATAAAATATTCACGTCGGCGAAATTGAACTTTTCTTTTCCTCTCTTCCATTGGTTGTATTGTTTTTTTAATATCTCTGTATGTGAACTCAAAGGAACTGACTAAATCAAGAAGACTCCTCCTATATTTTTCCTTCAAAATTCCTGTTCAAAATTGTTACTCGTACATTTTTTCTCCGGCTCACCTCTCGTCAACATACAGTAGTAGTCTGTTGTAATGTTTGTCTGCCAATTTTCCTAGTATCTGCTCTTTATAACCATGGTGAGAGTGTAGAAAACATAACTTTATGCATTATTGCATCCTAGTTCACAAAAATTGCTGAGCATATTATTCACTATATTTCCATAATCTGTTAGGGTCTTGCATTAAGTTCCTATGACAGGGCCAACAATAAAGCCCTCTTTGATCTTTGGATCGGAGGGTCTATTTGGGCTGTTTATGGACCAAATCATTTTTGGGTAAAGAACGAATAGTTTTTTACTTTACACTAGATGAACTAATTTCTAACTATAACTTATAGAATTTACGTGATGATTTTTTTGATTATCTAAGTACCTAATACGCACCCAAATTACTAATCAGTTTTTTTTTAAGGAGAAAATCATCGCAAATCTGTGAATCCCGATACGTAGATCAACAGCATCTCGTTCAAAGACCTTTAATTCACACAAAAAATAATACTATGGAGGACGTCATACATAAGCTCAAAAATATTATTCTAAAGCCCTGATAAAGCATATCTGTGGCGTCAGCCATGCGATGTATAGTTTTGTTGTCTAGTTAAAAATGATAAAGAGAATACAAGACATCCATATTTCACCATCAATTAAGTGTCCATCGCAAGTGATGCAATATGAGTCACTTGCGCCGAAATTATAAAAAACACTAATATTTGGATGTAAATGAGATTTATTTCCCACTATCCACTTCGAAACAAAAAGACCATGTTAAGAACTTGAAATGTTTGTGGTGCATCTCCGATTTGTTCTAAATATTATATCATGATTACCATCCGAAGTTCTGTAAAGAAGTGAAAGAAGTTATTAACAATTCCAAATAGTTTTCATTACTTGCATAATACAACATGAAGTTTATCTAAACGTAAACAATATAAATTTATTCAAAAAGTCGACGAACTCAGGAAATATTGAAACTTAGATACGTCTCGTTAAGACATCTAAAAATAAGATCAATTGACTTATGTAATTTGCACAGGCATTCCTCATTGACTAATTTCTCATAAATTTAAGCGTATTGGACGAACTGTTACTGAGGCCTGAGTTAGGAGCTGAAGACCCAGCACAGCATTTTTTTGGACAAAATCCTGAAGACCCTCAACTGTAAGGTTTAATGTCGCTTCAACGATTCTTTAAGTTGGTTCCTCATTGCGCCTTTGGACTCTCAAGAGAGGCCTTAGGTCTAACCGGTCCAAACTGAATGTGTCCAACATGGTTTTTTGTGAGAACTAGAAATAAAGGATAACATTATAATAAAGAACCAAATCTTTCATCAACTGGTGTATTACCGCACTAAATAGTCATCGTACATTGTGTGTTGATTGTAACTATGTTGCGTAATATTAATTATCGCTGATATTTGTATCTACACATTCATCGGAAGTGGAATTCACACAATTACTACGAGCGGTTTCTTGTAGTAGTTCCATGAAGCATGAAGTAACCGAGTATCTGTATACACATATAATCACTTCTTATATCTTTACATAATGCGCAACCTTTCTGTTCCATGGTTTTCTATGTCACTGGGAGCACATATTTGTATACATGGCAATGCTGATATCTTACTTTATTTTACTTTCAGTTACGGAATCTTGTATGCTACCTCATACTTTATACAGGGGCTTCAGTAACCTATTATTCGATACATCATAAGCAAGGGAGAAATTTTAGTAGCAACTGGATAGCCTTGCTGCTTACATACGTATACGCGTTTGGATAACGCTCACATTTAACACATAAGAAGTACCTTGATGGATGAGTAAAATCCATTTTTTTTTCAGTTTATTGCAACTTTTGTAATCCATGCGTGATTATATTAACTCAACATCACCTACTGGGTGTTCATAGTTTATCCTACCTTTGGAAACTTGCACTTCCAAATTCTTACATGAAAAAGCCTTTTCCCACAAATTTTTGTTAGGTGTTGCGTTTCAACACATTCATACACTTCTTTCCAATTCCTCAACGACATTTTGACACCACTGGTCCGACACTGTTCAAGATTTTATTCATACATTCAATTGCAGTTGCAGTTTTTTCTTATATCTTTACATAATGCGCAACCTTTCTGTTCCATGGTTTTCTATGTCACTGGGAGCACATATTTGTATACATGGCAATGCTGATATCTTACTTTATTTTACTTTCAGTTACGAAATCTTGTATGCTACCTCATACTTTATACAGGGGCTCAATAACCTATTATTCGATACGTCATAAGCAAGGGAGAAATTTTAGTAGCAACTGGATAGCCTTGCTGCTTACATACGTATACGCGTTTGGGTAACGCTCACACTTAACACATGAGAAGTCAGTGTATAATAAGTACCTACGTTTACGTGTGTGGTTTTGCTAAAGCTCTCTATTCCATTTTCTAGAAGCACATTGAAAAAGCTGTAGTCTGTTTTTAATCTAAAGTTGAATCGCGGCTAATTTCTTGAGCAGTACACATTCGAAATGATAGCTGCCCAAAAATACACATTGATGCTAGTGATATCTCCTCAGTAGACTTAAACGAGTCTTATTCCTGGCTGGTGTATTTTTAGATGGCCTAAATGGGCTTAATAAATAATGTGGGGGAGCGATAAACAAACGCTTTATTTTAACGGCGCTGATGTACCTATTCGCAATAATTGCGGAAGGAGACTTTCTAGACTCTAATAGCATTCCTGTAATATATCACCCAGTAAAGTGATATGACTTTGGTCTTTTTATGCAAATGCACATACTTTAAAGGGTCACACACGATAGAGGGAATTTTGGAGGTCAATTATTCATTCTAAAAGTTTTCTATTTTTCCACTTTTGATCTCTAGTCAGAAGTTTTCTTAGGTCTAAAGTTATATCCATCACCAAGCTCCGCGACCCCATAATGGTTAAACCGGATAGGTTGTTAAGAGGTAGTTTAACATATTTCTTTATTGTCAGGGATAAAAAAATGGACGTTTTGGAGAATATAACCAGTCAGTATTTTTTCAATCAGTTCTTATAGATTCCAAAGTAAATTTTGACTTAAACACTTGCCTTCGAGAACACAAGAGACGAAATGACTTCAGGTGAAAGGCTACTATTAGTAAACATGTAAATTAGAGCAAATTTATATTCATCAGATTCTAACATGTTGTAAACTGAAGCGCATGGTGAGAGAATAAATAGGCAAAATTGGAGTCAAGTAGAGCGTCTCGATGCTTCCTTTGCTTTGATATCATATGGATTTATATAATAAGATACGACATTCCTGTTACATATACCTAGCATGAAAATTCTCAGTCGAGACTTCAAGTGACTAAATGATACAGTTGCATAATGTACAGACAAGCAAGATTTTTTCTACCGACTAACACTTATTCAAAAAATACTTGATACGTATATGTAATTTTAGGTACGTAATTCTTTTATATATATAAATTTTTAATTTTTATTGGTGTTCAAATCCCATTTATGCTCAGTCCAAACAAATATGAACACCCAACTGCAGCTTCTTTTCGCTTGTCGCTACCACTCTCAAGCATGTATGGCCCGCTGGCCAATAGGAGCGAGCGTATTTGTTTTGGCGGACGTAAATGGGATATGAATATATAATAGTGAAATGTTGCCACCATTATCTGAACAATCACTAAGAGAATGTCCTACATAGGTACATATAATTATATAAAAGATCTTCCTACAAAGTATAAACTACTTACTGGGCAATGCAGTCCTTCAAATATCTCCACAAATATCCATAGAACAGATCCTCAGCGTCACAGTAAATGACTGTTGTATCACAACCTTTACTTAAATTAGTCCTTTTAACCATTTTGTCTAATATTAGCTAACTATCACTACGACTATCACTACCGCAACAACTACAAAACACTCACGTGTCAAACATTAAAACAAAAGGGAACTGCGTATAAACCATCTCCGTTTCCAGTCTTTCAACGGCTTATCCCACAGATTGCAACGCTTATCAATACAAAACTGAACGTGCTAGTATCTCAAAACACAATGAAGCTTCTTTATCTGCCGCCAACTGTATTTAAATCGAGGTAATGTACATAACCACGAGGTGCTAATTTCACATTCAGCTGTAAATCGCTGAATTTATGGATCAGGAACGAAGTCTACGTTTGACTTAATCATAAATTAATCACCGTTATCAATTCGGTTTTGAAATTGTGCCTTTAGGTGTAGCATTTAGGTTGGCGGCGATTCGATCAACGGGACCATAAAGGCATATAGTTCAAATCACGAAAGATGACTATTACGTCATACCGTAAATTGTACTGAAGTAACCAATGGACGTACATCGATGATAAAATCACGATGTCAGGAACATAATGACAACAAATTTATATTATGATTTTGCGAAATAAGGTTATTTCACCGATTATTTTTATTTTCATTTTATTTCATGGTTTTGAGTGCTACATTAATAATAGTTTTAGTGGGGAGTTTTTGTTTTGAAAAAAAAACAGTTATGAGTAGAATACCTTAAGACATGAACACCAAAGACCAAAGTATTATTCGAAAACAACATAACCTGCTTTAACATAACCTAACTATTCATCTTTCAAATATGATCGATCATGCAACATGAAAACATCGTCTATCTTTGTCGGATACATGCAAATTAGCAATACATTTTGTTTAGACAATAAAATTCTGTTTGTCTCTGTCTAACATATCAATCAATATATTCACAAATCGCTGTCGTTTGTCTTTACTACAGACTAAAATGATGACGTAATCGTCATCTTTCGTGATTTCGACTATAGCTGATCCAACACCGAGAAAATCTCTTGTCAAATAGTCCAGGTTAGTGGTGGTAGATATCTCATGAACTGTGATTTAGGAACCATTATTCCTACGTCACGAATGTCACCAGATGCCGTGAAAAGAGTGACGTGATCACGACACGAGATCTAGGTGTATCCCGGAAACGGCGAATGATATATGACGGCGTTAACGTTTGACTAAGCGCTAGCCGCTAATGTCAATAATCGAATACCACCGTAAGATCTAAAGCAGGGCGCATTAAGGAAATGGTCACCTCATCATTTGCAGGACCAGAACCTGCCTTGGTGGTGCCAAAAAGCATAATAAAGAACCAAAGCAAAGAATTGATAAAAAAACAGCACATGGAATATTGGCACTTAGGGTGCAGGCACGGGAAAGAATTTATTTCGGGACCATGTCCAAATACGGCTGCGGAATTGCTCTCAATCAGGAGAAACCAACTCCGTGTAGTTACAGGCCTTCTAAAAGGACATAATGGCCTGGAAGAACATCTGCCCAAAATAGGGCTGTATGCTGGAGAGATCAACGGCAGAAAATGAGGAAAAGGAATAGAAGAATCCTTACATGTCTTATGTGAGTGCAAGGTGCTGTATCACAAAAGAGATCAACTCTTCGGGAAACCAAAACTAGAGCCGCGGAAGTTTTTAATAGTACGGGCAGGGAAACTTGATAAAAGGGCACAGAATGATAGGCTACTGTATTGCATACTGTAAATTACAGGAGCAAGGTATAACAAGCCCAAGACGCTGAAGTGCCATCGGGGACTTTGGTCGCAAAAATACTATGGCCAGCAAGTGATGTCGTGCCTTATAGTCTTTCGTAGTTGGTACCATGCGATTTCATCCCAGTATTTCACTCAGCATATCAGTATAAACAGAATCTCATCATTATTCGAAATTCACGATCACTAACATCAAAAAGTAACGATATCGAAGTAACGATATTGAAGTAACGATATGAGATATCACAGATATTCGAAAATAACAACATTGACCATCTCTAGTCCAGGACCCCTTTGGCCATGTAACAATCCATCATGTGTTGCAGATTACAAAAGGTGAAGGTATTCAGGGGATTTTGACAAACAAAATTACCATTTGTCTGCTGATACGCGCGATTTCAAAATCAACCGAATATGAAGCTTACAGAGATAAACTGGAAGGTGTAAAATATTCATAGGTCGTTTTAGTTTTACCGATTGGAACTAAAAAATTCAGACTAGGTAGAAGGAGCTAGTCAAGGATATTTTTGTCTCCTTATTCCCTTATAGCACTTTTGACATAAGTCAATTTTTGGACAGTTCTGACATTAACTTCGTTGTTTTAGTGATAAGATAATGCTGGTGTTAGACATGCTACTGCTTACTTAGTTTGCAAAGAGCTGCACAAGCTTAATGAAGGTAGATGCCTCTACCGGTAAGTATTATTATTATGTTGACACAACGCTGCAACTCTGATAGGCAATGGTAGACAAATGAGCCAGAAGTGTGCACTAAAACTAGTCAATTTTGGCGAAAAACAATGCAATGTAACGTATAGGCTTAGCTCGTTGTAACCTATTCGAATTCGTTGATTGGACCCATGAAAAAGGATAGTACTTCCATAGTAAGTGCACTTCAAACATAAGCTGTGTGTCTTGTTATATTTCTAGTCTCTTGATGAATAAGTACTCACATATTTCTGTTTAATTCTGGGAGTTTCATTATTTAGCGAATTCTTCCATTTGCAGACTTTCAAATTACTTGTTAATATTCAGGAAAAATATATTTTTATGTGGAATTACCTTGAGCGCAATGGCACAGAAACCAGTGGCGTGCGTAGTTAAACTCTGAAATACACTGTTAAAATTTTACAGCACTGGCCCAGTAATCTAAAAGACAATGGAAAATGTGAATCAAAATGAATGACCTTGAACACCGTGTATCTTAATAACGGTGCCGTAAAATACCTAAGTTTTGAATAAACTGTTTTGTTCAATTTCATGAGGTCCTTTCAATATACAGTATCTGAAACGCATTCCACTAAAAGTCCATTCAACGGACCTGGGTACCGAGGCTTCCGTGTTTTTACTATACTAAGTGACATATAAATCCGAACAGCCAGTTTAAATGGTTTTATTTTAACAAAAGTTGGTGAATGTATTTATCTTACTGTAAATAACAAGTGAAAAAATTTTCAGCCTTATCAGTTGGACATTCCGGTTTTTATACTGCTTTTTTTTAATTCACTAACGCTCTAAAAATGAATATTTCAGCCGCAGTAAAGAATCAACGTTGGCGGATTTTGGTTCTTGACATCCTTTACGATCGGTTACGATGCCTAGAGTACGGAAACCTGTACGATTTCGTCAACTTAGTGAGCTTGATAGGGGCCGTATAGTGGGACTTCGGGAAGCTGGACTTTCTTTTCGGGCAATTGCAGTTAGAGTGCAAAGAAGTGTAGACACTGTGGTTAGGTGTTGTCAGGCATGGCTTCGAGAAGGCCGTACGCAAAGAGCAAGGGGCACTGGACGCCGCCGTAGAACAACAGACCGTGAAGATCGCCGCCTAAGATTATTGGCCTTCAGGGACCGTTTCTCCACTACCAGGTCCATTGCAAATGAATGGTTTGCAGAACACGGAAGACCTATTGGCATGCGAAGTGTTTACCGACGAATGAGAAGTTTTGGCTTGTTTTCATACCGGCCACACTGGGTCCTCCCTTTAACTCAAGAACACCGACGTAATCGCCTTGAGTGGTGCAGACATCGGTCACTCTGGGATCAGGAATGGAACATTGTCTTTATTGACGAGTCTCGATTTTGTTTAGGCATGCACGATGGTCGTGCCAGGGTTAGAAGGCGACGTAGTGAAAGGAGGAATCCGCAGTTTTTTGTTGAAAGACATGTTCATCACACTGTTGGAGTTATGGTTTGGGGTGCTATAGCTTATGGTTCCAGGTCACCTTTAATCTTCATCAGAGGTAACATGAACGCGCAGCGTTATATCCACGGAGTTCTAGAACCCCATCTTTTACCCTATCTTGACACCCTGGCAGATCCAACTTTCCAACAAGATAATGCCCGACCACATGTTGCAAGAGTCACAATAGACTTCTTTCAATATAATGATGTCACATTGTTACCATGGCCACCAAGATGTCCCGACTTATCCCCAATTGAGCACGTGTGGGATATGATGGGAGGAGTTGGTGGTTGCCTGGAATGAGATACCACAGGAGGACATTGACCACCTGATCAGAAGCATGCCTAGGCGCGTTGGAGAATGCGTAGCACATCAGGGTGCATCCACACATTATTAAAGGTCAAAGGGCTTTAAGGTAGTGCAATCGTTTTGAAATTTTTATCATTTACTTATTATGCTTCATTAAGTACTTATACAAAATTTTATTAAAATAAAACCATTTAAACTGGGTACACTTAGTATATATTCTGGAATTATGGAAGTATCTTTCTTCTAAGAAAAGTTATTCCATTTATAATAACACCCTTGTATCTGTTGTATCTGTCATTGAATTAATGCAATTTCAACAACCACGAGGTGCCAGTCACACTCTATTGTTATAATAGCTGGATTTATGGATCACAAGCCGTAAATTAATCACTTTTATCAATATGGTTTTGTAACTGCGCAGGATTTTATGTTTCGAATGATTTGATGTGACATTATAAAAGAGTTACGAAACTTCCACATGTATCGTGTTTTACTCAATAGGAAAATCAGTTGCTCAATGAGTATTGTAAATAGATACTAGGGTTTTTGGACCCGGGTACCCGGGTCGGGTATACGAGTACCCGGGTAATACGTAACGAAAAACCCCAGGGATCAATAAAAATTAAGAAATTTTATTTTTGACCGTAATAAACTACTACTACTACTACTACAACTAAAGTTCATAAGGAAAAAACCTAGAGAAATTTTGTCCGGTGCGAAAAAAACAATATTTAAAATTTGTTTATAAAAATGCAAATTCGTTAAATCCTTTTTGAATAAGATAATTCGAAGATAACTTTCTGGACTATTCGTGTTGCAAAGCTTTGAAATAAGAGTGTGGTCATTTGTCACTCCCATATTTCATTATTTGTTTACATTTTTATTCAGCTATCAACTTTGCAAGACTCACACACGTGGCAGGAGAACTTGGATAGTCACAATCACCGACCAGTCGACCACATTTTGCCGGTTTCTTCTTTATAATTACGCACAGAAAACGAACAACGGGTGAATACGGACACAGTTGAAAATACCTGGGTACTCGGGTATTAAAAAACCCGATACCCGGGTATCTAAACACTCGAAGCACGCGAAAACCCTACCAGACCCCAAACAAATATTCCCGTCGGGAAAACACCATTGCTCATTGGGTAGTAAAACAAAATGAATCTTTAAAATTTGTAATTGAATCGTTCAGTGAAACATCGCGTCCCACATTTTCAATTTTCCGGAGACAACAACAACTGTAACTTAGAAATAAACCAGTTTTAAATTCCTTTTTAGGCTTGATGTAGTATTTGGGTTCTAAAAGATTGAAATTTCGAATAACCTTCACAGTTTGATAATAATAATGTGTTGTACTTACGTTGTTTTAGCAGGAAATAGGGCTAGTAGTATATAACTTTAGCAAAACAATCATAATATTTTTACTTTGCATCTCTTATTGGAAAACACACTTAAATATCGATTTATCAACGCACACGTGTTTTAATTTTGCATGTCATAGTATGTTTAAGGTACATAGTGGAATCCCATGAAGAAGTCAGACTTTCCGTTTTACATCTAAACCGTAAATCGACCATCGTGAAGAAATACATAGTCTTATTTTAAAATTGACATTGTTAGGTGAGTGAGTGTAATTCGATCTTTATCTTTACGAACAATTTAAAGCATATAGCATAAGGACCTTATCAATGTCATGCAAATGAGAAGAATTGGCTCAATTGTTTTGGTAGGAAAGAAGAAAACACTTACGCAATTGTGTTGGTAAAGCAACGAACGTAAATGATTTTTGCACTGAATGAGTTTTAACTCTACATTTTAGACTATTTTTTGTTTCCAAGTGGGGAAAGACCTCATTTTAAATCAATACTCGTATACTTTTATTTGAAATGTATTCGTAACATGATGGTAGAAAGCACTTTGGTGGACCCTTCAAGTGACCTAGTTTTACCAGAATGGTGACAGGGCTGCACCCTCCTCTGTCACACCCTCACTATAAACCTGTTTTTCCCCCATCCATCAATCAGAATTTGAATGGCCTCGTTCGTTAAACCACATTAATTACTCGATGTACAGCTGGGTTTATAATTACGAAAACTTGTTATATTTTTTTAAGATTATTACTCTAAGCAAAGAAGTACTTCTCGCTATTCCACCTGAATAAATCCCAGGTAAGACTAAACCTCAATTCATTTCAAAAAAGCTCTTAGATCATACCATTCGAATTTTTCAAAAATCATTCAAAACCAGGTTAAAACCTGTGCCAGAAATAAATGAGTTTCAAACCCCGTTTTGGGCTTAATACAGCATTTGTGTTGTTAAGGCTGGACATGCCAAATCAGCTTTACAATCCATCAATAATAGTAATGAAAAAAAAATTGAAAAACCTATTTTTGATGTTCATTTACTCTTGAACATTGACTTATGAACATGTCACATGATCCAATTTCGCATGCCTCTGAGGAAAAAAGTTGAAAAAATATGACCTGAATAGTTTATGAGATTGACAAAATGACAGTGATAATACATTGTACGTTAAAAAAGACCACCGACGGGGCAAAGGCGTTAGTAAGCATACAGTACAATATCCGTGGCCTCAACTACAAGATCAAATGCAGATGGCCGAAATGGACATGTTTCCATTCCGTGACCAACCGCAGATAGCGCTGTTTCGTGCTCATTAGTAACTCAGTGTATTATAGGCCTTAGGTCTAGTCGTGGAGACAGACAAAATGGGAAGCAAACAAGTGCGACATCTCTGTGTTTAGCACAAAACCTCGAGCGATTATGGGCTAGAGCATGTAAGCGTCTCTCTATCGCCTTCATATTATGAAATGAGGGCGAACATCAGCCTGACAAATGATTGAACCGGAATGTATTGATTTATGTGGAATATACACAGAATACAGACCAACTTAATAGTGCTTTATTTTTGAGATAATTCCCTTCAAATCGCTCTTAAATGGAATTTGATTCAATTCAATATTGCTCTTATATCAGAGAATCTGTGGACCCGCTCTCACCGTGTACAGTCTCTTACGCACCCAATGCTTTATCCGTGTGTCTAGATCAGCTACTAAATAGTTGAAAGTTTCATTCATGTTCACCTGATCGAGTGCTTAACATGCTTTGGAAAATACATCTATACAGTTCGACAAATAGACAGGCACCAAGCAGAGTTTTCATGCTTAACAGTATTGTAGAATAACGAGTAATTCTTCAACAATGCGATTTTAATTGACACTGAAGCAGCTGTTTCGAGTTCATTTCACACGGACAGGAAACATTCATCGTCACAGTCTTCATCAGCTCCAATTGAAGTAATTTAAAATATACTTTTTGCAAGAGGTCTGCAACTCTACAATAAGCAGAATTAAGACTAGTTTATTCCATTTTCTACTTGCAGGAAATTAGTACACGCCATGTCGCAATACAAACACAATATGGTCGCTGAGTAAATGAAAAATTTGACTTATGGGAAAGTTTACGATTGTCAAAATTGACATAGACATGTCGTCTCAAAGGGAAATATTTCAACGCCGTTTTCTATTGCATTCGCCAATACCAAAATGCGTCGAATGCGACTCCCACAGGAAAGTATCATGAGAATATTTTCTCACAATCTAATTTTCCCCATATTCAAAAATCTAAGGACTTTCTATGATAAACGTTGTCCAGTCCTTGCTCATGCTATATTAAATAGCAAATTCGTTCAGGCCTTTTACTATTTACATCATAATCTAATTTAGAAGGTTTAACATTTTGTGATATTAGCAAAAGAAGAGGTACAGGGTCACCTAATGGCAGATGCACGAGTTCTAAATGCTGACGATAGAGGGTGAAATTCAGAGTGAATGATCCGTAGGATGCAAATTGAATTTTTGGCTAAAATATTTACCACAAATTTTTAAAGCGTACCTACACCAATACATTTCTATGGGAGACGATGGATTACAAATGGAAACAATCACTGAACCTATTTTTATCGAAATCGAATCTATGAGACTGAAACAGAACCACTAAGAGTAGATTTCTAAATACATTTCTGTGTCCTGCTAATGCCTCATAGATGGCGCTAGGATCCGTCACATCCTTTTTGGAGCACCGTACTATGGTTGACTATATTCATCTGTAGTTGCAAACGGGTGGTATTACATGTTAAGTATGTACACAAATATAATTTGCAACTGTTTATGTGCCTCATGATGTCCATAAATAAAGAAAAAACGAAATCTGTGAGACGTGATCCAGACATGCGTCCATTGCAATTAACGCTAGGCGCGTGTGCTTTATTGTTTAAACAAGCAATTAGAAAACAGTGAAAACTCATACATACAAATATTTAATTATAGTTTTATACTTATATTAGTGAAATATAAATCATTTTCTTTCATAATTAATGCAGTAAGCGTGTAATATGGTAACGGCAAAGTAATACGAGCCCCTTTCCACTTCAGTTGGCCCAACTATTGAAATCTTAGTTTTGTTCTTATCAAACACAAATAATAAAAATGTAGCAGGGTGTTATAGGTTTAAAATATGAACAATGAATATTTTGATAATATATAGTAGAAAACACCAACTTTATCACTCCCTAATCAAATTTGCAGCATAAAAATAACACATGTTGCAATTGCAGCATATCGACCTATTTTCATTTCAATGCAAAATAAGTCTATAACGCATAGGTGGCTGTGAAAAATAAAAGCCATGACAATTGTTTTTATTAATCACAGCTATCAGAATACGTTTAAAATAGTTTGGGGTAGTTAAGGTTTGCAAAATGGGTAGAAGAAAGGTTATTAGTGAGATAATTCGGTTATTGATAATTAAATTTTTCAATTCTGGGAAATCAAACTCAGAAATTGCAACTTTGCTAGACTTATCGCGGTACAGTGTGAGAAATATTGTTAGAAGATATAACGTAACTGGTTCAGTTAATATTAAACCACGATATGTGAAAAAAAGTAATATCACAAATGCCGACCGAAGAGCATTAAGAAGAATAATCGTGAAAAGCAAGAATGCCAATTATTTACAGTTAAGTGGTCTGTGGAGTCACGCTGTTGGAAGGAGAATTTCGAGGTCCACAACTCATAGAGAGGCCCACAAACTGGGATTTAGCACTTGCAAGGTAAGTTTTCTTATAAAAAAAAATCAGTAAAAACCCTAAAGTTGCACAGCTTGTTTATAGGCCAAAGAAAAGCCAGTATTAACTCCACTGCAGAAGAAAAATCGGCTTAGATGGGCTAAAGAACATGGACAATGGACACCTCAACAATGGTGTGCAATACAATGGAGTGATGAGGCCCGATTCGAAGTGATGGAAGAATGTTTGACATCCGGCCAAGATTTTGTGTTTCAGCGTGCCATACCTCAAAAACGGCTATAAAATGGATAGAAGAAAATAATGTACCACTTTTGAAATGGGTTTCTAGCAGTCCAGATCTGTCACGTATTGAAACTTTGAGGCACGAGATGAAAAAGGTTCTACGACAACATCCTACTCGTACAATCACCGAACTGAGACAAAAGCTTCAAGAAATATAGGATTGTTTTACACCAAATTTTTGCCAAAACTTGGTTAACACTATGCCCCAAAGAATTTCAGCCGTAATAAAAAATAAAGGTGATGATACCCAATGATAATCTTTCAATTGTTGCTTCGTTAACTTCGCGCATTTATGGCAGATTGTTTATTTTTTCAGATGTTCTATTAGTTATAGGTCTAAGTGATTTCAAACATGTATTTTTTACGACTAGAGTGTATCTAAAATGTTTTTGAGAAAATAAATTGTTTTAGAAGTAAATAGTTTCGCCATGTATAAAGGCATATTTTGCTACAAATCTTGAAGTGGGCCAACTGAAGTGGGAAGGGGCTCGTACTAGTAGAGGTAGTGGGGAGACGAAGGCTGGTAACAATTAGTCCCACCTTTGAATCCCTTTTGCAAAATTCGCGAACTTTGACATTTCAAATTACTTAAAGTACTTAAAATGAAAACAAAACTGGTAATAAACGTTTAAAGTACATATGTTTTGATATATTTAAACGCAAAGATCTCCTAGATGCGATTGACAAGAAATTTGATATATTGGTAACTAACTCATGTTATTTAAGCAACTAGATATAAGTGATATTTCAAAATGGCTTTTTCCTACTAAATCGAGAACAGGAATTGCTACCGTCGATTGTATTCAGAGAATTGCTCTCCGAAAACAGTTAGATAAGAAAGATTGAATTAATGCGTCAATACATTCTGGGTACGTATTATTTCGTTCGAATACACACCTCCTCCCTAACAGAATCAAAACGATAATTCTGAGGTTGAAATACTCGCTGGATTGTTTTGTCAGTATGAATAAATTATAGTAAAGTAGAAAAACAGGATAGAATAATATTTACCGGAAAATCTACAATTGCATTATTAGTCATTGTTTATGTTCATACTATTACGTACAAGATGATAGCTTCACTGCAAATCATGGGTGAATCATGTAGACATTGTAAATCTGGGAAATAAAGAGACTGTTGACTAGGTAAGCAGTGATAACGTCTATTTAGGTTCTGAGGAATGTAATCCACTAAATATTATTGATATACGACTTAGAAAAAAACATGATAATAGTGTAGAATTATGAATAATCTCCTGGGATCCTATCCATTATATCACGAAATGTAGAATTCTGAGCATTCAAATGAGATGACGTTGGTTCGAAATTCGTTTACTGGTACTTCGTTGTTGTTAACAAACAAAAAAAAAACAGCAATTAACGGATAACATCGACATAGTGTTTTTTATACTTGAACCACCACGAAAGCCTAAGGCCTGAATACCCGTGGGACCCGTGGGGCTATAGAGGGATAGAGAGAAAGAACAGATTCTGAAACACATTCTCAATCTGACACAAGATTTCATCTCTCAGTATCCTAAGGTTGGTAATAGTAATTTATCTCAACTGTGACAGAGGGCGAAACCTTATTAAAAACCTCTCTAAATAACATAACGAAGTGTAAGAAAAATAGTAATTAATCTGTTCAACTCATGGTCTCCAATAGAACGGCTCCGACGCAGTGGGTTTCAAGCCATTTACAAGGGTTCAGCTGCTTCGAAACTGACACTCCATTTTTCAATATTTTTGAATGAAATTCATACAGTATGATCAGAAGATAATTACCCAGGCTGCTGTAGGAGCACTTTTTGAAATTCTGTTTTCGCACAAGTTTTATGATGGGTTGAATTGGGCACTTTTTCTGTTCAACTTCGCGATTTTTTTAAAAAGAATCTAATGAAAAAAATGAAAAAGTGGCTCTATAGCACCCTGTGGGGTTTTGTTTTCGGCACACTATGAAAATTTCATTCAAAAATATCAAAAAATAAAGCATCAATTTCGAAGCGCGCAAAAATCTACAGATCCTATTTTGGACTACTGTTTCGTGTTGCCAACACAAGTGTTCCGGCGCAATGTACGGACTAAGATAATTTGGTGGCCTATTTCATATAATATAAAAATTTCTAAAATGAGATGTTATGTTTTTTTAAGTCTACATCACGAAAAACTATATCACCAATCATCAACTTGGAAATTACCGCTCGGATTTTTGTGAAATTTCCACACGGGGTTACTAGTATGCCAAAGCTTTGTAGTTTTAGTCCAATGGCAAGGGTGCTATAGGCAAAAAAGAAAAAGTAACAATTGCTGAAACTCCGTTTTTGACGTTACAGGGTTCCTTATCAGTGAAACACGTTCTATTATTAAGAAGCTTCTGGTCCTAGTGATTACAGGAAACTTAAGTAACGGAAATCCGACGAATCATGTGCTCACGATTTGAAAAAATCGGTACCTGCCCTGTAGGTTTGACACCAAGACCAAACAGATCTATCTGCAACTGCCGACAGTAGGGAAGAATGAATTCTTCACTCCAGTCAAGTATAGGAGAATTTAGCGTGGAACTTTAAAATTATCGATATGTCAAGGAAATATGTTTTTGAGAACGATAATTTGGTAGATTTTATATCTGCATTTTCATTTTAATTTCATGACCCGTGAAATGTACCCATTTCGCCGTTACCTTCAAATTGTGTTCTGCAGTTTGTGATGTTTTTCTGGAAATAAGCAGGACATAATTGCCTAAGGTGCTATCAGAGCTTTTTACAAAATTTTGTCTTTATGCAAGAATTATGGTGGGTTTAAATGCTTGCTATTTGTGGTCAACTTCTTGATATTTTAAAAAGATCCTAGTGGATAAAATCGAAAAAGTGGATCGTTAGCACCCTGTGGACTTTGTCTTTAGCACGCTGAAAGAGTTTCATTTGGAAATAATAAAAATGAAACGTAAGCTGTGAAGTGCAAATCGGTTTTTGGGCGAAATTCGTCTACTGTTTCGTCCTGCTAATCCAAGCGACGCGAAGGTGCGTTTCGACTAAGAAAAAATGTATTCAAATAATTTGATACCTTTAGTAAAATAAATTCAAGAACTCAAATTCAAATTCATTTATTCATGTCAATAAACACAATTATGTTTACAAGGGTCATGTGGTACATGGTAACAATTGCACGAGGGTCATAACAATATCTTATGTCGTCAAAATAAGAGGAAACACTTAGGTAGTTTTAGCAAATCAATAAAAAGGTAGGCTTATACCTGGATTAAGTACATTTCTTTTCTACTCTGTAATAGGTAGATGGAGGCGATGCTGCCAAAAACGGATTTATGCGATCAATAAACAAACCACAAGATTGAACTGCCGTGTCCAATGATTTTTGTATTGCCTTTTTTTATTACCTTACTAGAAAACTCTGTTGGGTATATGATGGAGTTTACTAGAACTTTACATCTTGATGTCTGCCTCCTTCTACAAACTTCACCAAATCGAGACGCTGTCAACCTTATCCTCCGATGAAGGCGTCACAAAGTACAGTCCTGTGATTTGGTGACTTGTTCTTGCTTAGCAACCTCCAAATCAATGTCGTTCTTGTCAGGTTTTTGACAGAATTCGCCATAAAACTATTCATTTTCTTTGGCATTGCTATCCGAATTGTTAGTTATTTTTATATCAGCTTTTTTTGGCCAGAGTTTCTTTTCAAGATTCTTGCGTTTGAGTCTTTGTCCCATTTCAGCGATAAGCGAGGTTGGACTAAGCTTGGAACGCAAATGTATTTGGACCACATAGACAGACCGCTGGGTATTGTGGCTCACTACAGCTGCAGCGCATCTTCCTTGGTATGACCTCTTCTTGCGATAATTTATTCGCTGACTCCCCAATGTATTTTGCGATTATAGAGTTGAACTGCTCCACACTATTGTTGACCTCATCATGAATTAAACTCACTGCATTCGTAATTAAAATGGTCGCATATGAGCGTTTATTGTCCATTATCAACCTTGATAAAAAAAAAGCACTCAAGAACAATCACACCAACAAGAGTACAGCACAACAATTCAACAACACAATATCGACGAGCAGTAACAAGGGGAGAAAAATACTAAATGATCACTTGCTGAGTACCAAAATATTAAACAATTTATAGGCTAGATCGCTAATCGAAATGTGACTCTGTTATTATAAGAATTTACCTTGGTATGCACCCGCGGTCATCCTTTCCTCTTTTAAAGTAGCGCCGACGACCGTCTAGGGCCAGCCCACCCTCGTTTCCTTTTCACCCCCAGTTACCTCAGCAGATGGTGCTCGTGATTTTAGGAGCCCCATTAATGACAAGCTCTTGTTGCATCAAATGACAGTTCGTACACTCTTTGTTTTAATCCTTCTTCAAATACTGAGTGTTTGTCAACACACAAATGGTTTTGCCGTAAAAGTAGTCTTAGTTTAAAGGTCTGCCATGGTAAAGATAGATTGAGCAAATATTTGTCTTCATGGCCAACTTATTGAGGTATAACTTTGCAATATGTAACTAAATTCACTTATTTTCGTTACTTTGTTTTTCGCGTCACCGTCAATCAGTGATGCTCATATAGTTGCATACAGCGTCATCTATGAGGCACTAACATTTTTCCAGTTTTCTAATTATTCCGGAAAGGAGAAACACAGCTGTGACAAATTCTCATAGATACTATCTATATGTCTCTAATTTTTGAACGGCGAATGACAGTATCAGGTTGATTAAATTAATCAGTGCCAATAGCTCCAAGTGTAATTGAATCCATATCAATCCAAAAAATATAAAAATTATAATATTATGTGGTTTTGAGACGCGTAATGCCGCATGTTGACATATCGAGTGTTGATGTTCAAGTGGTTCAACGAATTGCAAGTTTATTATCACACTTCTGGGTATTACGATCAGTTACACAACAAAGCTATAAAATGCTTGTACTTTTTTATGTTTCATGGTATACTGATACAAATCCGCGATTTGCGTCACAGTGTGTGTTGGTGTATCAAAAAAATAAGTACTTATTACGGCAGGAGCGATATCTTTGATGGAAACTAAGTAAACCATGGTCTTAATGAGCCACATTAAGCTGACTGAGGAAACAAACAATTTGATAGTTTACTTTTCCAAAAACCGAGGTTTATGGTGAACATATCCGGTTTACGATTTTTACGTAAGAAAGACGTTGAAACATATTGGTGGGTAGTAAAAATATAAATGCTCTTTCCTGTGAAATAAATATTATTTTCCAAATAATCTGAACTGCAGTATTTTGTAATTCAGTAGAATTACAGTTTACATTTTCAAGGTATAAATGGTACACAGATGAAAGACGTCAAAGTGATCATTGCCGCAACACATGTTTTTTACATAAATATTTCAAACAATTTCTGCTTCAAAATACTTTCCAGTGGCTACTATGAATTTCAAATTATTTTGGAAATCTGTTAGTATAGCGAAATAAAAACATTAGAGGATTTTCAAACATTTACCTCCTGTGGATGAAGACTCGTGTCTGCATGTGATCATTTTGAACCATCGAAGTTAAAAAAATGCCAAACAGGGTTTTCGAATTTTTTCAACATTTAGTTAGAGTTTCCACTGGATACTTTAAAGATCAGGCATATTAAACATTTCAAACTGTATGCATTACTATTTGTGTGCCTAAATGTACATGTCTCCATAAATAGCTATGTGCTGTTAGAATTATTGTATCGGGGGTTATTCCTTAGAGAGGCAGGTCACTTTTGGTATGAGGTACAAGTAGCCTGGAATGAGAAAATCGACAGAAGTTCGTCCAGATGTTTGTCTGTTTGTTTCAATGTCTGGATTTTTATGAAATTTCAATCAATTTCTTACCTAACCCTAAGAGGCATGTATCAAAAAAATTGTTGCAATTCATTATCACTGGGTGCTCTTTTTTATGTCACTTAGTATGTATATGTAAAGTAGATTCAGGAGGCGTTATAAGTACTGGTGCAATATACTTGAATTCATCTTTTAGGTTTTTCTATGAAACTAACTCTTATAACCAGTTATTACGATGCAATGTACAAAGAAGATTAGCTGTAATGCACTATCATTTTTCTAATTACCGTGCTGTCTTTCTTTGCATACTCGTATTATGATACAAATTTCCGGAACCGTCATCATTACGAGAGAATTATTTGATGGAAAATGATTGCGTACCGCCGGGTAATTTGGAATCTTACATATCCAGGTTGTAATAGCTGATTACACACGTTTTTCAATTGCAATTAGAGAGAACAATAGAGACAACGCTGTATTTATGTGCTTATTTGGGGGACGTAAAGGGAGACCATGCCAACAATGGAGTCGTGATGAGAATATTCAATTTTGAATTTTAATATGTTAAATATGCATTAAAAAGGATAATTTGTATATTTCAGACAATGGTGGGAATTAAGTCTGTAGCTGCTTTTATGTAGGGGAAAAGTTGAATAGCTTCTAAGGTGCATAACATGGGATAGGGGTTTGCCTGTTCGGACCATTTGCGTTTAATTACTGTTGATTATTCAATATTCTATATGCCTAAATGTAGTTGGAGTGTTTCCTCCAGAATCGTTTTCAAAATGTAGTAGCAATTCTGCAACAGTAAGAAAAATGTGGTAGACAAATCGAACGACAGAAAACAAGTAGGATAGATTGTTGCTTTAAGACCACCAGAAAAGCTAAAGCATTTTCCAGAGAATAACAAGTTGGAATCAGAGTTTGAAAGCACCATCCTACATAAATATTTTTGCCTATATATTTGAAAAGTTGAAAAATTTAATTCTATACTAAATCTGTACCTAATGCAAAACCTTCCGCATACGTATGGTTGTTCATAACGTAAGGCATTGCTACCAATATCTTTCAAAGTTTAAGGCTATGAATGACACAGTTTCATGCATGATTATGTCCATTGAACTACTAATTGTTGTTTACGATGACGAAAAAAGTGTTAAATATTGAGCGGAAACATTAAGCTATAGACAATTATTCAAGCAAAAAAAATTAATCTCGACTTTTTTAATAGTTATAATTAATGATTATAATAGACATTAGATGGCTGAATGCGTGATAGTTATAGTTTGATAGATCAAACTAAAAAAAGATGATTAACTTTTTGTAGGAAGTCTGACCATTAATTATTACTTTTTTTATAATTACAAAATATGCTTCTATTTTTATATCCCATTTCCTGAATATTAGTGATGCCTGAACGTGTTCGATTTTAGCTATTTCCTCTTCAAGGTAATTGTTTGACATTTTGAAGTACATGAGATCGCGAGTTAGTAGGGTATGTTTCAGGGAAGAATATTTTATATTTTTATAACCTGTTTCTTTTTTATTTTGAACTAGCTGATCCGACAGACGTTGTCCTGTCTTAGCTATGAACTGGAATGAATAATGAATAATAGAAATAAAAGGATAAATATATGGAATATAGGTAATTGTATAGCGAAGTGTTTGTACCGCCATGTGTCTAGCAAAATTCGTTGGCAGCACTGTCACTCCCCCATTAACTTACCTTGAAAGTAGGCATGAAATTATGTGGAATGAATTTTGTTGCGCCAAATGACGTAATTTGAAAGCAACTATTGTATTCCGGGATATGAGTCTGGCCCATTTCTGGAAACCAATAAATGTAGTGACTCTGGTGGTGGTACCAATGGAGTCCAGGCGTTATTGCGGTGAACTAACTTCCACCCTTGTTACTTAGTTTTGAACAAATACTTCTCGAAAAACTCACTGAACAAACTGAAAGCTGGATAAAAGCCCTAATGATTAGAGCTAATCAAATGGATGGACTGTGCACTACCAATTAAATAAAACAATATTTTTCCATCGATAAACACTGTTAAACGATAATATAAATTTGCGGCATGCGTGTCAAGTTCAATGTAGTATATATATATACAGGGTGACTTTGAAGTTGAGTCATTAATTTTCAGATAATGATTGTAGAAGGAAGATAAACCAAAATATGTGTGTAAAAATAAAAAAATAAATAAAAAAAAATGTTACCTTGTTTAATAAAGTATCGTCCCGACAAGTATTTCAGTGCGGACCTGTATTTGATCGTGCGGTCTTGGAGCAGCATGCCCTGACCTGTGAGGTCTTAAGTCACCTGATTCACGAGCCCTTTGTACTACATTAACAAAGGCACGAGGGGTTGGTTGCACTCGATTGAGAAACCGATTCGCATAAATCCGTGATGCATCCGGGAGCATTTTGTAAAAACTGCCCCCCCGTAAATAAGAATCATGTCCACAAGTTCAGCATTTTCGTAAACATGTGCCATTTTTGATTTCGTTTGAGCCACGCAACAAACACTACTATTCACTAACGCGTTATCGACTGACGAAAAACATCGTGATAAACGTTTCAAATTCTTTCGCTTTTTTGTTTCCGATGCGATGAACCGGTCAGGGGGATTATATCCGTTGTCGCCAAACACGAACATATAATATTATTATTGAGACAGGGCGGTACTCAAACTTCCAAAGGGCTATAACTTTGTTACTTTAATTTTACCAGAAAAATGGTAAAGGAAAAAACATTTCTTTTGATCAGATCTACTCACTGTTAAAATAAATGACTCAACTTCGAAGTCACCCTGTATATATATTGAAAAAACAACACTCCAAAAGGCTGAGGATTGGCATTGCTATTTTTAACCGTCGCCTACAGCACAATTACAAAACGAATCAGCAAGTTAAAATTTTTTAAATGTGTTTGGCGACAACGGATATAATCCGCCGTATCGGTTCATCGCGTCGGAAACAAAAAAGCGAAAGAATTTGGAACGATGTTTTTACAATTATTTTATTCATTTGCATACAGTCAGTGTCAGTGAATAGTGTGTTGCGTGGCTCAAACGAAATAAAAAATGACACATGTTTATGCGGATCGGTTTCCCAATCGAGTGCAACCTTTGTTAATGTAGTACAACGGGCTCGTAAATCAGTTGACTTAAGACCTGACAGGGGACCTCACGATCAAATACAGGTCCGCACTGAAATACTTGTCGGGAGGATACTTTATAAAACAAGGTAAAAATTTTTTTTTAATTTTTTTTTTATTTTTACACACATATTTTGGTTTATCTTCCTTTTACAATCATTATCTGAAAATTAATGACTCAACTTCAAAGTCACCCTGTATATATATACTAAGTGACATATAAATCCGAACACCCAGTTTAAATGGTTTTATTTTAATAAAAGTTGGTGAATGTATTTATCATACTGTAAATAACAAGTGAAAACATTTTCAGCCTTATCAGTTGGACATTCCGGTTTTTATACTGCTTTTTTTTAATTCACTAACGGTCTAAAAATGAATATTTCAGCCGCAGTAAAGAATCAACGTTGGCGGATTTTGGTTCTTGACATCCTTTACGATCGGTTACGATGCCTAGAGTACGGAGACCTGTACGATTTCGTCAACTTAGTGAGTTTGATAGGGGCCGTATAGTGGGACTTCGGGAAGCTGGACTTTCTTTTCGGGCAATTGCAGTTAGAGTGCAAAGAAGTGTAGACACTGTGGTTAGGTGTTGTCAGGCATGGCTTCGAGAAGGCCGTACGCAAAGAGCAAGGGGCACTGGACGCCGCCGTAGAACAACAGACCGTGAAGATCGCCGCCTAAGATTATTGGCCTTAAGGGACCGTTTCTCCACTACCAGGTCTATTGCAAATGAATGGTTTGCAGAACACGGAAGACCTATTGGCATGCGAAGTGTTTACCGACGAATGAGAAGTTTTGGGTTGTTTTCATACCGGCCACACTGGGTCCTCCCTTTAACTCGAGAACACCGACGTAATCGCCTTGAGTGGTGCAGACAACGGTCACTCTGGGATCAGGAATGGAACAGTATTGTCTTTAGTGACGAGTCTCGATTTTGTTTAGGCATGCACGATGGTCGTGCCAGGGTTAGAAGGCGACGTGGTGAAAGGAGGAATCCACAGTTTTTTGTTGAAAGACATGTTCATCACACTGTTGGAGTTATGGTTTGGGGTGCTATAGCTTATGGTTCCAGGTCACCTTTAATCTTCATCAGAGGTAACATGAACGCGCAGCGTTATATCCACGAAGTTCTAGAACCCCATATTTTACCCTATCTTGACACCCTGGCAGATCCAACTTTCCAACAAGATAATGCCCGACCACATGTTGCAAGAGTCACAATAGACTTCTTTCAACATAATGATGTCACATTGTTACCATGGCCACCAAGATCTCCCGACTTATCCCCAATTGAGCACGTGTGGGATATGATGGGTAGGAGATCGCTCAATTTGCAACGTCCTCCTCAGACTCTTGAAGCACTTCGAGAGGAGTTGGTGGTTGCCTGGAATAAGATACCACAGGAGGACATTGACCACCTGATCAGAAGCATGCCTAGGCGCGTTGGAGAATGCGTAGCACATCAGGGTGCATCCTCACATTATTAAAGGTCAAAGGGCTTTAAAGCAGTGCAATCATTTTGAAATTCTTATCACTTACTTATTATGCTTCATTAAGTACTTATACAAAATTTTATTAAAATAAAACCATTAAAACTGGGTGTTCGGATTTATATGTCACTTAGTATAGATAAAAAAGTCGACTGTTAATGCTATTTCACTATAAGATACGAATGAACGTTTGAGAGCTACTGATACGTCAACAAAGAAAGAAAAAATGTCGTAAACTATCATAACGGTCATTGGATTCCGTACAGGTTTGCGACTAGGCAAAACTGTTCGATCTTCGCCGTAAAATTTCCTTCGCTGTAATGCTATTACGGTACCACATTATACGGGACATTGCAGTGCTACTGATACTGGTGCTTTAACTGTACTCAGCAAGCGAATTTTAGAATTCAAAGCACTTTCACAGCACAAAAGGAATTTTCATGGAGTTTCAGGAGCATTTATTTTTTATTCCTCCCTCTTCAAAGAACGTATGTATGTTTAAAAATAATGTTCATTTTTAGTGTTTTTGCGGTTTGAGTGCAGATACCATTAGTGATACTTGAACAAAAGTTTAACCAATCCATTATTTCAGTAGCAGCTAAATCACTTTATACAGGGTCCGTCAGAAAGATCGCATGTTTTTCGAATGGGTACATCGAGTCGGCTCTGGTCCCGTGTCGGTCGGGAAGGGCGTGTTGGATAGTGGGAGAAGAGCCGTTTCAGTTGGCAATATGGTTTGGAACGTTAAGCATCGTGTATTCACTGTACGTCAGTACTTTCAAAATGGCGAGTATGTCGTTCCAACGCAACGTGAGTTTCGCGTTCACTTTCGTGTTCCACGTCGTGGGACAGTACCAGACCGTAACACCATTTTGAGATGGGTGGAATCATTCAACACAACAGGTAATGTGATGAAGAAAAAACCGCCAGGACGAAACAGTACTGTTAGAAGAAGGATTTAGTGTTCCATCCTTACAAAATCCAAGTTTGTCAACAACTGTTGCCAGGGGATTATGCACGTGTTAATTTTGCACAGCGCATGAATGAACAGTTGGAAAACAATGACATGACGCTGTTTATGAGTGATGAAGCACATTTTCATTTACATGGATACGTCAATAAACAAAATTGTCGATATTGGTCTCGAGTGAACGCACAACAGTTGCATCAGCACCCCCTGCATACCCCAGAAGTTACAGTTTGATGTGCAGTAGGCCCAAGGGCGCCATATGGCCGACATAGTTTTTTGATTGTACTATTCATTTAAAAAGCATGCGTTCTTTCTGACGGACCCTGTAGATAAGTTGTTGAGGAACATTTTACCAACATTCTCCTTGTAAATAAAGTTTTGGAAATAAATCATAATTTCCGAAAAGCATGAAGTATAGAACTCAAGTATAGTATGAAGTTCTAATTTTCGGTAGTTGAGCTGCTTCACATTACAACATTGTTTCTGATGAAAAGCATAACTGCGCAAATTGACAATGGCGCCAACATATCAGAATTCGGAGACCTGTTATTCAAATGTTTTGAAACCGTTGACGGATTATGTAGATTTAATTGCAGATAGAGTAATAATATTTTTATAACGAATTCATTCACTTAGTTTTCGGAATATAAATGCTGATATGAACATGAGAAAAATTCTTGGATTTTAAAAGTTATAAATTAAAATACAACGTAATACGATTAAGTACCGTTCAAATAAACAATAAATACACTGAAAATAACAGCAGTAACTAGAAAGAATGAAGTTTTAATTGCGCTATCAAAACGAACCTGAGGATACCTCAAATGTCAAAATGCATCAAGCCGTTTAGGCTGTAGCCCGTGAAATAGATATTACAAGTCCACCGTTTTGGTTTTCTAAATTTAAATTTTCCCAGTGCCACTCACACTATCAAGGTGAAACTAGAGACATTTCAAATGTCAAAATCGATCAAGCTGTTACAGCTCTAGCACGAGAAACAGAAACTTCAAATATGAAATTTTCGATTAGGTGTAATCCGGCAGTTTCTGATTCAGATTCTATAAATTTTTAATACACCCAGTATACTCCCAACCTCGATAATTCTACGCACCTATTAAATGTTTCATACATCACAGATTTCCCCGTACATTTGAGCTTAAAACGCGTGTCTGCTTTAACTCTCTGGGTTGAGTGACGTTGCCAGATGGACACTTCTATACAAGGTGTTCGGAAAATAGACGGAGATATTTTAAAGGGCGATTTGTTGTTAAAAAATATGAAAAATAGTTTCTATACACATGGGCCTGGAAATGCAGGGTTTTCAATATACAGGGTGATACATTTAAAAAAAAATAATATCTTGAAAAATATTTGTTCGATTCTGTTGAGATTCGGCAATATGATTTGTTGTATTCAGAGGCTAAATTAGCACTGAATATATTGGAATAATTAGGTCCAGTGGCGTCCCGGGGGCATCTTAACGAATATTATCAGCAAAAAATGCACGCCACTGCCTTTTTTGTATCTTTAATAGTTGTATGATTAGGCATCTAAAAATACAACTTTTTTGTCTCTTGTATTTTTTCGTACCTCACTTCGTTTTCGAGAAAAAAAAAATAAAAAACGTTTTATTGCATTTCACTTGACAAAATTGGTTTATTAATTATTGCTAAAAAAATTAAAAGTGCATTGGAAAACAAAAATAAAAAATTATCCTCTTAATACAATAAATAATATTTCCAAATTTAAACAGAATCTAGTAAATATTTTTTAAGATACGAGGGATGTCTTTTAAGTTTTGCATATGGAAATAAAACAACACGGTCGGTAGTTTTAAATGACTTTATTGTTTTTCGAAGTACTCCACGAAGATTAATACACATCTGCATGCGCTCGAACCAATTTTCGAAGCACTTATTCCACTCGTTTGCTGGCAGATCCAAAACGGCATGTTTGAATGCGTCAACTGCTTCTTATGGTGGCTGGAACCTTTGACCACGCAGTCTGCTTTTAATTTTCGGGAAAGTAAAGAAATCGTTAGGACTTATCGGGATGGAGGATGGTCCAATAATTCCACGTTTTCTTCCGTTAAATACTGCCTTGTTTTTTGGGCTGTGTGCGAGCTTGCATTGTCTTGGTGGAGGATGAATCTTCTTTCGGGGTTGATTTTTCGAAGCTCGGTGATGACTTTTGGCAAACAAATGCTGGTATACCATTCCGCAGTAACAGTTCTTTGCTCATTAAGAGGAATTGTTACAATATAACCCCTTTTGACACAAGTGTCGCGACCATCTTTTTCGAAACACTTCGAGAACGGATGACTTTTGTTGGCTTTTCTTCACCTTGGAACACCCAAACAGCCGACAGTCGTTTATTTTCTGGTTCATAACAGTAAATCCACGATTCATCACGACTAACAATGCTGTACACATTTTTTGAGTTTCCGGAATTTAAACGATCAAGCGTTTTTTGACACCAATTAAGCCATTCTGCTTTCTGCTCTTCAGTCAACAGGTGGGGTATCCAACGAGAAACTAATTTTCTTACTCCTAATTCTTCATGTAAAATTATTTGAATTGACGTCTTTGAGATCTTCAAGGAAGCCTCAATCTCGCGATATGTCACATGTCTATCTTAAATAACGAGTTTGCGCAGAGCATCGACGTTTTCGTGGGTGACTGCCGTTTTTGGTGCACCCACCCTGGGATCGTCGCTAAGACTCACCCGTCCACGTTTGAATTCTCCATACCAACGGGAAATTGTCAACTGATGTGGCGCTTCGTTGCCGAAAACAGACAGTAACTCAGCAAGGCATTCTTGTTGCGATAATTGTCTCTGAAAGTCATTTTTCTAATGACTTGCTGACACTTAAAAATTAACTGTAGTGAGAACACTGCACGTATTGTTGTGAAACTTTGAATTTAAGTTTACTAAAGAGTGAGGTTAAGATTCAGTACTGACGTTTGATCCGCGCGGCCTACTATGTTTCTATATGCAAAACTTACAAGACATCTCTCGTATTAATAAAAAAAAATGTATCACCCTGTATCTTGAAAACTCCGGACCCATGTTTATAGAAACTTTTTTCGTATTTTTTAACAAGGAATCACCGTCTATTTTTCGGACACCCTGTAGACCGGTAAGGCAGGAAAATAATTTCTATAGACTAATTGTATGGACCTGTATGATTTGCTTGACCCATTTCACTTCTCTGTTCTGCATGTTCTCAGAAGGTGTGTTGAACATGAACCAATGAAGACGTAGAGTAGGAAATGCAGAGTCAACCTACTTGACGCCATCTTTTTGAAAAAAGAGTCACGATTCTATCATTGAGGTAGATAGGGATAATAGTGACCAATGGCTAACCTATTTTTAAAAACGCGCGTGTTAGTGAGGAGTTACTAAAGAATAATGACCCAAATTTTGCTAGTCAGCTTTTCAATTCAATTTTCCCTCCATCCCTATTTAAGTTCCAAGAAATTATGCGAGTCCTAAGAATAAATTTTCATATACTTTTGCACTAAAAATGAACACACTCAAAGGCGTGCTTCGTGTCTTATTCGTAGCGATCCTCCTTCAAAATTTGTATGTCTCTATGAATACTAAAAAACTTTATGTTGATTCCGAATCCGGAATTATCAATTGACATTGTTGCATGGGAAACACTCAACAAATTTTCAAAACATGATTTTGATAATTAAATAGATATCTTCGCTTGCGCTAAGCTGACTCTTCTAGAGGATGTGAAACGTTTCGTCCTCGGTTTATTCAAATGCCAGGTTTTTCCCGTCGGCAACAAACGGTGTTGCGACGCATTATTTTCAACAAATACACAATTATAATTTGCTCGTGCAAATTTGTGGGTGAAAGCGGGTGAAAGCTGTTACACAATGCTCTGAAAAGTATGTAACGTCTGTCTATAGGCAAATGGGACCGAGATGGTGTTCTTTCATTTTATATGATAGTTTCACATGAAAATTCTGGAATACGTGAATTTCTCCAGCAGAGACATAACAAGGTGAAAGAAAGTATTTTTTTTTAGTCGAATGAAAACACATCTGACACTGTAAATAAATATCTAATGTATTGATAGTATCTTTATAAATTATGTATCCTTACATTTCATATCGAAACTTTTTCCATATGAATTCTTACAGAAAGGAAATTAAACTTGAAGAAACAAATAGTGAAGCTGAAATTTGAGCCAGAACAAAGCTGATATGCACGCTGACATGGAATTTAGTAGTTATATCCAAGTTGTACCAGGCAACCCTAAATCAACGTATAACGTGTTTCTACATCTCGATTTTTTTCGAGTACTGAAAGGGTTATAGGATATATGGCCCTATAATGTTGATACCTTGTTTGTTGATGTCAGATGTTATCTAAAGGGGCAGCTTTGGAAATTGCGAAAATCACGTGTGTGAAACAAATTATGCAAGGCCGTGATATTATACAGGGTGTCCCGAAAAAAGTGTGCAATATTTTACCAGCGACTTCTAGAGCTTAAAATAGGAAGAAAAGTTCATATAAACATAGGTCGACAAACTTCCCCTAAGGGCGCTACGGTCTTTTAAAGGGGCTGCCCTGAAGATGGTTTTTCCTTAATATTTCCGAAACGTGTGGAGATAAAGACATAAAATTTGGTATTCTAGCCCAGTCTTTTATGCTGGATTTAAAAATATTAACAATTTTAGACAGTTGTGTTTGGAAGCGCATGTAACAGGGTTATTTTAGCCCCAAAATTTTTGTGTGATTCTATTTTTAAAATTCAATTTTAGAATTTGAAAATTTAGGGTTTTCTACATAAAAAAGGTACTCTTATTGAATATCGATAAATTGTGCCATTTTTGAATAAAATCAAACTAAAAAATTTGTCACATGATAGGAAATGTACTGCCAATTTAAATGAATTGTTGAATAATTAGCCATGGCAACGAAAAAGCTAATTTAATAATTGATAAATATTACATAAATACACATTTTTATTGCAACATAGCTAACATTTAGGCAAAAACAAAAGAAATAAAATTTTTCTACGAACGAAATTGAAATTTGTTTGAAAAATAAGACATACAGTTGGATATACTTAAAACTAGCTTTACAATAAGTGTTCAAATAAATTCCCATTTTGTTGGATACAGAGTCTTGCTCGACGAACTAATGATTGCGTAGCCCGAAAAGTGGAAGACCTTTTTCTTCTTATTTCATTTGCAGCCTGATGGATTCTTTGAAGTGAATCTTCTTGAGTATTTACTTCAGTCGAGTAAACTAGGTCTTTTAATGGCCCCCAAAAATAGAAATCCAATGGATTTAGGTCAGGTGAACGTGGCGGCCACGCTATAGGACCTCCTCGGCCTAACCACCTGTCTGGAAAATTGACATTCAACCAATTTCGAACATTGCGTCCAAAATGTGCAGGGGCGCCATCATGTTGATAAAACATATTTTCTTGAAACTGCTGGCGCACATAAAATCGTATTATATCCATGAGCTCATTCTGAAGAAATTTCAGATACACCTCTGAATTAAGACGCTAGATCCCCAATTACTCCTGCCCATAAGTTCCATGAAAATCTATGTTGGAAATTTGTACGGCGAACAACTTTTGGATTTTCATCTGACCAGTGATGCATGTTATGGAAATTAAAAGCACCATTTCTAGTAAATATTGACTCATCCGACTATAATATTCTAGGAAGTGTTTTCATTTGCTAATATCTACTGGCAAAACTCGATTCCTGGTAAAAAATCTGCCTCCGTTACATGCTGCACCCGTTTAAAATGATAAGGATGTAATCCTTGCATTCTTGTCATTCTTCCTTTCTAAAATTGTTATTTTTAGGATAACTATTAAATACGTATTCATAAATTTTTCTTACTATTGATCGAGGTATATCCATAATTTCTGAAACATTTCGTATGCTTATTTGCGGATTATTTTCAAACATATTTAAAGCAATATCCATACGATGATTTCCCAGTGGCCTTCCTGAGCCCTGCATGCGCCGAAAACTTACATGGTTTGACAAATTCCGGTGAATATCAGTAAACATTCGACGTCCAGGTACTATGCGATTGGGAAATCTTCTTTGAAATTCTCTTACGGCGTACACAAAATGCATGTCAGTCAGTTCTCTGTCTGTAAATCTTGGCATTTTAAATCGATTTAATAAAAATTTTGATTTTAATCTAGTAACTTTACACTGCTAACAATGTCAGCTTAACATCAAGACAAGTCATAACAAATCAAAACAACTTTTGTTTGCAGTCATGGCTAACTATGTATAATCAACAATTCATTTAAATTCGCAGTACATTCCCTATCATGTGACAATTTTTTTAGTTTGATTTTATTAAAAAATGGCACAATTCATCGATATTCAATAAAAGTACCTTATTTATGTAGAAAACCCTAAATTTTCAAATTCTAAAATTGAATTTCAAAAATAGAATCACACAAAAATGTTGGGGCTAAAATAACCTGAGTCTGTCCCTGTTACATACGCTTCCAAACAAAACTGTCTAAAATTGTTAATATTTTTAAATCCAGCATAAAAAACTAGGTTTTTATGTCTTTATCTCAACTCATTTCGGAAATATTAAGGAAAAACCATCTTCAGGGGAGCCCCTTTAAAAGACCGTAGCGCCCTTAGGGGACGTTTGTCGACCTATGTTTATATAAACTTTTCTTCCTATTTTAAGCTCTAGAAACCGCTGGTAGAATATTTCACACTTTTTTCGGGACACCCTGTATAGTAGTTGTCAGCAGACTCGGTCGATATCGAACGATATTCAGAGTTAAACGCTCTACACACACAACGATTGCGATGTAAAATCAACAGATTATTTATTTATTCATATTTATTTATTGAAATCCACCACCAACAGCGTTAACCAATCATGAAAAAAAACATATAGAAATACAACGAAAACTAAAAACTAAATTATTTCACTGCAAACTCTCTGAATATTTGATATACTTGTATTGAACAAGTCAAATGTACTCTGTAGACTATTATAACATGAACACATCGAGTACAAAGGTGAGTGCAACAATAAGTTAGTTCATGGGGTAGGTAGGTAAAAAGTGAGTGTATTGCGAGTAACAAATTTTGGAGCATTAAATTTATTCTGTGCTAGAAATGATGGACAATCGTAACTGCTATGCACTACTTTCTGCAGGAATATTAGCGAGTGACTCTTTCTTCTGTTATCAAGAGTGTAAACTTGTGCTTATGTAAAAGGTCTTTCAGTGGGACCCCAATAGGTGGGTACGTACCGTCAATTTTGAATGAAAGAAATTTCAGAAATTTCCGTTGAATCTTCTCCAGAGAGCCACAAGTTGTAACATAGCATGGATTTCATATTAGCCGTCCATATTCTAATTTAGACAGTATGAATGAATTATAAAGCATAATCATCGCATCTTTGTTACTTAATTCCTTTGAGTTACGTATTACAAATCCTAATAATCTGTTGACAGCATTAATAAGGTACTCAATATGAGGATTGAAGCTAAGTGACATGTCAAAAATCACACCCAGGTCCTTGCATTCTTTTACTCTCAGCAGAGAATGTTTGCCAATTTTGTAGTCAAATGCAGTAATATCTAGCTTTCTGGTGTAAGACATAACACTACATTTACTGTAGTTGATTTTAGGTCGATTTACAGCACACCATTTAAATATTTTGGCCAGGTCTTTTTGTAAGCGAGCACAGGCAGTGCTGCAGTCGACATTGGAAAAAATTTCAGATCATCCGCATAGATTGAGTGCTGTCGATGTCGCTAACAATGTCGTTTATGAACAGTATGAAATGCAAAGGACCTAAGCAGGAGCCTTGAGGTACCCCTGAGGTTGGGAAGAATTCAATGGATTTGACACCCTCATATTCAACATGCAAATAAGATAAGGCGAAACATCCAGAAGGAAACATGCCATAATTTGATGATCTGCTGCACCACGATGCACTGCACTGTGTATAGGAAAAATTGCAGTACTGCAAGCAGTACGATTTTTGATACTACCTACTGTTCAATAAGCAGTACGATAAATCCTTACGTGTATAGGCCGTTTTACAGCTAAAACCATTCTTCACGCAGCGGTACATCTGAGGCAAAGGTTACCCGGTCACTTCAGTATTTAGAGTAGTCGGTACTATCAGTACATATTGATGATTCCGTCAATAACAGTGGATTTCTACTTAAGTTTATAACGTTTCCTTTCGATAAAGTGTGCAGGTTCCGTGTTTGAAATACCCTTCTCTATCCCACGCTGATTTTGCCCCCAAAACAGAATGAAATATCTGTCATTATGTGCCTCGTATTATCATCTGTCAATGCAAAATTTGGTTTTGTTTTGAGACCCTTCACAATTCGAATTCACAAATATCAATTGATAACACTAGCACCAGCTTCTCCAAGTCGGGTAACATCTGTGCACCGAGTGCTAAAATAGTTCAAGGTTCAAAGACTTGACATTCAAGCGTCTTGACTTGACATCAAGTAAAGTTCAGGTCATGCATTATATATTAGCAATCTGATATCGAGCAAAGTAGTTTTTACGTCTGTCAAGCACTTGAACAGCAGTCGTAGAAATAGTCTGTATATTACTTGATATTTTTTTTAATATAAATATGAGTAGATTTTATATACTCGTACACAACGGAGAGACTTTATTTGACACAAGTTTTAGAGAAAAAAATACATATTGAACAAAATAATTTGTTCATCGTTTAACCAATAACAGTCCGATAAAACTGTAAACTCAAGTAGAGAAAAACATTTCTTCATCAGCTGATACAAAAAAAAATATCTAAATTAGCTCTTGATTCGCTTACTGACCGGATTTTTAACTACACTCTTATGCCATAATAATTATTTTTAAGTTAGTTCAAAGGGCATTTTATAGCAAAATTAGTTTACCATCCGCTTCGTTTCAAAATGTCTATAGTAACATATGTTTTTCAAATATCGTAGCGCATTTGTCCAATACGAAATGTGTGAATATTGTTAGAAGAAAAACACGTAACCTTTCAATTTCGCATAAAATAACATTTATCTCTTCGGAATGGTTTGTGATTCATATATTCAAGGGAAACTCGTGTATTTTGCTACTAAATGCTCTTTGAACGAACCCTGTATATTGCTCAATAAACTAGAAGTGATGGCTTGAAAACAGGTGTTTTTGGGATAAACAATTGGAAATTTTCAAAAACTACTTGAGAAACTCGTGTATTTTGCTACTAAATGCTCTTTGAACGAACCCTGTATATTGCTCAATAAACTAGAAGTGATGGCTTGAAAACAAGTGTTTTTGGGATAAACAATTGGTTATTCTCAAAAACTACTTGAGAAAAATACTGTTTTTTTGTTTTTATTTAGAAGCATGGATCCTACGGAAGCAGTTGCGTGAAGTTATCGTCGCATCACCAAGTGCGAAAACCTGCATTTTACCGCGTTTTTCGGCCATAACATTTTTGCTATTAATCGGATATTTTTACGTGTAGTCTCATTTTGTAGGACTCATAAACACCTAGAAATCTTATTGGACAAGTTTTTTCGTTTGAATCTCTAAAAACACGTTTTCTCATTCTTTGTTGTCGAAGAAAAAATTTTCCCCCAAAAATTGGTGTACCCATTTTATGCGTCCATGCTTTAAATACCTCCTCGAACAACTTGCATCAATAAAACCCAACTTTACAATTATTTCGGGGAAATTTGCTAACATGATTAGACTAAATCCTGGAGTTATCTACCCACAGTGTTAGCATGGCCAATAATTGCAGTCATTTAGGCTACTCGGTCAGTAAATATCATCGGATATTGTAATGACGGATCACATTATTACTTCACTGAATCCCAAAATCAATAAAGGCTTTCCGATTTTAATACCAACATTGAACCGAAACATGTTTGGTGAGCGGAGATCAAAACATCAGAAGATAGGCAGACAGGGACAGACAAATATGCTGTAATGAATGAATAAGACTGTTTATGCATGCTCAAGGTTCCGACTACAATCTATGACGCTTATAATGACACTTTCGTTATCATGTTACTTCACTGTGCTTACCAGCTCTGTTTGGCATTTGGATAAAAAATCTTAGTGTACTTAGATACGCATGTTTGGATGATTATCATGCAAGAGGTTCAACTTTTTTTACTGCTTCCCAATTTTTCCATAAAATCATGCGAGGATAGTGTGATCTGCTACAAACGTATTAGCAGAGTTACCAGGTATTGTCACTTACAATAGGTGATAAGTGGCATTCGAAAAATTTTACTGGTTAACACCGGACGCTGCTTGGTATTGAATCAGTGTGGGATTTGCAAACAAATTCGATACGAACAACTTATTAACATATTTCACGTGCGTCCATGGTCTATGTAGATTTTAAAGTTGACCATAAAGAAATAGAGGGACACCCTAATAATATGATCAAAAACAATAAACGCAGACATGGGCGGCCGCATGGTAGTGCCAGGGGAGGCCATGCCTCTCCCCCTGAGGATCTTATTATTTAACATGATTTGAGTACAAGTTTTTGATTTTTAGGACTTTTCCCCCACCCCAGAGAAAAATTGCTACACTCCGTTCGTCAAATAGGTTTTAAGGCAGAAGCACGTGTACCCTTCAAAAAGTTTTTATGGGCAACTTGCACAAAAATTTGTCCGTTGCCGATGTTCGGCCCCCCTGAAAGAAATTCTTGCGGGCGCCATTGGTTAAACTCAGGAATTCATTCATTCAGAAGACAAAGAGCAATAATAATATACATTTACTATACGTAGTCGTCATATATTATGAAATTATAACACAATATTTACGAAGTTACTCGTGTGCAAACATAAATGCTCCGGGTTGGGGTCGTTCCTTGTCTTTTTTACAATGACTAAATTTAACTTTCAAAACTAAATTACTTGAGGCCAATAATTCCAGATTAAGCTTCGCAGGACCCGGATAAAGACTATTAAAAATCCTACACAAAGTAACGTTGGTTGAAAAAATGATCCATTTCGACTCTCACTGCACTAACAATACCATATGCGCAAACTGATAGCTATGGACACCCAGCATGCGTTCTAGTGGTTCTAACAGCTGTACAAATGATTAAAATTGCAATGACACGTTAGAAAGCTGGAAGGGGACTTCGTAATAACGTGCTTGTGTCAGGTTTCGCTCCCCCCGTTATTAGTGTAACTAAGCCGAGATTGTGACCGAAAATAAAAAAGATAATATCATCATGAAACTGTTGGTGTGACAGTTCTTGACTCTAGCCAGTTGCCAATAACGTCATGAAAACAGAACAAGCGGTCATTTTAAGAGGCTATCAAATTCAGTACTACTGAAAGTCTTTCTAAATGTTGTATATGTGAATCCTGTTTGGCTGAATGCAGCACACCTTCTCATTTCATTTTTGTTTTTTATTTATAAATATTCCGTAAGCTATTTGTTGATATTGCAGGAACATTAATTTGGAATTAGGAAGAGCATCTGAAATTAGTATTCATCCGTTTTTAGCTGTCAATAATATAGATAATAAAATATAAAAGATGCAAGCTATGAACTATGCTATATACTTAACAACACAACCATGAATGCTCCCAAATTCTGTAGATTTTTCATGACATCACTGATAGTATACATTAGGATGGTTTTTGTCATCAATTCGCAGTTTTGCAAGAATTCTTAGTATTTCCGACCAGGATCTTCAATTTGTTTTCCTTTCATATCTATATACGATCTGCACCCAAATATCAATTAAAAATTCACTAACCATAAAAATGGGTATAAAAACCATTGATTCGATCCCCCTGATTTATATGACTGAGAAGGAGCTTTGAAGATACGTTAAACACCTAAAATATACGTTAAATACCTCAAAAGTATAAATGATTAACTTTGAAAGCTTCCCAGCTCGCCATTTTAAAAGATAGTGACTTTATATTTAGGGTTGAATAATCATTCCAGATGCTTTTCCCAGTTCTACTAACCACGGAGCCCCAAAAATTGACGCATGACTGCGGGCCCAGCGATTAAAGTGAGTACGAGCTACTGCGCATGCGCAAGGTATCTGAGGTTATCGTGCGAGATCCGACTCCTTGAATCTGCAGGTATGTTTTTTATTAAACTTAATTTTTATCAATGATTAATTGAAGCAGAATAAATTAAAGTAGGATTGCTCTTGCCAGGCAATAAACAGATATCTGCAGACAAGCGGCCGAATTTTGGACTAAGGAAAGTGTTTCTATGTCGGATCTGTCAGAGCTCAGCGTTGCCAGAACAAGCACAAAAATCGCCAGAATTGATACTTCTTCAAATCACAGTTAATGGAAAGGGGTAGGTTTGGTTCAAAGAGCGGGGGCGGGGGGTGCTTTCTATTTGCGAAATGTCTGATTTGCTCCAGAACCTTATATCCGCCAAAATAAAAACTCCCGCAAATTTGGAGAAAATCCGTCAATATGGCACCACTGGTATTCCAGTCTGAGTTCTGGGTTCTGGGGTCCTATTTCGTGAAGTCGTTCTTCAGATTGAGATATAGAACTATTTGCGAAGATAACTTTACGACTGTGGTGCCAGGTAAGATATAAACTGGATCATATCTACAGAATTTATCTTTCTGCTATGGAGGATGGATCTGATCCGTGGACTTGGTGTGGTTAGATATTGTTAAAATATTTGATTTGTTCGATCCAAATCTCCGTTTTTACTTGGCTCACTGGTTTGGTTCGCTGGATTTAGATATTTCGCATAAAATCTGCATGGCTACTCTGCGTATCAATAATTCGCTTAAATTTGAGATCGGATGCGTTTAAGTACTGTTGAAATGATTTTGATATGATGGTTTTGATGCAGATTTTGGTGTGTTTTATTTCTGATGGCTCTAAATTTGTTTTTCTGTTTTTTGACCATAGTGAGAGTTTACGGTTAGATGGTAAGAACGATGCCAATTGGACACGTTTTACAGAAGAAGAAATGCAACTCACCCAATATGGCCAAACAGATGCAAGTGCAAGGGCATCTTATTGAAATCTCAACGACCAAATCACAGATTTTCACAATCTTTTCAGGGCCAAGAGCACACCGACGCGATGGATACACCTCATTCAAACATACCGATATCTAACTAAGAACACGTTCTTGGCTCCCAGGCACATACTGTATGTCTTTGTTTGTATGGTTTTTTATTTTGTATTTACATCTAATATTACATTCAGAAATATTTTTATTCTGTCTGTGACAGAAATATGGAGGATTTATTTATTATGTCACGTTTTACCTGGTAAGTTATCCATACTCTTATCATGTTGTCATATCATGCAACACGGAAAACGATAGCAAGAACCGCATCAAGTAGATCGACTGGATATTTACTCTCGATAACAAATTTTTATGCTCTATGAAAGGTGGAACAAATAACAGTGACAACGAATTGGAAATCGTTTTTGAAACATCAAGATTTATCTAATGACTTTCTAACACGCCATATCGGCAATAAATGCTTTTTATCAAAATTCAACTGTATGCCAGCAAACGTGGATCTTTCTAGTACCATGTTACGAGAACCTTCGATCAACCTTGCACTATTGTTTTGAGTAAGAGGAAGAAGAGATATGATGTAGCGATACAGGATCATTTGCGCATTTAATGTCAAGCATTTATTACAAAAAATACAGAAACATTACATAATAAGAACGCACTCTTCGCTATGACGAACGTAGTCATCCATTCGCTAAAACCCAATCGACATTGTTTTTCTTTAATTAAATGTCGAAAACTGGCGTTTTCTGACATAATTCTGCTGTAGATTGGAAACATTCTGGCGAGTAAAGATTACCTATAATCTGAAGCTTGCTTAATTTATACTTCAATTATAACTCCAAATTACTCATGACAATAGGTGAAACAAAATCTAATTTCTGAATGTTGTTAAGTAAAGCAAAAACCGTATTTCAGTTATTCTAGAACGCCCATTTTGTGATACAATACAAACATATCGGGTGTTTCAAATTCGACTTTCACCACTGAGATCTCTAAAACGGTAAAAAATACGAAGTCGGGCAAAGTTGGGCATTTGGGTAATTAAAAAATTGGCACTCTCAATAGCACATTGCTGGTATACATATTAATGTATATTACGTTACACATTTTTCAAATCAGAAAAAACTCTATTCACCTGTGCGAAAATCCGATAAGAAAAACTAGACAAAAGACGAAATGACATATTGAAATTCTAATCATGCTACTTTTTATATGGAAAAACGTGCCAGTATTAATGTGTAAATTTTGAAATCCTACCTAAATAAAGTCAGGAAAAAAGATTACGGCTGGGAAAATCCGATATTTTGTTGCATCTCTGGAAATATTCTGAATTGTGAAACTTTGTAAGTGCCATTTTCTTAGTTACCTGACTTCGTATCAGTTACCGTCTCCGAGGTCTCGGCGAGAGTCGAATTTGGAACACCTTGTATATGAGTATCGAAACATTCAGGTCTACACTATACGATTACTGCCACTAGCTGTATAAGAAAACACTTGAACATTCTACATAGTTCTTAGAAGCAATGGAAGCTGGAGTCCCGAGGGATGAGTTTGGCGAAAACGTCATTTTGACGTTCCAAATATCCAAATGGAAATTCTGAACTGTTTCTGACCTGTCTTGACATTTCCAGGATTTTGCAAAAGTGTATTGTTCTGAACTAGATAATAATAATTCCTCCTGCATACTGAAGATAAAAAACCTGCTCTATATCTCCAGGAATGTTTTCCAATGTGCAGCAAAATGTTTGTTTGTAAATACTAACAATGTATACTCACCTTATCGTGACCGCCAATAAGACAATTATGACACCAACCATAAACATAGCAACACACACCCCGCCAATCATGTACAAGCTCTCGTTCGGTGCATCTGAAACAAAAGAAAAACAATGAATTGTCTGAAACCTGTAGGAAAGTGCTCTGCACTTTCTTTGACTATGTATTTGTGTTCCATACAATTTCGGATGAATGTGGTATCTACAACTAAAAACATTTTGGTGATCTAACATACCGACATTTATATTCGTTCCTAATATTGATGTCATCTCTGATATCATGGAAAATAAAAAAACATGGAGGGTTCACACTTTTATGATCTTATAACAGAACATTTATGGTATCTTTCAATATTCATTATCATTACCTTGTCAATGATATATCACAAGACGCTTTTGTAATCGCCATAAGAAAGGACCAAAGTCATAGTTGATCGTCAGTCATTTTGTAATTTTTTCAAGTATCAGAAAACATAAAAAATGGCTTTAAGTACATTGACTATACTCTTTGCAGCTTATAAATGACCAGGTTCGACACAAGTTAGCCCCTCTAAGAAAAAAAAAATCATCTACTAAAATCTCTAAGAAAGAAAAAAATGATCAAGTCAGTCAAATAGGCCTATTCGATTAGTTCATAGACATAGAAATGAGTGACCTCGTTTTTCGTGATGCAGGTGCCAAATAATTTTTCGCAATTACAGTTCTTCCTGGCAAGTGCCATGGGAACTAAAAAAAAAAAGAAAAATAAAGAAGGGAAGTGGGAAGGAAAAGCAATGGAGCAAACGGATGATACTCATTTAAATCACTGTCTCAAACCAGCAATATGCAATATCTTTGACTCTTTGATTAGAACGCTTTACGAATAACATACGTATACCATTCCGTTTTAGGTCATTTGTATCTTTAGCCTTGCCAGGTCTTTCCAATCACACAAGACGTGAGCTAGACCTCTGGACCTGTTAAGCCACTAACCTCACTTTCCCGGGCTTGCTCATCCACGTTCTCATTCTCTTTGTACTCTTTATATCCTAGTACCCATAACAAGCTTTATGGAACGTCGATCGTTATTAAAAAAATAATTACGGAATTTTGGAATTACTCTACATGGAATGCTATATAATCAAGCACAAATTGCAAATTATGTTTAATTATTTTGAACAGCGGTTGGTTTCTAGGCTAAGTCCTATGTAACGGTAGCAGTCGATCTAACACAAATCATTGGTTCAAATCGTGATTATGGAAATTGGCCGAGTAGTTAAACTAAACTGGGTGAACTCAATCCTTGACTTTTAAACGATGTAACAGTTTGATTATACTATAATAATGGCAATTTAATACACATGCTTTGTTGATTAAACTGAAATAATGTATGAATAGAAGATTTTGCTTCCTAGATTATGATCAAAACACATGTCCTTGATGATTGGTTGTCAAGTTTTCAGCAAGTGTGTGTATATAACACTATGGCGACAGCTCAAGAAACTCAAGGATATACATATTTCGATGCATCCCGCATTAGGAAAGCCTACTTAGCACAGAACTCATGACCGACAGCACTAAAAAATACGTTAAAAGTAGGTAGATAGTCCAGATGACCGGCACACAGTGGCACTGGTTCAAAAACAAAAAAAAACCTAGCCAAAAGAGTTTTTCACGTTTGACTCAAGGTTTTATTCACAGTTGGTGGAATGCATAAGTCAACTTTTGATAACATTAGTTACATTTAGATTGCTTTGCTTGCGAAATTATAGTGATGCGAATATCTGTCGCATCAAACGTTTACATGGCAAGAAGCTCGTGCAAAAAAGTTTGTAATCGAATAGTGACTCGCTTTAAAACAAGCAGCTGTATTGAGATTGTATCGAATAGCAACATATTTATCAGACACCCAGTTGAGAAATATAGTATGTATGTAATTCTGGCTGTACTTGACTGCACCTTTGACAACTATGCGACATTATACAATAATTGATAAATCAAAATTGAGCGCAATTGATATATAATAATAATAATAATAATAATAAATGGCCTTTATTTTACCTGGCGGGTTACATCAGCACAAGCTGTTTTTCAGAACCAACCAGGGCTAAAAAAAAAAATTCAAGTACATGCAAATACAACAAAAATACATTGAAGATAACATTTAAAGCAGAAAAAATTTTTTTTTTACAGAATCGTAGCATGGTATAATGACCAAAAGACCAAAAGAGAAACGTGCAGCAACAGAGTACGTAGCAGAATCAAAAACCGTGATTAGAAGTAACTTTAAAAAAAGAAAATATTTGGTATATGGCGGAAGATATAAAAATTAAAAGTGAACAGTAACAAATTTGTAAGAAAAACACAAACAAATGAAAAGTGATGAGTGAGAAAACAAGCACAAATAAACAAATATAAAAATAAAATTACATAAAAATACATGCTAGATGAAATCAAAAAAAAAAATACATGCTACATGTCATCAAAGACAAAGAGCCTAACTTTTCTTTTAAAGCTGGACACAGATAAAGTTTTCAAAGCTTGAGGTACTTTATTGTAGAAATCGGGCGCCACATATGAAAAGCTCTTTCTGAATTGGGTTGTTCGGTACCGAGGCAAGTCAAGAGTATATCCTACAAAACGCAGGTTCGCTGAGTGATGATCACATCTCATGGTAAGCTTGTTCTTCAAATAAAGAGGCATTTTATTTATCATAATACTGTGGACCAATGATAATAGATGCAGTATCCACCTTTGTCGCATAGTAAGCCATTGAATATTTTTAATATGATCAGATACCCTCTCCCGCCTTTGAATACCTAAACTGAATCTTATGCAGCTGTTTTGCACTTTTTGAAGTCTGTATGCCTCGCTCTGTATTAGACATGGACCATAGACAAGGTCCCCGTATTCAAGTTTACTTAGGATAAGGGAGTCACACAGCTTAACCTTGGTCTGCTTGGACAATACATTTTTATAGCTATACATTGACTTCAACTTAGCATAGGAACCCTGAACAGCTTTGGTGACATGATCATGGAAGCACAGGTTCTCATCAAATGTGATGCCCAAGTTGCGAACCGATGTCTTGTGGCAAACTTCATCACCTCCAATACACAGCTTTATTAATTCACTAGTGAATTTGCTGAATTTAGATTTAATAGTTATGATAGCCGACTTTCTAGGGTTAATACATAAGCCATGTTTGTTATACCACACACATATACTATTTAAATCCTCAGACAGCATCTCATTCGCTTCAATGTACATAGCAGGGTTGTAAGATAGATAAATCTGTGTATCATCGGCGTATGTATGTAATTTGCAGTATTTAGTGACTTTATCTAAGTCCGCTACATAAAGAGAAAACAGAAGAGGTCCAAGAATAGACCCCTGTGGTATACCTTTGGAGATAGTACCCTCCTGTGATAAGATGTCACCGATGTTTTGCATATGATCGCGATATTGGATCTGCTATATTGGTTAAGAAAAAACCGACATCAACTTGTTACCAGCCACCTCAAAAACAGACAACACTCGAGTTTGAACGTAATCCATATTGTTCTCAAACATGTCCGCCATACTGGCTGCCATTTTGATTAAAAAAAAGGCATCATAAGTTCTTTGGTGGAATTTAGTGGGTTTTTCATGGAGATGTTTTCAAACTGTGGTTCTCGGCCTCGGCATCATTGGAACAGTTCAGTGTCAGTCACTGATGAAATGATCAACTTTGGCAGCTTACCAGAGTGCCATTTCTAACGTTAAACTTTACGATCTAGGGTTATGAGATAGTCACTAGACGGTTTAAAATGATCTGTTAGGGGACCATCATCTGATTAAAAAAATTCCAATATGATATCCAACCGACGATTTCAAATTTTCATCTGTCACTTTATGCATTTAAGTCCCAAATACGCCATCCCGCATTTAAACTTGAGGTACACTAAAGAAATTCACTGTGCAGAGGCTACAGTTTTTTGTGTGATTTTGCTTGTTACTTCAATATTTACAAAAAACAGTTTTAAATTTTTTAAATTCGTCCATAAATTCAAATATATTCCTAATTGCGCGATTTCAATAAAAAAAAACTGTGTGATTCAACTGCAACAATTAGCCGCATTCATAAAACAAAGGATATCCTTGTACTTGCAAATTTTGAAGGTAATCCTCCAGATGGTATTTATAATAATTTGAAGTAAATGCTTTTGCTTTTTGAGTATAAGCATATCCTTCAAAGCAGTGACATAAGTAAAAGGATATTCATAATCTTCACCTTATACTTGGCATGGGAAGCATATCCTTCAAAAATTCTGAGTGTGGTCAGTAGCAGACTCAACTTGGTAACGAAAGGTGGTCAAACCTCGTTTACTTTCACTTGGTCGTGACTTCAAAAAATTATATCGGTTCGACGAAGCAAATGTGCTTGCGGATAGATTTTTAGTTGAGAATAAGGAAACTCGAGGAGGAGCACTTTCATGTATTCATAAAATGAAGAATATGTCTACGCTATCCCGGTGACCCTGGATATCAACAAGCTATTAGTCAGGAACTTGGTGTTAGTCAAGCAACGGTATCTCGGACTGTGGATAGAGTTGTGAACAGCATAGTTGCACAGTCGAACGAATGGATCAAGTTTCCAACTACCAACCATGAAATGATGGAGGCCAAGCGGATATGGCAAAGCATGTATAAATTTCCGACAGCGATTGGTGTATTTGATTGTACACATATAGGAATCCTGAAACCAAATCGCCATGGAGATGAGCATATCAATCGAAAAGGGAAACCTACTTCAAATGTGCAAGCCACTTGTGATGCCAGAGACATGTTCACATGTGTTGATGTCAGTTGTCCTGGATCAGTGCATGATTCCAGAATATGGAGAAATTCACAGATTAGATCACAACTAATAAATAAAGCAAATGTTGTACTACTTAGCGATGATGGTTATGGTATTGAGCCATGCCTTACGACTCCCTTTAGAAACCCTACTCCAGAAATAAGTTATAATAAGCTTTTAAAACAAGACAAAGTTATAATTGAACGCTGTTTCGGCCAACTGAAACACCGGTTTCCTATCCTACAGTATGTTTGCCGCGTAAAGTTGGAAAATGTGCCGAAAATAATTACATATTGCTTGTATTATACTCCATAATGAAGATGAAGATGAAAGAAATCATGAGAATGACGAACTTCCTCTCCGCCAACTAGGTCAACAAATAAGAAGAAACTTGAGTATTATATTATAATAAATAGTTTTACTGATTAAAGTGTATTTATAAGTTATAATAGGTTTTATTCTCGAGAATATCATAAGTTACATGTGGCTTCTGACTCTGGATCATTTCTAATTTCGTTTTATAATACTCTTGTTGTAAAATACTTGTTTGGCACTGCTGTAATACCACTAGACGTTGCAGTTCTTTTGTAGTTAACCCTTTGATTTCCTCTGTTGCTAATTTTCTTTTTGGTGACAATGTTTTCTGAATTGCTAGCGCTGTACTATTAAGTGTTTGCTCACTGCGCTCGGTATATAGTTCACTTCCTTCTTCTTGAACACTACCAACCTGAATGGCACCTCTAATTTTCCCAATTGTAGGATTACAGTCACCTTCCATAGCTTTCAGCAACTTTCTTTCCCAATCTAACAATTTAATTGCTGTATTACCAGTTTTTTTTTAGATCTGTCTTTTTCTTCAATCTTGATTTCATGTTGTTGATTTTTTTTAATAAGCCTTTAGTATCTAATGGTTTACGGAATGTTGATTCGTATTTTTTCAACATCTTCTTCAAGGCATCGTCCTTTCTCATTTTTATTTTTGGAACTTGTGACTTTTGCAAAATAATGGGAGCAATGTCAATTTCATCTGCGATGAACTGCAGGTCGTTGCCATTATTTTCTATAGTTTCCTCATCACTTGAGGATGACATACTTATTAGTTTGTTAAAAAACTCTATCTAGTAAAAATACGGAACGGTCTGTGTAAGCTCTGGAGTACAACGGTCAGTGATGCTGAGTGGACGAACTTCCACGTCAACTACAAGCTGGAATAAGTCAGGACATGTCGCTCAAGATGCAAATACCAGTCAACCTTTTACGTCTTCTTGGAGGATATGCTCGCGAGTATAAGGTAATCATTATGAACATGAAAACAAGGATATGCTTATATTTCTACCTTTTTCTCCGAAGCAAGACCTTATACTTTTACCTTATGCTTCCGATGATATGCTTCTCTTTTATGAATACGGCTCAATGAGAAAACAGTTATTTTGGAATGTTAACAAAATACTACTCACACCTGTAGAATTTAAAGAAGCATTGTAAATGTGTTCAAATTCAAATTGAATTTATTTATTGTTTAAAACGAATTGATGCGTAACAAACCGAATCACCCGATTCAAAATATTAATGGTGACGTTTAGTATTAATATCATTCAAACCCCATGTTGTTTTTGCATCAATATAGTAAATAACAGTTTCTCAATAGAAATTTATTATGCACAATCAAACATCTATTTCGAAATACAAAAATAAATCCTTCTGGTGTATTTTGAGAACGCATATACGATTTAAGAACAGGGTAGGCTAATTTTACCTCTGTTTAAGTGGAAAAGTTTCTAATTCGGTTTGTACACGTCAGAAAAGTAGGTTGAACGATATATAAAATTGGTTTGATAACGTCCGAACCAAGGTGTCTGCCGATATTTGTTCTGAAACTGTTACACATACTGCTAATTTTTCATCCATTCAACAGTTCGTTATATTGAGCACGCTTCAATTGACAAAGGCCATGTGTTCAGAAAATATCTAACTGAAGTTTGAGCACCAATAGGAAAAGGTAATTATAGTTAAAAAAGTAGAACTAATTGAAAAATAATCATCAGGTTAAAAGTACGTCGTCTCATTTGGAATTCAAGAACAAAAAAGAAGAAATGTGAAAAAAATAATGTTGCTCCATTTTTAGGCAGTGGGGACACCAATGAAGACTAGCATAGTCTACCCAAAAATTGTAATGAACGCGATACCTCCCTTTCCTTGTTTAGTACGAGTTCTTCAACACTTTGTAACTATTTCCAAAGACAACACTTATATTTACTATTCATGCATTGCTACTCAGTCATGAGAACATTCGTGTCAGAATAATTATTTAAAGATTGTATTCATTATACTTTTCTTAAGTGTCTACAGCTTATTTCTTGAATGGACCAGGTAAGCAAGAGGAAATTAAGTATGATGAAATTGATGGAAAAATATTACATTTCAGTGTAAGCTTTTAGGATGGTAGCTGGACGACCCTTTAGGTTTCTTATTAGAATGGAGGGTCATCTTAGCCTGTTGGAAAGGCCTACCTGAATAAAAAGTATGCACGATTTGATTTACGAAAACTCGTCAGAATTTTATTTTTCAAATGGAATGTCTCATATTTTATTGCATTTTCGGGGAGATCCTTCCAAAAGAAGAAAATTGACGCAACTACTATAGAGTTTTTAGTTATTGATTTATCAGTAAGTGATTGTACAAACTCTCTTACATTTGATAGTCCACTAGCCCGCATATTCAAAGGTAAACAACTGTATTCTGGGGTGATAAGCTACTCACTTGAAAAGCTTTTCAAAATGGCCCACAATCGCTATCTTAAAATGTGTAGTTGGTTCTTTCATTCAAATGCAGCACTAACCACCCAACTATAAAAAATTGAAACCTCCTGACTTGTCCCGCCCAAAAAATAAATGGGGCCGTTACAGAAAGTCACGGTATAAAATAATTGTATTTAGCAATCGCTTCTCTCGCAGCAAAAAAGTATATTTTTACTGTTGCTGGTATTGGGTTGCCACTTACAATAACCTCATAGAATCCATAATCTACCAGCATGTTCTTCTAGAGTGTGAAAAAGAATAGGTATGTGATAATGAGATCAAGTATGAGGTAATATGGAATACTTCTTATTTAACTATCAGCCATATTTTGGAATGTGAAAACTAATATTCAATAAAGACGCACTTTCTCTTATAAGCAATAAAAAAGCCATTGAGCATAATTTATTTATATACGAGTATACTAAAATGATTGAAATGCAAAAACTATTATTGAAATAGATATAATGTAGTGGGGGCGGCAGTACCCTAAAAATGTGAGCAGTACTCTAGGCTAGGTCTTGTCTGGGCCTTCTAATGAGTGAGGGGATCATACGAAGAACAGTACTTCTTAGCCCTAAGCAAATAGCCTAGCTTTAGTTATAAATGCCCTAATTTGTTGAATGAAATTGAATGTGGGGAAATGTGCTTCTTAACTCTAAGCAAGTAGCCTAGCCTTTTCCCAACGATCGGCTTGTCACTTTGATTTCCTGCATGTAGAGTGCTATGGTCAGAAAATCTGTGGGTCGGATTGATCGTACAGGAAACGAGTAGAGCTTTTAGTCCCAAGGTGATCCCCATCGTTGAATTAGGAATTAGTCTGGACCTGTTTAAATTACAGCACTGTTTCTGCTACACAATAATAACTTATTAAACAAAAGAATTTTGGCTGGCTTCTGGCTAGTATAACAAATCGGCACAGAAACCTAAGCCCACATTGACAACTATTCCATAGAGGCGAAACTGTATGCTAGAGAATTGCACAACGATTCTGAAATTGCAGTTTTTATCATAAGGCCGACCGACCGTATATTGCAATGAATCATTTGTAACTATTGTTATTATAGAGTGCAATCTTGAATCGAAGGTTTTATAGCTACTCGCATAATAGTAATGGTTTTTATGTACTATTGTGATGCTGGCACAGTCACGCTTCGCAAAAACGTGATCCGAGATGATTGAATTTATTCTGATCAATTTGGTCTCCGATCAAATTGATCTTCAAAATGTTGTAGGGTCAACGAAAGTGCTGATGCAATAGTCTTATGAAATAAATGTCAGAGATTGTTATCTTGAAGCCAACGTACTGTTCAAAACACAAACTTCCTTAAACACTGATATCACATTTAGTTGCTTAAGGTACAATTTTGTTCGAACCATAGAACACGGATAAGTCGGTTTAGAACATACAGATTATCCCAGAAATGTCCTATCGAATTAAGTGATATTTTTTTAATCGGACTTCATAACTTTTGTGTAAAACATTTTTTTCATACAAAAAATTTAGAGAGTACAACTTATAGCGGGAAACCTTGTATAAAACATCTGGCTGAATATTTCTTTGAGCTAACGATTTACAAGACAAAAATCAGCAATCAGAATTTATGTTAAGTTACTCTTATTTTTACTCAACCATTCTAACCTGGTACTACTACTAAGCAGATACGTAATACTAGTCAATAATTTGACGTTTTGTCTTTCAGAAAATAAGTAATGTCGGGCAGTCCTGGAATCTCACTAGCAATCGTGATCGTGATTATGGGAACAAAACATTGAGCCAACATCGCTAACACCAAAGCAACATGTTATAATGAAAGTCGTAACGTCCGACAATATATTTTCTCCATCTCTTTGTCATGATCTTCACATAACCTGGGGTACCGATTGTGAACAGAAATATGAAACTGGTAAGCACTTGTTTTGCGAATTGTCCTGTCAATCCGAGAATCCTTTCTTGGAGGAGGATTGGGCTTCTATGGCAGATGTAAGGGTAATTTCATTACTAGCCACTGAGGAAGGCGTACCAAGGGCGCAATGAGGCTCAAGTGCTGTGATCTTGGCTTTCTCCGAGTCATAATGCAGAAGAGCCCCTAGGGTCGTGGACTTACGAACCAGGTACGGGTGAATGCATCTATGTAAACTTGATAGGAAGGCCATTAGATCATGGGAGGGCCGGATAAGATATTTTACAAATATTTAGAGTCATAAGTTCATTTCTAGTCTAGATAAGTAATAAATCTTGTATCTAAGATCGAAGCAACCGCTGTGTTAATGATAAGGGCGCCCAGCTTACAGGAACCTATACTTGTAAAAGTGTTATCCACCATATCTGATACAAAAATTTCAGACTTTATGCCAGATAATACACTCAGGTTCAAAATAAACGCAGCAAGTAAAATTCTGGTCAAATTCGTACCGTCGTAATATTTTTATTTTTTAACCAATTAAATTGATTACTTTGGCAGGCGGTAGATACACTCTTGATTGTAGTCACGGTTTGACTTGTTGTACAGGGTAAATCAAAATGATGTTTCATTACCCCAACTTTCAGTCACTCTGTGATGTGACTCCTGTTGCCAATCAGACCGCAATGTTTTCCGTTATCAAGAACCATCTTCTCTATAATCTGGTTTTTTATTAATGTCAATATATACAGTGGTTGAAATTTCAGAGGCAAATGAAGATTATACCTACAACTTTGCTTCGTGCTCTCATAACTTTTTCAATTTCTGTACGAAATCAAAAAATGTTTCATCAATTTGTACAGAAATCTATTGCCACTCTTTGCTAGTTTCACATATCTATATCGTCGTTGCTTCCGTTCATTTACAGTAGCGAATAAAATGAAAACCTGTGACTTAATTTAAGAACACGCTGTATAATAATTTCATGGTATACCCTTTTGAAATGCAGTGCCAGGGCAATAACCATATCTCCCTTATCTTATAATTTTTGGTTCATGAAAATTCTTGCGACTACTGTTCTTTTGAAGCAGAATGAATATTTCCTTCATTGCATCTGTGGGAGTATGACTGACATATTTTCTAATATACAGAATAGTCTATTTTCAAATTGCATACTCAAAGTGATGGATAACCAACTTGTAACAGAAACGTTTGGACAAACGCAGCCAGAGGCTTGACTCTAAATGAGTCTCTACCGTTGAAACTGATTTCGATGGCGCCTTGTGACGATATACCTGATTAACTATGGTATTTTTGAAACTGCGATGATAATTTGAATATAGAAGGTCAATATAATCAAATTTCAAAATCATCATAGCGAATCAAGTATATCGTCACAAAGTGCCATCGAAAATGATTTCAACGGTCGAAACTCATTTAGAATCAAGCCCCAGAAGAGCACAGTATGATGTACCGCTGTTCTATGACATTTCTGAGGTGCTTTACCTCCCATAGTGGCAGCACGAGTGTTCGTCGAGGCTCGATGCCAATACAGTTTCTGCTTGGTAAATCCTCACGGACACTTTGCGTGCTGGCATTCACAATGTCAAATTGAGCTTTGGAGAGTTGGAGAGAAGAAGAGTGACTTCCCCTTTGTCATAAATCGAGGTAAAAGTAAATAAGTTTTGACCATTTTGAGCCTGAGTGTAGCCTTAAGCGTTAAATCCTTAGATCGTGTGTGTAGGTGATCATAGCATGATTCCTATTTTTACACTCCAGATATTAACTGCAACAGTTGAAAGCACATTTTTATATATACTAAATTATTTTAGTACTTCTACAGAATCTGTCAGATTTAGTACTGTTCCCAGATGCAGAAAATCTCGAGACACTAAAATCGTCTTCAGTTAGGGACGATCAAGTAGATTCACTCGGTACTTCCCACGCATTAATATTTCAAATTCTTTATACGTACAAATTAAAAACCCTTGACATTTATGTGTCTGTTTTCCTAGCATTATTTTTACATTTACATATTTATGCAAAAAATAAGCATTGCTAGAAAAACAACATTTTTTAACTCGATAATAATGACTAGGCTCTAAGTTGTTTTAAAATTTAAGAATTACCTACTAAGACCTCAGCCTGTTGCTCCTCAAATTTAATGCAAATGGGTGCAGCCATTTCCCAGATTACGGAAATAAAATAACATACACGCACATGCGGACCGATAGACAGAGAACAGAAATAAGTGTAGACATTGAAAAACATGAAATGGTTATTAGTACCCCCCTCCATTACAAGTGTGGAAGTAAAATAAAAGCGTACATTTGTTATCCATACTATTCAACGCCAGCGTCTTTGTTCCTTTTGCGAAAAATCTCAAGCTTTACTCTTTATTTGGGGTTCGTCTCATCTTGATGTTCGCCCTCCACAAACTTCGATATGGGGCCACTCAGAAACAAGATACGCCAGTGATTTCAGATGCTAAAAGTTCTACTAAAATATCATCATCGCATAAATGGCATAGTTTCTCTGGAATTGACGTGTCCTTAAGCTTTTAAGCACAGAAACACCAACTGCTTATCCGGAAGATGACTCACTACTTTCACGCGTGAAGATCAAAACGAAATGCGCACCTACATATACGGCAACATTGCGATTCGTCAGCAGCAGTTACACAAAAGACAATCCGTTTTATGCAACGTTGCTACTGACACACATTTTAGAAAGAACTTGACACACTTGTGTCGGTTGGCCTGAAAATCCACTGCTGGATGTCCGTTGTAGTATTTGTATATATTATTCACTATTAAAACAAATATTGAGCTTCATTATGAAACTGGGATCAAAGTGGTCGATTCTATTTCCCTGTATTTATTACTAGTTATAAATTATTAGGTACGTTAGTGGATGCCCTATATTTCTATTTGATTTACACATGCGGCAGATAATCGTTATCTTTATAACACGTACGTTATTTGATGGAAATATCTGTTCGCATAATTGTGTTAGCTTTATTGCGTACACCTGCCTGCCAAGCAGTTTTTATCCCGGCTCAAGAGTATAACCTTGACTCAGGACAAATAATGGAGAGCCAGATCACCTAGCGCTGATTAGGGCTGAAGGTCTTTTACATTCACAGGACCTCTTTTACACCTCTATACATGGTTGGCTCCAAGACTAGCGAAGTTATGTATGTAAGTCATTCGGTTCCATCTCCTCAACACCCTAGGTTATTGAAGTGTTGGTCCCCAGTAGAACGTATGTCCTAAAAGTTTTGTGCACCAAATTTTTTGGCCTTAGTTTTAACAAACAGAAAATAATATCAAGTTGCCTTTGGATGTTTACTCACATTACTTTCAGTTGACATTTATTTATTTTGAAGTTTTTGCTTTGAGATGTCGGAGTGCGAGCAGGGAATACCATGTCTGAATCTCCCAAAAAGTGGAAGTCGACGTACATTTACTGCACAGAGGTCAGAGAGATTGGTGCGAAGGGAAACATTTCAGGTTGGTCCCCGTACATATTGTACCTTACGTTTAGTTGTTTTAGTTTTGGTGCTACCCCGTCCATTTTCGTATGAGATTTCAATCTTCAGCGTGGGAGGCTTTGCGGAGAACCACCATACACTTCTCTAGCTTTGCTTGTAGCTGTTCTGCAGCTGGTATTGCCGGAAGTCACCCCTTTCCCTTCAATACGTGTTGTGTCTTAATTGTTGGATTTTTTTTCTATATAATGGTTCCTATTGTTTAGTGGTGATTTAGGTTATGCAACATACTGAATATTATTATTAAACTATGAAATTTACCAAAAGAAAATCATTGAAAAGGGTACTCTACCATTAATAAAGAGAAATTCAAATTACTAATAAATGATCAAGATAGTAAAAAAAGGGTTACGTGATTTTGGTACGTGACATTCTACCTCCACCTCCATGTGGGTTGCGCCTAAAATTTTGTGGCCAGGCAGCACTTATAGGTTGTTTTCATCTAGATATACCTAGTCAATAATGTACTGGGTCCCATGATGAGCTCTCGCACCTGACGGAGATGTCCGTAGATATCACCCTAATTCAGGAAGTATTGCTTCGTGACTCACCAGTACACCAAAAGACAAACGCATAACAGGATATATCAACAAGATTGTTCCAGATTATACTAGACTCTCTAAGACTGGATGTGGTAGTAATTACTCTGGAGTAGGATTGTTTAACGTGACCTTCCTCTGTGTTACAGGAACCTTGTTATACTTTTAAAGATAATGTAAAAATGTGCATAAGCTTTTTCTAGCCTAGACGCGTTTTTAGAAAATGATGTTAGTGGCATGGCCATATGATATTATAATTTTTATTGTTATTGTAATGTGTTCTTTATTCAGTATATTGTGACTGTATGTATTAACTCTGTGATACTAAATAATGTTTCATTATATGTATCTAATATTATTGTGTCATGTGTAAACACCCTGGGTGCAGTATCAACGCAAAACTATTTATACATTATTATACAGGAAACGAAAACTGATGACAGTCAGACATAGCGGACCTAAACAAACGAGAAATTACTCCAGCGTCCAGCTATTGATGAAGACTAGAGAATCGTCCAAACTCTATCTTGTTTGAGATACCTGTAGGCCAATGCATCTGCTCAAAACTATAAAAAAGCGAATTTGGCAGGATAGAATTCGATATATGTCTATACTTATTGAACTATTTATGTCAATGGACCTCATCTTTGTAGTTAAACTGCCTAAGAATCATACAGAAAGATATCTAGGTGTCTTCTACCAAATAACCTTATACATATTAAATTTAATGTGTATTTAAAGTATTAACATCGGAAAAATTACTTGAAAACCTGGAATTCGCTTAGAAAATTATGTTTTTAACGTACACTCAACGCAGTAAGAAACTACCTAATTATTTCTGCACATTTAATATCTATAAATCTCCCATGTGTGTGCGTCAGAGCAAACTCAATCTGCTTCCAAATTCACTTCAAAGATATCGTTAACCATTCAAGAAAATAAACAATTTTTTGCAATGATCCTAACACTGTAATTAAAAAAGCAAGCGAAAAGGTTCTCTCCGTCATGCAATGTACCCGATGTTTATTTTTGAACGGTATAAACTGGTTAACATGTGCGGGTTTTTGGTAGAGAACAGTATGTATGATTCATTATACTCGTATTAATCCAAGTCAATGTATGAATGTATGTCAAACGAAGTGCAGTACACTTAGAATACTAATAGATATACTGGGATGTGGGTTCAGTGCTGCAGAGCAACAGTTCTGGGTCCATGAGAGGATTTTTCGATCATGGAGATATCAACAAAAAATATTTAATCGATTTTCACGTTATCGATTATTTGTTTCTTATAATCTATAGATTTTCTTGATAATAGTATAAAATAGTAAAATCGAAGAAAGCTCAGGTAGGAATATCACTCAACGTTGTGGACTTGCAAGATGTCAAAGTTCCCTGTTCCTTAAAAATGAAAAACTATATGTTTTATAACGCGGTCTATTATACAGGGTGATTCACAACTTATCCGACAAATTTTAACCACATATGCACTGTTACGAAAGAAGTTGTTTTCTCCAAAAAAAAAAAATGTAATAAAAGTCCTACAGAAATTAACTTATAAACCTGAGTTTCAATAATAAATTGAAAAATAAATATCTGTATTTTGCGTTCATCATCGTGATATTAGAACACGCATTAATAATTTATTATTTTATTTAATTAGCAAATGTTGCACCAAACAACTGACGAAAATGAGATACGAGGATTTTTTTGTTTTTTCATACTGATAACAACGTGTAAATAATCTGTATCGTGATTTAGTTATTTATTAATAAAAAATGGCACATGTGTACAGTAATGAGAAGTTAGTGGACATTGTTTTAGCGTACGGAGAAGCGGGGCAAAATTCGCGAGCGTCTTCTCGTTTATATGCACACCGATTTCCGAATATTCACATACCACAACCGAAGACGCAATTTTGAATACTGTGGAAGAAAATAAAGGAATAAGCAGCAGGAAGGAGGTGTATTTGAATTAGTGCGCTGAAATTGGATTAGACGCTCCCAAGCTTGCATTGCAGTCAATGGAAACAATTTTGAACAGCTTTTATATGTGAACTGTTAAGCTGTATTATTTTATTTTCTCGATTTTTATTACATTTTTTTTATTTTGGGAAACCAACTTCTTTCGTAACGGTGCATTTGTGTTTAAAATTTGTCGGATAAGTTGTGAAACACCCTGTAGATATGTAGTAAGAATTGTTGCCACCATGGACTCGGATGAAGATAGTAAGTCAAATCGTCGGAATTTTGAATAAAAATGTCAAAGAATAGGTCTTTAACAAACCTTTAGCTACTAAAATATGAAAAAAGGAATATCCAAGAAGGTATAAAATACATGTTCTTGAATATTGTGTAAATATTTCCAGTGCCAAAAAACCCTCTCATTCAAGATGAATTTCTATAGGCACACTAATGACCTGGTGGAAAGCGTTAAGTTTTTTTTAAAGAAAAGAGGAATAAATAAACCATATCTGAGAAAATTTGGTTTGCTAGATTTTCTAAAATTGAAGCGCCTGAAGCTTTTCTACAAGGTTGCTATGAGATATGGAAGGTCGAGTGCCTTTTTGTCCTCTTTCCATTAGTGGTGGCCGATATTTCATGAACTGTGATTTAGTAACTGATATTTCTAAATCGCGAATGACTACAAAATGTCGTGAGAAATTGCGACGTGGTCACTACTTCGGGAACTAGGTGCTTCATGTGCATGCATGCTAGATGCTAAGGTCGAGAATCGTAAGATTACTTTTCAAGCGATATCACGATTTAGGCTTTGATAGCTCCATGCAATTTCATCATGGTGTTTTGTTCAGGATATCAGTCTCAAGTACTAGATCAAAAAGTAACGCTATCAGATGTCACAGACATTAAAAAATAACGATATCGGCCATCTCTACTTTCCATCAATAAGAACAGACGTAGATGTTTTCCTGTCATGAGGTGTCAAAATGCTATCTATTGCATTGATCATTGATGAAATGAGATATAAAAAATATTTTCCTGATCGCATTCATTCGATAACCTTTGGCCTGTGTGCCTGTATATAGAAATTGCAGTAATAACAGTAATTTCTGTAGGTAGATACCGATATGTGATTTGAATGTAATAACTGTCTATTGATTATACCTTTAATGCTAATGTCACGCATTTATCAAAACACTTCTCCATAAAGCAGTTCAATTCCATAACGGCGCACATCAAAATTACATAATTGCTGGAAACGCGGAGAATTTAAATTACTCAGGATGAAACGAATTAGAGCAGTTGTAATTATTCTTCCACATTATTCGCTGATCTGTTCCAGTTCTATCTGGCTATTGTTAACTATGTATTATTATATTGTTTAATGAGCTACCGGTCGGTTCTGAAATTACAACCTTCCATACCTTCGCACGTTTTGTTGTTGTTCTGCAACCGCTCTCTGCATTGCTCTGGTAGATGATTCTGATTATCTATCATTACTTGGTGATTGCAAGAATCGAGCATAACTTCTTGATGTTCTTCACCCTCATCCAAGGAATATACCATAATTCTGACTGATGGAATTCCAGATTCGATTAAGTTATACATCTCTCTCTTCGTTATTTTCGAGGCAAAACCTGACACTTTTCTGTACATTGTTCACGGCTCGATTTAGTTCTCTTCTTGCCAGTCATCCAAACTCGGTTGCTGTATAAGGACCAGTCTGGTATACATAACAAATGAAATCTGACAATTTCAAGGCCTACCTAGGAACTTCTGTTTTTCTGGATTAACTAAAGTTTGACAATGTCAATGTATGACTTACTATACATGTTTGAAATCAGAATTGAAAACTATTCATCTGCGCAAAAATCTAGTATGGCGTCCATTAGAAAAAATAAAGTTAATGCTGGACAACAAGAGACGAAACGTCATATTGAAATTCTAAATATGCCATCTTGTAGAGGAGAAAAAGTGGCAATGTTTACGTTCAATTTATTTTGGAATCCCATCTCAAATAAAGTAAGGAAAAAATAAAAGTGATTTTGGGCTAAATCTGGTAGGCGAAACTAATGATCTGATTATCTCAAGGTTTACCCAAGAAATTCTGCTTTTTTAAAATGACTAAGTTATGGCAACGTTAATGTATGATGATTTTTGGAATCAGAATAAAACATTCTAATCATCTGTGCAAAAATTTAATAAGGCCAGTATAAGAAAAACATTAAGTTGGTGATGGAGAACAAGAGATGAAACGTCATATTGAAATTCCAATTGTCCCATCTTGTAGTGTAGCCACAATGTTACTAAGCAGTTTGTTTTGCTACAAATAAAGCCAGAAAAAGATTAAAATGTTTCTGAGAAAATTCCGTTTTTCCGTCTTTCTCGAATTTCGAAACTTTCTAAGCGGCATTTTGTTAATTACATACCTAAATACACAACTATAGCCCCATTTAAGCGACTCCGTATCTCTTTAAAATCCCAATGGTGATGGTCGAATTTGAAACGCCTTTTATATACATATCAACTTTTGTTTGTACTTCAGCGTCTTAAGACGAATCTGAATATCCAAGGTAGAATGACGAATTCCTTCATGAAAGGTTTAGAGCTAGTCTACTGCGAGAATCTTCTAAGTTATTGATGTCTGTCATTGCAAATAATTGTGTAAAACGTATTAAAAAGTTAACATTCGCATAGTTACAACGCACTGCGTCTTGGAAAGATACTCTGTATACTATATTACTCTACAACGTATAAAAAAAACTGAGAAAGTTATAGTAACATTTCGATTCAAATAAGCTTTTAGGATATAATTCAATTCATAGAGTAGTTGCTATAATATCCTTTAGATAACATCGACAGTTATAAAAATTTATGAACCATGCGTGAATAAAAGAAGTACGATTTTTACAGTGATTCATTCCTATTTCGATAAATGCATTCAATGAGCATATAGAGGTTCGAGAAAATCCGCCTGATTTAAATTTTAAACAAGGCACATAAAAATTTAATCGTTTATGAACCTGGAAATTTTTATAGAATGGAAATCCTCGTTGAATTAGATTTGGTATATTATAGCATCTGCAAGATATTGCTTTCCCTGGGATATTCTGTTTGGCGGTTTCGTTTTCAACCGCCTGTTTTCAATTTCTGATTGTACAGGAGAAAAACAAAACATGTTTACGATGAGAACTCCTATAGTCTTGGAAATAGCCTTGTTATATAAAATTGGAAAAACCTTCATCATAACATGATGTGTTTTATACTCATTTTCCAAATACGTTTGAAACGTCTAGTATCCACATGCCAAACTGATATATTGAAGGTAATGCAATATAGGAGGCAGATTGGGCCTGCAGACTGGTCAATTTCAGTTTGAGAGGGGAGCAAGGTGCTAATGTTTGTTGGTGTGTTTTCATCCTGCTACCACCCAAAACCTTTTTCTAATAGGCATGTTTTGTCAACGACTTTTTGACGGTTGTGGCTGGAAACAGTAAACCAAATTACTTTGACGCTGAGTGAGGTGTTCTGACAGTTCGTTTGGTCAACTGAATTTGATAGTTGCAAACCGTTTGAAAATCATTGTTAGAACATGGTGAATACGTAATTCTTCGATTACTGACATGCTCAAGAAGGAGTGATACATGACGAGCTGCATATAATATTACTTATTATTTCTCACTGTGTTTCCAATATTCCGGAGTGAGGTTAAGTTGCCACCGTACGCCACTGTTAACACGATTTTACTGATTCAAAGGCACCCCGCGCCAGCAGCAGCCTACGATGTGATACTTTTGGTATACGAGCAAGGGGTTTTTGGTCTCTTAGTCTCCTCTACAATTTCAACAGTTGTATCACCTAAAACAATATCGGTACTCATCTATTCTTTAAATTTTGAAATATTTAGCCTAGAACCAATGCAGCAAGCTTTCGTTTTTGAGGGATTCAGTTTCAAATAATAATTTTTGGAATAGTTTGCAATCATTTCTAGATCTATATTTAATTCTGAAATCAATGAATTAACTTCATTTGGCTTGCAAGCTTTATACATTTGTACATCATCAGCAAATAGATGTATATTCCAATCATGTGATATAAAATTTGATAAATCAGATGTATAGAATTTAAATAGCGGAACACCAGAAATTATATTTTCTAAGTGGACATTTTGTTAAATATCTTTGTGCACTGGGACCTCCCAGCCAGGTAGTTGTTGAACCACAGTGAGGCATTACTAGATATTACTATGAACCATTTTTGTTAGTTCTTGGACGCAACATTCTCAAGGTTGTTTCCAGCGGTACAATTGGCCATATCTATATGAACGTAAGTGTGCAACAAGAAGCAAAACCTAATCCCAACTACCGTTATTTCAGAGGCAGGCGATGTTTGCCATTGACATTGCAGTCACTGGTACAAAAACAAATATTAGAATATCAAATGTTTAGAGAATGGGCAATAGGATATCCATTCCAAAGTCTATGATAACATAGTTACCTATTGTTTTGCTTATGTGCAAAGTGTAATTTATTTATAGCATCAAGCATATGGCGCTGCTAAAAATAGCTCGCCAACAATCGATTGTTTATTATTTTTATCAATGGCCGTGAGTAAGTAGAGGTAAAATGATAATATAGGGACTATAACTAAATATCTTTCTGAAATTACCTACATTAGTTCAAAATTTTATAGAATCGTGAGACTCTTCTGCTTCCGCTTCTAGCTAAATTGCGTAGATTAGGGAATATAGGTATGTTAAAAAGAATGTCAGGTAAATAAGGTGATGAATTGAAGAAAGTTGTCAAAATTCTAAACATACAAAAACGTAAATGGGGGACGATTACTACTTTTTTATTCTGTATCACAGCTTCATCTGCAATGAACGGATTTTCAAAATTGAAGTATCGTTACTTTTTATAGCCCCGCAGCATGTACATAAATGTTGTCAACAGCGTTGCAGCCATATCTGAGAAATCCCGACCGACAGGACTGAAATATCGATGGATTTTCATTATTTTGTTTTTTTTGCTCTTAGTTTCGCCGCCATTGTACCGATTTTAAAAAACGATAAGGCTTTTTCGTCTTTAGCGCAGTAGTAATCTTGAGTGAAAGCTTCACCAAAACCCGAGCGGCACTTTCTAAGTTATAGAGGCGGCAAGGATCAGCGGAGACAGACAGACTGACGGAAATAAGTGACATAACATGTGACATTCAAAAAACATAATTTTTAAAAATTTTCTTCACCAGTTGGCGTGTGAAGTAAAAGACCGTTCGAAAGTAGTTGTTGCTTCAGTTACAAATCAACATACGTCAGTTTGTCACCATCTGCGACGGGAGACAAGGAAAAACATAGAGGGTAGGTAGTAGGCTGTATTTTTTCAACACCTGGCGTCTAGTCTGCAGACGCAATGCACCCTGAAAAGTCATTGGCCTCAGCATGTATGTGAACAGTCTCTAGAAGAGTACAACGCCCTTTGTCAGACCTAACGGAAGTACTGCTGGTGCTCGTTTCCTATGCGCAGGGAAGGAACGGTTCTAACGATCTCAGGGCTTGTCAAGTGATCTAAATCATTTATCATAGAGGACGTATATTTATTTTTGTTTTGGGTACACGACGACCAACACACAGCTGGTTAAAAGAGCAAGATGGTACAGAAGACAACGGAACAAATGCATTTTCAAAAAATGGCAGCAAGTAGGATGATGAGTCTGCACTTTCCACCGAATGCCAATCAGTTCATAAAGGATTATGTCCAGCATAAGTTAGACCCTATCGAAATAACACAGCGATATAGACACTATATCCAGTTGCCAAAAAGCACAAAAGAGAAATTAAACGGATCAAGTCAGTCAAACAGGTCCATACAATAATTAGTAAGTACGTGCATCTAAAACATTTCTGTATTGTTCTGAGTTCTAAGGGCAAATGTACGGGGAAGTCCATGATGTGTGAAATATGTCTACTAGGCACGTAGAACTACCGAGGTTGGGAGCGTATAAATATACTAACATCAAAAAAATGAGATATAGCCTCTCCCATCCCTTTCAACCCCAAACACTCAATTTTTTAGCCCTACAAAATGTTTTCTAAGAATGATCAGGAGCCTCTGAAACGCCAAAAAGCGAAGCTTGAGGGATTTTTATTTTTCTGCCGCCACAACCGATTTTAAAAAAGTAATGAGATGAGCAGCATATAAAACAAAAAATTAATATATACATCCACTCTCTGCAACCTCCAAATTTTAACCTCTACAAACATTTCTTTGTAAACGTTCACTAATATCTGCAACATCAGGAATTGTGAGCTCTTTTTATTATTTTTTGTTTGTTTTTCCCCTCTAGTTCCACCTGCACTGGATCTCAAAAAGCACAAAGCTTTTTCATCCTTAGCATAGTAGAAACCTTGTGTGAAAATGTCGTCCAAATCCCAGCGATACCTTAAAATTTGTAAACGGGCCAAGCATTACCGGGCAGACCGACAGACTGATAGACAGACAGTCATACCGACGGAAACAAGTGATGTGGTTTTTCGTGATGTACTTGTCATATAACATCCAAACAACATAACTCATTTCCTAAATTTTTCATGATTACAAAACTTCCAGTATACAATACGCCAGTAGGCGTTGGAACTAAAAATACAAAAAGCACGAGTGCGGTAACTGAGAAGATTGAAATTTTAATCGTACAAATAAGACGAATCTACGGACACCTCAAATGTCAAAATGTGAAATAGGAATTTGAAGTTCAAATACTGTGAGCGTTTCTCACGGTGCTAGTAAAAGGAGAAAAATAGTACAAGAAAATAGGTTGGTTCAAATATAGCGAGGTTTGATTTGGGTTCTTATTATATACATTGCTACTGACACCTCTGCCTATGATGAGGTCATAAATAATAACGATTATAGTCAGGATATTCGGATGCATAGACGGCATCTGCTTTGTTTATATCAAGTGGCTAGAGAGATTAAGGGTGATATGCTCTGGGATGACTAGTATATTCTGCACTGGTGGATCTAGACGTCTGAAATTTGCTTTTGCAATTTAACACCATTGTGTTACTTTCTGTCCTGGCTATACCTATTGATATTTTGATCACCTGCTGATATAATAGACGTGCTTGATTGTTACAGTATTTGCATCATTTACTTGATGTGTTTAATGGGCATTTCAGAGTCTTAATCCTCAAGCTTATTACATACTAGTAGACCCCGTTGCGCAATTTGTCTATAGGCAGTTTGGAGACACGATCTATAGATGGTCTACAGACATCATTCTTTGTCTTGTCTAGCGTCCATACGATAATGTGAATTTTTTGGTCTCATGTTTGTTTTCGCAATGAAATATTGTTTTGTGTGGAATGGACTGGGATATGTCTCGGGGTCCCTCAGAATGTTCTATTTATTTTTTTTGTCGGTTAATAGAGCAATGAAGTTTTTTGTGTTTGAATCTTTAATATTATTATACTATTTAATTATAAATGCCACGTATTTATTTTGTTCTCATATCATAAAATATTCGCTATCTGAGGATTTCTGAGCAACTTCCATGTTTTTTGGATTTAAGGATCAATAATAGGATAAATTCTAGAAGTTCCACTGAGGTTAAAAAATGACCATCCCCAATTATCGTTTGCGCCCCCCCCTAGACGAAATCCTGAATCCGCCCTTGATATTCTGTACCACGCCCTGACGCTGAATACGTGGTAGAGGCCCATTTATAATTAGTATTTCTAATATCATGAATTATTTGCATATTTTTAATAATATAACAATATCTGTTAGTTCCAATGCAAAATGACAATCCTTCTAAATTTTTACAAACCCAAACTGGACTATGAACTGAAATAGTGCAATTACGTTTAATTTTTTCCGCCATGCGTGATTAAAGTTAATCATTCAAATTAATACCATACTTCCTTTTAAAGTCGGAATACGTATTCGAAACGTTTTAAAATGAACGGTTTTCCGTCACGTGAAAAGTGTTACACTTCGTATTTATTACGCTAGTGGGTTCAAGGAGGATTGCATTATTAACTATGAAGTCAACACTGGAATAGCGAACTTAAACGATGGCATAACACCCCGGTTGGTCGATTCTGGAGTTTTTTAATATCAAAAGCGACGCATCGAAGACATGAGGTGTCACCATTTGAATGTATACTCGATAAGTACTCCATTTTCATGTAAAAAAACTTCTGATTCATTGTCTTATACTGTTTCACTATCTGATCATTTCGTTCATACAACTTGAGGTAGACTTTACGTAGATTTCAGGTGTTTGTATTAGATGTTTTATTCTCTATTATAGGTATATAGCTGGGTATTTTTCAACAAATTTAGACATTTCATTTTGCATTTCTTAAAAAAAATAATGAAAATATATCCTTTTTTTTGCAGAAATATAAAGTTTTAGTTTAGTGAGGTTCATTGAAAATGAAAGCCCTCCATATTTTTGTGTATAACATGTATAAAAATGACTTTTAAAACACTATGAAATGAGGGAATGACTGATAGGATGGGGGAATGATTTTTACAACAATTTGATGCTGAATTTCAATAAGAAACATAAGTTAATTTATTAATATTGTATTGAGATTTTTCTATACTTCAAAGAGCTTAGATAGTCCTTCTTCTCTGCTCACATCCTCATATTTTCATCCTTCCATCTCTCAGTTCTTTTTGTACGCATCGTTTTTGAAAAGATGTTTCGATCTATATAGCATTTTGAATCGTTTGTACTAATTGCATCTTCAGAACCAGGGAAGAGATGAGGGAATGACTTTTAGACTAATAAATTAATCGTATTTTTTTGTGTCAATATATTATCTAAATTTTTGCTTGTAAAATATTAGTGTAGATACTTATTGATATAATAAAATGTTAAATTGATGATAAATCCATGCAACTTAGCAACAATGGCTCAGGACATGAATTTCGAAATTTGCGTATTCCAGGATTATAGAAATCTTTTCTTAAAAAGTCGAGTATACAAGCAAACAAAAATGTTTTTTTCACTGTACATTAAAATGTAAGCACAAATTAGTCGGATGTAGAGACATCCTGTATCGACTGAGACGTGAACTGACCATAATAGTTTTACGAAACGGGTATTATTCCAGCTTACACCACGACAGTCTAGTACTATAATTTATTCCAAGTTAGAGTAATGCAGAGAACGTTGGCATTTAGTTGGTCAAATAAAAAAGTTTATCCTCTATGTTTTCGGGAGAGCATAAAAGCTGATTCTTGAAAGCAGTAGGTTGAAAAGGTTGACTTTCACAGGAAATAACATCAAGCTGAATAATAATAATACAAAACTATCTTATTGTATTTCATAACATAAGCATAACATTAGACATCCAAGTATTTTATTATTTGCGAAATCTGGGGCTTTGTTTATTCCTAGACACATATTTGGGTCAAGCCGAAGAATAGCTACATAAACTTAGCCCTTTTAATTTTTATTAAAAACGATACACATACATATATTACAAAATAAGTATTACAGTGCTCCAAGCATTGGTATCGAGAATAATAATGATAAAATAATTCTAAATGCGCTTAGTTAATATTTTACAACATAAATAATTTGTCGCGAATATAATGTTTCAGATCTTTTCAAAACAGTAATACTTGTTATTTTTTATTCGTTATGGCAGCTTATTGTATGTGTTAGATGCTTGTGATATCGGGATATTCAGACCTATATTAGTATTAATACTGGTAGATACACATACTCGAATGTGTTCTGGTACTAAACTCATGTATATCATTGTTAAAAAGTATTTCTGTATTACACTTCTGCGCTGTATTTATTACTTTATACATAAATCTACATTGTTCTAACTCAAATAGCTGATCCATATTAAGGATGTTTAATGTTTTATACAGGTTAGGCGTGTGTGTAAACCAGTCTATATTATATAAAATTTTTAATGACTTATTTTGAACCCTTTGCACCTTACTAAAATTAACCTTTTCACACACTCCGCATACTGGTAGAAGGTATGCGCTGTAGATGTTATACTTAACTCTATACTCTATTAGTGAAAAGTGATCTATTCTTATACTGTGCACCAAATAGTGAAGTGATCTTATTTATTACATGGCTAACATGTTCATTAAATTATTATCTATCATTGAGCCTAAATACTTTATACATTCTGTCTGCTCGATTCTAACATCATTAATTTTAATACTTAGCACAATTGAATTTATATTTTTTTGTTTGAACATCATAAACTTAGTTTTTTCTAGGTTTATCTTAAGCTTATTACATAACAACCATTTGTAAAACAAACTTAAATCGTTATTTATTACAAACTCCAATTTTATTTCACTCTTTCCTGCTTTTTTTTATACTCCAGCTACCATGAAGGTCTAAGGCTTAAACACCCATGGGGTACCGTGGGGCTATAGGGGGATACAGGGGAAAGGGGGAACGCCACACGGACTCTGGCGAGGGAACACGTGTGCATGCAACATGCACACATTCTGGTCCCGCCTACGAGACCCGCCGGGTGGTACCTCCGCGTTCGACAGTCAGAGACCGTCTACCACCTACGGACAATCACAACATACATAGAGAAGAGAAAAATCTCTCCTGGGACGGGATTTGAACCCGCACAGCGCAAGGCGACTGATCAGGAGACCGAAGAGTCTACTACTGCGGCCGACGCTGCTGTCTATCACAATACAGTATCATCTGCAAAAGTAAAGTAATCACAGTTAAGATTTGCGCAACGCAAACTTAAAACATAGAGGGAAAATAAAATAGGCCCCAGGACTGACCCTTGGGGTACGCCAGACAGAATTGTCAAATAGTAACTTTGGTTATTCCCTATTTTAACATATTGTTTTCTGTCGACTAGATACAACGTCAATAAATTGTATAATTTCCCTCTAAATCCCAGTACTCTGAGCTTTTGCAATAAAATATCAAAGTTTACAACATCAAATGCCTCACTTAGGTCTACAAACACCGCAATTACAATTGTTCTATTATCTAAAGCTGTTGCTATTTTATTTACAAGATCCATTGTTGCGCTCATTGTGTTACTGCCTTTTATGAAACCATACTGAAAACTGTCCACACCAATGTATTTTTCCAAAAACGCTAACATTCTTTTTTACATTATAATTTCTAAAACTTTTGAGAGCACACTAATCACTAAAATTGGTCTTTGTCACCAGATTTGAAAACGGAGGGTAATTTCACTTATTTCAAGGATTTCTGGAAAACTACTACTAGAAAGCACATTATTAACCAACTTTACGAGCTAAAGACGATTAATATTATCTAAAGATCTATAAATGCTACTTTATTCTAGCTAAGAGCTACCTAATAGCTAAATACAAAGCTCAATATGTATGCTAATTAGATATAAGCCAATCAGAGTATTCATTATTATTTCAGCAAAGAATAAATCTGACAAATACACATTTTGAAAGAAACTAGTTCGATGGCAATGCTTTTAATTGATGAATGATTTATTGGCAGCTGCATAGGCAGATGCATAAATACCAAGGCACCGAAGCTGCTATGAGGCGTTTAAGAAAAATTTTGAACTGCCTGAGGTAAGTAGAACTAGGAAAAGCGCTCTCAGGTAGATTGGTCCACAATCTCGATACCCTGGGAACAAAGGAGCGGTCGTATCGGCCAGTTTTGGATGTACGAAGTTCGACACTGTTAGGATGGAAGGCCGAAGTCAGGAAGCATCATCAAGGAAAGCTCTGAGGAGCAAACCCGTTGACATAGCGGTGGAAGAGAGCTAGATCGCCGACAGCCACTGAGTGCGAAATGGTCCCGAGACTGTCCGTCAGAGAAGAGTCATCGGTTAACCGGAAAACCCTCCACTGAACAGCACCGAGCATAGATAATGTAGTGAACAGTACTCGAGGTTACGCTTTACCTTGGCCTTGTACTTCAGAAGAGTTCTTCTTAGCCCCGAACATATACCCTAGCTTTGTTGTGGCTATTCACGAGATGCGTTCGTGCCAGATCAAGTCCTCGGTGATCAGGACTCAGGCCAGACAAAATCGTATGACAAGGATATTATGCCATGTCCCAATGAAGTCATTTTTCAAGTCGGTCACCTCATAAAAGAGGTAATATAAACTTAAAACTAACCGCCTTCTGCTATTCATGACGTCGTCGGTTCAACAGATCCCACGTCGGGCAGGTAGCACGGAGCCTTTACTCCGCTTAGAATAATTCCGCGAACGTTGACATGGGTTCGCTGGTCAAATAAATTTGAAAGGTAGTACCACCGATGTCGGCGCGGCCGCTGGCGGCTCACGAGAACCACCAATCAAAAGTAAATTTTAGAAGGCGGCTGATAGCCATACAGCTGCACACTGTCCTCTTCAAAAACACCTGCTGTTTAATCTCTGCAGCTGTTATTGGAAGGCTGATATGATTCTTTCTTCTGAGGATGATGAGATTGGTGTAGAAGACCACCTTGCTGAATAAGTTTATGTCAACAGTAAACCGCTTGTAGTTTCAACCTTTTTCATGAGCCACTCCTACTAGTCACGACCTAAGCAGGTCAATAGTTACATGATTCATCAATGTTAAGACAATCTGATAAATATGTATATTAAGCAGACAACATCTCTTTGGAACAGGTTTAATAGAAATGCTGTTGAACATGAGAAAGTGAAATGATGAAACCTTGAACAGCTTGACCTCAAATACATTGTTATTAACATCACCTTTATCGGTCCAAGTCAGTTTTGAATGAGAGTCCATGACTCACAGAAAAGGAAGAGAAGCTTAGAATAACAAGGCGAAAGCGGATAAATAACTATACTGACGCAGAAAATACTCCTTATCAGTTACTCGAATGCAGCAGTAGATGAATTAAACACCAGAAACAACTGAAATTGACGTTAGTAACTCAAATACTTGAGCTTTATAAGTGTATGAAGAAATATCGAATTATCTATAGTTCTTTTCATGATTTTCGGCGATTACGTCACAATGCCAATGTAAGTAAACGGACTGACTCATGGTACCATGTGCTTACCAGCCGATCTTTAATGCAGCTGCTACTCGCTCTTGTACACAGACATGAATTGGATGATAGAGGACCATTGTTCTCACTCAATTTCAGACAACACTTCTCAATACAGACCGTCAACATTGTAGTTGTATTTTGATGCATGCATGAATGTAATAATAATAATAAACGACTTTTATTGAGGGCGAAGATTAGATTGAACCTATTCTGTCACTTAACACTTGAAAAGTACAAAAAAATAAAATAACAATGAATATGTAAAATTAATATACCCAAGTATATGATATTGTAGTCACAGTAAATGATAAAAATTTAATTACACATATGAATGTACACAGAAAAGGAAAGATTTTGCGAAGTGAGGGTTCAAACTATGCTGGTGGATACCAGTACTAAAATAAATTGATTAATTTGATAAAGAAGGCTCCTCAAGAGGCGTTAGGTGGACGTAGCATCACTGTTTGTGCTGGGGTTATCTACAATGGTAAAACCGAAACAAGATTTTGGGGAGGATTTTGTCTTCATCGATGATACCACCAGGCCGCACAGAGCTGGTACGGTTATAAACTTTTTGGCAGACAAATAATGTTGTCTGCTACGAGGGATGTCTTTTAAGTTTTGCATATGGAAATGAATCAACACGGTAGGTAGTTTTAAATGACCTTATTGTTTTTCGAAGTATTCTCCACGAAGATTAATACACATCTGCATGCGCTCGAACTAATTTTCGAAGCACTTATTCCACTCGGTGATGACTTTTGGCAAACAAATGGTGGTATACCAATCTTTGCTCATTAAGAGGAATTGTTGCAATTTGACCCGCTTTTGACACAAATGTCGCGACCATCTTTTTCGAAACACTTCGAGAACGGATGACTTTTGTTGGCATTTCTTCACCTTGGATCACCCAAACAGCCGACTGTCGTTCATTTTCTGGTTCATAACAGTAAATCCACGATTCATCACCACTAACAATGCTGTACAAATTTTTTGAGTTTCCGGAATTACCGTCAAGCGTTTTTTGACACCAATTAACCCTGGATGCTTTCTGCTCTTCAGTCAACAGGTGGGGTATCCAACGAGAAACTAATTTTCTTACTTCTAATTCTTCATGTACATTTTTTTGAATTGAGGTCTTTGAGATCTTCAAGGACGCCTCAATTTCGCGATATCTCACATGTCTATCTTGAATGATGAGTTTGCGCACAACATCGACGTTTTCCTGGGTGACCGCCATTTTTGGTGCACCCACCCTGGAATCGTCGCTAAGACTCACCCGTCCACGTTTGAATTCTCCATACCAACGGGAAATTGTCGACTGATGTGGCGCTTCGTTGCCGAAAACAGACAGTAACTCAGCAAGGCATTCTTGTTGCGATAATTGTCTCTGAAAGTTGTAATAAATTATTGCGCGAAAATGTTCTCGGTTGTGTTCCATTTTTCTAATGACTTGGTGACACTTACAAATTAAGTATAGTGAGAACACTGCACGAATTGTTGTGAAACTTTGAATTTAAGTTTACTAAAGAGTGAGGTTAAGATCCAGTACTGACGTTCGATCCGCGCGGCCTACTATGTTTCTATATGCAAAACTTCCCTCGTATCAAAGTCTCCAGACCTAAACATAATTGAGCTGGTGCGGTCTCGGGTAAAACATTTAGTGCGGTGAAGACAAAATGTTCCGAGAATTTATTAATAACGTTCTGGAAAGTATGCCACGAAGATGCTAGGCTGTGATCGATGTGCGGGGTGGCCCTACACTTACAGTATTGTTTAAAATAACTATTGCTGTTTTCTAAAAAGTAAGTAATTTTGGACATTATTAATGATTTGCATAAGAGCTTTTAAGTTAGATAATCGAGAATTTGTTTATTCAGGTATAGCTGACGTAAGGTCGGAAAGCAGTTGATAGGGATGAGGTATTATAAACTTGAAACACTCATCAAAAATAATTCCCAAGTTTTTGACTGTATCATTAACTTCGATAGTCGGAACTATGTAAGCTAACTTTGAAGATGTTTTTGAAATGATTTCTGAAAGGTTTAGGCGAATAAAAATAATCACTTTTCATATTGAAGGATTGAGCTTTACTGTAATTCACCAAAAACCATGTACTACATAGAACTTTGTGGACATCTCCAGAAATCTGTTAATATACTAAGTGACATATAAATCCGAACACCCAGTATAAATGGTTTTATTTTAATAAAAGTTGGTGGATGTATTGATCTTACTGTAAATAACAAGTGAAAAACTTTTCAGCCTTATCAGTTGGACATTCCGGTTTTTATACTGCTTTTTTTAATTCACTAACGCTCTAAAAATGAATATTTCAGCCGCAGTAAAGAATCAACGTTGGCGGATTTTGGTTCTTAACATCCTTTACGATCGGTTACGATGCCTAGAGTACGGAGACCTGTACGATTTCGTCAACTTAGTGAGTTTGATAGGGGCCGTATAGTGGGACTTCAGGAAGCTGGACTTTCTTTTCGGGCAATTGCAGTTAGAGTGCAAAGAAGTGTAGACACTGTGGTTAGGTGTTGTCAGGCATGGCTTCGAGAAGGCCGTACGCGAAGAGCAAGGGGCACTGGACGCCGCCGTAGAACAACAGACCGTGAAGATCGCCGCCTAAGATTATTGGCTTTAAGGGACCGTTTCTCCACTACCAGGTCCATTGCAAATGAATGGTTTGCAGAATACGGAAGACCTATTGGCATGCGAAGTGTTTACCGACGAATCAGAAGTTTTGGCTTGTTTTCATACCGGCCACACTGGGTCCTCCCTTTAACTCGAGAACACCGACGTAATCATCTTGAGTGGTGCACACAACGGTCACCCTGGGATCAGGAATGGAACAGTATTGTCTTTAGTGACGAGTCTCGATTTTGTTTAGGCATGCACGATGGTCGTGCCAGGGTTAGAAGGCGACGTGGTGAAAGGAGGAATCCACAGTTTTTTGTTGAAAGACATGTTCATCACACTGTTGGAGTTATGGTTTGGGGTGCTATAGCTTATGGTTCCAGGTCACCTTTAATCTTCATCAGAGGTAACATGAACGCGCAGCGTTATATCCACGAAGTTCTAGAACCCCATCTTTTACCCTATCTTGACACCCTGGCAGATCCAACTTTCCAACAAGATAATGCCCGACCACATGTTGCAAGAGTCACAATAGACTTCTTTCAACATAATGATGTCACATTGTTACCATGGCCACCAAGATCTCCCGACTTATCCTCAATTGAGCACGTGTGGGATATGATGGGTAGGAGATTGCTCAATTTGCAACGTCCTCCTCAGTCTCTAGAAGCACTTCGAGAGGAGTTGGTGGTTGCCTGGAATGAGATACCACAGGAGGACATTGACCACCTAATCAGAAGCATGCCTAGGCGCGTTGGAGAATGCGTAGCACATCAGGGTGCATCCACACATTATTAAAGGTCAAAGGGCTTTAAAGCAGTGCAATCATTTTGAAATTTTTATCATTTACTTATTATGCTTCATTAAGTACTTATACAAAATTTTATTAAAATAGAACCATTTAAACTGGGTGTTCGGATTTATATGTCACTTAGTATATTAGTGTGCAAGCAGCCTTAATCTTCTTCTTGTACTTCTTGTGCCTTACGCTGTCTTCATAAATTATTAATCAGTAGGGAAATATTTAGTTTGAAACTGCCGTATACCAAACTAGCTTGGTAGATGTCTTTCTTTACCTTTCCCGTAGCTCTTCAGCTAGCCACTCTCTCCATGAAATTTTCTTGCGACTATCAACAGAAGCATCCACATGTACGAGGAGGTACCCGAAAATAACCGGAATAGCATTGCAGTAGGCGGAGCTTGTGTAGTACACAGGTCTGACCCTAAAGGCGTATAGCGCAACTCATTACCAGTTCAGTGCCGCCTGAGTTGTTGATCTGGCTTGTTTCGTTCCTCTGTAGTCACTATTTTTGCTAGAGCTGATCCGTGCCTGTTACATTTTTTACGATGGCAAGCTTCAGTGAGCAACGTGCAGCTGTGAAATTTTGCTTTCTAATTGGTAAAAATGCTGCTGAAACTGTTTTAATATGAAAATAGCTTACAGAAATGATGCTTTCGGGAAAACTCAGGTGTACAAGTGGTTTGCTCGGTTTAAAAATGGTGACAAGTCGATTGATGACAAACCTCGCTCTGGACGTCCATTAACTGCCCGAATCGACGAAAATGTTGAAAGAATTCGAGAGCTTGTGCTTGCAAACCGTCGACTAACAACAGATCAAATATCCGTAAGTAGTGGGTTGTCCTTGAGTTCGGTTCAGCGAATTTTAACAGAAGATTTGGGAATGAAAGGGTTGCTGCCAAGTTTGTTCCTCGGGCTTTAACTAACAATCAAAAAGAACACCGAGTTTGAACATGTGTTTTGAAACGACAGCTTGAATCTGATCCAAATTTTCTGTCAAAGATCATCCCTGGTGATGAGACTTGGTGCTACGGTTATGACCCAGAAACGAAGCAACAGTCAAGTCAATGGAAGACGCCATCTTCACCCCGACCAAAAAAATGTCGTCAAGTAAAATCAAACATCACAACAATGCTGATTTGTATTTTTGATGTCAAAGGCGTATAGTCCATTCCAAGTTTGTTCCCCCAGGTCACACTGTCAATCAGACCTTTTATTTGGAGGTTGTAAGACGATTGCGAAACAGTGTTGGGCAAAAAAGACCACGGATGGGACAAGTGCATTAGTTGTAGTGGACATTATTTTGAAGGAGGTTACTTTGTGAAAAAGTTGAAAATAAATAGCTTTTAAAGAATGATTCCTGCTTTTCTTTGGTATCCCCTCGTACTGTTACTTGTAGTGAGACTTAAATATCTTAGATTCCCTTTCTTAATTATGTATATTGTACTTCTGTATGTGTTATTGTTACTTGTACTGTGTTCTAAATAACCTAGATTCCCCTTCTTAATTGTGTACAATAGTTGTATTTCTGTATTGATCCCTCTACTTAGCCCATTTTCCTTGCTACTCAGTATATTCCACAGGATGTTGTCTGCACGCCATGTCAGGAAAATTCCACGACGAGTCCTTGATCCCTCTAAAAGGTCTTCGACTCCCTGTTAAGGCTCCGAAGACCGATCGACTGAGCCGCGGCCACCAAAAGTTCTTTATTTGCGGCACGGCGCGTCCGGCGGTATGCGGCATCTAACGCTGTAATTTAGACCGTCTAGCCGGATGGCGAACACGCCGAATTATTTGCATGGCCCGCCATCAGTGTTCAACACAGGATTGCCAAATCAACCAGCAGTATTTTGAAACCCTGGAGATTTCAGCTTAAGAATCTCTAGAGAAACGGCACGCATGTGGAATGGCGGAGCTTCTATGGAAAAGGTGTGTTTTTTTATTTAAGACAGTAATACTCTTCCTTAACAGTTTTTTCTGGGCGGAACAAAGCTATCATAGTCAGTTTCAATAATACTGCACTGGAAGCTTTCTACAGAAGCGGCAAACTTCCTACAACCCCGCCGTCATTCACTACTCATTCTGTTATGATAATGTCAATCAAAACCCAAAAAGTAGAAACCTACTGTTGATTCCTTGGTCTGTTTTTGTTATACTGTAATTTGCTTAGCATCATTCGCCTCACTAATTTCAGCCCATTGGCCCTCGCTCGCCGTCAGCAATGAACTTCTTGCCCAGGGTCAATTCTAGCTACCTCTGGTTCATCATTACTCATTCAATTATATTTTTTATTTATTTCATAAAATCATCTCTGAAGACGTGAAGAGTTGGCTTGCCGCTGTCCAGCAAGGTATCTCGAGATTCAGCACAGCCATTTACGCTACTGCTTAAAGAACTATTTTTTCTGTGATATATATCGCGATATCGTTTAAGTCTGCCAATCCGTCCAGGGATATGCAACCACTACAACTACACTAGAAGACACCCCCATACTTTGGAAGGCTACATCCAGGTGAGTGGTGTTTTCTCACTGCTGCGCTAAGTTGTTGGGCGAGAACACAGGTAGTCGACTCATCTACCAGTCTCGAGCAGATGAGTACCCTCCTCGTTGTTGCAATATACGCAGTTCGCGTACTCTGTCTTTCCTACCCTCTTCAAGTAGCTGTCGAAACAGCCAAGAACTGTGCAGTGTATTTAATCTATTCACGTCGCACCCTTGTCAATCCAGGCTTAATATCTGGAATCAGCCTTCTAGTCCAAGCACTACGACTAGTAGGATTCCATCTCCCCTGTTTTATAGCAAATCAATTGACGGGATACCAACAACCACCAGCAGTCCACCCGTCGACACTGGTCTGTAAGCGCAGACGACGAGCGGCACCACCTTTGACTGGCTTATGAGCGTTATTTTGCTCAGAGCATTGTTGTGAATAGGGCATAATAAAACTGTCCACTCCCGCCATTACTGGCACCTTCATCAGATGACATCAAACGCATCACAATTGCAATGACATTGTTTGCCTCATCAGTCATTTTCTTTAACAGCCAATGAAGTTGGCTTTTGTATCACCACTTCCGTCTTCTCAGAAGCTGGTTTCAATCCATTTTCCTCCATCCATATGGTGATCTCTGTGATTGATTCCATATGCTAATAGCCTTAATAGTGCACCTCTCTCCTTGAAGGTAATTATCATCGCCAGGACGTCAGCATACCTCACCAGGCGAATTCTCGGAAGCATGTGAAGTCGCAGAACCTTATTGAAGAACAAGTTCCAAAGCAACGGCCTTATGATAGAGCCCTGTGGCACACTCATAGTTGCCTTCGTTATTTTTGTCCTACCACAGGCATCCTCTCATCAAAACCATTCTTTATCATACTCAATAGATAGCCAGGGGAGTCTAGCTTCTCGAGAGATCAAAAAATCATTCTTAATGTTAAAGGCAACCATCAGCACCAAAAAGATTGGCCACCTCTAATTTAGAAAGGCAATTCAATCTTTCTAGTAGTCAGCCGGAATGAATTGACAAATTTAACAATTATTATTGGTCTCAGACTAGTAACGACAACTTTCAAAAACTTGTGTCCTCAATGCTCCACACATGAAAATTTGTGGGAAAACTCGGTCGGTAGCAAAAACGTGGTGTCGCAACAGGTACACTAACGTGGGCACTTTGGGATACATGGTGATGATATGGCAATTGTCTAATGGAAGGCTTTTTGACCTGTAAACGCTTCTTGGGATAGGATTATACCGGAAGTGAGAGTTTAAGGTCTGTGATTAGGAGGCATCTCTGGATATCTACAGTGTGTAATGGAATTAACCCTTACTTACCCACTATGGCTGAGGAGGTACGACTCGACGATTCTGGTAAGAGTCTTCAGTAACTCCGTTCGTTATCCCTACGTCATGGAGTATCACAAATAGATTATGCGGAAATCTAGTGTCTCAGAGCTAGAAGAGACATGAGTCAGAATCTCTTTACTTTTTCTAAAAATGGTATTTTTGAAAAATGTGGAAGACAGAAGCAAGAAAGAACTTTTGCTTTTGCTTATATAGTATGTGCATGTGAATCTTGGACCACATCTTTGCACATTTATTTATTCCTGTAATGGATCAAAAATCCCATCAAGTACAGCAGCCGTTCCCTTCCAAACCTCCGGTAGAAAATAAGCATAACAGTAAAGAATCTAAAGAAAACAGTGTTAACACAAACACCAGAGCATGCTAGTCTCCTAAAGACACTGGCAAAGATTAATTTCTTCCTGTGATTTCTGGTGGGTGTCAAGGAAGTAGCAAAGGAAGTGGAGACAGAATATAGTAGAAAGCAATTGGATGCTGAGAGAACGTTCGCTTTTTTGCACCTAGCCACAAAACCTTCCAATGGTCAACACTGAAAAACTTTTAGTAAGCGCAACTCTAATGTTAAACACGACATCGTTTTTAAGCCGTGTCGTTTAAGAAAATGAGAATGCTGGTCTTCTCGTAACAAAAACGTGACATTTAAAGATTTACAAAGAAATCCTCCAGGGTTTTGGCTGATTGTGTAATATGGCAACTATGTGCCGAATTATCGACAATAGCCCGCCCAGCCATCTCAACGGCTGTTGCATTGGCCAGGACGGTCTCGAACTCGATTCCGATCTCAGACTCATAAACAACAGCAAAAAAAGACTTGTGCAGGTCAGCCCAGTTGGGACCCACCGGGGCGCGCAAAATGAAATGTGTGCAGACTTGGTTCTTAAAGGTTGAAAAGATGTAGCGACCGACCTTTTCAGCTTAGATGCAGCATAGCGGCAAATGTGTTACGTTGATCCCATTTAAGCAAAGTAAAGGCATTGGAGCGGAGAGAAAAAAGGAGAACAAAATCCATTAGTATGTCATATAACAATTTTGGAGCTGAAACTAATCATCACTGATTCTCAATGTTTTTCTGGTCGTTAAATGAAACAACATATCGCCTCCAACTCATTTCATCGTCGACATTTTTGGCTTCATCCCCACTCTATCAGTTCAACAGTCTATCTCTAGGCTGTATAGCTCAATCTTGTGCAGAAAAGGCATTTGACAGCAAGAAAGACAGATGAACTGTCACCTGGGTCACAGACGAATATAAAAATAAAATTTCGTTGTCATTTTAGATTTGTACTTTGAAAGAGGCTACCAAGATGGCCTAAGCGTCAGCTAAGAGTCAATCCTATATAATTATGAGGTTTCATTTGAAAGCTTAGATCATGAATACTGCAGGACAAGTTTCAGATGTTATAACACAAAAAAAAGTCTGCCACCAATCTGTAAAGCTTCTGCGATAGGATGTGAGACAAAAGTTCGCCCAGAAAAACAACACGCCACAGCTGATCGTAGGCTTTTGCTAGATGAATTGATACGAATTTACTCTCCGTCAAAACAAGAAACAGGTGCAACATTTAAATTCGCTCGCACCTATTAGCCAGCGGACCATAAATGCCATAAATGCCTGGGCAGGTAGCGGCATGCGAGTTGAAGTGACGATCAAGTGCTCATTGTTTGTTTTGGCATAAATGGGTTAATAGATTTTATGGACAATATCCGATGGCTAGGCAATAACAACTTTATGTATGTGAACATACAGGGTGTTTCAGAAAACAATGGCAAAATATCTATAGCACAAGTTGCTTCGAAAAATAATATAAATAAAGCCTATAAGCATAGGCCCCAAAATGTCTGATGAGACTGAAATGCGTTTATCGTTCAAACAAGATTATGGTGAGATGGGATTACCATCCTAGCACAGCATACAATGTTCAATGTCAAACTCCACCAATGTTATCGACACCTCCGTCTATGAAGAGGTAATAAATGTTAACGATGATGGTAAGTTTATTTCAATGCATCCAATCCGTCTGATTTGTTTATATTATGTCAAAAGGTTAGAGAGATGCAAAGGTGAAAGGCTTGCGAGAATTGTGATAGGGACTCACTACGGTGCCCCAAAACAAAGTAAATGGTATTTCAAGTCCGCCTCTATTTATTATTGGTATATCCAATAACTTGAATTATTCACGTATTTTCGGTCTGTAATACTAACGACAATTCTGAAGCATTTATAATGATGATTTAACATCTCCTTTCGTTTGTCCTCTAGACACCCGCTTTCCTAGCGACACCTAATCATTAAAAATAACAGACTGGGTCAGAATATAGCGGGAAACAATATATCAGCTGATGTCTCTGGATATTTTAAAAATCGTTAACATATCAACGTGTTCTTGGATGCAAATCAACGCTCAGGCGTTCTGTATGTATGGCTATTTCAAATTTTACGTAACCAAGGTGACTACTCATTCAAACAATTATTTACGTACCGGGACTTGTGAATTGATGGAGAAACGACTCTAGTTGGTGAAAACAATCTGACACAGGCAATGTTTGACAACATATACATGACTGATCCAGGATAATCCAAAGAATTAGAAGGACTTTATACATAAGCTGCGGATGATCAGTTAGCACAAGAGACCGCTAGAACTATGACAAGAATGTTAAAACAACACTCCCATAAAGACAGATAAATCTAATATGCTAAGGATTATATAGTTGCGAAACGTAGACGAACATGAAAGTCAATGAAGAACGATTTAGGCGTTTCAACCGCAAAGTACTATGTAAGGCTTTTGGAACTCTTTGTGACTCAAACACAAACGAATATCACATAAGAATGGACATTGAAATTAAGCAGATTCTTTTGGTTTTATTACTTTAATTGCAATAAAATCTATAAATAATGGAATACACTAATGAAATTTGCCCCCATTTACACCACTGATTTTTAAGTAAGCCAATATGTTTATCAAGCTCATCTCATATTATCTCAAAATATAAAATTGGTTTTTATTTTGACTAGTCATATACTTTTAGTTGGTTATGCAACACACCCACGTCCTCAACAATTATAAGTTATTTATTAAGAGAATATTTGTTATGCTCTTGGACTCAGTCATGAATATTTTTGTTAGTCAAATATCGTGTATCAAAATTAATTACGCTATCAAAATATTCGTCACAAAATGTACCATAAATTCCAATAAATTGCATAAAATGACAATTTCGAGAGGATACTTCATAATCTTCATCTTTGCTTTGCTTATTTTGGATGACATGGGGGGTAGAGGAGTCTACATGATGATTACGTCATACGTAGTTATTTACTTTTATACACGAATGGCAACCCTCACATTGTCTTTTCTTGAAAACGAAACGCATTTTCGGGGATTCCCGCAAATAATGCATACGTTTAGTGAACAGCGCGCGGTAATTCCCCTACTCCCTTTAGAACCGAGTAGGAGAATTACCGCGCGGTGTTCACTTGTCTATATTTCCTCTATCAGTGTATTGTTTCGTTTGGATACTATAGCGAGTAGACGTATTGTAAGCATAGTAAAGCAAGTTAACATTTGTGTTACCATTGATTCCATTAGCCAAAGTTTAATGTTTAAATAAGATGTCGTTTCACATAGACAATTCCAAGTTATACCAAAAATTGTTTAAAATTTTTAAAAAATCTCATACAAGTACGAAAGTTCAAAATGTACAAAAGTCAGTTAACGAAGTGTGGCGAAATTACAAGCAAAATCCGACAAGGAACTAGATATTATTGTATCTAAGAGAATCGAAGAAGAATTGCAAGCGGCGACTAAGAATAAATCCAATCTACTAAATTTTCTAAGGTCAGTGACGAAGTCATTTTAGGTACCTATGAGTACTAGAAATATTAGAAATCGACAAAAAGTTTCACTTTACTGATTAGAAAATATTATGGCCTATCTCAAAGTATAGAGATAATATTCATTATATTATAGATTTATTTCTTATGATTGATTCCGTCAATTGGTCACAAAGTACAGGATGTTTATACATATATACAGAAAACTAACACCCTGTATTTTGTGACTGGAACGAATTGCTCATTTAAAAATATTAGATTTAAAGCCATAGGGTTTCGTATTTACCATATATATTGCCATACATTATATTTATGTAGCTTAATAAGAGAATCTTTAGCAGAAGCCATAGAACGTTTTTATTTTTAGGCAACCTGTAAACCTGCAGAAAAAACATAAATTATACAGTCAGCTTCAAATATTAAAAAAGAGGAATAAAACCCGGTAATGAGTCACAACAGCAATGCGAAATTAATGAAAATACAGATAAACAGAGAGCAAAACCTTCTCAGGAAGCTATGAAAAATAAGATTGCTATACTCGAAAAAAATCTGAATGCTTTGTATTCTGCCAGAGATAACTATGCCAAGCCGTGCTGAAGTTGATAAACAGATCATTAAGTTGCGCGAGGAAATAAAAACAGCAAAACAGTCTTTAAACAGGAAGGTTCAAAACGCAGTTGCCCAGAAGAAACACAGGGATGGTATGAAAAGAAAGTTAGAGGATATTTGTCATGAAAATCCAGAAATAAAAAAAGACTAACTCTGAGGGATTCAGTGGGACGTACTAGTCTTGAAAGCAATCAACATTTACTATGGAAAACAATCGCGGATATAGCTTTATTTGGGAGTGCGGCAGATGATATAAGACGAACGGAATCAATTCGCAGCGTAAAAACTCTTGATGAACTCACACAAGAATTACGTAAAATAGGATTTGACATTAGTCGCAGTGGGACATATCTTCGTTTGATTCCCAGAAAATCTAATTCTGCAGAGGGACGAAGACATGTATCGACAGTCCCTGTTAAGCTCATTCGTGTTCAAACTGATCACCACAAGGGCTATTTAGATAGCAAGTTCGCTGAAACATGAATCCATTATTTAGAGAACATAGCATCCATACCTGGACCAGATCAAGTATTTTTCATATCTCAAGATGATAAAGCTGGAGTCCCTATTGGCGTAACTGCGGCAAATAAGCAAGCACCTCTTCTAATGCACACAGAATATAGAATCAAATTGCCTGATCACGATTGGGTAATCGCTGAGCGTTATAAATTAATACCATCTGTTTATGCTGGTATCAAAATCACTTCCAATATGCTAGGACAACCGCAAGCCGTTGGATATTCTGGACCAACATATATCGCTATTCGAAGTGGAAAGCATAGTTCATCTAGTGCTAATACTCATGTTCAGGATTTCGAGACGCTTCCCGAACTTGAAGAGTTTCGACCATTAGCTAAAACTGACCATGGACTAGTAAAACCAATGGTAATCACGACGGTTGATGGAGGGTCAGATGAAAATCCACGTTATCAAAAAGTCATAGGGTCATCAAGTCACTAAATCGTCACATCGAAAAAATCCATAAAAAAGTAAACACGCACACTAATAGGAAAGTTAGACCTGTAAGAGTCGCTGCTCGTCGTGCTTATGAACTGATGTGCATTATTCAAAATTTAGAGCACCATGATGTTGAATGGCTCGATCAGAACGACGTAGACATTCCAAAATCCGATGAAAGCGAGCAAACTCACAACACTGAGCAGCAATCGAAGCAATCCAATGTCATCGAAAACTTAGAAGCATGGATTCGGGTTTCATGGACTGAAGACTGTTAATTTGAATTTAATATATGTACCAAAAATTTAAAATAACTTTGTTATGTTAGTAAAATATGATATTTTTGTCCTTTACTCTATGTTGAATACCGTATCAGTAAAATATAATCTCTATCCTAAATCTATTTTCTTATTTTTCAAATTATAATTATAACGTTATAATTATAATATTAAAAAAAAAACAATACATTAATTGACAAATGTTTACGTAAGCATGGGGGGAGGGGGTAAGTGCTTTGCTTACTTTTGCTGACAAGGGGGATGGGTTGGGGGGTAAATAATTGTAATAAATCTGCTTACGTAATATTTGAACGGCCCCTTAGCTGTAAAATCACAGTTAACCTGCATTTGAAAAACCGGACCTTAATAGTAGCAAACTCAGAGGAAATTCAGCAGTGCACTAAGAGGAGCATATGCATATGTTTCGACAATCAAGCAGCCCTGAAAACATCCCCGAAAACAAGAAAGTGACCTGCTTTGGACCCCGGACCCGGCGGCACATTTCCATAATTCAGATCTAGCAAGTTGATTCTCGCGGATATTTTGAAAACAAAGAAACACTTACACAAACGACACTCTATTTGAAGTATCTTACTTCTCAAGTGAAAGCTGACAAAGCTCTGGTCTGGTGCACACATTTCGGGGCTGGGGTTGCAGTCTCATGCTAGTCGAGTTCGAGAAGTAGCCGTGGACGCCGAGCATTATATCCAAACTCACCAAAACTCTTTAACCTTATTAACACCTATTATCAAAACGACGATTATGATATTTTGATGATCTCGGTTTGTGGCATTATACCAGGAGAGGTCGGGAATGGCATGTGGAGAAGATAACCTCCCAAATGTACCACCGACTTGGCTAATCTAAGAATTTTGGTCGCTATTGTGTCGAAGAGTTTATGACGACAATTATTGCGGGTGAGCATTTTTAGAAAAATTCGAGATGCGACAAGAACATCGTCCAACGGAAGATGAGACAAGTCTTAACCAAATTGTGTGCTACTGAGGAACATGGTTCGCCATCAGTTTTGTAGATTCGATCACATATTATCAAAATATGACATATTTACAGCTTTTTCAGGGGATAAGTTATACAATAGTACGCACGCAAATTTTTTCGCGTTCACCTTGCTTTTTCTTTATTTGATTAGCATGAGCTGAATCATAAACCGATCTCAAATTGCTTGAAGTTGCAACTGCAACTAAAAATAGGTGTCTTAACAGCTACCGTAGTCATAATCTGCAATTTGTTTACGAATACGTCCAGTTTCTCAGTAAATATTATTGCAGACTTTTCAGAGCACTAAACAACCTGGTAATTATAGAAGACGTTTCAACAAAAATACTTCAGAACTAGTGTCGTATGTCACCCGTGATTGATGAAGTAATGTCGAGTTCTTGTTCATTATATAATTTAGAGAATATTGTTAGATTTATAACTAAGATTAGCTATAAAACGTGTGAAATTTTGCGCCTGCAGGTGTGTTAGCATCACCAACTTTTACAGTTTCATGCTGTGTTGCAGACTACACGGTCACACCAACAAGCTTTTAAAAAAAGCAAAGCGGAAATTGAGCAAAAGTAACTGCTTGCAAAACCTGCATATATTTTCATCGAATTTACAACCTATAACTATATTTTATTGCTTTAGCATTATGCAATACATACTCTTTAACAAACCTTTGCAATTAGAACCCATTATTACGATATGTGGAAGCCTCCTTATTGGTGATGGTCCAGGTCCATTAGCTTTATTCACGCCCTCTTCGACGTGACCTTGACTTTTAGTATTCCATATTACTTCTGACATCATCAAGAACACACACCAGAATTATAGAAAGTATTACAATTTATTATTTGGACATGAAGAGAAGGCAATGTTTTCTCTCTTTGTATCTGATCAAATATGACGGTTGACGATGGAAGATTTAACATATCATTAAGAAATTGCAACATTTTTTACTGTGATGGAATCATACCTACTGATTAAGAAAATAACTGAGTTTCTTAATCGGTACGGGCTGATAAGTTCTAATAATAATTTTGATTATTGGACAGTGTGAGCCAGTGGTATCATGATATACACAGTGGCATGAACTTGACAATTTGAATAATTTTTGAACAAATAAAGCCAAATTATCATTCGGTTGTCTAAAATCATTTATATATATATATATATATATATATATAGTAGTCATTGCCAAAATAGGAAATTGGCAAATTTTTAGGCTTAAGTTGACTCTTTTGACGGTAAAATCAAGCTTTCGGCATTCTCTATGGAGCCCTCATCAGGTTTCTGAAAACACAATTGTGATGCTAGCAAAGAATACAGATTTAAATTGTCAAACAACTTACTCGTCGTTGAGGTTGCAGCCACAAAGAGAAAGGTTGCAAAGACATTGTTAACAGGCTACTGGTCAAATCAACCAGGACCAAAAGAAGTCCTTAATCACTTATAATTCTGTCTCTCCTAAATTTTATGCTCTTCTCAAAATACACAAACCTGTACTGTCAGTAAGACCTACTGTGGCTTCTGTTGAATCAGCCACACTAGCTTTATCTTCATTAATTGCAGATACTCTAAAGTCAGCTCACATCGAAGGAGAATACTTTATGAAAGACTCTTTTGATGTTTGTCAACAACTTAATAGGTTTCAAATAGATGTAGTTTCACTGTTCAGTAATGTGTATTTAGAAGCTCGCATCAGATCCATCAACAAACATTGGGATCAAATTTGCCAACACAGCAACCTAACTCTGGATTCTTTCATCAATATCGTAGAGTACCTTTTCCAGAACAATTATCTTACTTTTAATAACAAAGTGTTTTCACAAACACATGGTTGCCCCGTGGGCTCTGTGTTATCTAGAATTGTGGCAGAATATGTAATGGATGACCTGCTTGATGTTGTTATTCAAGTATTGCCATACAGTCTAATTTTCATAAAAAAGTATGTGGACGATATTATCGTTTGTCTTCCTTATGAGAGGGTGGATGATATTGTTGAACTTTTTAACAGTTATGATCTCTACATCCAGTTTACCATCGAACAAGAAGATGACCATCAATATGTTCCCTTTTTGGATTCAAGATTGATTCGCACCAATGACAATATATTACTGGTAGACTGGTACAGGAAACCAATTTCTTCCGGAAGGTTCCTAAACTTCAGGTCTTACCACGAACTTAAAATAAAAATAAACCTGGTGAAACAAATGAAGAACAGGGTTATACAAATCTCTGACAGTACTTTCCATCTTTCCAATTTAAGGCAGCTTTCAGTCTTATTCATCAATAATGGCTATCCGAAGTATTTGGTTGAGCTCTCCTCCGAATATTTTGCCAATGACGAATAACAATAGTGAAAATGACAACACTGTTCGGTCCAACAAGACACCCATGAATTCTTCAACCAATGAGAGTAACATCACTACAGTGGTTACTCCTATTTCCAGAGTTAATTATGTTGTCTTGCCATACATCAAAGAACTAACACCAAAATTGATCAGGCTGTATAATTCCTTTAATTGTCGTTTTGCTTGTAAATCAGTGCTCACAGTCAACAGTTTGTTGTCCAAACTGAAGGATAAGGTTCAGTTGCTTGATTCAACCAACACTGTCTATCGCATTAATTGCAACAACTGTAATTTAGTTTATATAGGCCAAACTTCGAGGTCACTGAAAGGCAGGATAACTTCACACAAAAGTGACGCCAGATTACATCCAGAGAGATGTGTTTTGGCATCTCATATTAACAACACAGGTCACTATGAATTATGGCAGTACTGAGGTTCTTGACAAAGAAAAAAGACTCTCAAAACGTTTATTTTTAGAAATGTCCCACATTTTCATGACAGATCATTGCATGAATAAAAAGGGTGATGTTAAGCAGCTTAGTGTCATTTATTCCTACCTGTTGAATTGCGAAAAGCTAGAACGGCTACATATCCAAATCGAACGAACATCGTCCCAAAATTAGAATACATTTCCAATTGCTGTCCTGGTAATTGAAATTTCTCACTCGCAATCTTTAATATAAACTCACATAACCCATCTTTTCAAATGTGTATTACTATCTCACATTCGTACACTCTTATGAACTACACATTTTTCCAAAACAAATTAATTCAGCATTTTAGTAATTTGGGTGGAGGTTTACCGAGCGTCCCTCGTATACTTCATACCCAAATTTGACAATGAGGTTTACAGTTCCACGTTCCGTCGCATCAATCACTTGTCATCTGTCGACGCATTATCTTTCCGTGCCGTCACCCTCTCCACGTGTAGCGGAAGTAGGAGGTTGGAGACTGCATTCCGATTGTTTCCCTAAAATGTCTTCTCATGTTTAATAATTTTTAATATGTTCGGGTGTATTGATATTTTTAACATGTAACGAAGGTATCTGTCGTTATCAACAAGCCCAATGTCTCCGTCCTTTTGTTTTTATATTTATAACAAGTTCTATCTTCTCTACGTTCGTTTTGAAACACCTTGTCGCTGCAACCTCAACGACGAGTAAGTTGTTCATCACAATTGTGTTTTCAGAATCTTGATGAAGGCTCCATAGAGAATGCCGAAAGCTTGATTTTATCGTCAAAAGAGTCAACTTAAGCCTAAAAATTTGCCAATTTCCCAATTAACAATTAATTGTATAGTACCCAACAAAAGACGGAAGCTTTAATTTTTCATCTAACTGGTCTAGACGACAATGACCACATCTCAAGTTATATATATATATATATATATAAACAAAAAGTAGAAAAATAATGGGCAAAATCCGCAAAAAAAGAAAGTGGATTCGAGCAGAAAATAGAATAGGTAACCCGAGCGAACGTATTTCTGCTGGTTGGCTTCATCAGGCCCGAAATGAATGCACATATGAAACTACAATTGCCCATTACTTTTCTACTTTTTGTTATATACCTTTCTCCGCATGATCATTTTCTCTTTGTAGATCCTTTGGGCGTGAAGTACCACCATTTTATACTACAATGTGTAGGTTGGCTGTTGTTGTGGACTTCGTGTGTCGTTTCCTCAGTTTACACCAGTATCCGGATGTGTGGGCATGTGTATCTACTTTTGTAGTTTTATATGTGCATTCATTTCGGGCCTGATGAAGCCAACCAGCAGAAATACGTATCGCTCGGGTTACCTATCCTATTTTCTGCTTGAATCCACTTTCCTCTTTTTTGCGGATTTTGCCCATTATTTTTCTACTTTTTGTTATATACCTTTCTCCGCATGATCATTTTATCTTTATATATATATATATATTCCTTAACTTGACACTACTATCTTTTCAGCTCATCGTTTGAGCTATTTAACTGTCAGGTACATTACGTTTTACTCTAGTCTGATTCATCGTCAAAAATATATTTTTCGCTACAACCATTTATTGATTGATAAAATCTTCAAGTGTTTGGTAATACAAATGATGACAAGAGTCGAAAGGGGGCTTTAGGAAATATTTAATAAGATCACGCAAACCCATCGAGTTTGGATCCGTTTGATTGTTGATGACAAGTACTCTGGTCCTAGGGTCTAATGGTTAAGTTGGCGGACTATTTTAATAAACACTTACGTGTTTAGCATTAAATAATTCGTTAAAATATAGGTACGCTTTATGTCTTCGAACAATTTGACAAGCATACTCATATACAGGGTGTTCCTTAATGATATGCGAATATTTAAGGCTGTGAATCTACATGAAAAATTAATGTTAGTTTGCTTTATAAACTATGGTCCAAAAATGTTTCCTTACAAAAACTCGAGGTGTTGAAGTTTTAGGAAAAAAAATGGAAATTAATTAATATATTCAGAACCGCTTCAGATATTTCACTGATATTTAGTACCTAGTGAAAGTTAATAAAGTTGCATATTTTCAGTGCAAAAATAATTTTTAGCTTCTCAACAGTGGCGTACAGTGGAGTACATTTCCTGTATTTATATGCAATATATGATTTATATTAATCAAAATCTCATAAGAAATATAAAGAAGTGAGTTCTATGAAGTCATAATAATAAAATAATAAACAAATTATTTAATATCATTAATACTAAAAAGTAAAGAATTAATAAAAAAAAATTTCTATGAACAAGCTCCTATAGGCGACTCATGAAAAAGAATAACTGAAAAGTTAGAAATAATATTACTCCAATTACACTTCTTAACTTAACCCCTAAGCAATAACGAAGGAGTTTCGTTCCCGTTCGGAATAAAATTATTTCTTACTTTCCGGTTCTTCTTAAGCCAATAAAAGCTTGATTGTGAACTTCTTTCTCTTATGTATTGCAAGTATATTTGTTCAAGTTCAATCGTATTTATGTTATCGTGTCTTTGAAGTATTATTACCTAAGCACCAATAACTTGTCAAATCTGACAGAACCATCACTAAACTCATGAAAACATAGAGCCTATATCAGGGCTCATTTCTCCTTAAGACGATTTTGAATCTATGCTTGTGGATATTTTGAGATACATTCATGAATAATGCACAGCTTGCATCAATCGTTACACCTTAAGAGGAAAATGCAGATTAACGATGCCGTAGGCCGCAATTGCTGTGCTACGACATGTGATAGAACAGCTGTCGGCGCCAGCAAATATTTTCTTTGTTGTCTAGACCATGGGCGTCCGATTACATCTCTTCATTACGACAGAAATTCATAGAACTATTAATCTAATTGAATATTTCATAACTACCTTTGCTCACCAGTCAAAAATAAAAAAAAATCTAGTGGAGAGGGTGAGACCCTATGCTCACTTTTAATATAGGTTGATAATCTCATAAGTGAACCATTGAACCTTGAGCCTTTTGGTAAACCTTCCTAAAGGGTTATTTCAAACTATTTTAAAGAATGCAGTAGTGACGAGGCCTGTAAATTAAGTGACAAGACTGGCAACGTAGCATTCGATCTGGCAATACTAGTGGCGCCGGGACTGGAGGAGATAGAGGGGAACATGTGACCCGCTTTCACTACAAGTTTGAACTCACTTGAGTCATAGCGATTTTTTTTGTGAAACATTTTTTTCTATCGTGTTCTAAGAATGAATGAGAATTCAAGCAACGGTGTGCTATAAGGTTTTGCTTATAACGGCGCAGAGGGCGGGAAACTCTTGCCAAACAGGCCTACGATGATAATGTTTTGTCAAGAGCCCAGATTTTTCGGTGGTTTAAGGCATTTTCAGAAGGGAAAGAGTCTATTGAAGATGAACCACGAAGCGGAAGGCCTTCATCTTCAAGAACCGATGCAAATATCGGCAGAATCCGGGATCTTGTGTGTTCGGACCGGTTGACAGGAAAAGTTAAATTTGACTCATACCACCGTGGTGAGGTGGGTATGAACGTCTCACATTTTTCCACCATCGATGAAATCGTAAATACTGGACTACATGCGTCAATAAATGCAGATCTAAACGCCAGAATGTCAGTTTGCCAAATATAGGATAAAATAACGAAGAAAGGAAAAGAAGCAGCATCTGAAAAGAAGCATTTTAAAACAAGAAACTGAAAAAAATTGGAGATGATAGGAAGGGAATGAATGGCTCATAGCATTTCACCACCAATATAATCCTAAATGGTCAAGCGACAGCCATTGCAGATGATAGAAATGTCTGTATCCAAACACCAAAACGACTAAGCATTTTGACAAAGCAAATGCAATTGAAACAATGAAGCATGTTCTTGATGGTGCTGCCACAAATCTTTGTTATTCCCAGAGACCACGCAAAGCCTTTACTGCAATGTTACAAAGGACATTGTCAATCAGAGGAATGTTTGCAACTGTTCTGATCTATCGTCAAAATACATTGAACATTTCTGATGCAATTTGCCAAATAATGCTTTCCTAAATATACAAGACAATTTATACCACTCTAGAAAAGTCCAGCACTGACTGTCACAACATCCAGATGCATTGCAGTATGTTTTTTGGAACGCATCTGCTAATATTATACATCACAGTTCTGTGCGTAGGTGTGGTTAAATACACAATTTCAGTTTCTAGACTGGGCGACTGCTACATAAACCGATGAAAAAATTCGTAAAGCCTTGTCACCGAATTTATGGTACATCATTGTTGTGGTCTCAGCAGTCATAAAACGATAAAAATAGCCGAATGGTATAAACGAACAAAATTGTCACACTATTTTCTTCAAACAGCTGGAAGTTGTTAATCGCTATTGTATGTTAAAGTGGTTCACCGGTTTTTTGCATTTTGTATCAAAGTCTGTTATTTCTGGTTATGTATAAGTATATTTTATAATCGTAAGAAGCTAGCTACTCTGAATCCTTAATCTAATTGGATGCATGCTCAATTTTCGCGTATTTGTCTTTATCTATCAATCCTTATCTATTCTGACATTTGCATAACTTAAGCATAGGGATTGTAACTCTGCACAAAGTTTTATCCGCGCTTTCAATAGTTTGCTTTTTATCCTTTTTTAAATAATATGCATATATCTTTGGTTTGATCAGATCTAGTTTAGGTATGATTACAATACAAGAAAGGCTAAAAGTCCAATTCCTTTCTAACTACAAATATAGCAATATCGTGCTGACATTTCGATAACAAAACTTGCAAGTAATGCGGCATCAGAGTAAATTATGCTAATCACTAAGAAAAGTGTACATTAAAAAAGCAACAAAACCAAACCAAAGTATATTATTCAAATCGAAACAATGACACCTGCTTATGCAACATCATGACCACTGATTTACCGTTTCCAATTTTTTCATTGAGAACAAGAGATAAATCATATTTGTGTATGGTTGCATACGCATGGGACATGAAATGAGTAACCATAATGTTTACACGTGGCACGGTTATGTCACAAAATATAAAATAAGCGCAAATAATGGAGGAAGGTTGTATCACTAAGCAGTATCAAACATGATGGCAAGGTATGATGCACTGTCATGTCACAGTAAGATAAGTTTCTAAGTTTGCAAGATGTTCGTGTAGGAATTTATCAAAAATAATGAATGATGGTTAAAAATATGTTATATCTAATCTGTAGAAATTATTTGTCTTCTTCAAGACTGTACGCCTTATAGTGTTTTCTTTTTGCAAAACTAGTGTGTCGTTGGTGCATACTTTATGTTCTTTTGGTTCGTACTGCTAGTTATGCAATTAGTGCACAAACATCGCAGGACCTGGGGCAACTACTGTTATTATGCTTTTATATTCAGTTTTCTTTTGGTTTTCTCTTGTCCTCACCGAAAATTAATCATATCAGCACGGAAAGAGATGACGAAATAAATGAAAATATTTCATTAACAAATGAGATACGACGCACGACATGACAGACGATTTATGTTCTTTTGGGGACAAATTTAGAATTAACTGGGACAAACTAGAGATTTAACATATCGGAAAAGCGGGAAAAATTAGGAAAAAACAAGTTTTTTCCGTTTTTTCTCCTACCCATTTCTACTGATACTGGTTTCACCTTTCAACATAATATCTGAAAAGTTTTGCGTCTAACGAGGGCTAAGGAAGTCTATGCTAGGTATACCGAAAACTTTTGTGTTGAAAGTTTCTCTAAATATTCTATGATGAATGCTTCCAAATATTTAACTGGTGGTAATTATATCCGGAAACCATGGTACTTGAATTTATCACAGAGCAAGGTTATATTAATACAGTAGCACCACCATTACTCATATTTTGATATGATGACAGGTTTTTGATGATTCATTAGATTTTCCTGTTACCTGAGTTCTAGTAACAAAAAAGTTCTAGGAAGTAAATCAAGATGTATTTAGCACAGTTAAAAAATTATTAGTGTATCGTTATCTGGTTCATATTTTTTCAGTATTGTATCGGTATGACTACCAGTATAATATCCTAGGAATGAATCATACATGTATCAAATAGTATTCTCATTAAATTATAATTAGGATGTCGGTCTAGCCTTGTATAAATGACAGGCCTATATGATTTTCCTAACCAAACTGGATAAAAGGATCAATTAAAGATATGAATCTCGAGATTTTAATATCTAGGTATGAAACCTATTGGTATTCTAGTGCTATTTATGATATTAGTTAAGAGTTCGCTTTACAATTTCACACTATGCGAACGTGCTTCCTTAGAAGCGTTGAAACAGGCACCTTATGTATCTACTTATGCATCAAGGTCGTAAAGAAGGTGAAGTGCCGCGGGATCTAACATGCTAAGTGGCATAAACATCATTATGCCCGCGACAGATATACAAAATTAAGTATCTGGTGTTTTTACGAACCTTCCTCAGTTCTGTTGGTGTTCACGGCCCTTATTAACTACTCATCTGGCAAACGTGATTAATAAAAGACTACGACGTTCGCCAATGTGGTTTCTTTGTTTCGACGACATTGTCTGAGGCACCCCATCACAGGGCCGATACTTTGATGAATGACCATGAGCTCCACAGCCCAGTTTATATGAGATTCGATATAACTTAAAGACGATTTTACTGCAAACATAATTTTACTTAGTTAAATGATCATTCTGTTGTAAAAAATGTTAAAATGCATCAGATAATAAAAATCGTCAGTTAATCCTCTACAAAGGTTGGCGAATTATAAGTACATAGCTGCTAATCTTTAATGTGAGTGACATGATCACTGTAGCAGTCAACATGTGAGCAATGGCGATATTAATGGGTGATTTTTTTGCTAGTATCTTTTTGGCAACACTGTTTTTGACAGATGACGCGTGAATCGTGTCTTCTGTCATTGTCAAACTTGTTCAGCTCGGTCTATAATTTAACCATGAATCGACTTACGAACGAACAACGCTTGCAAATTATTGAATTTTGCTATCAAAATTCATGCTCGGTTAAGAGAGTGCATCGAGCACTGCTTCCAATTTATGGGCAATTTGGTCGGCCTACTGAGGGAGCTATTCGGAAGCTTGTGACTAAATTTCGAACCCAGTTTACATTATTGGACATTAAACCACCAACATTCAGACGTAGAGTGAGGACTGAAGAAAATATTGAGGCTATATCCACCAGTGTTAGTGATGACCGTGAAATGTCGATTCGCCGCCGTTCGCAGCAATTGGGCCTCTGTTACTCCACTACGTGGAAAATTTTGCATCAGGATTTGGGTGTAAAACCTTATAAGATACAGCTGGTGCAAGAATTGAAGCCACACGACCTCCCACAACGTTTCCCATTTGGTGAATGGGCGCTGGCAAAGTTGGAGGAAGATCCACATTTTTATCGAAAAATTGTGTTCAGCGACGAAGCTCATTTCTGGTTGAATGGGTACGTTAACAAGCAAAATTGCCGCATCTGGAGTGAAGACCAGCCAGAAGCATTGCAAGAGCTACCAATGCATCCCGAAAAAATCACTGTTTGGTGTGGATTATGAGCCAGTGGCATCATCGGGCCGTACTTCTTCAAAGACGACAATGGCCGGAACGTAACTGTGAATGGCGAGCGCTACCGTGCGATGATAACAAACTTTTTTTTGCCCAAAATGGAAGAGCTGGACTTGGCTGACATGTGGTTTCAACAAGACGGTGCCACATGCCACACCGCACACGAAACAATGGCCCTACTGAGAGGCGAGTTCGGTGAACAGTTTATCTCAAGTTTGGCGCCCGTCAATTGGTCGCCTAGATCGTGTGATTTAACGCCGTTGAACTATTTCTTGTCGGGCCATGTTAAGGATAATGTCGACAGGGATAAACCAGCAACGATTGACGCACTGGAAGCCAATATTGAAGCATTTATTCGTGATATATCGGCCGATATGTTGGAGAGAGTGTGCCAAAATTGTACCTTGCGCATGGGCCATCTAAAGCGGAGCCGCGGCCATCATTTACATGAAATAATCTTTAAACATTAAATTATATCGACCGTTCTATCGACTCAAATAAAGATTTAATCGTTTTTTTCAAATTTTTTGTGTTTTTTTTGAAAATCAAATCCTATACCTCTTAAAAAATCACCCGTTATTAACAAAAAACTGATATGAGATGTTTCTCGGATGATTTTTTTGTTTCACGTTTCGACTGATGTTATCTTCAATCGTTCAGTTCACCTGATGACGAACAACATCTCAGTCTTCCATGTTGTCATCAGATTTCAAATAGCAAATTTATATCTACTACCAATACAATTAACAGATCCATATCTAGTTAATGGTTTCATTTTCCGTTATTCCTAATGGAATCTTCTCATTCCCTATAATAAGCAAACCGAATGTTATATCCGACAAATCAGCTACTAACTGCAAGTAACCAGGATTTACAGAACTGTTGTCAGATGTAAATACTTTTGCAAAGTGCTGAATCTTTTCGACTCGTCAGTGGTGCGCTTGAACCTAGCTAGGTCACAGTTAGAAAAATAGAAAGCGATGGACAAGGGTACCAAAGTTTTTGTGAATCTGCTTGGACTTGGTTCAATAACAAGCAAAATGATTAAAAAACGTCTTCCTCCACCAACATATTCCTTTGTCTGTAGATCATTCGTTCTCAACCCATCGTTTGTGGCCAGACGGCACACATTCACGACCATGAACTCCAGACTGTATTGAAGAATAAGAATAACGACCCCGGTGGTGCTTTTTGCATCTTTTGTGTTACTGCCGGCAGTCGACCAACCACCAGCTGGAAGATAGACGGTCCTAAATTAATTCCAAATAAATTATATCCCATCGGCAGCACTCGTTGAGATTAGGTTCTTTGTCTAAACACCACACAGTATCTGCCAGTCACAGATAGAAATTTTGCGTGGTCGCTGAAGGTAGGCAGCAATAATAAAAAGTCCAGCGACATAACTTAAGATTCAAGTCAGGCACACATAAAAAGTCCCAGAAATTTCGAAGTACGTTAGAAAGCTTTTACGAGTACTAGAATTAGCATGATCCGTTGACAAAAATCATCTTGTATATGTATAATCTCCATGTTTCTTTGTCCACCAAAAATCACAGATGTTGAATTCATGAAGTTTACTAACGTTTCGCCAAATTCCTGCAGACGCACATCTTCGTTGCGATACTAATCTCGCGTGAATGTCGATAATAACCTTCACCATGCCGTACGACGCTCGTTCATCGGAGGACCACGTCGCAGGTATCGATACGCGACTGTCGGCGATATTTCAAGTTTCAAAGGTACGAGGACACATATGATGACTGAAATAAATCGAATAGGTCTGTAGAACTGGCTTGGAGGCCTATATACTCCTATAATATGCCAACGCCAAAAAATTGAGATATACCCTACTCCACCCCCTGAAACCCCCACCCCCAATTTTTAACCACTACAATATTTTTTTTCATTTTTGGCCTTTTTCCTCCGCTGCTTCTAAACTGATTTTAAAAAACTACAAAGCTATTTTGTCCTTGATGCAGTAGTAACATTACGTAAAAATTTCATCAATATCCGAGCAGTAGTACTACCCAAGTTATAGACGGTTATAGGATTAGCAGACAGACAAAAAGACCGACATACAGACGGAATTCCGTGATGTACATGTCATTAACATCCAAGAAACGTAATATCCCATTCTTGATATTTTTTTGGGAGTACAATACTTCCTCGTCAGTAGGCGCGGGAAGGAAAACCGACAATGATAGTAAACATTAAATCTAGCACATGTAGTTCCATTTCGCAGCCAGAAAAACATGGAATTCAGCTCCATCGGTTTTGAAGATTACTCCAGTGGCGGCAGAATAATAATCAAGAAACTACTTGTTGCGTCTGGAAACTAGAAAGTATGTACCAGTAAGAATTTATTGAAATTCTAAACCAACTACTATTGTGTAAAGAACGATAAAACTTTTTGGTTTTGATTCTTCAGACTTGTGAATGTGTAATGTCATATTAGCAGAAAAGCTAACACTTAGTAAAAATTGATATTTTGTATCACCAGTCAGGGTGCATCAATATCACTCTCCGGTCTCCAACTGAGGGAAAGACAATACAGAGAAATGAAAAAGTATTATTATTATTATTCTTATCATATTATTACGTATATATGCTCGGGATATGGTTTTCATTTATTTAAAAAGAAACCCTGATAGCATTTTAGGGCCTCTATCTTTTTGAGGTTCATAAATTCAGTCAGACAGGTTTTGGAAGATTTTCCAATAGTTTAGGAATTTGCAAGATTTTATCCCTAAAAACACTTATTTTGCAACCATTGCTACTGCGTGGGATTTTCAGAGTCAACTTACATGGCTCATTTTTTCTAGTGCTGACTCAAGTCTGTGACACTCATCAATTAAGGATAAAATCATCTATTAACACACATAGAGAGTAACATAAATTATTATAATTTACTAGGAAAACTTTTATCATGAACATAACTTATTCAATTACAGTGATCACCCAACAATCGGATGATACGGCAATGTCGTCATACTAATAAAAAGCTATGAACCAGCCTCCTTTAATGAGACATTATTAGAACGCTGAGAAGCTTATTTGGTTGCTAAGATTTTCAAATAAGTATGATTAGGTGGAAATTGGGGAGATCACGAAGCATATGTTTGTTAGGCAAAATTGGAACAGTATCAAAAGCGGTGAAACAGTAATGCTATACCGAAGCTATTGTAAAAAACAAGTTTGTAATTTCCAGCTTACGATTGTTTCCAATAAAAATACACATTTCGCAAGAGCACTCGTCTCTGAAAATCAATAACTAGATTTCTATGACTTAATACTTTATTTTATACAAACATGTAATATGTTTTGTGGACGTAATGCTGGTACCGTATAACTGATTTGTTTTTTGATATAAAAACAAATTTTTGTAAAATGAAGTAGATTTTTTATGAAAAATATTGTTATCGACACCTCCTCCTATGATGAGGTATTACCATTATCGTCACTTTATATAAATAACTAATTACTTTATATTAATAAAGTAACGATACTGGCCATTTTATTTGGATGCTTCGAATGCTTTGTTTATATTATGTCAATTGGCTAGGGTGGAGGAACTGGGGCAGGAATTCTAACGGTGATTGCATGATATTTCAGGTCCGGGGCTATTTATTATCGATATTGGAAATACCTGCGTGTTTACAATTTTTAATTTGGAACGCGCATTTCTTTCTGAACACGATCTTGCTTTCACAGGATACGCCAATGGATATGGCAAACATGGACATTGGCGGCAACGCCGACACGACAGTTCAAGGTGGGAATCTCAGAAAATCTAAACAAAGACCATCGGCTGGCTGAGAGTCTGCTGTCGCTTCAGGGCCAGATTATCTTTTCAGTTTCCGGTTACATTTTTGGCGGCATCACAATGGGCATGAGTCTAGACAGATAGTAGATTTTTTATTTCTAAGGATTTTATTGTTTTAAAAAATATTTAGAGCTGTTTTATTGTAAATACCAGTCTAGATGTCATCAACTGGTACAGAAGCTGCAGGCAAATAGATCAAGGTGACTATTCTTGATAAATGAAAAGGGCTTCTGTCTAGGGATACAAACAAATTTGCTGGGTAAACTTTTAATTAAGCATCACAGCTGGAAAAATGTATGCAGTAGTGTTTTTTTCGATAAAAAAATAAACTGCAACTACAAAATCAGCGTAGAAGGCCTCACTTTAAAGATAATTTTCATGCTATACGACTTTTATGTAGGTGGTACAATTGGCAATTCGGACAATACATTTTGTTTATCAGTCTTCCAAGTGGCATTAGTTTTTCCTTTCATTTTCATATTCTCATACAGTGTGTTACTAAATAAGTATGAAAGATCTTGTAACATGCATCATTAGAAATTTTGCTCCACAAAAATGACGTTCAGCCCTCCAAAATGACAAGCGAACATGAAATTATTGATGTACCAGATATGTCACCCACGTCCATCGTCCCGAAGATGCCAAAAGCCCTCAAATAAGGAAAAAAAGGGAAATCCCACCAAAAACTGTTGTCGTAGCACATCGGTTTATTGTTATACAATCTTCGACTAAGATGTTATAAATGCATTGTTAATGGATCTGAAACGCGAGAAACAATCTATCCTGTGAGAAAATAACATAAGACACAACAGTTTGGCCTGGCATTCAAACTGGATAAAAAACTGCACGATACATAAGTTTGATTAGAGAATATCAATTAGATGTTTAATTCAAGGATATATTCAACAAAATTGGGTCGACAGAAGAACTAGAAAGACAATTATTATTTAATTTTCGTATCCCTTTGATCCCTTTATCTTCCTTTTGTTATTGTTGGCCAGCAAGATTTTTTGTATCTCTAGGTAAAGAATTTTTCCATTTATGCTCAAGAATGTATTTGTGTTTGTGGTGTAAAATCTGTCTATATATTTTATTCTGATATCCTAGGTATCCTGGTAATAGTAGTAGTACAATTTTGTTTCAGAATTTAACTTCAAACCAGGCCCTTCAAAACCTAACAGTTTCTCATGCCAACCGAAACGACAATAGTTCCTTCAAATGTGGATACACTTTACAGTTTTTTTAATCATCCAACATTTAGAAATTATATAATTAGTATTTTGTATTTTATGTATCAGCAGATGCAAGAAGACTTGATTACAAGCTACGTAGAAACCGTTATTGATAGGATGTTTATATTGCCAATGTAAATACTAACCAACTTTGTCATTTATCTGGTAAATGGAAAATGTCACTCCCTGTGCTGGTGTTCAGAGTATCTAGTTTGCCTTGAGTACAGTATATTGTATCTTCGCAACTGATCTGTGAATCAATTCGAACACATGCAACCTATAAAGCCCACTCCTAAACATTCATTGTTACATTATACTATATAACACACAACATCATCTTATGACTTACAGAACGTGATATTGAAATGAATAATGCTTGTGATTTGTTATAATGAATTATCAGTTAGTCTCGCCCTTTGCTCTCATTCTAAATTCATGTGATTCCGTGATTGTTCTTGATCTGTATTAATTTGCGTCTATTAACGGTTAAATTTAGATTCTTGCGTTCCATGAACCCATAGTCAGCGTTTTCACTTTACAGTCTCACAAGATGATACTGGTTATAAGAAATAGAGTTATTATCACAAAGTTATTCAACATTTCTTAGCAAAGCTCAACTTTTGTGACCATTATCATTCTTCATAAATCTTTGAACTTATCCATACTAATAGCCTGTTCATTTTGCTCAGGACTGCCTTGATTTCCTTTGTTCCAAATTCCCTGACAATTCATTACTTCTCTGTCTTCTCGGTTTGTCACCTTTGTTACCCTTGACGATTTTTATACATAGCAGTTATAACGCCGTAATAATAATAACTATTATTATTATTCCAATGGACTACAAGAGTATAGGAGACGTTGCAAATACAATTTTTTTTTTTTTTTTATACATCTCGTATTGTTAAGGGGGTTAGATGGTAGAATAGATATATAATCTAAATCTCGCCTCCTGTAAGAATATTACAAATAAAAGACGTTAATTATTATTATTATTATTATTATTAAATTTAAATCACTAACAGACAGATTAAGAAATAGGTAGCAGATGTGCAACCAGAGCAAAATCAGTATCACATATACAGACAAATAAAAATATTACATATCCAAGCATTCCCTTATATCATAAAATGCGTTTTTTTCAAAATCCATACACAGTTCTTTTGAACTTTCCTATATATATGACGATCTTTAAGCTTGCATCTAACTAACTATATAGCTTATTTGTCATATATTTTGGAAACTTTTCAAAAAGTGACAGATTGGGAGTAGGCAAAACTGGGATTTCTCTGTTTCTAGTTTTATAGCTGTGTAAATTAGCATTTGTAACAAACTCATGTAAATTTTCTTTTGCGTACATCAGTTCAGTCATATGAAGATGGTAGAGTTAGCGCCAATTTCACCAACAACAGTCCGTTATTCTTCACCTATAGGGTAACAGCCCGTCAAATACAGCGAATGAGCTTCAAGTTCCAATCAACAAATTTTAGCAACCAATAGCTATGAAATGTTGAAAACAAAATACTGCCAAAGTATCAGATGACATCTTGTCATTGAAACATCAGCAGCTTATTGAATATTAAGAAATTACATATAATTCAGTCAAAATTTAAACAAGTGTTTGATTTTTGAATAAAATTCATGATTTAATTACTATTGTTGATTTTTTATTCATGTTTATATTATTTTCTTCAATTGATATGCGATTTAACTGATTCAAGATCATCTACTGGGTGTTTTTTCCTATAAACCTCTTGCAGATAGCCATTAAGCACCTACTTGATGACTGGCTCTACCAAAAAGTTCATAGATATTGCTCGTTTCCAAACATTCATTCATTTACTAGCCGTTCATCAGAACCATTACGGCACCTTAGATTGATATTCCCACAAAACCATTCTGGTTTTTTAATATCCATACATCCATAAAGTTGAATATTTTTCGTTGTTCAGGAACTTAACAAACATCTACACTATATTCACAGCGATTAAGAAATACCCAAATATATGTCGTAGAGCTACCAGCAAACCTAAAACCTGCAGAAAAACTAGAAATTTGCAATATTTTTCTTTTTTCACTGAGTACATATTCTGTGTTATATTTATATTAGACGTTATTTGAATCACAAAACATATACACTGATTTGAATAACAGCTGATTATCTCCTGATATTTTAAAACTAACCATATCGACAAGTGACACATAAGTCTGTGGGATCCGTCAACACTCCGTCCCAGTGGAGCAAACTCTGTCAACTGTCGAAATGAACTTTATTAATTCCAAGTCTTACTTTTGTTTTACTGTGCCTGCTTAGATATTCAAATACGGCCAGAAATTATTAGCGCCTGGCTATTTTAGGCCTTCAATAACTCCTTATTTTAGATCTCTCCTTATTTTGTTTTTTCCACGCATTCATGGTAGAAAGAAAAATATTTTATCGAATATCGATACCGTATACCGTGCAGCAGGCACGCCCATCGCTACTTTGACAGATTGCAGAATAATGTCAAGGTGACAATCGTTATATGTCAGTTGTTTTTGTTTTTGTCTGAAATAGGTAAGTAGGCTTTGTGTATTCATTTTTATTTTTATAGCGTTTCCAGAATTTCATATTTCGAAACGATTTCAGGGGCCGGCAGGGGAAAATCTTTCTCTGAGAACTGAAAACCATTAAGTGCGCTGTTTTCAGTCTATTTTATTCGATCCTTGGGGAAGTACAGAATGAAGAAAAGACTACAGTGCTCAGTGGCCACTTAGTGGCTCAGTGCTCGTTTGTAATGATAATATTCAAATACTAATAAACACCTAAATAGCTTTTTGGCCTTTCAATTTCGAAGCTAGCAGTCCTCGCTTAGAGATGGTAGCACAGTTAAGGATAGATTCAGGGTATACGGTTACGAATGTTTATGATTCCTCTCGATATCGATATATCGTCATGAAACCATCGATGCGTAAAGATCGATGTTCTACGTCCGATGTATCGATGTTTTCGATACATCAGTGTATCGACTATCGTCTCCATTCCTATATTGTATCCCCACTAGTCCCCAGCCAAAAACCTTAACCACCAATATTTTATCACTATTTATAATTCTTTTTAGCTCTTATTTTGCAGTGACTACTAATAATTTTAGGTCTATGTCTACAGTAATTGCATTATGCACCTCGGAGATGTAGGGATTAACATGTTTTACACATATCGGTGTTTTAGGATGAGGACGACCATACTGTTTTGATTGCTTTGAAGAAATTCATTACCCCATGAATTTATAACAAATGATTACTATTATGATGTAAAGAGAGATAAGGAATTGGTTGGAATACATTTTATATTCTATTTTCTTGCAAAACCGCACAATTCAACAGGGATGTGTAACTATAATTATCACATATACACACAGTATATTGAACTTAACAAATTTCGAGATTGCCATGAATTAACAAACGACCAAACCTGCTGCCAAATTTAACAGCTAGAAAATCGACCTATTATTTCTCCCATTCCCATTCGCTGAGGGGATAACGGATGGTCAAATGTACACCTATAACATGAATCAAAATACATGAAAGTTGTCCTGTTTTCTCTGTACAAAAGCATCATGTTGGAATCAAAAAGTGGTCTTGTTTATAATACAGTCGAATGTTCACGATTTTATTCAACATTTTAATAGAAATCACTGATATTCTGAGACCTTTGACAGCTTCCGTCAAATTGCATTTCGATAAGGTATTTTCCTATTGGTCCATAATATTAATGTTGGTGAAATCGGCCCTAAGTAAGTTTTCCTGTTTAAACCAAGACGATGGCGCCTGTGAAGCAGTTTGCAAATAAGATTATGTTGTGTAAAAATGTAAACATAGTAAACTAAATATCCATTGTGCTACCAAAGTCTTTCGACAACCATAGCATCCAGTTTAACTACAAAATGTACCCACACTGGAGAATTATTTAAAAAATAACACGTTAAATCTTTATCTAATATAAATGAAAAGAATTATTGTACAATACTCTGAAATTATGAATCGTTTTTATGACCCTGCATGAACTCATACATTTTTTTATTGCTATAGATACTACGTTTGAAAATTACGTACTTTCAGTACAGTCAACTGTGACTCATATATTTAGTTGTATTGTACATTGGTCATAACGTTTTCAACGGAATCACAGATACTTTAACAAATACCGTAAATTATTGGTGCCGATATAGTTCAATGATTCCCCAGTAGTGATCTTTCAGATGACGCTAGTTAATCCCCCATGTTTTTCTGGCCGAATCAAACCACATTCTAGTATATTATGTTTAAAATTATTCTTTATTGTACGAAGTTTTGGTCCCAATATGGACCTTTTCCCAGTAGAATTGACATTTTTGACAGTATATTTTCCTTATCTGTTTTCCAGGCCACACTTGGTTTGTTCCTTTTCCTTTCAGTTACATACTCATTTCTATATAGTGGGTTATTGATGCTCGCCTATGGTTTGGAGGCCTGGGTGTCCTTTTGGGAACGGAATACCTACCCCAGGCGGTCCTGAGCTTTCTTGGTTTTAAACGGCGTCATCTTAAAAATTGAATGATGGTTTTGCGCAATCTCAGCATGTTGTAGGACTATTGTAGTGAGACACTGTATAGGAATGTGTAAATAAAAGAAATGATGGTTTTGCGCAATCTCAGCATGTTGTAGGACTATTGTAGTGAGACACTGTATAGGAATGTGTAAATAAAAGAAAAAACAAGCGAATCGTCACCTGGAAGACATATAAAGGAAATATGTTAACAAAAGTGTCAATTGTACTTGAAAACGGTCACCATTGGAACCGAAACGTCGTAGAAGAAAAAAGAAATTCAAACACATATGTGGTTCTATTCGACTAGACTAAATGGGGTATTATCAGCATCAAAACCACAGGATAAGTTTCAGATGTTACATATGCGAATATGCGAATATCTTCACAGTATTATGGATTTTTAACCATGTGGCTAGATGCTAAATGTGCAGTACTTATGGAACTTGTGGGCGATTTTCTAATTTTTGTACTTACAGGTAGAGGCTGCATAGATGATTTATATATACACTTACCTGAAACAAAAAATATATATAGATATAGAAATAAAAAAACTTGGATATCTATATATGTATTTCGATGACATTGACAGAAATAGTATAGGAAACAATATCCACATTCATTTTACTATATAAAATAATTTGTTATCCAGACTCCAGAATGTTAATATACCTTTTTCAAAGATTCCAAACCTTATCTGGATATTTTCGGAAGTTTGGCGACATCTTTTTTCATGATCTTGACAAGGCAATTTTGTATGGGGTTCAAGCGCTCTAGTTTTTTAATCTTTAAATGCTCGCTGGATCTAATACTGAAGGATTCATATCTCCAGTAACAGTCGTTTCTGGGTACAGTCGAAAACCATTTTGTGTTCACAACTTGCACCTAATATCTAACTCGTATGCGTGTTTTTAAAACGCATGTATGCGTGACAAGCATCAAGCTCGTCTACTTAGCTCCACGTTTATGCCATCAGTCCTAATATTTACTACATACGGCACTGGGCGAGGAGATATTGTAATCACGAAGAAAATGGGATATAGTTGTTGGACTTTATATGACATGTACATCTAGAAAAATCATGTCACTCATTTTCGTCGGTCTGTTTTTCTGTCGGTCTGTCTGTCCGATAGTCCTTGAACCGCTCATGACTTGGGAAGTAACAGTATGATTCGGATGAAATTTTCTCATAAGGTGACTACTATGACAAGGATGAAAAAGATTCGTAGATTTTGGAAATCGGTTCAGTGGCATGCAGATGTGGGAAGAGACAGCGTTGCCGCATGGACAGCAACTACCAGTATGAGCCTGTTTGCCTGACTTGATCCGTTTAACTTCTTTGTTGTACATGTTCATAACTGACTTTTTTCTCAGAGGATTCAAATTGCGCTGAACTTAATCATTGAACTGATTGATTGTAGTGCAGAGTCAACCTATGTACTTGACGCCATTTTTTCTTAAGTCGGCACCTATTTTTCACCGTAGATACAAGCAAAGTATCGCTTTATATCCAAAAAATGCAACATCACTTCCGCTCTCTTTATCCACATTCAAAGCCTATGTTTACGTTACGTTATTGATAACCTTATCGCGTGTTACAAACTAATAAAGTGCGAAATATTTATAGTCCAGTAAGGGTGGTGTTAATTTTTTTCTCGCAATAAACTTCACCCTTATTTGATTTTAGTCGAAGTTTAAGATGCTGCACTGCGGGTAAAACCATTTCAGTATAAAATTAATTCAGGTATTTTTTAGCAATATAAATCGAAATAATTTTTGATACATGCATGAACATAGGTTTTCTCACCAAATAAGAAGGCAATGATCGTAATCGCAAGACAGTACGGACTTCTTGCTGTATGACTATTAAGATTATGTAATAAAGAATCTATACCGGCAAGACTTTGTTTTTTGTATTAATCTCAAAAGACGACCAATTTCGTTCCTGTCGTAATGATTTTTTTAGAAAAGTATCATTTGATAAAACTCCTGTTTTTCTCAGTCACATGTCATTCAATTACACAATAATGTTAAAACACTGATAGCTTGAAAGCATCTACTTTTTATCCTCATCAATGGGGGCCAATTTGTTACAAAACAATGTCTATCTAGTATATATGCTCCTAGCAATTGCTACAGATGACATACCCTCCCTTTCGTATATCCATCATGGGTAATTCACGTTTATTCATAAAGCTGCTATAAAAACAGATGGCATATGGTGTTTGCAAATAAATCTATTGAAGGGAAGCATTTCGCTATTCGAATTGATATCATTCTTTCATGTGTAGCTCTAATTATTTTTACGAGATAAATCGATAACCCGAAAGCAGTTTACTTTATCCTCATTAATGGGGTTTAATTTGTTACAAAACAACGTCTAGTATAGCCCTTTTCAAGGTATAGGTCGATATACCAGCCCTGTATACACATTTTTGTAAAACAATATATAAAACTTCACTAGACTATAATTGTCGACAACAATCACGTTTCAGGCACTTGTGATCCCATTAGTGATTTACAATGATTCTGTGTGCATGTGTTCATATGATGATCGCCAATGTCAACAAGATTCTTTATCCTATTATAATACTTATGTATTTAAAATTTATAATGTGAATGGTTTTCACACTTCCTCGTAAAATCGTATTACGCAACTCTCGGTTTATTGGCAAATTAAGTATGAAAATGATGATAAATGGAGTCTAAGACACACTGGTTCAGTACCTACCAGATAATAGTATAAATCAGTTTACAAGGTAGGAAAACATAAATCAATGTGTCGACTGTAGGAAGTTTGTGCAGACTAGTTAGGTAAAACTAAAAGAACATAATAATAGAATGCTGCCAAATTTGACAAGCTGTTATTGTATCAAGCTTCACGATGTAATGGTTAACTTTCGTTTTTAAAATTTTTTAATCTGTTTTTAACTTGTTCTTGTCATACAGCTGTGTGTAGTTTGTATAATTTTGACCATTGTACCATTTATCCAGCTTTCACCATGTTACTGGGTGTTTCCCTCATCCTTAACGTAAACAAAAATCAGCAAAATCCTCATATACTACACTCCTGATGATGATGGCAAAGACCATTGAAAGCTAGAGAGAATAAAAAAGTATAAAGAGTCCTCCTTGCTTAAATTTTGTCGAAGTACCGAACAAAAGGCGGAAGCTTTAATTTTTCACCTATATATATGCATATTATTAATGAGTAAGATTATAAATACTTGACAGGTCTAAGATTAATGAGACCGAAAGTGTAGCTTTTTTGATAAACTGTACACGTCTGTTTTATCTTTATAGCCTGATAACGTAGGAAGTGAAGATTATCACAACGACCCACGATTTGAAGCTTTACAAACGACCGACTCGTTTTGAATTGCAATCAAATAATTTTTTACCTGCCAAATACAGTCGCATTAGTTTATACTTCTGTTGACTACGTATTATGGAATTTGTAATCATGGACAGTTGATATATGTAGCTCCGCTCAGTCATACGGCTTATTGGCTACTCGTAGTCACAAATAAGAACCGGAAACCGATCTCAAGTATCCAAGTTATCATTGCGAATTTGGTCCATTGCAATTTTCAATGTTTTTACTTATTCCATATAGGACAAGATAATTAAGATAATAAGCCTTACAGTTACCTTAGCTTTTATACATTTCCCAGATAGGGTATATGTACAGTCTTTTGAATTAGTGCTATTCCAAGCCTTTAGGTGCACCTGAACTCATATGCGCATATAAAGTTTGAGAAAGGTGCGTAAAGTATGCATCTCCGATAAATATTACATACCATCCTTAACATTAGGTACGCTGACGTACAGTGGTTCGATAACCAAAAAACTTGTCCTAAAATCAAAAAAACTTGAATAAAGGTAAGAAAAAATGACTCCAGATTTTGTTCACAGGAACGCATATCTTTTGATAATATGGGTTCAACTTAGGCCGGTCTGCATCAAACGTGTAAAAGTATAGAATCGAATACTGTTGAGACTATGCTGATGAGTTGTCAAAAAGCACGAAATAGCTGTCCATGGTTGTCTGTCTTTGGTCAGATGGACGGGAGCAGCGTCTTTAGCTGTTCAATGGCGAGTAGACCACATCTATAATACAGTCAGTATCGTCAGCCATCCAGCGGTCCTGTTTTGACTGGGCTATCACTGAATCTTTACAGTTCCAAGCGATAGCTGCTCTACATTCTCGCAGTGGTTGATTATGGTACTAGATGACGCTTTTCACTTGTCTTATTTCGATGGATCTCATATCTTGCTATGCTTCTGAGTTCTATGAGTTCTGAGTTGTCAGAAAGTACTGTCCATGGTTGTCTTTGGTCGGATGGATGATAGTAAAGCAATATGTTTATATATTTATACATAGTCGAAGAGTCGCCACCATTTGAGATAACCAGCTTTATTGGGATGTGATTTATGGCATTGTAATACTTATAATATGTAAATTATATACTAAGTGACATATAAATCCGAACACCCAGTTTAAATGGTTTTATTTTAATAAAAGTTGGTGAATGTATTTATCTTACTGTAAATAACAAGTGAAAAAATTTTCTGCCTTATCAGTTGGACATTCCGGTTTTTATACTGCTTTTTTTTAATTCACTAACGCTCTAAAAATGAATATTTCAGCCGCAGTAACGAATCAACGTTGGCGGATTTTGGTTCTTGACATCCTTTTGAGATCGGTTACGATGCCTAGAGTACGGAGACCTGTACGATTTCGTCAACTTAGTGAGTTTGATAGGGCCCGTATAGTGTGGCTTCGGGAAGCTGGACTTTCTTTTCGGGCAACTGCAGTTAGAGTGCAAAGAAGTGCAGACACTGTGGGGGAGCAAGGGGCACTGGACGCCGCCGTACAACAACAGACCGTGAAGATCGCCGCCCAAGATTATTGGCCTTAAGGGACCGTTTCTCCACTACCAGGTCCATTGCAAATGAATGGTGTGCAGAACATGGAAGACCTATTGGCATGCGAAGTGTTTACCGACGAATGAGAAGTTTTGGCTTGTTTTCATACCGGCCACACTGGGTCCTCCCTTTAACTCGAGAACACCGACGTAATCGCCTTGAGTGGTGCAGACAACGGACACTCTGGGATCAGGAATGGAACAGTATTGTCTTTAGTGACGAGTCTCGATTTTGTTTAGGCATGCACGATGGTCGTGCCACGGTTAGAAGGCGACCTGGTGAAAGGAGGAATCCACAGTTTTTTGTTGAAAGACATGTTCATCACACTGTTGGAGTTATGGTTTGGGGTGCTATAGCTTATGGTTCCAGGTCACCTTTAATCTTCATCAGAGGTAACATGAACGCGCAGCGTTATATCCACGAAGTTCTAGAACCCCATCTTTTACCCTATCTTGACACCCTGGCAGATCCAACTTTCCAACAAGATAATGCCCGACCACATGTTGCAAGAGTCACAATAGACTTCTTTCAACATAATGATGTCACATTATTACCATGGCCACCAAGATCTCCCGACTTATCCCCAATTGAGCACGTGTGGGATATGATGGGTAGGAGATTGCTCAATTTGCAACGTCCTCCTCAGACTCTAGAAGCACTTCGAGAGGAGTTGGTGGTTGCCTGGAATGAGATACCACAGAAGGACATTGACCACCTGATCAGAAGCATGCCTAGGCGCGTTGGAGAATGCGTAGCACATTAGGGTGCATCCACACATTATTAAAGGTCAAAGGGCTTTAAAGCAGTGTAATCGTTTTGAAATTTTTATCATTTACTTATTATGCCTCATTAAGTACTCATACAAAATTTTATTAAAATAAAACCATTTAAACTGGGTGTTCGGATTTATATGTCACTTAGTATAATTTTCCGTAATTCATAGTGCATTCATGACTCAAAAAGGGTTCAGAAAAAAAATTCATTAGGGTCCGCTCTATTTCGAATAGCAGCATGTTTATTAGACATCCAGTCATACCTGATTAAGAAATATTTGAGCCGACTGCAGATTTCGCTATTTTGATTCGATACCAAATTCATTATTAGCGATCCCGAAAACATAGAAGAACTCAAATTTGAGCTCAATAAACAGATTCTTATGCAAACAGGTCCATGTTGGATCCGCGATTTTGACTTTTGACAAATGGATAGCATATTTTTTTTAAGAGAAATTTAGTGAATCTTTCTAGTTTTGAGCCTCCTTAAAATTATATATATATATATATATATTTGACAACTATTGAAAAAATATATGATTTCTCATACACTCTAAGTAGGTTTACCAATAATATTTTTTAAGTAATTCAGGATCGATAACAAGGATAGTTTTTTGAGCCTGTCTCTTATGTGCTGAAATTTGTATTCCCTAGCAACATGTTATCGCGATTCTTGTTCAATTTCCCAACGATACAGAAAATTCCTACGCTAAAAAATTAAATAAGTATAAGCGATATCTTGAAAAAAAAACCTCTTATCTATGTACAGTACAGATACTCGGCATACTCAGCGGTAATTCAATGTTGTAAACACCCGTAACATTGACATAATTAGCAGATATTAGTTTTAGAAAAAACAATGGAAGCCTACACTCGTTGAAGATAATTTCTAGATATTTTAGACCAGTCATTTCAGTCTATATTTTAACAGTAATGTAGGATGTGAGAAACTCTTAGACCCTCACCCTAAACAGTATCCAGGAAGTGCTTTCCATTATTTGGATAGCCATATGAAGTTTCGAGAGAGAAGTCGGATCAGTAGCACTTATATGGCAACTGCGTTCTGAGCGAGGCGAGACAAGATGGTCAAAAAAGTTTCTAAACGACAAACTCGCCTTTCTTCTAGTCTAGATGTTATGTATTCTCTGTACTTTCCTGGCCGCCATCGTGATATGCTTTGCTAGAGTGAGAAAATATGTAGTCTCTTCGCATTATTTGGCATCTGGCTAACTTGTGGTGAGCAGACTAAGGACAAGATAGAGGTATGTGTTTGATAAGAAATGAGAGTAGGAGTAAGTATACCTACTACACAAACCATAGGAAGAAATGACCGCAAGTAGGTTGAATCTGTACTTCTCAGGCAGTTACGTCATCAATTAGATTGTATTAGTTTATTTGCAAAGTTAATGCCATACGACCTCTGGTTAAAAAATTGAGGTATGCTCTCCCCAGGTTCACATTTCTAAGTGAGTCTGATATGAAACTAGAAACTTCTATAGAAAACTGCTAAGCTATTTGGGGACGTTTATCGAGTTTGTGACAGGCACTAGAAGATAAAATAATTTGATTTTTTTGTGATCTGTCTAACGAGAATAAGCCAATTTGGATCTTAGGTCTTTTATTTTTCATTGTATCACCGCTCTAATGAAGAACTAGTCCAACTCCATTTTTGTCGATTTTACGTTCATTATAGCAAACGATAGATTGAGGCATAGATGATCATTGATGTCAGAAATCACACTGCTTGGCGCTAGTCAAGTGCTAATGGCCGAGTAGAACAATTGTGACAAAGTTTTAATTCCAAAACAAATAATATAGATTGCTATGTGAAAAAGTTGACTGGACTATAACAGCTGTGGGGCCGTTGGCCAGTGGCGGTCAACGAATCAACCAAGGTCCCGTCTCGACCGTTGGCGTTCGCTAACTGGTGGCTGGTTATCTTTGATCGCCAAAATTGTTTCTTCCTTCATTTCATCTACATTCCATTTTGGATTGATTGGAATATTCCATCTTTTGTTAAAACTTTCTAGAACCACACGATGTTTCCTTGTTTATACCTCAAACTGTACAACAGAAGTCGTAAAATTCACACAGAATGGATATTGCTAGTCTCCAGTATTTCTATTATAGAAAACACAACTATAGGCTATAAAATATATACTGAGTGACATGATAGGTCGCAGGCCCTTGAATTTGCCACACCCTCCACAGACTTTGGTAGCTCTTACTCACGAAGTTGCAGAAGCCTGGAATTAGATACCCCAACAGAATATCGACCATCTTATCAGTACGATGCCCAGGCATATCAATGAGTGTATAAGAAATCTTGAATCCTCAACACATTATTGAATCAGCTTCTGTAGTCAGTTGACGAATCAAGCTGAAAATTTAATCATTTTACTAGTAAGGGATACTGAACATACTTGTATATGACAAAAATTATTAAAATCGGATAAACATACGTAGGTGTTTTGTCACCCAATACATGTGCTCAAAAATGTTATCATCTAGAATGGAAATGACAACAGGAAGCTTTCTTTTGGAGGAACAACATAGGTTTAGAAGGGAAAGGTCCTGTAATAATTGTGTTTTTATAGTTCAACGAATCATTAAGAAAAAGAAGACAGCAAAACCTACCAACTTAACAATTTTACGAAGGCTTTTGATCGAGTCATAAGAGCAAAACTGTGGGATATACTTAAACGTATATCCCACATGTAGGGGGATTCCTGACCATCTTATAAAAGTCATCAAAAGTATTTACAGAAACACTGCAACAATTTTGAACGACATGAATAGAGACGACGGTGTAAAGGAGATTTACATCCATTATGGTATATGACAAGATTCTGTCTCAGCCTCTATTCAACATGTATATTGACGATATCGTTAGATGATGGAAAGAAACCGCACCTAAAGGGACTCAAATACACCCTAAAAGATCACTGTTCGCTGATGATCTTCTCTTCCTCTGAAGACAACCTCCAAGTGGCTATGCATCTACTGAATAATATTACTACCAGTATAACTGTCATATCGTCGTCCAAAACAAAAGTCATGGTTTTCATAGGAAACGAACCAGTATAAAATCACAACTATAGAACAGATATGTGTAATCAAATATCTCAGTTGCGATAATATGAGAGAGTCATCAAAAAATGCGACAAACGTCGCATACAATCGGTCGAAATGGAATTTTTAAGAGCAGTAAAGGGTTGCAATTGGGAAGATCATATTCGCAATGTTGACAAAAGGATGATAATGACTAAAAACATATTAATTACTTTTTTTTATGTCTGATTACGTTCATTGACCTATCGATCTAGCTTCTGCGCACATTCGAGATTTTTCTAAGGCGAGCCATTTTACTGAAAGCTGAAGAACAATACAAATAGTAACAAGCCCATTTCTCGTACATAGTCTGTGGCTGTCTGAAGCGGTGGATATGATATCGCCATCATTCAGTTGACATGTTATATGCATTTGTGTAGAGAATTTAGTTTTGTAGTTAGTAAGTGGGCTTATTGTCCTACAAGAAGCTTTGCTGAAGTTTTTTTTGGCTCTGACAAGCTGTTATTAACCTGTTACGCTGTTCCAAGTCGCTCAGTATCAAGGTCAATGTGGAGAGGTTCCGTATCCGTTCAATGTCAGTGTGAAGAGGTTCTGTATTTGGTCAGCATGCCCAAAACGGTCCAACATGAGACAGCATAATCCTCTATAAAAGCTAAATGGCTTAGTAAGTTTCAAGAATTACATAAGGTAGCATGGTGTACATATACACCACTTTCTATTTAGAATTAACGCCCAAAATTGTCTTTTTTTCATCGGAAGTTTATTAATTATTCTATGTCGTAAAGTATTGAGACAATGACCACGACGTGACGATAACTACTTAGATAATCCAGTCTCATTCAATCACTTGTTATGAGAAATAAAAACACTTTCGCGAAGTCTCATTGCAAGCCTTCAGAACTGATCGGTGCATCGGTGATCGTTGCCAGACCAACGTGGGATCCGCCAATTAAAATATGAAGGTAGCTGGCAGGAAACACTGTTATTCAATGGCCTACATATTAGCCGCACCATTGCAATTTCATTGGTTGCTGATCGCTTCGTCAGTGGTGTACGGGTACAGCAGGTCTTTTTGTTTAGAAAAGAGAGACAGCGTAACGTGAACGTTTATTATGTTGTCATAGCAACCAAGCACTATATCATTGCACTTCCAGCTTTGTTCCAGCAAACTATCGAACTGGTTCTGAACTACACAGAGTATGAGCAGATCGAAATCACCGGTCCACCAAAAAATGGAATTGATTCCGTAACGGATATTTTTACAGCTGCTGCCGTCTCTCCATCCCCAATTTCCATCTTTTCCAATCAAAAACCTCCTCTGCCTCTAAGTTGCTCGTGGTCATCGCTTGATCAATGTCATCTCGCCAGCTCCTTCTTGACCCATCTTCCCTTTTCCTGGTGGAATCCATTCCACAACCTTCCTGGGCTATCTGTTCGCGTTCATCCATTTTACATGCCCGAACCAAGTTAACTATCTTTTTTCTATGACTTCGTGTACATGTCTATCCACCTGCATCTGCATTCGGATGTCATCGTTCGTGACTCTTTCGAGTCTTGATCGTCCCCAGCTCCTTGATGAATTCTTAATCCTTTCAGCTCTAAAAAGACAAAACTTCGTAGTATTTAATTAACATATTTCACAAAGCTCCCTTCTCTTGTTAAAATTGCAAAAAAAAAATTACTTTTAAAGGGCTTCTCATAGTCTTAGTACATATTCCAACAAAATAGTATATTATTCTTCCACATTTACTATCAACATATCAACTATCTTGTTCACTGCCAGTGAAACTGTATTCTCAAAATAAAACTCTGAGCGCAATAATCAATGAAAATAAGTATACTAAAATAAAATATCTGTTACATATTTGATTCTTATTTTCATATTTAAAATAAAAAAAAAATATCTTTTGGCACAACATTTAGAACATTGCATAGAACTGAATAATTATTATCACATATATTATACAAGATGAAAATAGTAATATAACTAGCAAATCAATATTCCAGAAGGAATTACTTGAATTTAATGAACTAAATAATGATACAAAGCCTGTTGGTAATTTTAAGATGTTTCAAAGAAAATTAACGGAACATTTCATGGACGGTGACAATTCTTAGAGATTCAAGTTTTGTTTTTCTGAATACTTGTTATGTAATTGTTGTAGTTTTTCAAAAAGCATGCAATTGTAGCAATCACGCTAAATAAATCTCAAACAAACAAACAAAATATGCCATCTCATTATCCCAACTTAAAAAATATAGTAAGTACATATGTCAAAAACGAATTATCTCAATTTCCACGTTTAACATATGGAAATTTTATAATTTCAAACTTTGTTTCATTTAAAAGCGATGTAACTTTCAGTTCCAACAGAACAGTTCGGGACGAGTTCTGAATTGTACCTACCATGGGCAGACAAATAATTCGGAATTAGTTCTGAACTGGTTTGGAACTTCATTTTGGAACAAACCTTCCACTGGATGATAGTAGGTACACCAGCGGCGTACGCATATAATAAGGGTAGTTGGATCAGGCGTTCCAGTGCCATTTTATTGGTTGCTGGTCAGCAGGGCAGAGTTAAGCTATGTAGGACATATAGAGAGGTCGGGGACTGTGGCTGAAAGGGGCGCAGGTCGGGAGAAAAAGGAGAGAAAATGGAGTCGGCATGACAATTCAGTGTGTTGTCTGATACCATAGGTGTAACCAAGTACTCAGTTCAGAATTGGCAGCACAGCTGGGCAACAAGACAAATATTTTTCAGTTGAATCTTACTAATACCATACATAGCATGCGTTGGATGTTTGCTAGCGTCTTGATAGTGATTTTCAGCGATATCCTGGCACAAGGCATTTTTCGAGCAATTCATCATGTCGAGAAAAATACCTCAAAATAAACAAACTTAAGTATCAGCATCCGGTATGATTACTGATATTTTTGTCGGAAACAAAATGCGCACCGCAGCAATAAAAAATCGTATTCGAGTCACACGTTCATCTTATAAAACGATGTAATCTGCAGACGCAATTGCGATTCAAGGATATCGCCCGAATTTTCACAGATATCCAGATGGAGACAAATTGTGTGTCCCGCAAACCAACTGTCTACAATACAAGGTGTATCCAAAATTGTATTGACGGCCCTGGCTAGAATTGGCTAGTAATCTAAAGCATAGCGAGTTAAACAGAGGTACTGGACTTCTTCTAACAGTCACAGATTTCATGCGGCATTATAAAACACCAGCAAGCACCAATTATTCTTCGATTTGTATGTTATTGTCAAGCATGCCTAAGGTAGAAAAAAATTACTGTTTTCTGGACCATTTTTAATCGAACCGCGTCTAAGGGCCGCATCGTCAGTCGTTCCTACAATTGTAGGAAGCCTTTATGGCCAGCTTGATTTTCATAGTATTTTCTCTCCTTCAGAAAGGCTGGGGTATTTCTAGATTTCTACTGTTCCGTTCAGCGTCAGCGCTCTCCTATTGTCAAGCTATGTTTTTTGTATTGTAGGAAATTTCAGGCTGATATAAAATATGATATGAAAACAATTTGATGCAAATAGATATTTGTAGCATAACCTCAAAATAGAGCGCTAATACGGAACAGTAGAAAACTGTGAAAATCAATCCTACAATTGAAGGAATGACTGACGATACGGTCCTAATGCTTGTATATGCTATCTTTCATGTAGAGTGCCTCATACGGTTATTCGATAGGTGAAGTGAAACCTGGATCCTTGTCTTGAGAATGCACAATATAATAATAAAGAGTATGGAGCCCACATAAAAGTATCAACCTAGAATTTTTTCAGTTAAATTAAAATCCTTCTACTTATCAATCTACATTTGGCAATTCAACAAACGTTGGATTATCGGTTATCAACCATCTCCGGAACTATCAATCTATGTTGCAAAACATTTCCACAGGATATCCCATGTTGACAAATTTCACCTGATCATTTATACAAAGTGTGACAACTTGGCTTATTGAGACAGGCATCAGAGATATGATGATTATGATTATATTTTTTATATTAGATATGATACACGGATCTTGACATAACTCATCAATGTATGATACAAAAGTGATCAGTATCAATCCAGAATATCAATTTTATGAAACAGTGCAAGCAGAATAGAATAATTAAGACTTCAGTATAAACATAATAAAAATAATGCTTTTGTAGGCAGTCCTATAAAAGATTATGTATTTTTTCTAAATAATGTGGAATCCGGATATAACAGGGTGTTTCAGTTTATTGTTGCATAACTTTAAGATTCGATAGAACTTTTAAAATTAATGCATAAAGTCTATATAAACATGGGTCGAAAAATGCGTGGCTTCCGAAATACAGGGTGTTTAAATTTACTTTCTAAAATACTTTTTTTTAAATATTTCGAACAATATTTGATGTATAACAGTGAAAATTGGTATACAAGGGTTTTTTGGTACGACAACACGAACCATAGTTTTACTGTAGCCGCTAGAGGGCGCTCTCTACTGTACCTGTAGTGTATTAAAATGACCGAAAAAATTTTCTTAGTGCAATTTTTTGCTGTTTGAATAAAAAAACTGATTCTTCGCACTTTTCAACATAAAAAAGCTCTCTTGTGAATTTTCGTTATAGTTAGCCGTTTTTGAGATATTTCGATTTTTAGGGTTCGAAGCATGTTTAATAATTTATGATAAAATAACGTCAGTATCTCGATAATTTTTAGAAGTAGGCTGTGCCTGCAAATATTTTTGAAATTGGAAGCAGAATAAGGTTAAACGTCAATTAGTTGACAGTTAGTTTTGTTGTCTGTTAAAACCTGAAACGTTTTTTTGCAATTGTGAATGCACGAAATTTAGTTCCTTTTACCTGTTTTTTATGTAAGTTTTATAAAAATGCCATTTTTATTCTCCAATCAAGAGTTAGCGGATATTCATTTTGTGTATGGCTTTGTAGATGGAAACGCAGCAGAAGCAGCCAGAGAATACGCACGAAGATTTCCAAACAGACAACATCCAACTCGCTCAGTATTTGTAAGAGTGCATCGCCAAATAATTGAAAATAGTTTTGGAAATCTCCAAAGAGATCAAAATATAAATGTTCGTCAGCGCAGATTTACCCGTATTATTCTGCATGAGTTTGATAGAGATCCGACCACAAGTGTTACGAGAGTTTCTGGTGCCTTGGGAATTTCAGCAAGCCATGTTCACCGTGTTCTTAGAAATTACCATAGACATCCTTACCATTTGCAACCTGCGCAAGGACTACAGCCAGGGGACGGAGAACGAAGAATCACATTTTGTCAGTGGATTCTTGATAGAACTGATAATAATAGGGAGTTTTTAAGAAACGTTTTATGGACCGATGAGTCATGCTTCACTAGACGTGGAGTGGTAATTTTTCATAATCAACATATTTGGTTGCATGAAAATCCGCATGCAGTTCGGGAAAGAAATTTTCAGAATGCATTTAGTGTGAACGTGTGGATTGGTATCTACCGTAATCGACTATTTGGACCCTACCTCTTGCCTGCAAGGTTAAATGCTACGACCTTCTTGGAATTTTTAAAGACTGAACATGCAAATATGTGGGATGATGTTATGTTAGATTTAAGAAGATTGGCTTGGTTCCAGCTTGATGGTTGTCCAGCTCATTATTCAAGAATAGTTAGAAACTGGCTGGACGAAAATTATCCAGAAAGATGGATCGGCCGTGGAGGACCAGTCGTCTGACCTAAATCTATTAGATTTCTTTGTGTGGGGATTTCTAAAAGAAAAAGTGTACCAGACTCCCGCAACCACAAGAGATATGCTAATAGACAGAATCAGGAATGCATGTGATGAAATAAGGCCTTATTTGAATAATGCTATACCACGTTCGATCATTCGTAGATGTGAATTGTGTATTGAACAATTGGGTTTACACTTCGAGCAACTACTTTAGATTTTATATGTTTGTCTTAACTATTAAATAGCATTTTAGTTGTAAATAATTAATTTAATTTGTTAAAAATAATATTGGAAAGTTAAACAAATTAATATTCCGTTTTTTGTGTTTATTTGGAGTTAGGAATTATTGCTGTGTTTAAAAACACAATCTAAACGATCATCTTAATTATTTGTAATGCCCAAATCGAAAATGTAGAAAAAAATATTATTTACCCATAAGTAATTAAAAATGCATCGAACCTGAAAAATCGAAATATTTCAAAAATGGCTAACTATACCGAAAACTCACAGGACAGCTTTTTTATGTTGAAAAGTGCGAAGAATAATTTTTTTTATTCAAAAAGTAAAAAATTGCACTAAGAAAAATTTTTCGGTCATTTTAATACACTACAGAGGTAGAGAGCGCCCTCTAGCGGCTAGAGTAAAACTATGCCCATGGTTCGTTTTGTCGTACCAAAAAACCCTTGTATACCAATTTTCACTGTTATACATCAAATATTGTTCGAAATATTTAAAAAAAACTATTTTAGAAAGTAAATTTAAATACCCTGTATTTCGGAAGCCACGCATTTTTCGACCCATGTTTATATAGACTTTATGCATTAATTTTAAAAGATCTATCGAATATTAAAGTTATGCAACAATAAACTGAAACACCCTATAAGATCATTCGATTCAGATAATCACCGTCAGTCCGTATTGTAGTAAAGTAGGCAGATAAAATAAAGTTACATCTTGAATTCTGGATGGAAGATTCCCAAAACGACAGATGATGTTATATACCTCACACATTTTGACAAATTGATCCTTTAGTGATTCTACGCAAGTTTTTGATGTTTTCTGACCATTTTTTTTCGATCTAAACAGCTCTATACCAAATTTGTTCATTTATTCCTTAAATAGAATTTATCTAGGAATAAGATGGATTCAAATAAGCCTTACCTCAATCTAGAAATGATCTCACTGAAAGTGTGATGACACCATTTTCCTTATCCAGTAAACTTGTGCGAGTACTATGCTTCCGTTGCAACAAGATATCTCATCATAAACATTCAAATTTCATCATTTTAGTTCAATCCCCTGTATATCAGCGCATGGGAGCAGTTCACATGCGACACCAGACAGTAACGAACTTTTTCAAGGTTCTTCTAACCGTTAATTTTATCATCGTTAACTTAAGGAAGTTAGGTCACATTTATTTATGATGTGCAATGCTGGTTTCGGGATAAATATTCGTGGTGATTGCCGCAATTTATTTTGGATTCGCAATAATCTGCAGTAAGGTTTGTTAGGATATTTGATATTATGTGGATTTGTAAACGATAAATACAACATATCAGTTTCGTAGCACAAATAACTTTGTTGCGACGAAATAAAAAAGCAAAGGATATAACCTGAACATCTATCAATTTGATACAGAAACAGTTAACTACATTGGCTGAAGGACCCTTTGACAAGGCATTGGTGCACATTTTTATTTGGTAGACTGAGAAAATGGACACTCATAGTGAATAATTTTTCTAAGAAACAGATTCAAATGATAATTACTATAATGGAGCTTACTATTAAGAATCTTGGGGCATCCAATATAACTAACAAGTCAATCGTTTTTGGCAATATATCAAATTACCCCGTGCTGTACACATGTTATTCCTAACCTTTTGCGCCGTCTTCAAAATTTTAGATTGTTTAGACAACGTATGAAGCTTTACAAATCTTTCAAAAACACCATTAATCCGCACGTAGTTTAAAATATCAGATACTGTAAGCAAGTTGTCAAAATGTTTTTACCTGCGAATATTAAACAAATTACTTGTGCGCAAAGATTTCACAACATTTGGTAGGAGCATGGAGAAGGATTTTTAGCAGACATTTTTCTGAGAAATAGCGTAACTTACACAGACTAAATGCGGAAATAAAATGAAAGACAGCACGATACACTAAACATGATAACAGAAGCAGGGTACTTATCTATTATGTAGATCTGTAGGGATTTTATATACTGTTAGGAAGTCGTCATTTCAATATATCGAAGCGCCCCCTTTTTGGCATCGAAAATCGAAAGAACTAATAAATAATTAGACGTCCGAGATTGCGTCAAGATTAGACCTTTAGTAACCTTTAATAAGGATATCAAATAATGATCTTGGATTTGGCCTCACGCCTCACCTTTAAGATTACAAAGAAGTAGACTTTCAAATGACTGAAGGTGAGGTTCAAGGTTGAATCCAAGGCATCATTGAACTCCTTGTTAAAATTCACTAAAGAAGAGTATTTTCATCAATAATCCTGCTTAACTTCCAGGTGGTCGTGAAAGACCTGACGTTGACCTTTTTCAAAAATACGTTAGGTATTTCTCTTAACCCTGTATTCATTCATGCATTCATTCAAAGGGTTACACATAGTGGAAGGGTAACATCAGAATTCTAACCGACTGAGCCACGAGAACTATGCTCAAAAGTTTACAAAATCATATGTTGGTCGCAAAGGTGTTGTGGTTTTCGAGATATGGTCAGAGCTAAGGAAATCATCTCTATAATATCAAACTAAGGCGAAACAATTCATGACTTATTTTACGGCTGTCCAATTTTCATATCAATACCTAAATCCACTCTGGGACATTCTGCTGCTAACGAATACTGCTGGGTTGTACGACTACCTTCTTCAATCGCTTTGAGTTGCCGATGACCTCCCCATGAAAACATGAAAGATCCCAGCAGGTACTAAACAAGGAGAGTAGCATCAAGTACACCACTGATAACGTGGTATGTTCTTCAATGCGTTGGGATCTGTGCGCACCGACTTTGCAGATACAAAGGTACGCTGTGTTAGCAGTGGCGTACGGTATGTTATGTGCTACCCTGTTGGTTTTGGTATGCGCGTATCGGTGCTGTGATCTTCGATAATCACCGTTTTTTCGAGCCAAAACAATGAAAGCATGCACTTTTAAGTGGTTTAAGTATATATAGAAAGAACGTTTACTGCAATATGCAAGAAGCCTTAAAAGTGCTGTTATTCGAATGTCTTAAACTTTGCTACTGTGTCAAAGTAGGTCAAAATAATAAATGTATCTTTCTATATAATCCATAACTTATCTCTTCCTATTCATCGTAGTTCCACACACGTGTTGATAGAATAGCGGTTATATAGCAGATTAATACATTTTTGAATATTCATATTATCTATACTTCTCAGTTTACGACAAAGTTAGTAAAGCTTTCATCGAATGCTTAACTATATATATCACCGGGCTTTGATAAAAGGCCATAAATTTCATTGGTATTTCGGTAGAATCATTATGAGAAATGTGGGAAACCGTTCTATTGAAAGGAACTAAAATTATAATTCAGCTTGTCCAAAACCACCAGATAACAAAAAAGCAGATCACCTGACGAGACTGTACGACAAAAGATCTTGTATTGGTTCGGAATTGATTCCTGGAATGCCGGGAACAGAATGAAACATTTCAGGGGCTGATAAAAAATCCATCACTTAGCAACAACATTTATTAGAAACATGGAACACTTATTTACAAACATACTTATGAATGACGTCAATTCGGGAAAGTGGGCTAACGAATATTTCCAAGGTGTATTTCACCTGGAAAGAAACACAGACCGAGTGGCTGCGCCAGCAAATTCGACGAAAAGAAACTTGATGTTCTCTGGAAACAAGATCCAGATGCGAAAATATTTATATTAAATATAAACTAGACTACTGAACATATATTTAGACTGTGGTTTACATGAAATAATTATAATGTATGGGGTACTGCAGAATGAAGTTTGTTTTGCTTCCCAGAACTGGCACCTTAATTTATCATATCGCGCCATAAAATGAATTTCGCGGAATATACTCCCCTGGGTATATTCCACGACTGGATCAATTATATTATTTTACGTGTATAAACATCAATTGAGGGGGCGTTTAAATATATACATTACGTTGCCAAGAGCATTAAACATCTGGAACGTTTAAGAAGACGTAGACGCTACATCATAAACCCTTATTACGCTCGAGGCTTAAATAAAATTTTATTTGTTATTTGTGATCGGCTAAAATTGATAGGGTTTCAAGAAATAAATACAAGAAAAAATGTCCGATTGGAGATATTATACTTTTAAACGAATACGAACCTCCTTCGTTGTAGGTTTTCAGATAAAACCGTGTTACACTTCAACAGCAAGCGGCCGAAATACTTCATAAAAGTCTTTACCTTATTTGAATTTAGAATCACCTCGCTCGACTAGAATAATGAGTTCCCATTTTGCCATGGCCAGCATATTAAATTTACAATGACGACACTTTGTTTATTGGGTTTCTCTCATCAAGCCCTTTCATATTTAGATACCCACATGATAGATGTGACTGTTAGTCGCCATTTTGCTGCGGCCGCCGTATTGGATTTAAAATGTCGTGACTTTGCATACTACAGCGGTAACTATGGACATGATAAATCGCCCTTTCGTAGTATCCGCTACTTTTGGATTCAAAATGGCGGCATTTTATTGTGAATTGTCATGAGAACCAAACGACTATAAGAAATTTCGGCTCAATTGGGTAAGGCTAACTAGATCAAAATTGAGTTTGTCCCACATTAACATATATCGGCATAGGCTAATTTATACATGGTGTGCATAAAAAGGTGCGTGGGCTGGTACGTGAGGCTTAACGCCCAGAAAGCTCTCCATAAAGTACACTTTTCCGCCTGCAGCATTATTATTTACAATGACAACATGTATTTCTACTTGAATTGACTTTCCGGAAGAACGGAATTCAAATAATTAATGAGACCTGTTTCAAAAAAATTGTATTGATCAAGTAAACGGTATCTTCACTTGTCTATGTAGAGGATATAAATAGATGTATCAATCCATTTGTATAACGGATCACCTTAAATGAAGTTCCGTGTAACTGTGACTTTGATCATGGTGGTCAGCTATAATACAACTATATTTGGAATTTATCGTTTTCGCATTATAATTTAAAACGAATTTATTAGCAGCAGTTTCTGGACGATAGACCGGCACACTGATTTTGAATGCCAAGTAGTTGAGGGACAAATGCTCGTATAGGATATTTCGATACCGTTTAGAAAAGAACAAATACTCTTGAGATATTGACTAACAAATAGGTGCTAGGCCTACGACTGTACGAGCTTTAAAGCGAAGGAAGGAAATAAGCAAATAGTGTTGCAAGACAAACTCAAAATTACTACGGAATCAGGCAGTTCTGACTAAGAGTCCTCCCTCACTGAGACGCCTTGGCGACGTCGCCAGCGCCTATATCCAAACTAACCTTGACAATGTTACAGACGCCGCCGCCTGTGATGAGAATTAAATAGTAATGGTCAGATTATTTCGATTTCGATGCTTTCTTTATATTATGTCAAGTGGCTAAAGATATGCAAGGGTGAGAACCCTTGGGAGAACTGTGGTAGATTCTGTGTATATAAAGTCCGCGACTATTTATTATTGGTATTTTCGATGACTTCAGTTATTCGCGTATTCTTGGGTCTGCAGCGTGAAGTATATGGCTGCCCCTTATGTACCATCAGTTTGGTAGCATCGCCACTAATTACGAAGTTGTCAAACGTTTGACTAAGGATGCTGGCGAGGACGCAATGACGCGTCGGGGGACCTCCAATTGTCCAACAATAATAATTTGTAGACCTATTGCAAGTATTCTTGAATTTGTGAATCTGGACGGTGTTCACTTCGTGAAATTGGAAAGTTCTAAGCCTTCATTTTCAAGTATGTTTCACACCATCTTAGAGATCCAATAGTGCAAGCCAAACACAAAGGCGGATTAAGCAATTTGTATCATCAGGGTGGGAGGCACAGCGGTCTTCAGGATATTCAAGTTCAGAAAGATGTCCAAGGGGAGGGAGTCTATCAGCGATTAAAAATTAAACGAGAGGATGGGGGTGGCTGCACACTTAAGCATTGCTTCTGAGAGGAGACCAAATTCTCTTGTGATAATGTTTACATCAAGACACAGGGAAGGGAGGTGATGGCGATTGCACACGCCCTAAATTCACCCTTGGCCAAAAAAATCTGGGATCAATTTTCTTGCATCCGGGGCGCTCCGCAGTAATGAATTTTGTAACTCGTCTGTTGCGTTCAGTACTTTTGTTGTTTGTTGTTTCTGGTTATAATGTGGAGATTCCACATTGCAATTAATAGCGAAGTTGCCAATCGGCTATGTTTAAGGGATGTTTTCGCTAGTGAATACAATGCTGTGTCCTAATTAGCCCAGAAATGTAAAGTATATAACTAAATACGTTGAACAGACTCTTACGAAACAAATTTCAAAATACTATTCCATCCTTCAATCTCATGTCTCTCTCAAGAAGACCGTACTCATGCTTATTCCGGTCCTCTAATATCCCACGAATACCCAGCATTGGCTTTTTGTTACACTTTTTTTCTCCGTAGAGCTATGCAAAGTTCTATGCAATCACCAAAATCCAGAGCGATAACGTTGTGGGGCAAAGAGTCTCCGAGATGGATCCGAGCGCCTGCGACAAAGACTCCGAACAAAGAATCCCAGTGCGTACTAGCTTTAAATCTTCGCCAGCTGTGAACTGTTTGTATTGGCCATCTGCTATGACCACCCAGATAGACAAGCGACGAGTAGTAACTGTTTGTACCTTCCTATTTCCTGTAATAGATGTAACCAGCTACTGCGTACAATTTGCAATAATAATAAACTAAAGTTGAAGGCTCTACCCTGTTATCTTTCGAAGAGGTACACGACCTACGTGTTATTTATTCCCAGCACTATATTTCGCTTCCATATTCTCTCATTTTTGTGTGTAAATAATCGTAGTAATCCTGCATCGATGTCTGATGATAAATCGCTGCACAACGTCTAATTCGTTTCGTTATCGTGTACACAGTACAGATGAATAAACATGTCTGAGAATGTCACTGAACCGATCATCTAAACATTCAACCTGCGGTAGGCACAACAGCCTCATACATTCAATTAACTTACAAAGCTTACAGAATACTAACAGTAGATCCACTGAGTGGTCAAACCAGTTTCTGTCTATGTCAATAACCGCCCTCCTGCATGGAACTAAATGCAACCATGATATGCCACCAGCAATACAAAGTGCGAGATCTTTTGGACAGCGGCGAACGCTATGTCGGGACTGTCCGTCGATGAAAAAAAAAAGCACTTACGAAGAATGGCGACATCGCTTAGCAGTGACCGTTGATGAACTTGTCTAGTGACGGAGCAATAGTGATCCCAGGATTCATATTCAGAGAGATGTATCTTGTTGGGGGGCAGATTGCCGGAGATTGAAAATTGAAGAACTGGTGGTGCCAAAAGCTTAGACAGCACTTCTCAGGGGGGGGGGGGGAGATGCGTGTCTCCACGATTCAGATGTAGCAAGACAGTTTCATCTACTCGTGAGCTTAAAAACTTTGGTTAAATGTTTTTATTTGCTTGAAACTTCAATGCGGTGACATAATGTTACTTAGATGTGAATGAACTAATCTTTATGCTAGACTAATTTTGAATTTTGAGTTGGTGTCGGGAAGAATATTTTGAATAGCCCCCCGAATATTGCTGTACAGTATTTAGTTTGTTGGCATCATTGTTTTTTAGAAATGTGGGGCCATTAAGCCTGGTGACCTTAGATGCCAGATGATATCTCCTACTAAGGAGATCAAACGCTCTGAAAACATTATTCACAAAACATTCGTCGTCTCTATAGTTGTGTGTTACTTTGCCCTGTCATGCTGGAACCACATTTTGGAATTGCCTGTGACATTTTGAAATGTCAAATGGCACGCTGAAATAGAGCTCAGTCTTCTATATTGTAGTTGAAAAGTACGTTAACAGCCTAGAGACAGAATGGGACTTTTTCAAAACCGTAAGTGGTCAACATAATGTCAAGAAATATATATCTATCTATTTCCAATCAGACAAAGTTTCTAGTTTTATTTTCATCAATTTTAACCGAGATTGCTCAGTTGCGGACTGCGAATAGTATTGCCTGAAAAAAAAGGTCACTTGCTTTCCGTGCTAGGAGAATTTACAGCTTTATAATTATTTTAAACTTGTAAAGTGAAAGCGTTGTTTGACCCTTAAAAGCTTTAAAATGGCATGGATGTGCTTTTCCGAGAAAAGAGCCAAGATTTTACTTTTGCGGCGGGAAACACCGTGCATTTTTCACTATTTTTGATCCCCCCTGCCCCCTTACGTATTTTACTACCTAGAAAGCTGGACGAGCAAAACAGAGTACAGGGTACAAAGAGCTAGCTCGAAAAATCGAAAACTATCGCATAATTGGTCAAAAATACATAAGACAGACCACCAAAGAACAAGCAAAGAAAAACGGCTAAGGGAGCCAGCATTTACAGATTTGCTCAAATGCAATAATGGGGATTCTTCCATTATGACACTAAATCGACACTGAACCTGGCAGATGTCTTTTGTCAGTTTTGCAAAGAAAATCAAAGAACATGAATGCACACCTGTTGAGTCACCGCACAGCATTAAAAAAGAGCTAAGCTTTCAAATATTACATGCTAACAGATGGATATTTCGCGAGAAGACCCTTATGAAGACAGATTATGATCTAAGGATAAAAACTCGACATTGTCCTATAGCAAGAGGTGCCAGTGGAACTAAACTTTTGACCCAATTACTTAGAGTAATCTATCGTAGTATATCATTTATTTACAAAAACTGTATTCTGGTAACTGGATACCCCACCTGTTGACTGAAGAGCAGAAAGCAGCCAGGGTTAATTGGTGTCAAAAAACGCTTGACCGTTTCAATTCCGGAAACAAAAAATGCGTACAGCATTGTAAGTGGTGATGAATCGTGGGTTTACTGTTATGAACCAGAAAATAAACGAGAGTCGGCTATTTGGGTGTTCCAAGGTGAAGAAAAGCCAACAAAAGTCATCCGTATTTGAAATGTTTCGAAAAAGATGGTCGCGACAGTTGTGTCAAAAGCGGGTCATATTGCAACAATTCCTCTTAATGAGCAAAGAACTGTTACTGCGGATTGGTATACCTCCATTTGTTTGCCAAAAATCATCACCGAGCTTCGAAAAATCAACCCAGAAAGAAGAATCATCCTCCACCAAGACAATGCAAGCTCGCACACAGCCCAAAAAACAAGGCAGTATTTAACGGAAGAAAACGTGGAATTATTGGACCCTCCTCCATATAGTCCCGATCTAAGTTCTAACGATTTCTTTACTTTCCCGAAAATTAAAAACAGACTGCGTGGTCAAAGGTTCCAGTCACCAGAAGAAGCAGTTGACGTATTCAAAAATGCCGTATTAATGTATTAATCTTCGTGGAGAATACAGAGAATACAGAAAAACAGTAAAGTCATTTAAAACTACCTACCTTTTATAATAAAAGAGGCGTCCTGTAACCTGCGGCTTTCTGAAAAGGTTTGTGAGCTTAGAATGCGACGTTGCCTGATCTAAAACAGGTGAAATGAGGTCAGCACGTTTTTCTTCAATGTGGCAAAGTGTAAGACGATTACATTTTCCAGAAAAAAGCTGTGTTTTCTTTTCATTACAGCATCCAAGGAGTAAAGTTAAATTGTCAATTCCGTGCCGTGGATTTGGAGTTTTGTTTGATCCGGAAATAAACTTCATTCGGCATATCATGATTTACAAAAATAGCGGACAGGCAACAAGTACATTTTATAAGTAGTATTCAGTTGACATTGAATAAATGGTGGTATTACAATACCAAAGACAAAATCTGCAACAACTGAATGTTATTGAAAACTACTAAATATTTTTACTAACATACACGCGTACGATTTCTTCACTACATTACAAGAATCACAATGACGTCAAAGGTACCAATGCAGTGATAGTTTTCCTAAACGCGCGACCTTGCACTTCAGTCAGACAGTGTCGTATTGCATTCGTTTTCCTCCGATGCATTTTTAAATGCAAACTGGCATAAAATCAGTGTGCAAGTGATACACAGGTGAAAGGTGCACATCATGTGTTAGATAAATAGATTATTAGCGCCAACTGTTGAGTGCTAATCAAGATTGTTGAAATTTGAAATAGAAGCATCACGGATAAGAGGGTGCGAAAGAGGCAAATACGCTAACCGATTTTAAGTTTAAATGGTTGACGTATTTGCAAGGATCAATAAAGGGGAGGGGGTCATGACCTTCCCCCAAGCGAATCGGGATCAACCATTAATATTCTTTTGCAATAATGAAAGAAGACCGCCTAACTGGACTGGCACTTCTTTAGGTGCACAAAAATGTAGTCGATCTAGAAGAAGCGATAAATCGTTCCAACAGAAAACAGAAAAGGAGACGAGACCCCCCGAGTCAAAATCTAGATCCGCCCTTTCCTATTAGTCCTTTAATCGGTAGAAAGCTTTCCTTTGCTATGTCTAGATCACTCATAAGGTTATATGCAAAGAAAGAATTCCTTGAAGGGGAAGCAGAAGACGCCAGTTTATCAGCTTTGGATGAAATATGAAGAAATCCAACGCACCTACCTAAGTTCTCAGATATCTGGTTTTTGTTTTTAAAAGCATTGCATCTGTTAGTTTGCAAATACTGAAGATAATGGCAATCAAAAATGGAATATTATTTGATATAGCTATAGATAAAATTTTTAAGCTACTTATATACAGTCTTGTGGTCAATACCGTTTTCGCAGATTATAAGACTTTGTTTCATTTTCTGTAATGTATGTCAAAATTTACATTTGAAAAATCGTGAAACCCATACATACCGAATTGAAGTACGAATGTGTATCAGCTACTATTTTTAAACTATAATATGTCGTAAACTGTCAGTATACTAGCATTTCTGGTGAGATACTTGATGTATTATGTAATAAGGTCAGGGTGACCTGAACAAGGGCATATTATGTTACTAAAGCTACTTAACTGATCAGCAATAAAATGTCCTAAAACAATAGGCGCTATTAACAGTTCTTTGAGACGTGTAAGGCAATGACTTAGTTATAGCATATATAGCATATATACTAAGGACATATAAATCCGAACACCCAGTTTAAATGGTTTTATTTTAATAAAAGTTGGTGAATGTATTTATCTTACTGTAAATAACAATTGAAAAAATTTTCAGCCTTAACAGTTGGACATTCCGGTTTCTATACTGCTTTTTTTTAATTCACTAACGCTCTAAAAATGAATATTTCAGCCGCAGTAAAGAATCAACGTTGGCGGATTTTGGTTCTTGACATCCTTTACGATCGGTTACGATGCCTAGAGTACGGAGACCTGTACGATTTCGTCAACTTAGTGAGTTTGATAGGGGCCGTATAGTGGGACTCCGGGAAGCTGGACTTTCTTTTCGGGCAATTGCAGTTAGAGTGCAAAGAAGTGTAGACACTGTAGTTAGGTGTTGTCAGGCATGGCTTCGAGAAGGCCGTACGCAAAGAGCAAGGGGCACTGGACGCCGCCGTACAACAACAGACCGTGAAGATCGCCGCCTAAGATTATTGGCCTTAAGGGACCGATTCTCCATTACCAGGTCCATTGCAAATGAATGGTTTGCAGAACACGGAAGTGTTTACCGACAAATGAGAAGTTTTGGCTTGTTTTCATACCGGCCACACTGGGTCCTCCCTTTAACTCGAGAACACCGACGTAATCGCCTTGAGTGGCGCAGACAACAGTCACTCTGGGATCAGGAATGGAACAGTATTGTCTTTAGTGACGAGTCTCGATTTTGTTTAGGCATGCACGATGGTCGTGCCAGGGTTAGAAGGCGACGTGGTGAAAGGAGGAATCCACAGTTTTTTGTTGAAAGACATGTTCATCACACTGTTGGAGTTATGGTTTGGAGTGCTATAGCTTATGGTTCCAGGTCACCTTTAATCTTCATCAGAGGTAACATGAACGCGCAGCGTTATATCCACGAAGTTCTAGAACCCCATCTTTTCCCCTATGTTGACACCCTGGCAGATCCAACTTTCCAACAAGATAATGCCCGACCACATGTTGCAAGAGTCACAATAGACTTCTTTCAACATAATGATTTCACATTGTTACCATGGCCACCAAGATCTCCCGGTTTATCCCCAATTGAGCACGTGTGGGATATGATGGGTAGGAGATTGCTCAATTTGCAACGTCTTCCTCAGACTCTAGAAGCACTTCGAGAGCAGTTGGTGGTTGCCTGGAATGAGATACCACAGGAGGACATTGACCACCTGATCAGACGCATGCCTAGGCGCGTTGGAGAAGGTGTAGCACATCAGGGTGCATCCACACATTAAGAAAGGTCAAAGGGCTTTAAAGCAGTGCAATCATTTTGAAATTTTTATCATTTACTTATTATGCCTCATTAAGTACTTATACAAAATTTTATTAAAATAAAACCATTTAAACTGGGTGTTCGGATTTATATGTCACTTAGTATACATAGGTAGCATGTAAGTACGATCACTTGTAAATTCGTATTTAAATACTTAAACGGTTACAGATTTAAAAATGCGGATTGTCATGCTTTGTTGTTTATGAAAACCGTTTACTGTATTTTCTCAGCATTTTGTTCACTAATCCAATATCAATGCACAGATTTTCAGAAGTCTGAGTACTGCAGCAGATCGTTACCCAAGACGATAACCAGACTGGGCAGACAGCTACAGAGAGCAGAGGAAATAATCGGGTGTGCGTTGGTCCATGACAAATTCATTGCCCCTTTTGAATTCTATTTCTAATCGGTTATTTGTAGCTCCAAAGGCACCACATTATGACATATAAGATCTAAAAAACTATAAGATTTCTGTTCCGTTTTTTCATGTTTCCGTGTAGCATGAATAACATGATCACAGTCGAGCAAGTTCGCGGCTCGCTCTATAACCAAAATTGCCCAGTGCTAAGGATGGACGTTTCTGCCTATCTCTAATTTCTAGATTACACTTGTCCCGTGTCAGCGTCAGCGCTCTCCTATTGTGAAGATACGTTTTCTTTTTAAATTGTAGGAAATTTCAGGCTGATAAAACATGATATAACTCAAAAGCAAGCACAATTTGATGCAAATAGATGTTTGTGAGATAACCTCAAAATAGAGCGCTGACAGGGAGAAGTAGAAAACTATGACAATCAAGGAGGCCATAAAGGCGCCCTACAATTGTAGGGACGACTGACGATACGGGCCTTAGACCGCTCTGACAACCAACTATGACTTGAGTGACTTGAGTTGAATAAACTGATAATCTCCAGAGAGAATCTGTCAAAGTGACATGCGTTTACGCTCTGCACAATTTACCCGGGTTTGTTTGGAAATATCTTTTTTTCTAAAATTATTTGCATCGTTATTCTGTATGTCCTACGGTGATCCTTCATCATTTATCTTAGAATGTGATATTGACCGTCTAGTCTGTAATTATTGATAGACAGGATTGTGTAGCAATTCACTGACAATGAATCGTCAGTAAATCGTGATCGTGTGATATTCGCCAAACCCTAAGGTTTCACAGATTAATATTAACGCAAACACAATATTCTAAATTGCTATTGACGTATCAAGACTCTGAAACCTACGCCTGTTGACATCGAAAGGTAGACTGAAATATGTAAAAAACAGCAATTTGGCAACGACGCATGCGTGTCATATTACATGGACGTGAGACGGTCGCGTCGGACCCACAAAGGTTCGATGCTCTTGGGGATATCGGCCTGTCTGCTGGTTTCTGGTCTTTCTCTAACATGGGTTCAGGCCTTCTCGGATTCCTTCCAGAATACCATTGACCACAAATGCCGGACAATGAAAGAGAAGAGACAGGCATAAAGAAATGAGAACAGCTGACGCGTCAGATGGTGAGTTGGAAGATGTGGTCGCATAGGCGTATCAAAAAGACTGGGGTTTCAGTTGAAAAATGAAAATGGCCTGTATTTCGCCCTGTATTCCGAAATAAAGCTGTTAGATGCTGAGACGGGCGGATGAAGGAGTCAGCATTGCATTCCTATAGGTAAAAGCCTTCTCCTGTCTAAGGTAAAATCTTCATGAAAGAGTATTTGATTTAGCACAAATTATTGAAACACAGAAAAGTTGTTTACAGAAAATCATCGAAAATTTTTGCTTCTAATGGCTTCATCGTATCGCACTTGTAACTTGTAGCTTATAGATCGGATTTAGATCAAGAAATCTTGGTTCTACGCACCTATAATCACCTGACAAAATTGATGTGTTTCATATCCTTGATCAGTAACTACTCTGGTATTCATAATGACATAGTAACCCGGTAATTTAATTTAAAATAAACCGGTTAGACACTAACCTATTAAGTGGATAAAAAGAGAAACTACACTTGGATATGTGATCATTTATCAAAATGACGCTACAACAAAAATGCGTATCAATTTGTCGCTGTACCACCTTTTGACAAGCCATGCATATTTATGGCATAAAGTCCCGTTGCTAACCTATATTGTATTCAGCGAAGTGATATCGAACATCGACGGGCTTCAGTACGAGTGGTAGGTTCTATATACTATATTTCACGAGTATCCATCACGCTTTAACATTTACTGAGGTGAACAGCTTATCAGTATGTGACATTTTTGTGTTAGTCTGCAATGTTGGCAATAATGAATAGGGTATAAATCTAGTAAAACTTGTTTGTAATGTTTTGTTTTTTGTATGCAAAAAGAGCTGTAAGCAAGTCCAAATGAATCTGAAGCGTACAAAAAATAGAAACAAAATACGGCTCTGACTACCTGACGTTGACGGATCCTTCAGAATTATGTGCCCTGAGTCGATATGGGGAATTTTGAGATATTACTAGATACTAGCTGTCATTCTACCGTGATGGATACTCGTGAAATAGGGTATACAGGGTGTTTTAGTTTATTGTTGCATAACTTTAAGATTCGATAGAACTTTTAAAAAAAAATGCGTGGCTTCCGAAATACAGGGTGTTTAAATTTACTTTCTAAAATAGTCTTTTTTAAATATGTCGAACAATATTTGATGTATAACAGTGAAAATTGGTATACAAGGGTTTTCTGGTACGTCAAAACGAACCATGGGCATAGTTTTACTGTAGCCGCTAGAGGGCGCTCTCTACTGTACCTGTAGTGTATTACAATGACCGAAAATGTTTTCTTAGTGCAATTTTTTGCTTTTTGAACAAAAAAACTGATTCTTCGCACTTTTTAACATAAAAAAGCTCTCTTGTGAATGTTTGTTATAGCTAGCCGTTTTTGAGATATTTCGATTTTTAGGGTTCGATGCATTTTTATTTATTTATGATAAAATAACATTAAAAAGTCAGAATCTCGATAATTTTTAGAAGTAGGCTGTGCCTGCAAATATTTTTGAAATTGAAAGCAGAATAAGGTTAAACGTCAATTAGTTGACAGTTAGTTTTGTTGTCTGTTGAAACCTGAAACGTTTTTTTGCAATTGTGAATGCACGAAATTTAGTTTCTTTTACCTGTTTTTTTATAAGTTTTATAAAAATGCCATTTTTATTCTCCAATCAAGAGTTAGCGGATATTCATTTTGTGTATGGCTTTGTAAATGGAAACGCAGCAGAAGCAGCCAGAGAATACGCACGAAGATTTCCAAACAGACGACATCCAACTCGCTCAGTATTTGTAAGAGTGCATCGCCAAATAATTGAAAATGGTTTTGGAAATCTCCAAAGGGATCAAAACATAAATGTTCGTCAGTGCAGATTTACCCGTATGATCCTGCGTGAGTTTGATAGAGATCCGACCACAAGTGTTAGGAGAGTTTCTGGTGCCTTGGGAATTTCAGCAAGCCATGTTCACCGTGTTCTTAGAAATGACCATAGACGTCCTTACCATTTGCAACCTGTGCAAGGACTACAGCCAGGGGACGGAGAACGAAGAATCACATTTTGTCAGTCTATTCTTGATAGAACTGATAATAATAGGGAGTTTTTAAGTAACGTTTTATGGATTGATGAGTCATGCTTCACTAGACGTGGAGTGGTAAATTTTCATAATCAACATATTTGGTCGCATGAAAATCCGCATGCAGTTCGGGAAAGAAATTTACAGCATAAATTTAGTGTGAATATGTGGATTGGTATCTACCGTAATCGACTATTTGGACCCTACCTTTTGCCTGCAAGGTTAAATGCTGCGACCTTCATGGAATTTTTAAAGGCTGAACATGCAAATATGTGGGATGATGTTATGTTGGATTTAAGAAGATTGGCCTGGTTCCAGCTTGATGGTTGTCCAGCTCATTATTCGAGAATAGTTAGAAACTGGCTGGACGAAAATTATCCAGAAAGATGGATCGACCGTGGAGGACCAGTCGCCTGGCCTCCACGACCCTCTGACCTAAATCCATTAGATTTCTTTGTGTGGGGATTTCTAAAAGAAAAAGTGTACCAGACTCTCGTAACCACAAGAGATATGCTAATAGACAGAATCAGGAATACATGTGATGAAATAAGGCCTTATTTGAATAATGCTATACCACGTTCGATCATTCGTAGATGTGAATTGTGTATTGAACAATTGGGTTTATATTTCGAGCAACTACTTTAGATTTTGTATGTTTGTCCTAACTATCCAATAGCATTTTAGTTGTAAATAATTAATTTAATCTGTTAAAAATAATATTGGAAAATTAAACAAATTAATATTCTCTTTTTTGTGTTTATTTGGAGTTAGGAATTATTGCTGTGTTTAAAAACACAATCTAAACGATCATCTTAATTACTTGTAATGCCCAAATCGAAAATGTAAAAAAAATATTATTTTCCCATAAATAATTAAAAATGCATCGAACCTTAAAAATCGAAATATATCAAAAACGGCTAACTATAACGAAAACTCACAGGAGAGCTTTTTATGCAAAAAAGTGCGAAGAATCAGTTTTTCTATTCAAAAAGCAAAATATTGCACTAAGAAAAAAATTTCGGTCATTTTAATACACTACAGGTATAGTAGAGAGCGACCTCTAGCGGCTACAGTAAAACTATGTCCATGGTAACCCTTGTATACCAATTTTCACTGTTATACATCAAATATTGATCGAAATATCTAAAAAAAACTATTTTAGAAAGTAAATTTAACACCCTGTATTTCGGAAGCCACGCATTTTTCGACCCATGTTTATATAGACTTTGTGCATTAATTTTAAAAGTTCTATCGAATCTTAAAGTTATGCAACAATAAACTGAAACACCCTGTATATTATTGAACTCCACTCAATTTCTTGAAGTGAAAACGTGATACAAATGAACGATTCGCCAACTCTAGCATAAAAAACTTGAGACTACCATACAGTTTGAAGTCTCACACTTTGACATAACCGAAGGCAAAACGTATCAAGTTCGTGAGCTATGATTTCAAAACTTATGTACAACCATCGAACTTGTTCACGACCCATCGTTGCTTCGTCACATACTGAAGCATCGTCAAGAATTTATTTTGGTTTACAAAGCGTTTTTATTTAAAATGTACCTGACAACAAAGATTGTTGCACTCCGATGTCACACGTGTCAGGCGAGACACTTGCTGTGCATTTTATCATTTTCCTTGAAATGTGCTTTTTTCGTCTGGGATATACATATAACTTTTTACGGGGATCATCGACATCCAAATACATGTGCAAATATGTCTGATACTCAAATAAAGCAAAAATTTGTTAATATATGTCCATTTCTAGAATGTGGTAAGAAACTCGAGTAAGTTCACGGAATATCAACATGTCACCGACCGAAAATTACGCCAGTTATTGAGTTAGTCGGTACCAACAATAAATAGACGTCCACTTAATATCCTACGTATGCAAGATTAGGACCTGGTACTGCAGCAGAAGTAGAAGGCGAAGCCTAGCAACTAGGCCACCGGATCGTCGAGAAGTATGGTTTCCAAGTCAAGAAGAGAAAAGAGTCAAGATATGAAGCGATCTTCTTTTAGTTTTTATATATCTATGTAGTTTATACTTGAAAAGTTTAAATGTGAAATTTTTATATGTAAATGCATTTTCCTCTACTGTTTTTGGGAACTAAGACATATCGCGTTCATACACTTTTTATGTTCATAAAATTTTTAGAGCAGGATTAAAATATCGATTTCATATCATCTTGGTCGAACGATAGAATAATAGTCAAGTTATTTTCTACTCCATAAAAATCTTAAGATCAAGGTAAACATCGTGCTCTAACGTAATACCCTCAAGACGGCGACAAAATGACAAAGCGTACCGATCCGTGCCGATTGGTTCCTTTACTGATGCAGATTAGGTGGAATATGCGAAATAAATGTAGCTGATTATAGAGTGGGCGAATGCATTAGGTCCAGTTCCATTGTAACACCTCTATTCGAGTCGACAAATTAGTCGCTAGACGTGCTAACTCTTTGGCTAGCCGGTCCCTCCTAGGGTCTGGTAGTGGTGTTGAAAAAGTAACTATATGGTATTCATGTACTCGTTACTCATAGATACCCGAAGTAACGAGTACCAATCAGAACACGAAATCATTACTTTGATTACTCTGTTTTCCGTATCGTTGATCGTTAAGTGGCAACGCTGGTTTGACTGTAGCACTGCCGCTCATAAATCAGTGTTGCCAGACATCCCACATTCGGGTGGAAACCTGGAAAGTCAACTTTTTTTGATTGGCGGACAGAATTTGGTTTAAATGTTTTTAAATCTGAAGTTTACCTATTTACACCGTGACTCAAATTCGCTTTTATTGTTGTGATCTTGGGAACCTGAAAAGGAATAAGGATTGGAGGAGCAAAGTTCGACAGTATTATGAGGCAGAAAAGCGACAAGGTGACACCACCGTTCAGGAAAACAACAATAATAAAAATTATGTCAATTTGACTCGTGTTTACTTGTACTGTTTTGCTAAAAGAGTTATAATTCACCAATAGTATGTGTAGACTAAGGTCCACGTAGATTTTTTTATGCTGGTATATGCTTAATTGAAATGCTTCGAAAAGTTACTTGCTATTCCGAATTTCCTTAAGCCCATATACAGATCATCTTTCTGACTAAAAGACGTTTTTAAGCATTTCTATCAAATAAAAAGTATTTTCAGTTTGTAGGCTCATATGAGTAATATGATATTCTATAATAACCCATTTCAATAAGCATAATACTTTTAGCTTTCCAGCCACTTCACAAAGTAGAAACAAGATGTCTTTTTGCTGCAGTACTAATAGGTTGTCGTTCCTATTTATCATCATCATATGCGGAGGTGTCGGTAACAAATATTTTTTTCACCAAGACCTTACAACGTGACTCTATATTTACCTTCGTGATTGGGATGGGATAACCTGCTGTTCACTCTACTATCTCTTTATAACTGTATGCTTACGTTCGATTCGCATCCGAAATAGAAATGCCTAGTATCTCTCACACTATTGGTAATGTTCTATCATCACACTTCCAACAATTGGAACTCTCCTTCAGCGCGCATGCTTTGTCAAAAGACCTATTTTATCTGAAATTCTATGCGTCTTTCCTAATTGTTAGGGCAATGAATTACAGTTCCAGATCTCTACATCAGAGCTAGACTAGGTTAGGTCCAAATAAGTAGTTTTGAGATAAATAATTGAATTTGAAGTATTTTTCTTGTACTGTATGCAACTTGACACGAGTTAAAAAGTAGTAACTTCCTTATTATTAAAGATAGATGGATGTTGCAAGTATCAAATGAAAATTCATAATATTATCATAAGCTTAACACATTACTCTTTTTTGACAAAAATGGACTTAAGCTAGTCTGGCTCTGGGGTACAGAGATATACTATAAGTTCTTAAACTTGATTAATCGTCTTATTACGTAGATTATGAAGCAGCGTGTGCAGAATGTTTTCATCGTCACTCGAATCGATATCTGAGATCCAAACGGATTCTGAACTTGGAATTTAAGAATCTGATATTTCTGTGAGCAATACAAGCAGGTATACACAATAAAAAATTAGTACACACCAAATTTTATTAAATCGGTTGTCGAGCTTCAATCTTTTCAATTGATACAATCGAAATTCCCAACTAGCTTTTACGCTTGCTTCAACATTTTTTCTCCACTGCGCATGCTCAGTCGGTTTCAAACCGTTGGAAATGTAATTAACATTACTATTGTAATTTGCAGCTTTCTTGCCGAATAGAAAGTAAAATACAGTACTGGTTAAAGAAACGCTTAGAAATACGGTTCTGCATTCACTACAATGCACTCAGTGCATAATACTTTCAAGGTTCGCGTTGTGAGTTTTATCTTTAGGTATTGCAAATCGCCATTGTTACATCAGACACCGTTCATGCTGACTTCAAATTATAAATCGCTGAAACATTTTAATGACAAAAGCAAAACGTGCCTCTAATGTCCCACTTTCCTATAGTTCTATACCTACTCTATTATAAGGATAAGGTCAGATCTCTGACGAATCCTTAGGAAGGATTTTACAGTGCACGTAAAGCGTGAAGCGAAATGAAGACAGAATTAAACTTTTATGTTCCAAAGATATCTGGCATTTTACCTGGCACTTCAATAGTAATCGCGAGACATTTCGAATGGAAAATCATATTTTTGGGTGTTACATGAGATAGAAAACACGAATTTCCGTCGGTTTGTCTATCGGTCTCTGTCCGATTGATAGTTGTTGGAAAGTAGGGGTCGGATTTGGATGAAATTTTGACACAAGGTTATTATGTCAAGGACGAATAAGCTAGTTGTTGGAGATCGATCCAGAGGCGGCGAAGCTACAGGCAAAAACCGAAAAAAAAACAAACAAAAATCGATCAAACTTTGACGTTTTAGAGTCTCCTGATCATTTTCATTTTGTAGTGGGTAAAAATCCGGGATTAAGGGTTGTAGGGGTATACAGGGTGGCGCATCGAAAACGAAACAGACGCATTTATTGACAGCTCAGTTTTTTTTTGAAAAACGCTCAGACCCGTCGATTTTGTTTTCTAGGGGGACACAAGTTCGGCAAAAAATCACGCTAGCACGTGCAGCCCCCTAAGCGGAGGTGACACCGCCCCCAAAATCTTAAATGGAAAGGGGGGTCGGGTGATACCTTCTTTTAAAGGTCTTTCGATTCCCCTTATAATGATATAAAATTAATGTACTTCAGTTCAGTAGTTTTGAAGATTTATTGACTTAAAGCTTAAATAAAACTAGTACATCATCATTAGTGAAGATCAATACATTTGGCAGCAAAGTAATTTAAAAATGAAGAACGAACTCACCCGTTAGGCAAGTAAATGTTGACAATGGCCACCATGACTCCCCATGCAATAATAAAGATTTTGCTCAAAACGTTGCCGCACATTTTGCAATATTTGAAGGCACTCATTCACAATTCTTTGTCGCAGGTCTTCTAATGATGTTGGCTGAGTAGCATAGATTTTGATTTTTAAATGACCCCACATAAAGAAATCCAAAGGTCAAAAGGTGATAAATCTGGCGATCTTGGGGGTCATTCAATGGCACCTCTTCTACCAATCCATCGATCTGGAAACGTCTGATCTAAATATTGTCGAACACGTAATGCGCAATGTGGTGGGGCACCATCCTGTTGGAACATCAACCTATTCGCAATGTACCGTCGATCATTCTGATTTTCAATTATGGCTATTAGTGCAGGATCTATGGCGGCCTCTAGTAATTCCAAATACATTTCACCGGTCAAATTTCCAGGTAAAAAAAAGGAACAACTAAATCATCGCCAAAAATACCAGCCCAAACATTTAATTTTTGTGGATGCTGTGTATGAACCTCATGATAAATTCTGGGATTCGAATCGGTCCAATATCGGCAGTTATGACGATTTACTACGCCATTTAAGAAAAAGAAACATTCGTCGGAAAAGCAAATGTTGAATAGAAAATGTTCATCGTTTATAATTCGTTCACTCATATCTTCACAAAATAGTAATCGCCGATCAAAATCGTCTTCATTGAGTTCTTGTACCAGGTGAATTTTATACTGATGAAAACTATGGGCACACACCACACACAGTCGCCAATTTGCGGGTACTTAACGTAGGATTCTACATAAACTTGCTCCAAACCCCCTCTTCTATTGCTTCGTTCCTTATGGGATTGAAAAATAGGCGTGCCAATTATTTATAATTAAGTGCTCTGTGGAGTGACACTGTTGGAAGGAGAATTTCGAGGTCCACAACTCATAGAGAGGCCCACAAACTGGGATTTAGCACTTACAAGGTAAGTTTTCTTATAAAAAAAAACGTGAAGTAAAAACCCTAAAGTTGCACAACTTGTTTATAGGTCAAAGAAAAGCCACTATTAACTCCACTGCAAAAGAAAAATCGGCTTAGATAGGCTAAAGAACATAGACAATGGACACCTCAACAATGGTGTGCAATACAATGGAGTGATGAGGCCAGATTCGAAGTTTGTGTTGGTGACAGTCGCAGTAGTTATTCGCAAAAAAAAATTAAGCATTCCATGTTGACTGTCTGAAGAGAGAAGTGAAATTTCCAGCATCCATTATGGTCTGGGGCAGTATGTCATCAAAAGGAGTAGGAAAACTTCATCTTGTTGATGGAAATGTAGGATACAAACAAATATTTGGCAATTTTAGAAGAATTGCTTTTACCGGTGATGGAAGATTTTGTTTCAGCAAGATGGTGCAGCGTGCCATGCCTCAAAAAAGGGTCTAAAAGGGATGAAAGAAAATAATGTACCACGTTTGAAATGGGTTTCTAGCATTCCAGATCTGTCACCTATTGAAACTTTGTGACACGAGATGAAAAAGGTTCTACGACAACATCCTGCTCGTACAATCACCGAACTGAGACAAAAGCTTCAAGAAATATGGTATTGTTTTACACCAAATTTTTGCCAAAACTTGGTTAACACTATGCCCCAAATAATTTCAGGTGTAATAAAAAATAAAGGTGATGTTACCCAATGGTAATCTTTCAATTGTTGCTTTGTTAACTTCGCGCATTTATTTGCACATTGTTTATTTGTTCAGATGTTCTATTAGTTATAGGTCTAAGTGATTTCAAATATGTATTTTTTACGACTAGAATGTATCTAAAATGTTTTTGAGAAAATAAATTGTTTTAGAAGTAAATAGTTTCGTCATGTTTAGTTTATAAAGGCATATTTTGGTACAAATCTTGAAGTGGGCCAACTGAAGTGGGAAGCGGCTTGTACTCGTATATATATATATAACGATTGCACAGGCCGCAAAGATTTTTACCCATAAACCAGGGCATACTCTCCAGGAGGTTTTCGATGCACTGCATCCGAATCCTAAGCTCAAATCTATCCGTTTGCTCTAGTTTCTGAGATATCCTAAGCTAATTGTGCAAAATAGCGATTTTTGACTATGTTTGGGGTTATGTGGTGTGACGAATTATTTTTTTTCAAATAACCATAGACATCGTCTCAAAGAAGATGCCACTGAGCTTTCTTGAATATATTCTTTCTTCGCTGATATGTCGCACTTTGAACTATATATTTTTCTGAATTTCACTATAACTGATTACGGGTGCATCAAACCTGTAATTTGGAATATAATACATCAAAAATTAAAAAACGAGTTAATGTCTGTTGATAAAATAAGACCTACCAACTAAGAAACCCATGAATCCTCAACACCAAGTCCATCAAGTATCTGAGACTTACTCAAACTACAAGATCTCCACCGACCCTACCCTATCAAGGTCGAGTTTAACGTTCTTACTTTAGACAACAAACTTTTTTAAAATAAAAATACCTTCTTTTGATAAAAGCTGAACCGATCTGGTAATGAAAAGTAGCATATATCAGCGAAAGAAAAAGATATTTAAGTAAACCCAAGGCATATGAAAGAGTAAGGCTTGTACTTTGATGTGATTCATTTGGTTTAAAAAAAATGTCGTGCTACATAACCTCAAATATAAACAAAAATTGCTGTTTGCACTTTTAGGTTGATATATTTCGGAAACATAAGCCAATTAAAAGATTTGTACATACACATATTCGGATTCAGTGCATCAAGAACCTTCGAAAAAGTATACCTACATAGTTTTGTCGGCTCATGTTATCTATAATAACTTTGGAAACCAGTCACCTAACAAACATGCATAAAATTTATTCATAGCCACAAGACGTATTTTTAGCTCCTTCTCGTGTATTTTCTTTGCATATTAACATTCGCTTGTCAGCAGCATACTGATTGCAATTTTACGGCTTTCTGTTTTTATGTTTCCTCCTCGAAATAGGTAAGCTGTTAAAATCTCGCTTCCGACTGCATGCACGTTTGTATGAACAGCGGCAAAATTTATTTATTTTCTATCGTCTTTATCGGGCTGTACTGGGTTGTCTTGAAACAATAGGGCCAAGTAAGTTAACTATGGACAACGCTGTTTTATAAGTAGTAAATTCAAATTCAGTTATAATAGCAGATAAGCTAAATAAGACCGACAGCGGCTGATGAAAATGTTTGTGAGAGTGAACATTATTCGTCAAGAACACAGTTTTTAGGAATGTCACACGATCATTATTTACTACGATCCGCCAATATGTAGATGAAAAATGATATTTATTGACCGCGTATAGGCGTATGCGTAAGTTAACTGACACTGACACAATCATCAGTAAAAAATGATTGTACCGATCGCCGTAAATACTGATCCTGTGATATTAGCCTTACATCTGCAATGATGATTGGAATGAAGCTGGTACATCTATATCTACAGAAACTAAGACCTAGGAAGTATTTCCTTCCAGAGTCTTGTTTTTTAACATCTTGTCTCATATCTGTACTGTATAGCGAATAAGTTCGCTAAATGTGAGCGTGACACTAACAGTTAAGCAGTACTTACTAAATTTACTTACGACCTTGCAGCTTATTAACATTTCGATCAGGACTTACCTGAAAAATAAAAATATGCTTCATTAGATGCTTCCTACTTAAGTTCAATTCAGTTTGGAGATCTAATAGTTACTTATGTATCTAGGGAGCTAAATGCTTGGTTATAGCTGCATTATTTGGAACCCCCACTACGAAGTCCATATAAAAAGGATTGAGTCTGTCCAACATAAGTTTCTACGGGTTTTGGCGTATGAGGCGAATATCAATATACATAATCATGATTACAGCTTGGTAATGGAACGTTTTAAAATCTTACCTCTATTTATGACAAGGGTATTATCTGATTTGTGCTTTATTCACCGAATCTTAAACGATCAAATTGATTGTTTTTACATTTTGTCTAAAATCAATACATATGTACCGCCAAGGGTGAACGAGAGGTACTGTACGTACTTCAATATCTCGTTTTGCAGAACGAATGTTGGATTAAACTCTCCGCTAATACGAATGCAAAGAAATCTCAATACCTATGGTGTATTTTCTGATATTTTTGTTTGCCAATTCTTAAACTTTAAATACCTATTAAAGAACAGGATGTTGGCTACTCCCTTGTAAACGACGCTACTGTTCTTTAACTTTGTTCTTTGTATCCTTATTGCTAAGTTGTTTCACATGCATTTATATCGCTTTATAACAGTGCTTGTAACTTGATATCCTTTGTGAGCCATGTTGTGGATGTCTTTTTTGGAGTATTTCTCTGTTTGACATCCCGAAATTCTCTTAAATAACTAAATAAATCACTAAAAATGGCAAAAAGGTCTCAAAGCGTAAAAAGACATAAGCGCTTATTACATGCAAGGTACATGCAACATTTTATAAATGATCGGATAAAATCTAAGATCAAAAAATCAGACTGTCTTTCAAGGGGGTTAAAAATGGAAATAAATTGACCGTACTATTATATCACCGGTAGTTGCGCCGTCGCCTTGCAAATAAATGTTGAATTGAAAATATGTGAAATTGTATACAGCCAGCGGTAAGGTTTATTGATGGCGCTGCCTAATAAGTGTAATTAAACAATCATATACCGGGTGCTTCAAATTCGACCATCACGATTGCGATCCTGGAAACAGTAAGACGCTTAAATGGAGGGAAATGCGTATTTAGGTAATCAAAGAAACGCCGCTTAGAAGGTTTCGATATTCAAAGTACTTCCGGAGAGAGATGGAAAAATTTCCCAAAATCGTTTTAATTTTTTTCCTGACTTGATTTGTGGTGGAATTTCAAAATAACTTGAACATTAACATTGCTACTTTTTCTCCTCTACAACATGGCAAGAACTGTCCCTTAGCATCAACTTTGTTTTTTCATATGGACGCTACATTGGAATTTTGTACATTTAAATGAAGCTTTCAGTCCAAAATTCGGTGATGCATCCCCTTAGTTGGCCACGATTTTGTTATTAGATCAAAATTATTAGGAAATAAGAAGGTATGGTGAAACCTGATCACAACATGAATTTTTTTTATGGTAATAGCAATAATAATCATGAATAAGCAGAGGAAAATCATAGAAGATGTTCAAAGTGTCCATTATTTTGTAGGCAAAGTCCCACCCTTCTCTGTACATTATTCACTGCTAGATTTATATCTCTTCTTCTCAGTCTTCCAAACTCTGTTGCTATGTTCAGTTTGAGGTCTGGTCTGGTATTCGAAGACAATTAAATCTGATAATTTCAAGGCCTACCTAGGAAATTCTGTTTTTCTGGAATAACTGAGGGTTGGTAATATCTTTATCTATGACAGATTATACATTTTTGAGATCACTATTAAAAACTCTATTCATCTGAGCAAAAATCTAATATGGCATTTATAGGAAAAAATAAAGTTGATGCTGGAGGATAACAATCGAAACGTTATTTTAAAGTGCTAGTTATTCCCTCTTGTTGAGTAGAAAAGGTGTTAATATGCAGTTTATCTAGAAATCAAATAATTAAAATGATTTTTTTTAAAAGTCGGTCATTCCACCTGCTCATAAATAAACTGATAATACTGCGCAAAAGTAAGACGATTTGTTCTTTCCTGAGTGTCACAAAGGTCACGAATGATTTTTAGGGCAGTATTCTGTGACGGTCTTTTTCTTTTGATGATTGTGTTAAAGCATATGAGTTTAGCTTGTGATAGAACAATCTAGTTTTTGACGGATTATCCACATATTCTACCAGATTCTATATTCGCTGTCTACTGCAACTTTGACTCTTAACCGTTTCTATTCTATTTCAGACCACCTCCAGCAGGGCAACTCCAACATGATGTAACTGTTGCCTGTTAAGTAATAAAAAACAAATTCAGATGCCGAACACATGGTATGCCGGTTAGATCTGACCTAGATTGCAATTTTAAATTAGCATGTATCTTTTCCATGACTTTTGACTCTGTTTATTGTATAATCTGACAAATAGGTCAGGACATACTTAAAGCGTTTATTATCCGACTGAGGACTAGGCGGTAAGTGCTCAATAAATTCTTATTGCCGAAGATTTATGCTTAATAAAGTAAGTTTATGGAATTTTTCGGAAAATAAAGATGCTACTGTCTTCATTATCATATGTTCTTTAAAGTCCAGTATCATATACACTGAGGACCAAATTTGCCTGACGGCTTAAGTCCAACGTGTCAAAGACAGAAGTGAGAGAAGCCGGCTGGATAGCGAATCTCATCACCGCGTTGCCTAGCGATGCTGACGCTGCAATCCGCCGTGTTGCCAATACATTACACCTATTCCTTGAATTAAGATGCATGTTGAAAATATATATATATACATATATATTCTCTACGCCCAAATAATGATTTTATTTTGAGCGTACACATTTTTGAATTGCGAATTGTGTCGAATCTGTTTAGGATCGATTCCGTATCGGTCGTAACGTCGCTACATTTTAGGCCGAAATAAATGGTCAGGATAGCCACACATTCTGGAACATTGCACCATTGGTTCTCTTGGCATCACCGCATCTCGTATATTCCAAGGCAAGGTTTCCACCTCCATGATCACAGTTGAGCGATTTTGGTCAGTACCCATCTAGCGCTCATTGCGGAGTGTCGTCCTGCTTCGAGATGGTTTTCACCTGCGTACACGCAGGCAGTAATAGTTTGTATTGCGCAATAGTATTTGTTGTCGAAAAACGTAACAATAGCTCAGGATATGTTGATTTTATCACCATCGGTGGAAATCAAAGAAAATTCTAAAACAAATTAGAGCATCAAAATTGATATAAATAATTCTAATAAAAATTGAAAGAAACTATTAATTAAATATTCGAATAGACCTCCTTAGATTTGACGGTATCCTAACCTATTGTAGAAGCCTGTGCTGTACATTTTTTGGTGTAACATGTTGGCAACGCGGCAGATTGCACGACCTTTTGCGTCACCGTCGCTAGGCAATGTGGTGATGTCCTTCGCTCTTCAGCCGGCATCTATCTTTTTCCTACATGTGCTGTCACACACTTCTCTCTCATACACATTGAACTCACGCCGTCAGACAAATTTGGTTTTCCCTGTATAAATATTTTCGTGCCAATAGTCCTCATCACGTCTCATAATTCTGAGATGTTGTAACGGTACTGGCAAGAAAGTTGTGCAATCAAACAGCGAGATTGTAGGCTGCAACTGGCAACAGGCTCGAAGCTGAAACAGTTTTTGTTAAAACAAGTTCAAAAAATTGTTTCCTTTCGCTACGGTCAAAGTGTTTTTGGGTTTCTCAGGAAATTCTGAACAAAAAAGGTGTTTTAGAAATTTTCTTTATAGTTAATAGTTTTCGAGATATAAGTACATATGGTGAATAAAGTGATAGTGATAGACTGAATCCAATACTAAGATGAATCAAACTTAACACCCCTAAAATCTACACAGTTAACATGATTTGTGAAATTTATACTATATTCAACATTACAAATATTCCATAAAACAATTAAAAATGTACGAGTACTAATACGACGTTGCTTTTCAGCACTAAGTGCCCAGAGATAACCTTAGATTTGATATTTAACATATTTAGCATTCAAGATCAATAAAAGTATAATCAACGTAATCTTGGATGAACAAACTCATTTATATTCAAATTTAATTTTTGCAAATTGAAATGATTATCGGTAATTTCTGATTGAAACCAGTTATGTCTAGTTTATACTGTCAGATTTTTGATATCACGTTAACAAGGTTGTCAACGCACTCTGTCCAGTGGTAGTTTGTCTTTTGCATTCCAAATTATCACTATGTCGTTACAAGGGGAAAAGAGTTACAAAATGTGATATTATTTCATTATTTTCCAAATTTTTATTCATCCATCGTATAATGCCAAAATATATAGAGCGCTGACGCTGAATAATCGTGTTTTGGTAATTACTCAGCTGCTTGTCAATCACTTATTTAGTAATTTCGTCAGCCGTATTTGCATCAAAATTTTAACAAAATCTGACAAGGTACTATCTGATTCTGAGGTGAACGTTTATAATATAGTGAACCGAAACGAATAAGTGGCATGGCTGTTGTTGAAGTACGTGTCGTGCAGGTATAAAAACACAATATTCCTAAGCACAGCAATCCTATGTTGTATGAATTAGTCGTTGAGTAAGTTCCCAAGCACAAGACTACGGCTCCCACGACTTGTATGAACAAAACTATTTTATACAGTTTTCTTCCACTGTCCTTTCTATCAAACTTTTTTTGGCATCTAGGCCACTGGACCTGACAAAGCTACTGACAGACAAGATTTTACCAACAGCAAATGTCCAAAGGACGGCTCTGACAAAAAGGATATCCCATTTCATTTATTTAGATCACAATAATTTTCTGGCTCTATTGACCAGCGGTTAATCAATCACAAGCCATTTTTGAAGTAATGGATCTTATGAATGGATGTCCCTCAAACTAGAGAAAAACCTTAAGATTTTTGTAAGATGAGCCCCTGAGTTCCATATTGAGTCAAGAAATAATTCATAAATCATCTGATTTGGCTACAAGAATCTATTTTTTTATTTGTACCCGGACACAAATGTTGCGGCTATGGCACGAACTCTACCAGTCGAAAACAAGTTTCATATCTACCTTGTAAATAATATAACCAAATTAAAAACAAAAACAAATATCTCTAAGGAGTGATAATTATTTCCAATAAAATGTTTACATATCAATCTAGATATTTTATTTTTAAGATTTGGTCCATGTGTCGAGTACGGCGCAAATCATTCCTTTTGATTGGTGGATTTTGTGTCCATAGCCGCAAACGTTGTGCGCGGGCGCAAAGGAAAAAATAGTTTTTTTTTGCTCAACCAGGTGATTTATGAAATATTTCTTGATTTAAGATGGGAAGTGGGGGCCTTTCTTACATGAATCGACTAATTTTCATCTGGTTTGAGAGCAAAGACGCCTTCTCATTTGTACCCTAGGCAAATTTTGTGGAACGGATTAGTGAAATTTGGCTTTAGAAAAGGAAGCAAAATCGTTCACAAGATTGCTAACAACAACACAAAAATCTACAGGGAAGGTTTTAAGTGCATTTTCGCTGGTTACAACGCAAGTGAACGTATTTCTAAAAAAAGCAGCAGCATTATGTACTCCAAAAAGACTGCACCTTAAAACATACACACAGGTCAACAGTCTGGTGGAAAATACAGGCAGAAAAGTGGACATTTGCGCTTTTTCGGATCAAATTATATTCTCTCAGGTTTGAGGAATTTTGCTAGGATGAAAACGAGAAGATAAAGGTAAAGATACATCTCTAAGACCTAACATCATTCATTCATTCTTGCGGTTACAATTGTGTCTGTTAACGCTCCACGTGTGGATTATGTCACCTATAAATCATCATGAAATAAATTAGTAAGAGATATCGAAAATTACCATAATAAAATTACGTTGTCAGCAAAAATGCTTTGGATAACAAGACTAAATAGAAGTAGAAAAATGATAGATAGGTGGCGTATACTCGCTGATGTAGATTGTGACTTTCATAGACCGACAGAAAATATTAAACACTCATGTGCTGTAGTGCTGGTAATTGCAATGAGCTGAACAATACTTTAGACGCCACAATGCTAAAACATTGTTATTATAGTAAACACGTCTAAGCCGAGGCTCATTTTACTGTATGATTATTAATTCTTTTGGATGTTTAAATGTTTGTAGATTCTTTGTTTACATTCATATAATTTTAAGATCACCCTAGGCAGCTAATATTTTACTAGGCAGGTCTGACAAAATTTTAGCTTGAGAATAATTAATTTATGTACATCATTCGAAAAGTAGTTATCTTATGAATATTAGAGTTCCACCAGACTATCTAACATCCATTTATATCAGTCTACAATTTAAGGAAGTATTATAGATTTAAGGAATGCTTGTAACTCTGCTAGTCGAACTTGAATTCCTATTTGGAAATATGACAGTCAAACGAGGAACAGATCTATTTTTATTCACAATGCCACGCCGAGCCTAGATATTCAATTATAGTTGGATAAAAATAGATGAATCTAACAATACCAATATTCTATTTTGGAGGCAATATTTATAAATATAACATGGGGCACAGGTTACTGAATAGGTCTACAGCCTTCTTGTGTTTCGGTAAAAATTGGCATATCAGAACGGAAGGCAAAGACACCGAAGGGTTAATATAAAGATTTGAAGCAAGGTTTAATTCTGCTCCGAAAGTAAATGGACATAGTGGAATGTGAGGTAATATAGACTGAGCCTATTTATACTTTTAAAATAAAAAAAATCAAAATTTAGTTCTTTGGGAAATCTAAATACAACAAATCGTCAATATCACATCTCATATATTAAACCGACTTTGATGAAATTTTGCACGAAAAAAAGTGACTTGGGAGTAACGTAACTCTAGACGAACGGTTGAAAACTCCAGGGCCGGGCTCGTTTATTTTTTACTTTTTTGTTTTTTATCAAAATCGACACATTTTAAGCTGAATATTGAAATGTTCGCCATGTTCGAAAAAGGTCAATGAATGGCGCTAATTAATTGGCAAAATAGTTTGATTGCGTCTCTTTTAGCTTATTAGTTAAGCATCTTCATTCATTCAAATATCTTATTTTTAGTAGTTTTGTGACACAAAACAAACATTTTTATAGTTTTCAACTTGGTTTGATCAGCGTTTAAATGATGGTTAGAATTGAACTGATGTTTTGGGAAAATTCCAGGGTGGAATTAGTTTTTTTTATTTCCTTGTATTTTATTAAGTGCAACGCCGTATAAGTTATTCTCTAAATTTATTATTCTTTGGCAGAGAAAAGAGTTACAACGAAACAAGGAAAATGAATGTTATGAACCCTTTGTTGCTAATTTTTCAATTATTTCATTCTGCCAACTGATATTGTACAATATGGTAACTTCTGCTTAAAGGAGGAATGGCATTTATATGCACCAAATTTGACCTTTCAAGCCAACTTGAAATTGAAGTTTGAAATCCTCAAAAACTTAGCATGCCGGTAAGGACTCGACGTGTGCGATGTGTGCATGTAACTAAATCTAACAATAAAGTTGTAAACGTAACTATGTCGAGAAGACCTGCATATTAGGTTTTCATAGATTTTCATTATAATCTTAAATTCAATGCATTTACATACTAAATGCCGTTTCCCTGTATGGAGCATCAGGGTGTCAAATTTATTTGTTTTCCCTCCCAAAAATGGCTCTGGGAGCGACTCTTCTATCAGTATGTGGAGAAGATAGCTGAACTACACCAACGTTCTATCAGTTTTTCTAGTCCGTCTCATTTTAAGAATTGACCTCCAGGTCGCAATACTATTCACCATTTCTGCAAAAATGTTCCAACAAAAAATTGTAGATACCATTCCACAGGGTAACGTCTAACTTGGACAGTTTCTCAAAATATATCACTGATAGAGAAATTAATACTGAATAAGTTGGGAAAAGATGATGGCATAATAAACAAACTTGTTTCATACAGGTTATCTAATCATATTATTACAGATATCGGGCATCGGTACCAATATCTGTGATGGATACTTGAAAGATGACCCCCAACGATGACCGAAAATAGTCGGTTCATTGAATAAAAGTAAGTGTAAACAGCTAATGGGAGTAATTTCTTGCAATGCTCAGTGGCGGAGTCATAATAACAGGTAAGAGGTTACATTTTTCTATTATTCCGAAACAGCCGCGTAAACAGATGCCTAAATGCCGGAGCATCGTAGCTGCTATAAGAAGCTTAAAATACTTTGTTAATCAGATTTTTGAACTGCCTAAGTTTAGTAGAACTGGGAATAGCATCCTCAGGCAGAGCGTTCCAAAATTTCAACAACCTGCGGACAAAGGAGCGGGTGTATCGGCCAGTTCTGGGTATACGAAGTTCGACACGTTAGGATGGGAGGCCGACGTCAGGCGTGTCTGTCTGGTAGGCTCATTGGGCGGCGGCATTATAGAGGAGAGCGCTGAAGAGCAAAGTCCCCTGAAATAGCGATAGAAGAGAGCCTGCCGGTTTGAAAGACTGACCGTTAGAGAAGTTAGAGCCGTCGATCATGCTCTTATCTGGGCCTTGTACAGAGGCGAACTATCTAGGTTTTTTCCAGAAGGTGCCGCGAACGGATCTTTGGCAGAACATTCGTGAGAAAGAATATTGCTGTCATTCTTCTTCACTCCAGCTCAATCTTCTGGCATTTCAGATGCCTACACTCGACATTACAATACGATTAGACCAAAAACTGATCCTGGAGGAGTACCTTCGTTGAGATTGTGAGATGACGAGGAAAGCAGAAACTACGTATTATTTGATCTTAGAGACTTTAGATTATAGATTGGGCTACTGTATATGGTAAATGTAGATGAAAAATACTATTTCACAATAAAAACTAGAGCTATGCCATGGCCATGGAGAGCCAACAAAGTTACAACCAAATCAAATCAGACAGGGTGACGGAAATTTTTTTATGGAACAGCCAGATCCAAAAGTAAAACGGACGCTTATGTTTCCTCGCAATGACGTAGCACACTAAAAAACAACGCCGGCGAATATTCTGGATATGGTTTGACATCTTTCCATGGCAAATATTATCACATAAGATACCGACAGTGATTTGCTAATGGTGTTTTTGATATAGCCACATACAAAACACCATAACATTCTTGTATCCAGGCAGCAACAAGAAGCAAACAAAAGTTAGGTAATATACTATACACATTATTCTTTTTTGACCTCATACAAACAAAACATCGATAGAGGTTGCGACATTTTATCTTTATTGAATTGATATACAAAAAGCACTAAAAATAAATCGGAAAATAAGTGAATAAACATGGGAGAATGACACATCTAGGTAAGTAACCTTGCGTTTTGAACGTCTAGTTTTTTAAATTCTTAGACAGTTAGTAATAAATAAAAATAATGTTTATGTACCTCAAAGAAACAATAGATTTCCACTACACAAAAAATATCTTAAGGGTCAAACAAATTCAGTTCGGCAGTAACAATTAAAAATACTCGCATAATAGTTGATTTTATAATAACTTTAAAGTGAAAATACTACATCCGTATACATAACTTGATCTTTTATGTCTCAATTTTAGTTATACTACATAATTTTAATAAGCTTCCTGAACTTACGTATTGCAATCAGAGTACCTGAGACGGTAGTTAATTAACTCATAATAGTAACAAAAATCTTTGAGTACCGTTTCAGATCGATGATTAGATGCATCTCAGTCCTTGGCATACATATTATCCATTTCTTTACCATGTTTCTAAGTAACAAATTATAAAACATATATCTCGAAAAAAATGATGTTTTCCAGTGGCGTAGCGTGGACTAATGTCCGACCAAGGACAGACAACCATCGACAGCTATTTCTTTCTTTTGGGCAACTCATCTGCAAGGTCTAGGTTCAGTTGTTCAATGGCGATTAGACCACATCTACTATACCGTCAGAATCGTCAGCCTCTAGCGGTCATAGTTCTAACCGATAGCTGCTATACACTCCCATTTTGGTCGATGCTGGTATTAGATGGCGCTGTTTCATTTCGATAGGTCTCAATCCTTCGATAGGGGATACTTGCTATGCTTTTGTTCGTTGTTACAGAGTACAGAGACAAGCCTAGACCGTGCTGATCCAAGGTTGGACGGACGAAAGAAGTATGTTTCCGATGAGAAAGTTTTCGAAACCCCCTGCATAACTGGACGAAAACTTGTTTCCGATTATATGTAAATTGAGAGTTTAGGTTCCAAATCCGATGTCAATTTGACACTAGGTTCGGTCCCACGGGTTTTCGACCATCATATTCGAGCTTCAACGCCCCAAATTGTTTATGTGTAAAAAATTTCAAGACTTTGTAACAACGGAAGATAAAAACGAATTTTTTGCCCTAGTTGAGGAGCAGTACCCTGAAATAAGGCTTATTTGGTCCATACGTAAGGCAAGAGCCTACATATTGGATAGTACTTTGTATGTGTATTTACCAATAACGTTCGTAGCATTGTCCCAGCAACTGCTGCAGATGACATGCCTTTTCGTTTGTATATCTATCATGGCACGTTTATTCATAAAGCTTTTGTAACAGATGGAATATAGAGTTTTAGAACGAAATATATTTAAAGGAAGTATTTCGCCTTTCGAAGTGATCTTATTCTTTCAAGCGTAGCTCTAATTACTTTTTTGAGGTAAATTAGTGTTATTGATAAATCCTTGTTGGAATTCCACCTGCGTCACCAATCCGTTGAATTTCATTATTACACAATTTGATGTCACAGTCAGTAGATCCAGGTATCTGACCTCATCCAAAGCAAATAACCATTATAACAAAAAACTCGGAGTTCCCTAGATTCTGGCCACATATATTCGAATACCTGTTTGGATTATATCATGTATATGTATGAAACTAATTCAGTGTTTATGGTAATTATTTATGGTGAAGTAAGGTAATTAATTATGCGAGCTGTCCTCTGTTCATAATGAAAACAAAAGTTATATAACAGGACATCCAGCCGGAAATGTTGTTGGAGGTCAACGATCTAGTATGGTGATGATACCAGAAAGACTGTTATTGGACTTGGGAAATGGGTGAATTGACATATATGTACAAAGGTGCAACATGGTGCAACGAGGTGTCATACCTGGAGGATATTATGATATTGAAAAATCAAATATCCATCTGTAGAAGACATAAGGAATTGACTTACGTAGTGCCTTTGTACTTGCAATAGGGTAGGGCTCTTTTTAGAACCATTTTTGATTACGGATTTTAATAAAAATGACCGCCATTTAGTCGACTCAGGTCAGAAACAACGTCAGCGAAATATTTGCACAAGATATAAATTTCACCAAAGAGACTTCGCATATTTTCCAGCATTGTCCGATGATGTTTTCCTTTTTGCCCTCCGCATGTACGGCGATTCAGTTACCCCACTATGGACTCTGGCGCTGGTGAATAGGGATGTTAAAAATCAATTATTTTTCCTTATAATGGATTTTTAACATTCGGTTTTCTTAATCATAATAAGCGATTTTTGATAAATCGATTATTTGACTTGATTTTAACCGACTTTGTACACAGCGGCAACAGATACAAATACTCAATAATAATACCTCTTTGTATGCAAGCCTTTCACATGGGCGGATAATATTTTGCCAATACCCCCTACCAAGATGTACAACTTCTCCAACATGAATCTAGGAAAATCGATTTTTTTTTCTTCTAAAATCGATTTCTGACAAATCGATTAATGTTGAAAGAAAAATCGAATTGGCGTTAATCGATTTTTTTTCACCCATTGTCATCTCCACCGGCGTCAAAACATTTTTTTATGAGGGACTATTTCTGTGGCGTAACGAGAACACTCACTAAACAGTCAATCAGAAATTGGAAAGAAAGTCTCTACAATGGTATGGATCTCCTGACACGACACTGTCGTCTAAATCAGCATATGAGGTCCTTCGGTGTGGCAAAAGAGGTCACATGCAGTTTCTGCAGAGAGCACGAGGAAACGCCAGTGTCACTGTGAAAGCCTGGCAAGGCTACGGTTTCAGAAAGTAGAGACCACACATCCAACAGCGGAAAGCTACATGCAAGGCCCTGTGTCAAGGCTATGGAGTCTGATTAAAGAATCAAGGCTGGACCAATGCTTTAGAAAGTGTATATGGAGGTCACAATAGATCCATTTGGGTCACAGTGACGTTAAGGCTAGCAAGCCAACCGCTTTCTTTTGTAATCTGTATGAGGGTCTATACGAATATGCAATAAAATATGAGGCATCCCATTTGCTAAAAAAAATACAAATTTAAAAAATTCTTTATCGCGCATTCCGATAGACGCTTTCAGAAAAATGAAATTGATATCGCATACTACTTGTGGGGGCTCCACGGATAACTAATCCAAACAGTTCTAATTCTGCTCGGTAAGTACTCGTGATGTCAGAACAGCTTCCTGATTGGCTACTTACAGAATCAGAACGGTTCTGGGATGGTTATCTACGTATACGTTAGGTCTTGAAATATAAGCGAGTCAATCTAGAAAAGTGCTCAACATCAACAGTCCACCTGTCCGCCATTCTGAAAAATAATGTGTCCAGGATAATAAGGTATTCATTAAGGAGTGAGTGGGTTAGCGCATGGAGCTGTTAATCTGCTGACTCGGAGGCTCGCAGGTTCGAATCTGCGCCTTGGAAGTTAGTTTTGCGCGTAGGATGTTGTGTTTCTCTGTATACCCACTACACACCAGATCAGTGCAAGTTCAACTTAGGTTTATCTCAATGCTAGAGTTGGTTGATTCTAAAATCAGTAAATAGAATGTGGTGTAAAATATTGATACGACAGGGTTAGCAACAAGGGTCACACCACAGTAACTAGTTCCACTACTACTGACTATCCATTCCATTCAAAATAGCTCTATACTCGTGAGGCATTTTTCCACAAAAATGTATTTCCTCCTTTTCAACTTAACATAAGCCGTCCTAGAAATATACGAGAGGGGATTTAAAGGAAAGCACTGCAGGAACCTACGGTCGAACTACCTGACTGAAATTTTTGTAATAAAGGACGTAAACTTGTAGGCTATGGTGTCTCAGCATGCTAGTAACTTTATTTGGATGGAAGTATCGAAAGCTAACCATATACGGCTTAAAACGATTTCATCTTGAATTTCGAACGGTCCCAATGTCGAATATAAAATGTGGTGGCATTTGTATGTAAATGACGAACATACTTATTCTTGTCACCTTTGACAAGGTCTTTGATCGAGACGGAGAAAATTATTGAACAATTCAGGAAGTAGATGGTCATCTAGCTGCTGAAATTAAAATTAGTTCCATGTCTTACAACTTGAAATGTACATAAACGGTGTCTCATGGTTATTTGGATAGAGAATATCAGAAGTAAAAATTGATCTAGGGATTACAGTTACTGATTACACCTGACCAGTTACCGTCCTTCTATGTTTCTTTCAGAAGGTGATTCTACGTCACCTTGCGAATGTGATTCCTGACGTGCCATTTGGATTTCGGTCTGAGCACGGAGTACGGAGTTACAGGGCGGTTAGGCTTGTGGAGCGAGTAACCAGGGGCTTCACCCTTAACGAAAGTACTGGCATCTTGCTTCTGGATGTCTCGAAGGCATTTGACAAGGTTTGGCACAAGGGCCTTCTCTATAAACTAATTCAAAAGGGCTTTCCATTTTGGCTCCTAAAACTTTTGAAGGGAGGACATTTCGGATCAAAATTAATAATGTCTTGTCGTCAGTGCGGCCCATCAGAGCCGACGTCCCTCAGAGTTCGGTTGCAGGGTCAATCCTTTACTCACTTTTCACACACGATGTCCCTTGCCCTAGTGACTGAGAAGTCTATCTATATGTTGATGACACTGCACTGGTGGCCCAGTCGCGTTCCAGGAATCTGGTTCACGACTGGTTACAAAGCGCAGTGGAGGTATTGGAATGGGCAGATCGGTGGCTCATCAAAATTAATTACTCGTAAACGCAGGCTATCTATTGTACTAAAAACGAAGCGGCGCCCCGCCTGAGGTTTCAGGAATGGAGGTCGCAAATTCTGCTAGGTATCTCGGTGTCACTTTTGACAGGGGGATGATCTGGCACAATCACAATTAAGCGTTACAAACCAAATTCCAAATTACGTTTCGGCGACTCTACCCTATGCTATGTAGAACTTCAAAACTAAGTTTGGTTAACAAAGTTCGGCTATACAAGATGCATATCAGACCAGCAATCACCCAGCAACCACTTACGCATGTGCAGCATGGTGCTTTCTTGCCAAAACGCATATGCATAATATGCAGGTTTTGCAGAACAGAACCTTGCGAACCATCATTAACGCACCATGGTATGTCTCTAACGAGACAACTCCACAGAGACCTCGACATCCATGACCTAAGGCGCGTCAGGGTCAGTTAAAGCGGAATCGCACAGCAACCCTCTGCTGCGTGAGTCAGTAAACCACACAGTCGAGCAAGTTCGCAAGCACTTAAGACCGCGGCTTGCACTATGATCAAAATCAAATCGTGCAATTCTAGATCCAACCAAATTACGATTTTTGCCACACACAAATTCCTAAATTAATTTTTGGATTAATTTAAAATAACCGAATACCAGTTAACAATAGCAAGGCATCCCTTTAACTGGCGCACTTCACCCTCTTTGCTCTTCCCCCTTCCTTCCTTTCTTTCTTCTTCCTTTCTTTCTCCCTGACTTCGTCTGGTATCTGGGCAACCAGACCTGTCAGACCTACTGACCTACGATACTTTAACAAAAAGCGAAGGTCCCACGGACAGCTCTTACGACTCTGGTAAGTGTCTAGGCGGAACTACAGTATCTTGTATATAACTTCCTTGTTTGATCTTTGCATAACATTTCCAAACTTATCACTGTCAGTCATGTATCACGAAATGATGAAATACCAATCACCAGCCACCTTTTTAATATGCCTCACTATAATCATTGATGTTTACAATGAACTTCAAAAGTGGCTATTTTTAGAAGTGGTATACATATAGGTTACAAAAATAACACCCAAATCGATAAAAATATCACTGAGGCAAACATTTACATTGTGCTTATCGATCTAACATATACTTGAAGTAATAATGGTTTTTTCATTTGTGCTAGAAATATTGTATCAATCGATCAACATCATACGTATTGGAATCTAGATAATGAAAATGACGGTTCGGGACGCATTGACATTGACATTTACCTTAGAATGGTCCTCCAATGTCAGACATCCATAAATGTTGATACTAACAAGCGTTTGCTAGGCTTGTTAATATTAAGTGCTTTTATATCAGATAATTTAGATTGAAGTATCTGACTGCAACAGTTTTCACTATAAAATTACGTTTCTCATGACCGTGTTAGATGACTGATTTTTTTTTCTATATTCTCAACACCTATTGGGAGGTATGAAGAAAGCAGTTGCGACTAACGAATTCAGACTAGGTAGAAAGAGCAAGCCTACGATCTGTTAGAATCCACAATCTCACTCTGCAGTCAGGTTCAAAGTGCATACTATAGGTTTGTACCTCAGAAACAGACTAGGTTAAGTGCAAATAAGTAGTTTTGAGATAATTGCATTTGAAATATTTTTCTTGCATTGTATTGTATGAGACTTGACATGAGTTGAAAACTCGTAACTTCCTTATTATTACAGATAGATGGACGCTGCATGTAGCAAATGAAAATTCACAACATTATCAAGAGCTCAACATATTAAACTCATTTTTCACAAAAATGGACTTAACCTAGTCTGGCTCTGGGGTACAGAAGTGGACTTGACATAAGTGAATTCTTTGACAGTTCTGTCACTGGATTCGTATTTTTAGTGTTATTTTTTGGAAATGCAACTGTTTGTAGATAATTGTCCGAATCGACGACTTCAGGACGTGATAAGCAAAAAACGGCACAAGCGTTGCAACTTTGGTAGACAATGTTTGTCAATTATATGCAATTTCGCGACAAACAATACAAGATGAACGTACAGGCTTGGCTAGTAATATATTTGAATTCGTTGGTTGTGCCTTCCAGTTCCTATTGTATATGTGACTCTTTTGTGGATCGTTTAGAAAAAAAAGTTTTGCACAAAAGCTGAGGTGTGTCCGCCACCTATGAGAAGTTCTCCAAACGCGGTAGTACCGACTCCTGGGTTGGTAGCAGGAAGCTGCAGTTTCCCGGCATCTCTAACAGCCCGCTTCAGTGCTACCAGCGTGAAAGTAGTACTACGCAAAAGCATAAACATAACCACCCGTCTTGGAGATGCCAAGAAATTATAGTTTCTTGCTACCCATGTAGGAATGGGAGTATCATGCCTTGGTAGACCTATTTCGCTTCTTTGCTTTTTGTTGTCTGTCTACATTGTATTGATGATTGCTAAAACACATGAAGCAAGGTTATCGGTTACGGTCACAGAGACGGAAAGCAAATAGACCCTATTCAGGCTAGTTTCAAACTGTTAAAGTATCTGTTATACTCGGGCACCAGAAGGGTAGTGAGTAGCATAGTGCCGTCTTAACAGTGACGTGCAATGTGTTTTGCGTTTCGGTACCAAATTCATACTCTACCAAGTACCACTAAATTCACGTAACTTTAAAACCAAAAAAAGGGATGCCTAAATGGAAGTTGTGAAAAGCAGCCGCCTTATCACGTCTGAAAATTATAGTGTTGTCAGATCGCTTATCAACAATGCTATTTCTTATTCAAATATCGATAGTTGACTTCAGGCTCTAAATGTTTATATTCGAGTAGTGAAAAAACATAATTTCTTTATCGATCATTGAACAGTAACGATCAACAAATCATTCTCGACATATTTTAATTGTTCTCTAAAATATAAACTGCGTTTATTGGTTTTCATTATTGTACGTAGTAATGCAAGCAAGTGTTCGTCGAAAATAAAAAATGGTGGTTGGTTTGGTGATTACAACACTAGTTATAACAAACATTGAGCCAATATTGAGTATTTCCCATGTATTTAGGTTTACCAAGCTAACGTCGCTAATTTACCTAACATTATTTTCTTTAGAATAATCAGAGCTTTTATTACGATAATGTTCCAAGAAAGTGTAAGATTCCAAATCATATCCACCCATCAGTATGGAAATAACATAGTTATGCTTGTCCTGAAAGAGGACTTCGACGTTGTAATTCATTTTTTATTGATACTGTAATAAGTTTGGTAGTTTCATTCAATATACTTGATACGTTTTGAAGATGATATATATTTTCGAAAGGTTGACATGAACAATACAAATTAAGGTTAAGCTCCAAAGTATCCTTAAGATCTCTATTCATTAAATCAATTCTGTAGAGAAATAAATTGTCATTAAGCATTTCTTCAATCAGTCCGAATGAATACCATGTTTTCATTAGTTAATAGATAGTACGTGTTGACATTAATCAATGGGTGTTTTTTCGCTATGCAAATCATATATAATATACAGTTTTTCAGTTTTTGAATAAAAGCCATGCTCAGGTTCTGCAGAGAACCATCCTATATCCATTCTGATTCTGTGTAGTGAAATTCATGTCGAACCCGAACAAATGCAATAAAAGGTGAATGTGCCGGTATTATTTACTCAGTGAGATTACTGATACATTTTTGTAGATATGACGATGAGTTAAAAAAAATGATTTGCTGATTTGACCAATCGTCTGTCTATTTGACGACATGGTAGCGAGTTATCTAGACAGCCTGGCCTAAAGTCGATTCGTTTATTTATTTCATATGACTTTTTGATGTAACCACCAAAAACTGCCAAGAGAGCTGAACTCCATTCTGCTTAGTATAAATGTAGCGGGATATGGAAAGTTAAGAACTAGGTAAATCTTACGAATCACGTTCCATTAGTACACAACAAAAAATTTGCGATAGGCTTCCCTACTATAGTGAAGATAACATCCAAAGTCAATGGGGCCGACCAGCGGACTATAGGCATTCCACAAAGTTTCTCCTCTTCATACAACTACTCGGTATCTATACTATAACATCACCAGCTGTAATCGTGTCAACGGCCGTGCAATAGTAAAGGTACCAGAATGCACGAAAGTTGACTCAGATGCGACATAAGGTGCAGTATCAAAGTGCACAATCTCAATTTTTAGTCTAATAATATTAGACGATAATACCCCTGGTTTGCGAAATAATTGTAAAGTCTCGTTTTGTTGCTGCAAGTTGTTCAAGAAGATAGTTAAAACAAGGACGCATAAAATGGGTACACCAATTTTTGTGGGAAAACTTTATGCGAGAACAAAGAATGAGGAAACGTATTTTTTGGGATTCAGTCGGAAGTGTTGACATAAACGAAAAAACAGTTCATATAAAATTTTTAATTGTTTATCCCAAAACACCTGTTTTCCGGCCATCACTACTAGTCTATTGAGCAATAGACAGGGTTAGTTCAAAAGGCATTTCATAGCAAAATAGACTACGAGGGTGGTCCCAGAAGTACCCGACCCAAGAAGAAAAACAAAAAATTTGTAAAAAAATGTATTTATTTTTCAACATAATCTCCTTTGAGCTCTATACACTTTTCCCAGCGATGTTCAATAAGTTTGATACCCTTTTTATAATAAGAACTGTCTTGCTCCTCAAAATAGCCATTAACTGTCGACATCACTTCTTCATCGTTGGAAAATCTTTGACCACACATTTTTTCAAGTTTGGAAACAGAAAATAATCCGAGGGGGCTAAATCTGTTGAATAGGGTGCATGAGGTAGCAATTCAAACTTTAATTCGTTAATTTTGGCCATTACAATAACGGATTTGTGAGCTGGTGCAATGTCTTGATGAAACAACACCTTCTTCTCAACCAAATGCGGCCGTTTTTGCTTGATTTCATCACTCCAACGTTACAATAAGTTCGCATAATACTCGCCGTTGATAGTTTTACCTTTTTCAAGATAGTCAATGAAAATTATCCCACGCGCATCCCAAAAAACCGACGCCATAACCTTGACTTCAGATGAAACGGTCTTCGCCTTCTTTGGAGCCGGTTGTCCCTTTTGAGTCCATTGATTGTTCTTTTGTCTCGGGTGTGAAGTGATGGACCCATGTTTCATCCATGGTTATGAAGCGACGCAAAATTCTGCTTTGTTGCTGTGAAACTTCGTTAAACACTCAATTGAAACATCTTCACGACACTGTTTTTGCTCGATTGTGAGCAATCGCGGCACCTATCTTGAACACAACTTTCTCATGTCCAAATTTTCGGACAATATGTGATGAACCACACTTTTTGAAATGCCTAATATGTCTGCTAGGTCGCGCACTTTCAGCCGACGATCATTCAGTACCGCTTTGTGAATTTTCTTCACCATTTCTGGAGTCGTCACCTCATTTGATCGACCACTGCGATGCTCGTCTTGGCAGCTCATACGGCCTCGTTTAAACTCTGCTATCCAATATTTTACTGTTGTAAACGAAGGAGCAGACTCACCCAGAGTAGAATCCAGTTCAGCTTTTATATTGGTTGAGCTGAGGCCTTTGAAGTAAAAGTATTGTACCACATAACGATGACCAATTTTCTCCATTTTCACAAATTCACTGAAAACGTTTTATTTATGGCTGCCAAACAAATACTAAACAACGTGGCGTCTTCAAACTTGACACATGTGCTTAATAGGTTGCATACTTTCTAATACAATGATATTTTTAAAACAACTGTCGCCATCTCTAGGTCAGGCCCGGTGCTTCTGGGACCACCCTCGTAGTTTACGTAGCCGATATGAATCGAAAACCATTCCGGAAGATAAATGTTATTTTTATGCAAAAAATGATGGGTTACGTTTTATCTTCTAAACAACTTCAAACATTTGGAATTTGCGAGTAATTCGCAACAAAAGATGATAGGTACATCCGCTTTGTTTTAAAATGTGTATGTTCAATTACTCACAAATACGAAATGTTTGAATTTGTTTAGAAGAAAAAACGTAACCTTTGTTTTTCGCATAAAAATAACATTTATCTTTCGGAATGGTTTGTGATTCATATCGGCAAGGTAAACACGTGTGTTTTGCTATTAAATGCTCTTTGAGCGAACCCTGTATATTGCTCAATAAACTAGTAGTGGTGGCTGGGATAAACAATTAGAAATTCTCAAAAACTACATTACCAATATACTCCAATTTTGTTGCTGTTATTGAGATGTATGAATCCCACTGATTTCAAGTATTTCAAGCAGTTGCGTGAAATTATATAGTCGGATTACTAACAACTGCCAAAACCTGCATTTTGCCTCGTTTTTCGGCCATGACATTTTTGGTATTAATCCGATCTTTTTACGTCTAGTTTCATTTTGTATGCCTCATAAATACCAAAAAATCTTGTTTAACAAGCTTTTTCGTTCCTCTCAACACTTTCGATTGAATCCCAAAAAGCACGCTTTCGCATTCTTTGTTGACGAATAAAAAGTTTTCCCACAAAAATTGGGGTACCCATTTTATGCGTCCATATTTTAAATACACTCTTGAACAACGTGCACCAATAAAACCAGCCCTTACAATTATTTCGGGAAAATTTGCTAATATGATTAGACTATTTGTTAAATCAGCAGTACTGTTTTTCACTGATACGCATTATATCATGGTACAAGGACCTGTGGTATAATAAATGTACCAAGTCGTGCAGACATCTGAATCAAAACTCTATTTGACTTGGGAATGTAATATACACATGCTAGCCAAAATAATCAGGACTTTAAAAATCGGTTACATGAAATCAATAATTTAGCAATCTCGATCTACCATGTAATAATTTGCACTTAGATGCCCAAACAGACTTCCGTACGACTAATAGATGACTGACCTGCTAAAGCTGTGATACTTTTTCGGATGTAAATTATCTTCAATTAAAGTGGCACCAGCAGTGAAAGGTTTTCGCAAATTGTTCCATCGGCACAGATCTGCTTTGTTCTTTAAGCCCAGTTCCCGCTGCTATCAATCGCAAGAAATACTAATATCTATTTGAATGAATATAAGCCGGTAGCTCCGTTTCTGATTTAGAGGAAGCAGATCAACAGGCTGAATCAGAGATTAGCTCATTTAGTTATATGCAAACGTATCTTGCTTCAAATGTTTCTGGGAACATGACGATTCATACGTGGTAGGATTGAATATTCCTCTAACAGTCGATACTGAATATTGGTTGGAAGCAGGTGCTGTGGACTAGCTGGTTACGTCGGCTCCACGGCATGGACGAGTTGCGAGTTCAAATCTTGCCCATTTTTCCTATATTTCATGTTGATGTTTAGTAAACATACACGCTGTTGCCGATGCGCTCATCCGAAAAATCGTATACAGGATACTGTCATCGCACGTGGAGTGTGTCCACGAGACGGCGTGGTGTCACCAGAAGGCGATTGGATAAATCTTACCAATCCGGTTTGTTTTACTTAAACGCCGCCAGACGAGGCATCAAGCAGCTTGAAATAACAAATGAACAGTGGCGGAAGTAGGACTGAATTTGTCTCAAATAGTCGATCCTGAAAGTGGGAAGGCAGCTGGTGCTGTAAACTACTTGGTTAGGCAAAAGCTGCGCGTTCGAATCCCACTGGCGCCGATTTTTCAAGTTATTATTTACTGAACATAAATGCTGTTGCGGCTGTTCTCATCGGAAAAATCGTATACAAGTAGCGTGTCTCCTTTGTTAGGTGGATGCTGTGTAATACGTTGTCGCCTCAAACAAATTCAGGCGGATGGAGATCTGGACTGGGAACTGCATGGTTTGTGGTGTACAGTTCTGTTGTTTTTGGAACGAATAATTTTCTCATAATTTGAATGAGGTTTCTTGATCGTATAACGAATCCTGTTCCTGTAAGTCTTCTCCTCGCAGGACTTTATTGATGAACAAAAATCTTGTGATATCCTTTTTCATTGAGAATTCTATCAATCCTACGTAATGGAGAGACAGCATTGAATGAAAGCGCACTGGAGACCATGGAATTGTGTTTCTGCTTTGGGACATCATCCCTTAACGATCACTCCGCGTATACATACAGGGTATTAGGAAAATAATATTCGCAACTTTAACAGGTGATTCCTTGCATTATTCTAAGCAAAAAAGTTCATTATCACTTATGTCCAAGAATAAATTGTTTTCGAGGAAAGTGAGTTGTAAATAATTAAATTTTCTCAAACATTTGGCAACGCTGCAACGCAACCGCGATACGAGCGCACAATGACCGCAACTGACTCATCGAATTGTTTACCTTTGTATTTTTTTATTGAAAATAATATGCCGTGAATTATTGAATACTTTTAGGCAATTTTTTGTAGCTAATATTTTTTATTTAATAACGCAATACAGTACATTTACTTAAAAAAAATGACAGAACTTACCGGTACGTGGTGATATACACCACCAATTCCCACGATTATCAGTCTCTTATTTGAAACGATGTGATGCACGAAAAAAGAAGAAAACCAACATCCGTAAATCACATAACGTTACAGTTAAATGTATCAGTAATCACAACACGCGATGATACATGCAGCGCAGGCGTAGTACGACGTTGCCAGTTGTGTGAGGGATTTTATTTGACTGTGTTTCTTCGGAAAATTGTAATTAATAAGCAGGAAAATTATTTTGTTAGAGACAGTTAATTAATAAATAGATAAATTTATATCATAACTAAAAATAAATAAGTTCAGCATTTTTTTGCTCCAAAGGAATCATCACTTAAAGTAACGAGTATTATCTCTCTAACACCCTGTATATGATCTCTTACTGAACCTCTCCATTTCAAACTAATTGTTGGTGAACCACAAGCAGATTTTGAGTCTATGTCCACACGAGACCAAAATTTCCGTCAGCACTGTCGACAGACAATACATATTTGCCTCTTTGATTTCGGTAGACCACAACAAAAATTAGGTTTGGTGACATCAAAAACGTGTGACCCGATCCACAAAACAGCGATATCAAACTGCACAATTCTCTCCACGAAATTATCTTTCTCTATAGCACATAATTAATGGGGACCATAAGGGAATAGGACAAGCTGATAACATAGTGGTTCCTACGGGGAGAAGGCCTGTCGGTCCAGAATTAGTTATGAAGCCAAAACCACTCATCTGATCTGTGTAAAGACAATTTTCTCAAAATAAAATTGGAGTACAATTGCAAACTAAAGGTTTTCCAGTATCCAACTGAGAAGTAGCACTCTTAAACAATGTGAAAAGACATGAAAGCAGCTTAAATCACCTCTTGCTGAACAGCACGCCACACAGCGGTCTATACATGCAAAAACCTCTCAAAAATTAAAAAACAGTGTTGAAAATGAATGAAAATGATTACGTATTTTAAAGTTAATACCTTACGCAAAACGTTGAACTTGGAAACAGACCTTTGTTTCCACTACTTTTATCATGCAATCACTAAAACTTTAAAACGAGTTTGTGATGTACAGGTATCATTCGACACTACTTTCTAGCGGCAAAACTGGAGAGCTTCTATATCATCTATTGTGTGTTGAGAATATTTGAGGATCTGAATATGGATTTTAAGAGAGAGTACGAACTTTCATTTCATCTAACAGAGATCTGTCATTATTTTTAGATTACTATTTTTAGCTTCACTTCTTTATATAAGTATTATTCACAGAGGTTTTTAATGAGGTTCTGCCCATTGCCTCAATTGGAATAAATGAAGTTTGCAAACCACGAAAAAATTCAAGATAAAATTGTAGCGTCAGTTTTTACCAACTACTGAAACCTACAAACCTTTAGACCTCTCATATTATGGCAAAAAACCTAAATAAGTTGCAGTTGGGATCAGTTGCTCGGCTTATTTTGAAAACGTCCTTGATATGATCTTGAAGTGTCCTTGAAATGCCCTCATAGAGTTGAACTAACCCCAGGTTTGAAATCAGAGATCCAAACAACCTCATTGCACTGGAAATCATATAAATGTAGTAGAAACTATATTTTTAACTCAACTTTTCGGCTTTTCGGCTTTTCAGACTACTGTATCGCAAAAGTTTTAAATGTGGAAAGAAGATTTATCAACTGAAGACATGTGCAAACATACCTTACGTTGTAGAAGTGTTTACAGTTATTATTTGAGATAGACATTACACTAGGGAGTGAAATTAATAATGATGGTTTGATATTTAACCATTTTTTCGCTATATGACCCAGTTTATATTTTTTTCTCATTTTTAATTCTAGACCATTATGTGACCGGAAGCTTTTGAACGGCAATATATGTGCAGACTTTCTCCAATCGTAAGATATCTCTCATAATAGAAATGCTTCATATGAACCCAGATGCCCTGAAGAGATCGGATTTAGTTCCAAAATTGCTTGTGCTTGGTGTGTTTTTCATTCTAGATCTTTCGGACTCTGTAGATAGAGAACTGGATATTACGTTCGCCAGTTTTTTCTCTGCTCAACGGTTCTAATTATCACAACAATATTGTAATACAAAAACATCAAATGAATCTAACACTTAAACACCGAAATGTTAACTTCAAGCCAATGCTGGAGCGCTCATCATAGCTCTGCTGCTCCTGTCGAGATGTAGGTCACAATTTAGCTGCTGGGGACCTTTTAAAAGAGTTCCTACGTCAGCATTGACGTCACAGGAGTTGCATTACGCGGCCAGAAATATCCGAGACGGGCCGGTGCGGCTGCCAAGAGATTCGAGGAAATCTCACAGAGGATAAGTCGATGTATCTATTGCTTGTTGATGTTTTTATATCGATACTAACTGACAGAAAAGCGCATAAAGTTTGTTAACTTGATAGGTCGTTGGCCAAGTCGAGGTCCAACGAGAGAGCGAAAGAAAAAAGTAGGGAGAAAATATTAATTACTACAAATAGTTTTTAGGTGCTTTACCTAGGTGCTTCTGGGAGTTAGCTTGGATACCACAGATAACATTGGAATGAATGCATTTGTTTGAAACAGGAAGCCATGAGTCCTACCCATTTTTTCTGCTTGCAACACACTAAATTCCAGTATGGTGTGACTACTGTACCCAGGGTTTTCAGAATGCCCTAAAATATCGACGGAGGACTCGTCATCATGTTATAGTCCACAAAGTGGATCGTCGAAGAGCTATGATGTACAGATACCTTACCGTGTTATGACCAGCTGAAAGTCCTAATGTCAATCGTAAATTGTTCTTAACGAATTATATAAACAGACCATCCTCCGCTTCCACCTTTTGAAGACGTACTGCGCAAGCGTTGATTTTGAATAATCTCTTCATCTGTGTCCTAAATTCTGTTAGTGGAATTAATCCGGAAATCAAGTCACCCAAATTTGGTTTCTGTTATATTTGACTTTGTACTTATCAGATAACTGGATATTTTAGAGTATTTATGAAGTTAGTAGGAAACATCATGATCGATAAATAATTTACGTTTAGGCCACCGTAATCATGGGCATATTTACAATATGGCCAAAAGTGCCATGACCTCAAAGTTTTTGCTTGTTTTCGTTTCCCTACAGGTCAGCAAACCTTGATAATGGACAATAAAAGGCCATATGCGACCATTTTAATTACGAATGCAGTGAGTTTAATTCATGATGAGGTCAACGATAGTATGGAGCAGTTCAACTCTATAATCACAAAATACATTGGGGAGTAAGCGAATAAATTATCGCAAGAAAAGGTCATACCATGGAAGATGTGCTGCAGCTGTAGTGGGCCACAATACCCAGCGGCCTGTCTATGTAGTCCAAATACATTTGCGTTCTAAGCTTAGTCCAACCTCGCTTATCGCTAAGATGGAGACTCAAACGCAAGAATCTTGAAAAGAAACTGACATAAAAATAACTAACAATTCGGATAGCAATTCCAAAGAAAATGAATAGTTTTGTTGTTGCTAAGCAAGAGTTTTTAGGGAAACTTAAAAAAAGGGACGACGAGATTTTGAAGATCGAACAAGTCACCAAATCACAGGACTGTACTTTGTGGCGCCTTCATCGGAGGATAAGGTCGACAGCGTCTCGATTTGGTGAAGTTTGTAGAAGAAAGCAGACAACAAGCTATAAAGTTCTAGTAAACCCCATCATATACCCAACAGAGTTTTCTAGTCAGCCAATAAAAAAGGCAATACAAAAATCATTGGACACTGCAGTTCAATCTTGTGGTTTGTTTATTGATCGCACACATCCATTTCTAGCAGCATCGCTTCCAACTACCTATTACAGTAGACAAGAAATGTACTTAATCCAGGTATAAGCCAATCTGTTTATTGCTTTGCAAAAACTACCTAACTGTTTCCTCTTATTTTGACGGCATAAGATATTTTTATGACCCTCGTTCAATTATTACCATGTACCACATGACCCTTGTAAACATAATTGTGTTTACTGACATGAATAAACGAATTTGAATTTGAGTTCTTGAATTTATTTTACTATAACAAATTATATCAATACATTTTTTCTTAGTCGGAACGCACCGTCGCGTCACTTGGACTTTTTCTTTTTTGCCTATAGCACCCTTACCATTGGACTAAAACTACAAGCTTTGGCATACTAGTAACCCAGTGTGGAAATTTCATTAAAATCCGAGCGGTAATTTCCAAGATGATGATGAGTGATATAGTTTTTCGTGATTACAATACTTCTTCGCCCCTGGCGTGGGAAGTAAAACGGCTTCAAAATCGAGGAGTAACAGCGATCGCGATTACGAGTACCCATTTGCAGAACGATTTATCTATGCGATATTATATGAAAAGGGGCCACCAAATTATCTGAATACGTCCTTTCTTAGTCCGTACATTGCGCCGCAACGCTTGGGTTGGCAGCACGAAACAGTAGACAAAATTCGTCCAAAACACGATTTGTAGAGGTTTGCGCGCTTCTAAATTGACGCTTTATTTTTTGATATCTTTGAATGAAATTCTCACAGTGTGCTGAAAACAAAACCCCACAGGGTGCTATAGAGCCACTTTTTCATTTTTTTCACTAGATTCTTTTTTAAAAAAAGTTGAACAAAAAAAGTACGCACTTCAACTCATCATAAAACCTGTGCAAAAACAAAATTTCAAGAAGTGCGCCTATAACACCCTGGGGAATTATCTTCTGAACATACTGTATGGATTTCATTAAAAAATATTGAAAAATGGACTGTCAGTTTCGAAGCAGCTGAAACCTTGTAAATCGCTTAAAACTCGCTACTCCTGCTCCCGCCCTTCATTAGTCTGCTAGATTTTCAGATGATGATCATTCAAAACCTGTCAAGAAAATATTTTTCGCCAGCCAGTATATATCATAGCTAAACTAGATTATTATTTATAATCTAGATGGGCTTCTCCCAACTACGACATAGATACTGCAGATGCGTTCGCTAATATCCAGACAGCTATGTTTAGTTGCAGGCGATATTTACAGAGATATTATACATTATGCTTGATTATTTTTAGTCTATGTTTTATTTAGGAGTGGACGATGTTTATTAGGCTCGTTAGAAGTATTGGTGTACGGTAATACATTATCAACAAGTTGATTCAGTAGCTTAGAATTTGAAAGCCATGTGACATTGCAGTCTGCAATGAGTATGAAAAATACGACACGAATCCGTTTTAAAAATTATCTTTGGCACTGAGTCATTGAAAACAACATAGTTTCCAAGCAGCTGCAGGTACGAATTTCAATAGGTCTTTTTAATACGCTGGTGCAAAATTGTGAAGCTGTTTATAGTGTCGTGCTTGGTTCGAGTTATATCAATGTATTATAATGGTTAATAATAATTTTATCTAATATTACATCAGTGATCTTCGCAACGATGAACATTCAATGAAGGTTCAGGGTCCCTTTGAGCAAGTCTTGGCTTTGTGGGGTCTTTATCCATGTGTTTCTTACGTTCTCGAACTGTATTACGGTTTTTTAGGTTAAAAGATATAGTATTAATTTTTTTGTGTTGACTATTTAAGACCTAGTTAAACAAGTTTAAGCTAGCTTATTGTTTGCGTTTGGCCCTCACATATAAGTTGAAGATAAATATACGTATTATAAAAATGCGTAGAAAGCACATTTCCGAAGTGTCATATACTACTTGATATCTTCCGTAGAGGTGTTTATTTCAATACAAAATGTACGCAACACACTTTTGAATCAGTTATCTTAAAAATAATCAACGACTTTCCTTGTTGAAAGAAATGACTCATGTAGCTTCCTGTTCGAATACAACTAGGCCAAAAACGTATGCAAATATTCCCAGTGTGACGTCCACTCTCTCTTGCGTTTGCATATCTGCGTTAGCCATTTTGAGGACACGCACTTAATGATGATAAGTGAAAAATCGCCACAGGATGTGTTCCTTTAATGGTATAGTGGTAATACATAGATAAATGATCTGTCGTCTGTATTTCCTATTCCTCTATTCCTTGAAAGATTTATTTGCGAACGTGGTGATAGAGTTGTTTTCGATATGTAGTTAATGAGATAGAACTGTATGTAATGTATACCCATTTTCTCTTTTGGGATCACTGGCAACTCGGACACTTCGCGTAGTAAGACTTTTTCGATAAGAGGTTGTTAATGTACAGAATCTGTGATGGTAGTAGTGCTACCCTTGACCCTATTCGCCGACCCCGCAACACTGTACTACTCGCATGCTTATAAGCTGAGTAAAACAAATCCAGTGATGCGATGTACCTGTTTATTTGGGCCGATCTAGTGAGACATGGATTCGAACCCGCGAGGCTTACAGCCAATCTTCTAACTGCTCGACGCTTTAACAGGTCTAGCTGTTACCCAGCCCCCTAAAGAACACTCATGTGCCGCTACTGGAATGATTTTCTAAAAAAGCTTTTTCTTGTTTGGTATAGCAGTAACCTTATTTACAAATTGCATCCAAAGCAGTACATTTCCAAGTTATAGACGGGCCAAGGATTAGCGGATAGAAAGATAGACCGACGGAAATAAGTGACGTGGTTTCCCGTGATGTATATATAGTCAGAAAGAAATATAATATCTCATTTTCGAAATGTTTCACGATTACAATATTTCCTCGAAAGTAGGCGTTGGAAGTAAAAGCAGTGAAGGTTACTAAGTTTGGTGTTCAAATAGTGAGCTTAAGTTTATCGAATATGTTCTTGAATACTAAGAAGGCCTTCAGATGCCCTACGAATCCAGCAAATTCCTAGCCAATTTTGTATACACACGGTGAAGGCAGGGTATTATTATTCTGCTTATATAAAATAACGAATTATTTTGTTTCATGTAATTATCGATCACTTAGCAGCTGACATTTACGGTTACGATGTGATCATACTGCTTATTTATAGGCTCGATGTAATTAATGAAAGATGGCCATTTTGTAGCAGTTTAAATATAAACAACCACCCAATACGTACATATTAAAAATAAATTCTATATAATAGCAGCTGTTTGGTTGAGTCTCACAATGCATTACAATTTTGAATAGATCACTAAAGCAGAAACTATTACCATGTTAATATAGTCAGATAGCAGCGAGATGATTAATTATACTTTTAGATGATCTACTAGAGGTTCGCTTACAATCAGCTCAGTAACGATTTATTTGAATGGTTATGTCAAAACAATAAAAAACAATCGTTCTATTAATCTATTATACATGTTATAAAATTAATGTTGTTTGAAAATTAATTATCAACAGATTAAATCGCGTCACAATTTGGAGACTTATTTAGCTTTGACTAAAATAAAGAGTGCTTATGAATTCCTAGACAGCTTTGTAAAAATTGTGCCACTATTAGAATAAGCTATGTACTTTGATTATGTACATTGTTCTGTTTTGAAAATCGTCACTGAGAGACTTTTTTTACTTTCCTTATATAACCGAGAGATAGGACTGGCGTGTATCTTATCGATTCAAAACAATGAATCTAGATTTAAATTGCTTGAAAAAGTGGTGGGTGCATGTACAAGATTTATTCAACAATGTGTAATAAAAGGTCGTCGCAATTAATTGAATTATGTAGTACGTAGTATGGATGAATAAAAATATCTCGAAAAATACTATCCTTACGAAAGAATGCTGTGGAACAAAATTGTTAGGTTTGAAAGGGTCAACGAATCAGGATCTTGAACGTGAGCTATGTTTTTCAAGGTAATTAAATGATAAAGATCAGTTTTCGTATATTTTTGACAGCGGAAATGTAAAAAGCACAAACATTTTCAAGCATGTACTATTGACTATAACCACCAAGGTTAAAAATAAATCTCTTATGGAGAATAGCTAGGAGTACCTTTATTTCCTGAAATAAAACTTGCAGACAATTTTATATTCAAGTATATCCATGGCAATGAACCAGATAATGACCTTGAAGGACATTTATGAGATCAGATAAAGTTTTTTGTCGGGTTATAAAAGAGCAAAACATTTTACGAATTTTTTAACGGGATACTCCTAGTCGGTCTCTCACTGAATCCTCGACATCATAAAACCTTTAAGTTCACGGTCATAGTAACGCTCAAGGTCACAAATAGCCATTTTTAAACCTTGCAATTTTGATCTGCTGATTTTTCTCTTAGTATCATATTTTTGAAAGAAGAAATTTTATTAATTTAATTTAAAAATGATCATGAAGCTCATAAGCAAGGTGATGGGACAAAGTTTGCTTGAGGGTAAAATTTCCCGCTTTTTACATTTTCGTCGGGGTATTATGTGACTTTAGAAACTAGGTAAGAATTTTTTGATACTATGAAAATTTTGTGATATCTCGTTAGATTTCTTATGTCATATTTCTCCTACTAAATGTCAACTTGACTAACTGTCGTCCACTCCATGAGCTCTCGTAGTAACATAACGTGTATGAGCTATATTCACTAGATGAGCTCTAGCGTCTACCTCATTTGACCTAGTGTACAATTTGACATTATGTTAGGTTTTTCGACAATAAGATTTTTACGTGATACCGCTACGGCCCCAAAAACAGGGGTTTCCTTTTAAGAAAACGGCCCTGAGCTTTAAATGATCTTGACACAATTAAGGTTATCATTAGATGACCATTCCTAAACCTTACAATTTTGTTCTTCAACATTTTTTCTCTCCCTGTAGACCTTTTTATATGCTACCGAAACAATCTATAGTTATTTTTATGTGAGCGTCATTTTGACACGGCACAATTGATTCTCCCGATATCAAGCCGCACTGCGATTGTATGTTAGCAGCTCGCGACGGTTCTGAGACCATTTCCTCTAAAAACCCTAATAAAGCTATTATGATCAGTGACAAAGTTCGAGTTACTAATGTCTTACCCACAAAAATATTTGGTTCAAAAACAAATCTCAGGTAGTCATTTTCTGCTTGAAGATGATCGTTAGATTTTGCCCGCACCACGACACAGTATTTTGAGATTTTCAAACGACTATACCCACCTATTTACTTTGTCGTTCATCTGTCTCCACGACTACTAGACCTATACCGCATTGATCAGTAGTTGATTAGCACGAACCAGCGCTGTCTGTGGTTGGTCGTGGTTACAGAGACAGAAAGCAAACATATCCATTTCACTCGCCATTTTCTGTTTACTTCACTGACTGAGCACCTGACCATGTTTGTTCACGTACAAAAACACCAAAAAGCAGTTTTATCCAGTTAAGTTTCAATCCTGGAACAAACCTCTCCGTTTCTCCTTGCGGTATTTTTAAATATTATAACATTTCGGATGTGCCAAAATGTCTAGTCATATAAAAGTTTTGGCGCGTTTCGGAGATTTTTTGCCTGACAGTTCCAGAAAAAGCGTGGTTTAAAATTTATCGCCTCACGAGATGGAAATATATAATTCTATTTTATTAGCGAGGATATTTAGCGATAAAGCTTTTGTTTGGGTGGAGATGATTCAGACTATTAAAGTTATTTTAGAGTTCTAAATTGGTATTTAATATTGGGCATAAAATCTACTAAGCCGCTTATTTCCTCGTTCAAACATATCAGAAATGAAATTCATGGAATAAACACACTGATTAATTTTCGAAAAGACATTCTCCCGAAGTAATTTTCACCGCTGGAAGCTCCTACTATGCGTCGTCCAAGAGCTCTTCAGAAATTAATATTACCAAGAAGGCTTACTTACACTTGGGAAAGACCTTTTTTAATCGCAGAAATTACAAAAAAAACCAAAAGTACCGCACATCTCAATTTGTTACAGACTAATATTGATGAATCTCTTAGATAAAGGAGTGATAAAGACAATAAATACTTGATAATAAAGATGAGATCAGAATACTGTTAGTTGTTCCTAAAAGAAGGATACCTAAAGCACTTCAATATCCCTCCTTGGCTTATCGATCTGCAGTTCACGGTTCTACAGGACAGACACCAAACAATATTTTTTTCGAGAAGTTACCTTGCGAAACTTAGTGAGAGCCTTTGAAGACTTGAAGATTGCCCGTGATCCCATATAGGCTACGTCATGAGGGCGTCTATTGCGATCGGTCTAAAAATTTCGGCTTCCTGATGCATGAAGCATTTATCCCGCGGAGGTAATAGCTATCGAAAAAAAAGTTTGAGGTGGTGTCTTAACAATAATTTAAAAAATGTTACAGTCCTTACAGATTCAAAGCCCTTTTTAGAAAGTATAATACTTTCTATAACAAAACTTACCACAAAGACCATGTCGTTTGCAAAATTCTTAGTCTCATTCGTGAGGTATTTTTAGTCGGTATTTAAATTGTCTTTATTTGGGTAAAAGGCCACACTGGCATACAAAGCAATGAAAACGCAGTCAGCCATTATTTCGGGAGGTAGAGAAGAACCATCACCACTTTATAGATACTTACTTAGTTGATACAAGACAAACGTAATTTCGGAGTGGAAAACTATTTTGATGAAATTAAAAATATTTTAATGAAATGGAAATTTACCAACAAAGTAAAAGCTACATTAACCAGAAATTCCCCAGCATACCTTCACAAAATAAGAAGAGAGTTACCCTGATCTTAATGTTCTGTTTCTGTCATGTAGTAGATATAAGACTGCTACAGATAAGCTCATATCTCTGTTAATCCAGACGGGACGTCAACTTCTACTGAATAAATTAATAGCATCTGAAAATAGAGAGGTATATTGTGCGTTACTAGATTTTTGCAGCGTCTGATGCCAACTCCTCAAAAAAAGGCGGATGTCAAGCAGATAGGCCTCTGGCAAAATTTGGAATGACCAAGAAACACCACCAAGATTTGTTCCTGCTACCCAAAGAGACTTGGACTGATATTTTGTGAGATGCCTAGTGGGAGCCATTTTTATGCAAGTTGTAGTGTGTGGGGTTTGTCGCCTTCCATACATGTTTATAAATTTTTACCCATGTACCAACTTGGAGAAAAAACCTGTGGCGTGTCTGTATCTTGACGAGCTCAAACACCTCACGTTGCACGACGACCCAATGGCAACCAAAACGTACGCGTATCATCAGTGTCTATGCCATCCTTCTATCAGAACATCGTCATTTTACAAACGTCCGTATTATCGTCAGAATTTACGTCACATTACAATACCTGTCTGTTAGTTTGGCACCTCTATTTATAGAACAAAATCCCTTGTTCATATCGATATTTTTTATCTGTATGTCGCAAACGGTTGCGTCATGACCTGGATAGCAGGGTCGAGAGGTGACGCAGCGTAGGGGTGAAACGGAACCCCATGCAGATAGAGGGTTGTATTTTTAGACTCCGAATATACAGGGTGTCCGCAAAGTTGGGGTTTTCCTTTACACGACGTGTAGATCTTGAAAACATAAGCAATTTTTCTTAGTACCATATACACCAATGTCTTAAGGGAACCCAGATAAAGGGGTCTGCAACATCAAAAATATCTGAATGCCGTCCTGTAGCCGCGACATCACGGAGTGGTACAATGTCACTGGCTCAACCCGACGACAGAACTGGGTCGGGGTCAGTGTGTCGGGTCAGTATGCAACCTTCAACTGACGGTTACGGTAACGACTGTAGAGGTAATCGCGTAGACGAGAATCCCTCAACAAGCACTAGAGACGTGGCTAGAGAAGTGCAAGTATCAAAAACTAAAGTGTGGCAAACGCTGCGTGAAGAGGGGCTGTATCCGTTTCACGTCCAACGTGTACAAGCCCTTCAACCTGACGATTTTCCAGCAAGAGTGCGGTTTTGTGAGTGGTTGTTGCAACAACATGACAATAATCCGGACTTTTTGAAGTGCATATTGGTGACAGACGAATCTACATTCACGCGTAATGGGGTGAATAACTTTCGCAACACTCATGTTTGGTCAGTAGAAAATCCGCACGCTGTCCGTCGGGCACATTTTCAACAAACATTTTCGGTGAATGTTTGGGCTGGCATGGTGCGTCTGCTCGGTAGCGCATCAGCTGATTTCATTTTCTGTTGGAGCGGTATGATTTCGGGCAGAGACGTACATAGCCATTCTCGTCAACTGAAGAGTGAGTACTTTTTCCTTTATTTTTTTTACTTGGTCGCCCTCGTTTCACTACACGTTACCTTTGTTATTTCAAGGGTAGTTGTTTCTGAAAAGGAAAACCCCAACTTTGCGGACACCCTGTATAGTGTTAGCGACCATTGGCTTTTAGTGACGTTCTATGAAAGGTCTAGGTACTATTCTTAGATTATGCTTAGGTAAACCGAGATATTTAGACCACTACATAACTAGATCGTAGCTTACGTCAAATATCAGAACGTAATATATTCATGGTTATTTTTATTGTTTTCAGAGGTCAAGTTTTATTGGAACGATAAAAAATGGCTTTCAAGTTGATGTGGAAGTTACTGAAAGTAGCGTCCATCGTATATATTATATTTTTTATGGCATACCAAGAGAATTGTGTTTATATCTTTATTTAGTTTATTCGAACTTATATTATTTTTGAATTGACTGGAAAAGAGACAAATCGATGGCTAACACTGGACGGTACATCATACATACAAGGTACCTTAGCGACCCTATCAGCGGCAGACCCAAGTTCGTCTTTCTTCCGAAAACTCATGATAGCCTTGATGCCTAAAGGGAGGATCACCAAACAGTGAGGCGAATGATGCTGAGTATAGAACAGGAGAACAAACATAGACCAAGGAAACAATAGTAGGTTTCTATTTTGCTCGATTGTATATAAATAGGTATAAATATATGTATGTGTACAATAGAAAATAGGTCACTAATACCTTCGGTATAATAAGTACATTTTCTTGATTTCCAGTAAAATCATCTGCTCTTTCAACTTTGCTCTGATCCAGTTAGTCTAAACATTTGTGGCTTGCACAAAGAAGCTCAGTAGCTCGTCTTGTAACAATTCGTAAAGGTCATGCTTTGCGTGCTTGTAGTGTTCATATAAGCATGTTAAATATTAGTCTTAGATCTAGATTTTGCCATATTTTACTCAACGATACCTTTTAGTGTAATTTAACAGAAATTTCTGCTAATTTTACTGAAAGAAAATACTTCATATTTGCCAAGATCTCCTTTTTCCCACGTGGGATTGGATGAGAGTTGACTCCCCACCCCCCCCCCCTGAACACCTCACGTTATTAATAGACACCCCCAAAAGACATGAACTCATAGGTGCTCAGAAAGACACTTATGAGACCTGATCCTTCCTACACTATAGAAAGGGTCCCTACGTTATTCATACTTGCACTTGTCGCTTTGGTTACTGACTGAACATTCGAGCAAATAGTTATTCGTCTCCTAGGCTACTACTTATCATAATTACGAGATACAGATGAATGGCTACTCCTGGGGATTTTCGGCTTTTCTGCCATCTTAAAATTGCAATGATGGGTTCTCGCTATTCCAGCATATTACTGGATCATTCAACCTATTGTCGCAACATACTGAAGTGAAGAGAAGAAAAATAATTGACCTGAACCTGACAAAAAACCAAAATACACTGTTATTATTGTGATTGTACTTAGAAAAGGCCACCCTACTTTAGTTTGATCAGACAAAGGTGTCCTATAAAGATGGATTACAGTAACCATATCCTCCAAGAAGGATTGAGTGTCCTGTTTTGGATAGAGTACCTTGGCATTCGCTCATCTCAGAGCACACACAAGAGAATTACTCCGAAAATTATGGTCATAATTATGCCGAAAATTTGCATGGAAAAAATATTGAAGATTTCCTCTACAACCTGTATGACACAAGCAAACAAAATTTCCGAGTAATTCATGTGATACGCCTGCGTATTAGAGTAATATTTTTGAATGGACATAACCTTAACGGGTATGACGCCCAATATAATCGGAAAGACAACAGACGTCGTTGATTTAAATTTATTTTTGAAATCGAGATCTTGGTTAATATTATAAAACTTCTCAATGCTTGGACTATCGCATCCCGAGCCTCACGCCCCAAATTTCTGGTTTTATAATTGGCTGACTTCACCTTGTACAGGTTTGGCCATTTTTGGTACTCCTCCAACAACAGTGTAACTTCTTCCCGATTCCATGACATTATAATCAAATTCAAGCGGATAACCAAATGAAAATGGTATTTACCATTTTGGGTTGGTATTTACCGATGCGTGGTATTTACCCAACTCGGGAGTAGTTTCATATTTCTGGTTATTATTTGAAATGTGACAAGTTTGAATTTTGCCGGGTATTGGATATTGTTATTGCACTACAGCTTCATTTTCGGGAAACTTGATACAGGCTGATTTCAGTTTTACCATAAAGTGGAGCACCTTATTAGTTATACTCATTACTGTTGTTGGGGACACTTTAAATGTAGTTCCTAAGCTTAACAAAGTATCCTGTGTAGCCATATACCACAAGAATATTAAAATATGGCCATATAAACTCGCTAGATGATGTCCACCTGTATACGGTTTTGCTAATTTATTTTTTCATCATTTCTGCTGAATCAATAAATGTTTTCATTGACATGCGGAAAACTTTGGAGAATTGAAAGTTATCATAGCTACAAAGCCATGGTTCCATCATTAAAAAAAAATCTGAATAAAACATTTCTCCCATGAATATTATGAAAGGTTGCTTATTTAAACTTTCTATACACAGTTGTAGACGAAAAAGCAACGATTATTATAATAATAATATAATAAAAGTAATCAGAGATTATATACGCGCTTTTCTAAAATAAACAACTTGCAACAAAACCGAGGTTAAAACCAACACGTTCAAGCGATTTGTGTAACTGACGTCATCAACCCGTGTGTCACCTTGAACCATATTATAACCGCGGCACATAACACACAAATTTTAGTTATTCGCTTGGATTTGATTTATGATATTATGAATAAACAATCACAATGAACGCTTCTTCGTACGACTCGAACAGGACCACACCCAGAAATGTTAAGTGAGGTTATGTTGTTGACGTTGACATTTGATAATGACATGCACGGAAATAACCCTTTGCGCCGATTCTCGCGCATATTCTACAGAATGGGTTTTATATTTTTACCATGAAAATTTTCATAAGAATTCTTTTACGTGTAATACGACAGCAAAATTTTTCGGCATAATTATGACCATAATTTTCGGAGTAATTCTCTTGTGTGTAAAACGGCTCTTAGTTTGAGAGCCGTCTGTGAACCAAACTAGCCCGCATTAATCAGTGATCTACTAACCCTCACTCCTCTCTTGTAGATAGACGACGTGCAAACCTTTTTTGCACAATTTTGTATTTTGTGAAAAGTCTGAGACCTTGACAGGTGCACAAGTTGGAAACTAAAATAATACACACTTGTGCCTTGCCTGCTGACAACTATAAATCAAAAATCATAGACAAGCTGGACTTTAAAAGCGTCTTAATATAATTATTACTGGGATACAAAAATAGTCCTCAACGAAGCCTTTGGTTTTCCCGGCAAGTGACTTGCCAAAAAATATACCACGTTTGAACAAAGCTCTTTTTGTTTCGAAGTCAACTTGTTAAATATGGAGCATCTGTTTCCAAATGGAAATGTGGAGTTGAATTGACTGTTACTTCCCACGCTAATAGACCAGGAGATACTGTAATAAATGAGCGAACAGTCTAATTCGAGATGCGTTTTTTGAGGTTTCATAAGGCTGAGGAAAGAAAAGAAATGAACGTGGAAGTGAGTAACGCATTGTGACTGAATGCAGTATCAGATAAGAAAGTTTGGGTTTGTTGATTACTAAGTCGGCCTTTTAATGAACATCGATCAAGTAGTTAGAACTATGCTTCTTATGGATGTTTTTACTTCACGCGCCACTGGTGTCGAGGTATTGTAACCACAAAAACTTTCGAAAACGAGATGTATTTTTTGGAGTACATCACGAAAACCCTGCCACCCATTTTTATCGGTATGTCTGTCAGTCTCTCTGGTCTCGGTTACTTGATTATTGGGCTATTATTTATGGTCAGTTGTGAAGAGCTACAACAAAATAAAAATTATGAAACGCCTATCGCTATAGTCTCAGGAACTGTTTGATATTTAAATTCAACTACGGAATTACTGTTTTTTCCAGAATTCAAAGTTATCAAGAGATACTATAATCATTTATCAATCATTGATAACAAACAGCTTTACACTGCACCGCCAATAAAAGCCCAATAATGCCTTAATCAGCAAAACCTATACCTTTTGATTCCACTATATACCTATAAATGAAACTCCACTACTTAGATTATAATGGAAATAACTTCGAAGTGTAGGGTGAATCTACTTGATGTCATTTTTTAATTTGTGTAGCAGATAACTTGTATCTCTTGTTATGAGACTTGGGTTCATTATTGTGGCATTGATACTGAATTAAATTGTGTAATTTCCCATGTAGAACCATAAAAACTAATCAGCTAGCGGTCAACTTAGAGGTTTTACGAATAAATTCTGTATACATAAAGTTGACAGCCGAGGGTGCGCTGGGGAAAGCAAAGATGCGGAAAGGCTTTAGCCATGGCGTTCTGGGATTGGAACGGATTCCAACCGGTAGAATCATTGCTGAATTTTCTTACTGCGATTTTGTTAACCAAGATCGAGCTATCTATCGGTCAAAGAGGCATCCCGACCAGAAAACTGTTGACAACGCCAAACCCCACACCGTAACAGTAACGAATCGATTATTTATTTTTATTATATTGGACTTAAAAAGCATCACAATCTAAGAAGAAGTGTGCAGACAAGACAGAAAACGTCATAGAAAAAGACATTACAAGGAACTGGAATAAAGTCCGAATTATAGGGTTTTTTATTTGAAAAGGAGTACAAGCTGCCGCCATCACATATATCATATTCAGCATACAAAAACGGAGGTTTCACATATGCTCCCGTATCCAAGAGGCTTTAAAGGCGATAGCTCCTCCTAAGCCAAGATCGTGACTCTATCCTGGGTATCAGGAAAAGAAACAGAAAGTGGATCACCTGTTAAGACAAGCGACCAAAGGTTCTTGCTTTGGCCCAGAATTTGAGAACTATGAGACCCCTCGGACAACTGAGCACAGGAGGATCTGGCGGACGGATGCTTGAGGAGATACATATAAAGGGTGTCCCAAAATTAACGCAAGATTTGAATTTGCCGCCATTTGTGCAGTGAAGTGTTGGCAACCCTGAAAAAAAGCAATTTGACAGCTAACAGTATAGGGTTATGAAAAATGGAGCGTTACACGATAGAACAACGTGTCTTCATTTTTAAAGAATATTTCAAAAATAGTGAAAGCTTGGCGGCTGCAGTTCGAAAATTTCATACAAAATATGGCCGGAATAGTGTTTTAACTTCGTCAACTGTGAAGAGATTAATTGAAAAATTCATGGAGACTGGATCCGTTGGAGACGCCAAACACACTGGTCGTCCAAAAACAAGCCGTTCAAATGTGAATATCGAAGCAGTGCGTGAGAGTGTTGCGGACAATCCAGGAACCTCAATTCGACGTCGTGGACAAGAATTGCAAATGTCAAGAACCTCTCTACAGCGTATACTCACCAAAGATCTGTGTCTTCATGCTTACAAACTTCAATTAACACAACAATTGAAGCTTAATGACCATGCAGAGAGAAGAGAGTTTGTTGAATGGATTATTGAACATCAACAAATGGACCCTGATTTTTCAAGCAAAATCATCCTAAGCGATGAAGCACATTTTCATCTTGATGGCTTTGTCAATCGCCAAAATTGCCGCATTTGGGGTTCGGAGAACCCACGTGTGATTGTCGAAAAAGAAATGCACCCACAACGCGTGACTGTCTGGTGTGGATTTTGGGCTGGAGGCATAATTGGGCCATATTTTTTTGAAAATGATGCTGGTCAAGCAGTGACTGTTACTGGTGCTCGATATCGCGACATGATTACACAGTTCTTTCTGCCAAAATTGCATGATATTGATGTACCCAATATGTGGTTTCAACAAGACGGTGCCACATGTCATACAGCCCGTGAAACAATTCAATTACTGCATGAGACATTTCCCGGTCGTGTACTCTCTCGTTTCGGTGATCAAAATTGGCCTCCTAGATCGTGTGATTTAACACCATTAGACTTCTTTTTATGGGGTTATTTGAAATCACAAGTCTATGTCAACAAGCCCACAACCACCCGTGCATTAAAGGAGGAGATTCAACGCTGCATCAACGAAATTCAGCCACATTTATGCAGAAGGGTCATGGAAAATTTCGACAAAAGAGTGCGCATGTGCATGCAAAGCCGTGGAGGCCATTTGTCCGATGTGTTATTCCATACATAACCCTATCCTATGTACTTTATGAGTCAATAAAAATATAACTATTAAAAGACTAAAAATGGCATTTTCTATTTAATTCAAATCTTGCGTTAATTTTGGGACACCCTTTATATCCCTTATGAAAATAAGGAAGATATCCTGTCTGCTCCAAATGATGGGAGGAGGATGAAACATCACTCCACTTCCTGGACTAGCGAGATGGGTATAAAGCAATTAGAGCTTAGGTATTCCACATGAAAAAGTTTCATAGAGGCTTAGGGTATTGATATCCCCTTTCAAAGATCCGATAATTCCATTCCATTGAGGTTTGATACTAGCTGTATTCTTGCTTAGGTGGCCGAGGTAGGCAGAGAAAAACTTAAAGGTAGCTTAGTTGTCAGGCTTTGCTCTCCATATTATGACTGCTACTGCCGTGATGTAGACATCATAAGACGTTAAAAATTTAAGACATTTTACAGACAGAAAAATACGCGAATAATTTAAGTTAGTATAAATACCCATGCTAAATAGACTTGATATGCCCTGTACTCTGTGTTCGGGCATCGTACTCAATCTGCTCCACACTCTCACCCATCTATCCCAAGAGCAATAGAATATAAGCGAGGCAGATGCATTGTTTGCTATCTAAATAGATCATCTTGGTTGATATTTATCCCCTAATGCTAGGCGGAGGTGTCCCTAACAGGTATTTGAAAAACATCACGGCTATAATACTTACATTCGATCGACCCAGTAAACGCTTTTAATAACGAAATGAAAAAGTTCAAAGTTATCGTGTAGATGCTAAACATAGCAGCTGTTATAATGCCAAATGCTTTGAACTTGTAAAACAGTTGGCTAATCAAACCCAATGACTTAACAAAGCATTCCTTCAATCATTATCTAATTGATATCCTCGCGCCATACGCTCGGCACGAACATTACACATTTCCTGGTGATTTTTAAATTATGTTTAACATGCAAACCAGTATAGGCGAGGTGCGTAGCAACTACTGAACTAAATTGAAAAAAATTGGTGAGTGGGAGCGGTAGAAATGCTTATAGTGTTAGCGGTACATTGCAAAAAAGAACACTTTGTGATCAAAAGACTATATGGTAGTATAAAACTTCATATCAAGTGGTGGGCATTGAAATCCACGAAAATAGGGAAAAAGTAGTAACTTGTAACATGTGTAACTTAATTTCAAAAAAACAGATCTTCGCACAAGGTAAACAAATCCCTAAAAGATTAAAGTCTGGGAAAGCGATCTGCATACACTCGGGAAGCTTTGGTAACATTTTGAAGACACGCACCATAAATTAAAATTATGTCGACAAGTTCGATAATGCTGTACGAGTGTGCCAGTCTATTCCGTTTTTTTCGCAGCGATTGGTAAATAAGGAGCGGATTAGGTTTGCTTTAGGCTAGACTGATGTTGCGGAGCCTAATATCTAGGATTTCTTAAGTCTTTGATGTATATGGTACTAAGAAAAATCCCTCATTTTTTTAAAATCTATATGTTGTGTAAAGGAAAGTCCCAATTCTGAGCACACCCTGAATATTCCCCGGTATATTTGGCTTCCTAACTTTACATACTTGCTGCCGTTACGAGCGTATTCACTAGACACCGCTAGTACTAAACTTCTGAGGGTCAGCTGAGAAATTGCGTGATTGATGGACACCAGATAAACATTTTTTATCTCAAAGCACAAAGAAAATTCCCGCCGACGTGATGTCATGTGGGTTTGAGGTTATGTATGCAACACCTACTGGAATGGCTTGAACTTAGGTCGATTGTATTATTATTAGAGTGGAACGCCAGCTGTATGAGCAAGTTACGTAACTACATCTGGTAGCAATGATACACGATGTAAAACATAAATAATCAATGCCAGTTCTGTAATATCCGGGTGCTAGGCAGGTTAGGTCAAATGAATTCGAACCGACTGATGTTCCGCATGTTCAAGTAATAGAAACTGTGAGAAGTCGAACACTGGCAATATTTGGCGGTTTTTGATTACCACGAACATCAGTACTAAAACTAATAACAGAACTATTAGAAGTTGATCTGGAATCAGCCAGACCTTCGAAGGAAAGTCACAAGCCTTGACGCTAGTCTCACATTTATCAGCGGCTGGGGCACGATCACTGTCTATTTGTAGCAGGACGTCTATCTTTAATTTACTGTGGTCTGTGAGAATCTCAAATGGTAGATTGAACGACTATCTACTTTTTTCAATAGCCACAGCGTATGACTTCTTGAGCTGTCTAAAGTTATCTCAGCTTAACCCGTAGTTCCCTGTGTGTGGTCTCGGTATCAATCTGGTGCCTACTAATATCCTGTATCGACTGGGAGTTTTCAAATTTTAACCTGAACACTCTCCGCTCTTACTCTCCTCAGTGCACACTGGAGATCCCACGCGCATTTATCTGTAATCCATTTTAAATAATTCTACTATGTGAGCTTCTAACTTCTACAAATGTCAGGGACAAGCCAGAAGCTAATAACTGGCGTGCACCTTTTTTAGCACCGATGATTAAGCATTCGCTATACATATATCTAACCTTTTGTTTAACAAATATCAAGGATGTTAAACGATAAAAATCGCATGTGCTCTTTTTCAACTTTCGGTTTACAGAAACCGATAGAGTGTTTATACATTATTATCACCCATCTGAAAATATTATATAAACCGTATTCCTTGTACGGTGGACAGAAATGCGTCGATATAAAATGGGAAGCGTCTAGTTATTACTATTAATCGTTAATCACCGATTGTTACAGCTCATAAAATGGTTTGTTCTGGTCTTGACTATGTAGGTTAAAATTAGAATAACCTTGGTCGTCATCAGAATTTCTGATAATAATTTTGTATATATAGATTTATTAGTGTCATCTAATTGTGATAGTTTAAAATTGTATGTTGTAGATAAGCGCTATGAATTGATGGACCTGAAATCTAGTTTGCAATTAGACTTTATATTATGACAAGACACAAAACCCATAACGCAGTTGCATACGTACACGTTTTCTGACTCCTGCATAGTAACCTATGACTTTACAGAGTCAGAAACTTTCCATAACCTTACGTATACAAATTGGCAATTAATTCATCAAGACCTAAAGACGTTTAAAATACAATTTTGTTTACTAACAAGAACCACATGTATTTTTAATAACATTGCAATTGTTCATAATTGACATACAATTAGATATGTAGCACGTTCTGTAAAAAAATGTACATTTTCGGAAGCTAGAAATCAACGAAGGAAAACCTTTTTTCTAGTGCAATTTCTTTTTGCATTATGGTTGAAACATCAAGATCCTTGACGTTGTATTTTGCTTAAGATTAATCTGCAATTTGTTTAGATAAACCTAATCCTTGAGTAACCACAAAAAATGTCAAGCGGAGCTAGTTCACATGATCACACAGGTCGCCGAACATGACCAATAAGCGAAATGACGCAACAATGAGATAATTCCAAAGCCCTATCTTGTTGAACGAACATATTGTCAAGGTACCAATAGGAGCCACGAAAAGTCTATATTTCTGGCAGGCCGAACGTGAATATTTACCATCGATATTTTCGTACAGGGCGTTCACTTGGAAACTTCCCACCACAGATTTATCGAAAACCACTGGTTAAACAAAAAACAGCGAGGCACGTCAAAAGATTTGTCAAGGGGGACAACCTTTTAACCAAAAATTACTTCACCCATTTTACCCTCGGCCTTCCTTAAAAGATTAAATGACAAGAGGTATCGAGTAATAGCTTGTTTGAAAGGTCTTTCAACGTCCTTTGTATTGGCTTTGATTTTTTAAACTCAGTCGATTCGTTTTCGAGAAAATTAGAAAAATCTTTATTTATCTTAATTTGTTCAGAGAGAGAACACAAACACACAAAAATGTAAATTTAATAATAAGTGTTCAAAATGTTGTCCGTTATTGTCCAAACAAAGATACAAGCGATCCTCAAATCCCAGACGGGCATTTTCAAAAACATGTTGTGGGTTATCATGGCAGCCTTCGATGATGCGTTGACGAAGTTCATCCAAACTTTCAGGTTGGGGAGTAATCACAATAGATTTCAAATGGCACCATAGAAAAAAGTCTATTGGAGTCAAATCAGGAGATCTAGCAGGCCATTCTTCAGGCCCTCTTCGTCCTATCCATTTATCTGGAAACTCGTCGTCTAGCCATTACCGAACCGGAAGAACATAGTGACGAGGAACGCCGTCTTGCTGGAAATATATTTCAGCCTCATCAAGTATAGGGTTTCCATCCTCTTCGATTAGATTTTCAATGGTTTCAGTGATAAGCGGATTGATGGTATTTTTCAACATATCCAAATAAATGGCTCCATTGAAATTTCCATTAACAATGTCCCAATCACTTTGTTTCCTAAAATGCCTGCCCATATACATTAATTTTTTGGGGGTATTGAGTATGCCCTTCTACAAAAGCATGAGGATTTTCATTGCACCAATACCTGCAGTTATGCTTGTTAACAAATCCATTTAGACAAAATGTGCATTCATCACTGAAGCAGGTATTCCTTATATGACTGGTACGAGCCCCTTGCCACTTCAGTTGGCCCAACTATTGAAATCTTAGTTTTTTTCTTATCAAACACAACTAATAAAAATGTAGCAGGGTGTTATAGGTTTAAAATATTAACAATAAATATTTTGATGATATATAGTAGAAAACACCAACTTTATCAAATCAAATTTGCAGCATAAAAATAACACATGCTGCAATTACAGCATATCAACCTATTTTCATTTCAATGCAAAATAAGTCTATAACGCATAGGTGGCTGTGAAAAATAAGAGCCATGACAATTTTTTTATTAATCACAGCTGTCAGAATACGTTTAAAATAGTTTTGGGTAGTTAAGGTTTTCAAAATGGGTAGAGGAAAGGTTATAAGTGAGAAAATTCGGTTACTGATAATTAATTTTTTTAATTCTGGGAAATCAAACTCAGAAACTGCAGCTTTGTTAAACTTATCGCGGTACAGCGTGAGAAATATTGTTAGAAGATATAACGTAACTGTGTTCAATTAATATTAAGCCACGATATGTGAAAAAAAGTAATATCACAAATGCCGACCGAAGAGCATTAAGAAGAATAATCGTGAAAACCAGGCGTGCCAATTATTTACAATTAAGTGCTCTGTGTAGTGACGCAGTTGGAAGGAGAATTTCGAGGTCCACAACTCATAGAGAGGCCCACAAACTGGGACTTAGCACTTGCAAGGTAAGTTTTCTTATAAAAAAAAGTGAAGTAAAAACCCTAAAGTTGCACAACTTGTTTATAGGCCAAAGAAAAGCCACTATTAACTCCACTGCAAAAGAAAAATCGGCTTAGATGGGGTAAAGAACATAGACAATGGACACCTCAACAATGGTGTGCAATACAATGGAGTAATGAGGCCCGATTCGAAGTTTGTGTTGGTGACAGTCGCAGTAGAGTTATTCGCAAAAAAATGAAGCATTCCATGTTGACTGTCTGAAGAGAAAAGTGAAATTTCCAGCATCCATTATGGTCTGGGGCCGTATGTAATCAAAAGGAGTAGGAAAACTTCATCTTATTGATGGAAATGTAGGATACAGACAAATATTTGGCAAGTTTAGAAGAATTGCTTCTACCGGTGATGGAAGAATGTTTGACATCCGGCCAAGATTTTGTGTTTCAGCAAGATGGTGCAGCGTGCCATACCTCAAAAAAGGCTCTAAAATGGATGGAAGAAAATAATGTACCACGTTTTAAATGGGTTTTTAGCATTCCAGATCTGTCACCTATTGAAACTTTGTGGCACGAGATGAAAAAGGTTCTACGACAACATCCTGCTCGTACAATCACCGAACTGAGACAAAAGCTTCAAGAAATATGGGATTGTGTTACACCAAATTTTTGCCAAAACTTGGTTAACACTGTGCCCCAAAGAATTTCAGCCGTAATAAAAAATAAAGGTGATGTTACACAATGGCAATCTTTCAATTGTTGCTTTGGTAACTTCGCGCATTTATTCGCACATTGTTTATTTGTTCAGATGTTCTATTAGTTTATAGGTCTAAGTGATTTCAAATATGTATTTTTACGACTAGAGTGTATCTAAAATGTGTTTGAGAAAATAGATTGTTTTAGAAGTAAATAGTTTCGTCATGTTTAGTTTATAAAGGCATATTTTGGTACAAATCTTGAAGTGGGCCAACTGAAATGGGAAGGGGCTCGTATTATCGTTAATTGTGGCAGCCATTTGTTCACAAATCTCAACTCGCCTATCGAAAAAATCTTCGACTAACTCCTGCAATATTTTCATTTTGAATGGATGAAATAAATTTATGGAGTTTAATAACTGTATGTACAGAGCCTAATAAAATACCAGTCGCAGTAACAATTTTCCGTAATGAAGTATTAGGATTTATTCCAAAACGAGCCAAATCTTCAACTTGAGCGGCTTCATCTAAAACTCTACGATGATCACGTTTTTTATTTGCAACAGATCCAGTTTGGGTAAATTTAGTAACAAGGTTCAAAGCATACATATTCGAAGTTATCTTCCTTTTGCCGAGCACATTGATTTTGGCCACCATAAATTTGAATCATTTCCACTCTTTCGGTTAGAGTGTAAACCATTTTGGGAAGTAAAATCTGAATCAATGAATTTTCACTATCCCAAGAATGTCACAAAGGTAACTGACAGCAAATTAAATTCTTTCTTTCACTTAGCAACAAATAGCTAAACAGGTATAACAATAAATACAGTTCGCGAAGGATATTTGTGTTGATGAAAAGAATGCGGAGAAAAAATCGTATTATTTGGTTTAATCATTGGTTTTCGATAAATTCCTGGTGGGAAGTTTTCAAATGAACACCCTGTATAAAAATGAGAGTGAAAAGTGATCTGTAATTAAATTACCGCGTCTCTGGATTACACACGCGCAGTACAAAATATCTAAGTCACTCTAATCATAGAAGATTAAATGTTTGGGGATAGCTTTAGTTCCTCATAGATTCTCTCCTATCTGTCTACCAATCCTGGAGGTTAATAACACCAAAGCATCAACGTTGAGCCGAGTAACTGTGGAACATAGCATAGCGTGCAAGAAATGTCCAATGCGTTTAAAAAGAGCAAATAACAAATACTGAAGACAACACAGACGCCGCATCTCCGTATTTAAGAGTAGGCTTATCTTGGCATCTCTAAAGATCTAATTTACTGGAAGGTTATTGTACCCCTGGTAGCATTTCTAGCATTACGACCAACATGCTGGCTAAATATAGCATATGTCGTTAACTTCTTCGCAGGAAATTCTAGTTGGTCTTCTCGTAAAGGCATGGACGTGCAAAATAAACCGGATATCGCTGGATATATCTGCAAATATTTTACATACGAGTATAAACCGACAAGGTAAATATTGGGCATTGGGTGTGCTATCTGTATGCTTTATACATGATAAATTGCTTGATAGGGACTTACATAATATACAGTGTGTTCAATAAGTACCACGATAAACTTAAGGAGAAGGGAGGCTTTCAACTGACCTCCCAAATAACAAAAAGTTACCTATATAAAAGTGTCACCGTTTTTGAGATATTGATTTTTTCTTAAATTTAAAAAAAACGAACCTTTTCAATTGTCTTTAGCTACATGTACAAATAAGGTTATACTTTGTTCATTTTTTCTATAAAATACTTCTATACTTCTTTATCATACACAAATGCAATTTAGTTAAAAGATATTAAAGAACCATGATCAAATAAGGACTATTTTGGGATTAATAACCTTCTGATACTTTTTCCTCAACTTTCATAAAATCATATCAGGAGCAGGTAATTAATTTGAACAACTAGAAATTCTCAAAAAACTACCTGACCAATATAATCCAATTTTGCTGTTGCTATTCAGAAGTATGAATCCTACGGATTTGAAAAATTTCCAGTAGCTGCGGGAAATCATCGTCGCATTACCAACAAGTGAAAAAACCTAAATTTTGCCTCGTTTTTCGGTCATAGCAGGAGCGGTGGCCGCAGTGGTAGACTCTTCTGTCCCCTGATCAGTCGCCGTGCGCTGTGGGGGTTCGAATCCCGTACCAAGAGAAATTTTTCTCTTGACTACGGATGTTGTGATTATCCGTAGGTGGTAGATGGTCTCTGACTGCCGAACGCGGAGGTACCACCCAGCAGATCTCGTAGGCGAGGCCATAATGTGTGCATGTTGTATGCACACGTGTTCCCTCGCCAGGGGCCGTGTGGCGGCCACCCCTTTCCCCTGTTTCCCCCTATAGCACCACGGTACCCCAAGGGTGTTTAGGCTTAGGCCTTCGTGGTAGTTGGATATCGAACGTTTCAGTAGATTGGTGTCCTCGTCTTGACATCGGCATTGCTTGTCATCGTTTGTCACAGTGCTGTCAGTTTTGTGAAGTTATTTTATTTTAAGACGTGTGTCGGAGAAAGGTGGTCAATAACTAAGGCCCGTATCGTCAGTCGTCCCTACAATTGTAGAGCGCGTTTATGGCCTCCTTGATTGTCCTTTCTCTTCTTCAAAAATTTCTAGATTACACTTGTCCCGTGTCAGCGTCAGCGCTCTCCTATTGTGAAGATATGTTTTCCTTTTAAATTGTAGGAAATTTCAGGCTGATAAAACATGATATAACTCAAAAGCAAGCACAATTTGATGCAAATAGATGTTTGTGACATAACCTCAAAATAGAGCACTGACATGGAAAAATAGAAAACTATGACAATCAAGGAGGCCATAAAGGCGCCCTACAATTGTAGGGACGACTGACGATACGGGCCTAAGAAAAAAGTATGTTCAAGCGAACTCCTACTTTGTTATTTGCATTTTTTTGAACAGTTAAGAAACTTGGAACGCGGCATTCATTTGAAAGATTGTCGAATGCAAAATATAGCTTGCCAGATTCGAAAGTATCACTCCAGGCCAGAAATCTCCTTTAGCGATATGCCAACGGACGTTGCTCCTGCAAGTTTTTCTCCACAATTCCGTCATGGAGTTAGGCCTGCCGGACGAGCTCCTTAGATTTGCTGCTCATTGTAACTACTACACTCCGTATATCTAAAACTAGCCGGATCTTTTGTTACTAGAATGTGTATATTTGCTACATTTACCTATTTACTGTGATGACACGCCTCATGACTGCAGTATTAAATATTTCGACAAAACCATTAAATGTTTTATTTATCTATGAAGATTTGGTTAATTAGTGAATGGCCCTCAAGATAATTAAAAGACACGCCTCTGGTGCTCGGCGATTTTCTTAAACCATACAAGTAAATTGACAGGCCATCTAAAAATAACTGCCACTTCGCCAGGTCATGTTGTCTCATTTCATTGATGACAACACGTAATGGGCTTTCACCATGCTTAGTTTGCCAGGCTCAATACTATAATAGTTTTTATATGGATGAAGATCATATACGAGCCCCTTCCCACTTCAGTTGGCCCACTTCAAGATTTGCACCAAAATATGCCTTTATAAACTAAACATGACGAAACTATTTACTTCTAAAACAATTTATTTTCTCAAAAACATTTTAGATACACTCTAGTCGTAAAAAATACATACAGTAATACCCCGGACTTACGCGATAGGTGGGTCCGAACGGTTGCCGTGTAAGTCGAATTCGCGTAAGTCGGGGTTCAATGTTGCATATAAATATGTACATATAAAGTTTGTTTAATCGGGACCAGAGTTTAAAGAAAACAATAATTTAGAAGAAAAATGTTTAATAAAGTGTAGGATAATAAAAAAAATTACATTGTTATGAATAAAGTAAGCTAAACCGAAGTTATTTTGATGTCGAAGGCTTTATATATTCTAACAATGTTGCCTGACGAGTTAAATTTTTCTTCTTTTCACGTAAAATTTCCTCGTAGCATACCAGTAATTTTTTTATCCCTCGTTTTGTAGTAGACACGCGTTCTTCATTAGAATCAATTTTTTCTAAAATTTGTAACCCCTTTTCAATTGAATTGAGTCCTTCTGTTAAGTTTGCAATTGTCATTTGATTTACCGATTCAACTGGGTCTAGCGAATCAGTTTGTTCAATGTCTTGCTCATACTTACGCATTTCTATAACCTCGTCAATTGTTAGCTCTTGATTGTGTGAATCTAGCAATTCTTGAACGTCATCATTATCGACCTCTAAATTTAATTGCTTGGCGATATCGACCACTTCTTCTATTATGCTATCGATTTGTTCAGGATCTGAAATGGTTTCTCCTTGAGTTTCAGAGGTGAAAAAAAATGGACACAGTTTTTTCCAGACACCATTGAGAGTTTTTTGTGAAACCTCATTCCAAGATTGTCCAATAATTCTTACAGCATCTAAAACATTGAATTGCTTCCAAAAGTCTTTAACAGAAAGCTCATTGTTTTGTCTCATAGCTTCATGTAGATGTGCAAATGACCGCCTTGTGTAGTAAGCTTTAAATGTTTTAATGACTCCCTGGTCCATTGGTTGAAGCAAGCTGGTAGTGTTTGGTGGCAAAAATACAACTTCCACACGTGGATCGAAATTAATTAGAGTTGCGGGAGGATGACCTGGTGCATTGTCAATTAGTAGCATCACTTTAAATGGGATTTCTTTTAATCGGCAGTAACGTTCGACTTCAGGAATAAAATGATGGCCAAACCAGTCTTCAAAAAGAGAAGCTGTCACCCAAGCTTTCGCATTAGACTTCCAAATGACAGGCAAACCAGCTTTGGATTTATTTTTTAAGGCCCTTGGATTTTCTGAGCGATAAACTAAGAGAGGTTTTAATTTACAATCTCCAGCTGCATTCGCACCAACCATCACTGTTAATCGATCCTTGGCGGCTTTAAAACCTGGAAAAGTTTTCTCTTCACGCGCAATAAAAGTTCTTTTAGGCATTTTCTTCCAAAAAAGACCTGTTTCATCTACGTTGAAAATAGTTTGGCTAGTGTAGCCACCTTCATCTATCATTGTTTTGAGTTTTTCTGGATAGAGAGATGCAGCTTCTTTATCAGCGCTTGCCGCTTCTCCACTCTCTGCGATGCTATGCCAATTACAACGACTCTTAAATCGGCTGAACCAGCCGTTACTAGCTTTAAACACTTCATTTTCAGCCGCCTCCCCAGCTTCTTCTTTTAGTTTTTCAAAAATCTGCTTTGCTTGAAAGCACACTGTATTTTGATCAACAGGACAATTTTTCACTCTTACTTGATTATCACACCATGACTGTAGCAATGTTTCCATCTGTGCGATAATACCGTGACGCTTACGGATGATACTTGAATTCAAAGATTGAGAGTCTTTCACAGCGTTCATAATTTTTTCTTTACCTTTTACAACCGTTCGGACTGTTGATTCCGGAAGGTCAAATTTCTTCGCCAATTCACAAATTTTCATTTTTGCTTCAAAGTCTTTAATTATATTCAGTTTACACTCCAAAGACAGTGTTTTTCTTTTCTTGTTAGGCTCAAATGACTCATTTTTTGTTCTTTTAGACGACATAATTAGAGATTATAAGTAAAACGCACTGCGCACGTAAAACAATTGCACGCGAAACACGTTTAAACCTGATGCAAATTGAACACTGAGTGGGCGGAGCGAGAGAGCCGATGCGCGCGCGGAGCGAGAGAGCCGATGCGCGCGCGGAGCGAGAGAGCCGATGCGCGCTGCGCGCGGCAATCAAAATGAAAAACCGCGTATCTCCGAATTCGCGTAAAACGGGGTAGCGTAAGTCGGGGTATTACTGTATTTGAAATCACTTAGACCTATAACTAATAGAACATCTGAACAAATAAACAATGTGCGAATAAATGCGCGAAGTTAACAAAGCAACAATTGAAAAATTACCATTTGGTAACATCACCTTTATTTTTTATTACGGCTGAAATTCTTTAGGGCATAGTGTTAACCAAGTTTTGGCAAAAATTTGGTGTAAAACAATCCCATATTTCTTGAAGCTTTTATCTCAGTTCGGTGATTGTACGAGCAGGATGTTGTCGTAGAACCTTTTTCATCTCGTGCCACAAAGTTTAAATAGGTGACAGATCTGGACTGCTAGAAACCCATCTCAAAAGTGGTACATTATTTTCTTCCATCCATTTTATTGCCTTTTTTGAGGTATGGCACGCTGCACCATTTTGCTGGAACACAAAATCTTGGCCGGATGTCAAACATTCTTCCATCACTGGTAAAAGCGATTCTTCTAAAATTGCCAAATATTTGTTTGTATCCACATTTCCATCAATAATAATAATGACGTTTTCCTACTCCTTTTGATGACATACTGCCCCATAATGGATGCTGGAAATTTCTCTTTTCTCTTCAGACAGTCAACATGGAATGCTTAATTTTTTTGCGAATAACTCCACTGCGACTGTCATCAACACAAACTTCGAATCAGGCCTCATCACTCCATTGTATTGCACACCATCGTTGAGATGTTCATTGTCTATGTTCTTTAGCCCATCTAGTCCGATTTTTCTTTTGCAGTGGAGTTAATAGTGGCTTTTCTTTGGCCCATAAACAAGTTGTGCAACTTTAGGGTTTTTACTTCACTTTTTTTTTTTTTATAAGAAAACTTACCTTACAAGTGCTAAATCCCAGTTTGTGGGCCTCTCTATGAGTTGTGGACCTCGAAATTTTCCTTCCAACAGCGTCACGCCACATAGCACTTAATTGTAAATAATTGGCATGCCTGTTTTTCACGATTATTCTTCTTAACCCTCTTCGGTCGGCATTTGTGATATTACTTTTTTTCACATATCTAACAATATTTCTCACACTGTACCGCGATAAATCTAACAAAGTTGCAATTTCTGAGTTTGATTTCCCACAATTAAAAAAATTAATTATCAGTAACCGAATTTTCTCACTAATAACCTTTCCTCTACCCATTTTGAAAACCTTAACTACCCAGAACTATTTTAAACGTATTCTGACAGCTGTGATTAGTAAAAACAATTGTCATGGCTTTTATTTTTCACGTTGTAGACTTATTTTGCATTGAAATGAAAATAGGTTCATATGCTGTAATTACAACATGTGTTATTTTTATTATGCAAATTTGATTAGGGAGTGATAAAGTTGGTGTTTTCTTCTATATATTATCAAAATATTATAATATAATAATGATTGTTAATATTTTAAACCTATAACACCCTGCTACATTTTTATTATTTGTGTTTGATAAGAAAAAAACTAAAATTTCAATAGTTGGGCCAACTGAAGTGGGAAGGGAATTCTTTCTAAAACACCTCAAGCGAAGAGAAAGTCAATTACTAGCGCAATCTATCGTATCCAGTATAAGTTTATTCAGACTGCTAGATTGTTTGAATTCTGGTATGGTTCAAGACATCATTTGGACGAGAGTGGCAGCAGCATGCCGAGCTACGTTAGTTATGTTGGAGAAAGTGAATGTTGGTCTACAGCTGTATACTGTGGACAAGACTTGAAACAAGCTAATTTCGATCAACCCCTATCTGTTCTGTAGCAAAACAATACATACTGTTAAATTTGCAAAACGAATAATTTCAAAACACGGGGCAGATGAGATAAAGATTATACCACAAATTCACCCTTCGGCTTTATTGAAAAAAGTTGGGTAGATATGCACTTTAATGAAAATACATGAAATCTAACTATAAACTGTTACTAAGTAACCGCTATTTTTAATTTTGAACCGTGTTGCATTTTTCCATGCATCTTGGTATTCCATTTACAAAAGAAGTTACTTCAAAAACTGAAAAACCAGACTTACTGCCCCCTCCATAAAACTATATTAAAACCTTGTGAAAAGAGAAATAAAAACGTGTGAAAACATACAACAGTTTAGTTATTATGAGAAATAGGACTTTTTATTTTCTTGAGCAATCTCTACAAACTAAGAAACGGAAAAAGTGAGCAGATAGAAAGACAATATGGGATCATAAAAGTTTTTTGAAGAAAAATTCAGTAGGTACCCTAGCTATAACAGTTGCGGAGGTGCAAGTTGTCCAATTTGAATATCTTTTTTCTATAGATTGTCTAATATATGAACACTTTAAAAATAAAACGCTTTAGTATCTTATATCAAATTGCTTCATTTGAAATGAAATATCCAAATCTGCAATAAAATATAAGGATTTTCATTTAAGAAGTTATGAATCACCGTGTAGAGATAAAAATATCTTCCAAGTGAGAGACACATTTTCGCAACCTGTCAAGATATGGCTTCTACCGACTTTTATTGATACACCAAAAAAAAAAACACTTTTACAATCGTTACCCTTTTAAGATCTAAATATATGATTTTTCATGTCAGCAACCTACAAACGGTGATAGCTATTTTCAAAAATACTTGGCATTTTAATCCTAAAATAGTTTATTCAACATATGTGGCTTCTTTTATCGGTCAGGATCGTATGTATGTAGATAATTCCTTCATGACATAGAAGGATTTCATCAAACCAATTCGTAAATGATAAGAAACCTAACAGAAGCACAGCAAAACGTGCAGGACAAGTCTGTTTTTTCCATCCTTAAGAGTGGAAAACTTGTGGGAAAGTTTCCTTAATTGGCCATACATTGAAGTCAGATGACAACAAACTTCGTTTTCATGTAATCACGCGTATGTAACTTGTTTTATCTGGCTTTACCTCCCAGGCTTATAAGATGGGAGTTGGATAGAGTCAAATATATTCTGTTCATGTTGCATAGATTATTCAATATGTTTTACTTTTGAACCGAACTTTTGGAGGTGTACATTAAGGAGATGAATAAAATGATGCTTCTAGAATAGGTGCTCGAGAGTTCCCGAAATTCATAGAGAGGAAAAGAAACCACCGGAGCTTGCAGCAAAGCGCCAAAACGAGTATAGTATGAATCATTTGAATTTTCAAATTTGAATGGGTCATTAAAAAGAAACTAATGATACCTTTTTCCAAAATCGGCTTTAAGGAAAGATTGAAGGTTGACATAAGAGAATGGAACGCAACATTATTCAAATGACTGCCTAGGCTGGCCCGTAGTACCTCCCAAATAACCCATTTTTTATTACTTTTTCGACTGCTTATGCTTAAATTTCTTGCATGCTTAGCAGCTCCCCATAGAAAATAGTCCAATAAGTTCCATCGTTACGTTGACTGTGTGACAAGTGGTGACGTCCTGTTCTATGTCTATGGCAACAAAAATTCGTTGAGCATAACCTGGGAACGCTCGCCATTGACTGAAGCAGCAGTTCTTTGCTTATTCTCGAATAATTAAACAACCAAATGATACCACCAAACTAGAAACTGCCCCAGTCACTCGATGTGGATGCAGTTGCTTCTGCTCGACGACGGGTTCTCTCAAAATGGGGCAATTTGCTCATTCACATCGTCTTTGAGATTTTATGGAAAACATTCTCATCTTCGACTTAGTGATTTGCAGCCCATTGGGCTTCAAATTTGAAACACTAGATGGACCACCCTGTATTTGGGAGTTAATAAGCACAGACCATAAATCACCAATTTAAGGAATGTGATTACATAATAAAAGGCACTAAAACTCGTAGACTGATGGATATTGGAATACACGAAGATCCAGAACCTTTGAACCCGAGAGGACTTTTCCTTATAAATGGTTTCTTAGCAAGAAATATTTTGCAGGATGCAGTACCTAAAGCATGTTGTTCATTCCATTGGCGTATTACCGAGTCTACGAATTATTTTGGCTTTTAAAAATTGAGTTTTGCCTGATGTTTGACAGGTAGCCAAGATTCTTTCCAAACAGGAACAGTGGTACCCTCCAGATAGCAAGTTATAAAGCAGATGTGGCCAAAACGGCTATGGGTACCGTCATTGATTGTACTGTCGGGTTCAACGCCCTAAAAATTGTTCGAAGAATACGCTGATATACTGTTAGCATACCTAAAAGCTCATTTCGAAACTGACCTTCCAAGATATTGTACCCTAAACAATTGAAATAAGACATGGAGGTTAATTATATTATTCTATGCACGAGCAGCTTTGAAGGCGAAGTCTAAATAATAATCACCACCTCTACTGCTTTAGAAAGTGCATTAAAAAACAAAAACCCGATTGAGATGACTGAGAAGAACGCAGGGTCAACGAGTATTAAAGTCGTTTAAGCTGTAGCCCGTAAAATCATTTTTTTGTTGTTAGAATCAGTAGCTTTTATTTTTTAAATTTTTATAGATATACCCTGTGTCACCTCTGTCAAGACAAATCTAATTACACCTCGCATATAAAAATACATCAGTCCGTTCAAGCCCGTTAAAAGAAATTTTAAAGTTGAAATTGCGGTTTTGCTTTTTATAAAGCTTTAATAAACCCAGTATCACTCGCGTTCCTAAGACGAACATAACGACACCTCATACGTCAAAATCCATCATGCCCGTGAAATTATTCTTATCCACAACACATACAGAGCTTTCTAAAGCCCCCCCCCCCTACTTATTTCTTCACCGGGATAAGTTAGCTAGCTCAAATTCAGGGCAATGACATTCATGCATTTTAGCGTAAAAGTGGCAGCTGAAAATGTCAAGATAGCGGCTGCGCGCCATTTTGAAACATTTACAATTTTTTTTCAGCTGTATATCTGATATTTCATTGCACATTCTGATAGACATTTCCAAAACGAATGATATTTCAACGTTTTTATTTGATGATTAGTTGTTAAGTTATAACCGATTCCATATTCAAAAACGCTCAACTTTGACAGCATCCAAATTCGCCATTTGTAAAAATAGGGATTTTGTATTCACGGATGTCATAAAATCCTCACAAAGATCTTCAAAATAAGGTATCATATGACCCATCATTCCATTTAAAATAATGTTACAGGAGGTAACGGCAAACATAACCATCTTTCTGTGGTAGTCGGATAAAAATATCGAGAAAAAAGGGCAAGGCTCAAAAAACACGTATTCTGGAAATTATTTTAGTAGCTCCTTGAAAATATGAATCACGAAGAACAAATAGTCCTTCGTGGAATATTGGAAGCGCGATACCCATTATTCACATTAGAACAGAATTACAGCTTCAAGTTGAAACTATCCAGAATTTTGGTTGTACCTTCCCCATCTAAAAATTTTTTTCAGACAAAAGTGCCGGTCCAATGACAGGTGCGAGAAAATGGGACCTTGTAGATGGAAAGTAATGTATGCATCCAATTGCTTCCCTCAAGTACGTCAAGTATAACACCGCCTAGCAAGAGAAGCTATGCTTCAAAATGTTGCTAGAAGCATTGATTAACGTGTTCTAGTCAACCTAAATGCAATACTCCTGCGTCAAAATGAGATCTATAAGAATTTGTCGTACTTGTTTCTATTTACTATATATACTTTGAAAAGGTTACTATCTTATAGATGGTGCTGTAGACAGCTATGTCTTTCCCTTTCAAAGTATATATAGTAAATAGAGAAACGGGTATATATTTTTTAACGCAGGAATATAGCATACGATTGGCTATCATCAGAGAGAATAGTGTTTCGCACTGCATATAATCTTTCAAGCATATAAAAAAGCTATTACCCTTATGACTGATATCATTGTGTCTAGATTTTGATACAAAGCGGCAGAATATTTGAGTTAGCTTTAATACATTTTTAGTCTAAATGGGCCTTTGAGCAGATCTACCATAAGAAGCGCGACAATTCAAACATAAATTGCATCAACACGTTCATAATGACTTCCTTACGTGAATGTGCTTCCGCCATACCACAATACATAATAATTAATTCAAACTCCTTTATATCGTTGGTGGTCATAACACGTTTGACATACACGAAATTATTACCTTTGTCCGGTGAGGCGTTCGATTTTCTAGAAAAGCGGAAAACCTTACGTGCATGGTCATTTTCCGGCCGTGAACTTGTCGGAACAATTGACGGTTTTGATTATTATCCAATGAACAGAGGTTAGGAAATTTTAGAACTGGACATTGTTACCATGACAAGTGAAAAATGTTATGCTAATATGAGACAAGGGATATCCAATGATTTATGGATACACACTGAAATCCATTTAGTTTTCTGATCTTGGCTCTCAATGTTTATGAGGGAGAGAAAAGTATGCACTACCATGTAGCACGTATGTTAGAAAGAGTGCGCCCTATAAGCGTCGTCACCATGTTGCCTGGCAACGACAGTGGGTGAGAGCGCAGAGCATGGCTGTAACTACTCCCACATTGTCGTTTCTAACATACCTGTATGTGTTGCACGCTTTTCTCTGTCGCACTAATTGATAGCCGGGACCGACAAAGTGAATGAATTTCACTGTATAAGTCCTCCCCTATGAAACTTGTCAATAATAATAATGTTTTCCAAAAAACAAAGGGCAATCGTGGGAACGACCGCAATCAAGGAACGGGAGCAGAGATAGAAGGATTTGTAACCCGAGCGACGTACGTTTCAGCTTATTGGCTTCATCAGGTCCATGCGAAAACAGCGAAGCAGAAACTATACAAATGTTTAATTTAATTCTAGAAGAAGAAGAAAAAAGGTATTGAAATTATATTTACCTAAAAAAGATGGACTGCAACGGAAAAGATATACAAAAAATCAAAAGAGGATATTTTGATAAATTAGGATTGTAATGATTGTATATTTACACATCCTAATCAATCATTTATTAGTTTAACCTAGTCTTAGTATAATAATGTGCTATGAAGGCCTAGGTTTCAATTTTTTGTACTGCTTTAAGGTTTTAAACAAATTGTGGTAAAAAATGCCATTTATCATTGAACCTGGTCGCATGTCCCGCATGGGTATCATGTAAAAAACCTATAAAACGTCAAAAAAACCTATACGATGTCATCTTGCAAACTAGGTAGTTTTTAGGGCGCAAACAGTCATTCCACGTTTGCTCACCAGGATCGTTGTGAACGTCCATCTAAGGAGGAATCACCCAACTCAAACTACACGCATTATTGGTTGCATATGTTGTGTGCGGTCAAATGGTACTTGTCTGTAGCTTTTATCTCTGAGAAGAAAGTTGGATGAATAGCAAGATCGCATCTGGATGATTATGTGTATTGGTCTGCATGTGTATAAAATCAGTGATATCTGCTGTGTGAGAAAATCATTACTGAATATGCTGCCAATCAAGTATATCTATTGGCTGTGCCCGACGGGTAATTTTTATGTTGGGTTATGGTCAAAGTAATAAATAACGAAAAACTGAGGAGAATTACGGGAAATCATCACCCTACCCGCGTTGTGTGTAATTACTGTTAGCAGGTATCCATATGGCTTGTAATTGGACAGTGTACAGTGAATATAATTATTTCTTATCTCTCTCATTTTTGAAATTCAGCAAATTTGTATATATAATTTTTAGAATGGATAAGAAAAACTACTAATTTCTAGCTTTGAATCTCAATTAAGTGTATTTGAGACAAGAATCCAATGTAATATCATCAACAACTTACAGCTTAGACCACCAGTAATGCCATCTCAGAAGCAGATTTTACATCACATCAGAGCCAAAGATTGATAACAAGCCTGATGACATTTAGGCAACACGTACAACTAAGTGCTAAGTTAACATCTTGAAGAAAAACCTACATAATGTTAAAGAAAACAGCATGATGTCAAAAAAATCGGCATAATGTCACTTTTCAAGATACGTGATACACGTGCCGATCTCCTGTCGGTGTCTCCGGGCCAAACGGCATCTTTACATTCCTCATCATCAACTGTCCAATTTTAACATTACCCTACCTGTGCATCCACGTGCACGCCAGAACAATTCATGCTCATTACTAAATAATATCGTCTGAATGTCACAATCGATTTCTTTGGCCAAATCAACTTTTACCATCACCTTCATACCGTCAAACGGAATCGAAACTGCATGTTAATATCCTTTTTTGTTTTGTTCTGTTGTCTGTCTGTTGTTGCATGTGAAGGGCGGATATTGAACTGGTTCATGTTATTGAGTAGCGCAATTGTGAAACATCGAAAAGACTATAATCAGCGTACATAAAACAAGTACTTACCAAGATGTGAGAGATCTGATAGCTCTGAATCTGAAACAAAAAGATTACAAGTTAAATTACATTTTTATTATGCGTCGATCTATAGTCTCATCAACGAATCGGACAAGGTAGAAGCAGACAGTCAAGGATTTGTTTATCTTCTGATTCTCATAGTCTGTCGTGAGAATCCAGGTGCACTTGACATAAGTCATTTTTTGATAGTTAATTTACTATTTTAGTGTAATTTTTAGAAATTCTAGGGTCTGCAGATAATTGTGGTGTAAACAGATTTCAAAATATGGTACTTCTTCATAATTTGCAATGAGCGGCACAAGCCAAATGAAGGTAGATGCTTCCGCCGCTGGTCAAAATACTTATCACGTTCTGGGCGAATTTGCAAATTTTAAGCGAAATATTTCTTCGTCATGACGGATGTAGCGGTTTAGTAATAGGAGAGTCCAAAAAGATTGTGGAAGCGCCTGGTCCGTAAGTTATGCATTCATCCCAAAAATTGCTAAGCTCTAGGTAATTCGCATGTCTTAAGTTTGTGAATTGGGATGCTAAGAAATTGAAGGGTACGGACCTTGAGTTTTAATATTTTAACTGTAATTGTTAAGGCCTGAAATGGGGGAGGGGTTCTATGTTGTGTCCAATACATGAATTCCTTCTTCAGACACACCGTATCATTTTTATATGCTTCCTTGCTTTGCGATTAAGCGTCATCATGTATGATCAATTTTGAGTATGATCTTTCAAATTCGTAGATGTGGCAACAAACCTGTTTTTAAAGCTTTAGTAGTAATTTCTTATGCTATGGAGAAATATACACATAAATGTCTATTTTCTAAAGTTACACAAAATTTATGAAACGAAAAAACAATATTTTTTATTTTATCTTAAACAGGAAGATGAGTCTTTGCCGATTTTGGCTCAATACTTTTTGAATCACCTCGCTTCAAGAATACCAAAAACACGAGTATTTTCTTGCTGCAAGAACAAACTCTTACACACTTTCTACGTACGGTTTTAACACCCACCAGTTCGCGAGGTATAAAAAGATCCATAAAAATTGTGTCGTTTTCACTATATACATTTAAATATGTTTTTACGTTATGTTGACTATTTGCTATTCCGAAAATATATATTATTAAGTTTATTAACACCCCCTCCACCCCAATTCGTCTTTCACTCTATCAGACAGTTATATTGTATGAACTTGCGGTTATTTATTTATAAATACAAGCATACTCTGCTGAAACCAGAGCATAACCATGAGACAAGGTGTAAAACACTATCACTCCAGACTTGAAGGATGAATAAGCAAATTGGGCAAAGGTCATTTGAATATATAGGCCCACGAGTCTATAATCTTCTGCCTGATGAATGTAGACAACGCACTAGTTACTATACATTCAAAAAACGTATAAAACTGTGGATACAAGAACAATCGTATATGATGAGTGAAATAATAAATTAATGTATACTAAGTGACATATAAATCCGAACACCCAGTTTAAATGGTTTTATTTTAATAAAATTTTGTATAAGTACTTAATGAAGCATAATAAAAATTTAATAATGTGTAGATGCACCCTGATGTGCTACGCATTCTCCAACGCGCCTGGGCATGCTTCTGATCAGGTGGTCAATGTCCTCCTGTGGTAATCTCATTCCAGGCAACCACCAACTCCTCTCGAAGTGCTTCTAGAGTCTGAAGAGGACGTTGCAAATTGAGCAATCTCCTACCCATCATATCCCACACGTGCTCGATTGGGGATAAGTCGGGAGATCTTGGTGGCCATGGTAACAATGTGACATCATTATGTTGAAAGAAGTCTATTGTGACTCTTGCAACATGTGGTCGGGCATTATCTTGTTGGAAAGTTGGATCTGCCAGGGTGTCAAGATAGGGTAAAAGATGGGGTTCTAGAACTTCGTGGATATAACGCTGCGCATTCATGTTACCTCTGATGAAGATTAAAGGTGACCTGGAACCATAAGCTATACCACCCCAAACCATAACTCCAACAGTGTAATGAACATGTCTTTCAACAAAAAACTGTGGATTCCTCCTTTCACCACGTCGCCTTTTAACCCTGGCACGACCATCGTGCATGCCTAAACAAAATCGAGACTCGTCACTAAAGACAATACTGTTCCATTCCTGATCCCAGAGTGACCGTTGTCTGCACCACTCAAGGCGATTACGTCGGTGTTCTCGAGTTAAAGGGAGGACTCAGTGTGGCCGGTATGAAAACAAGCCAAAACTTCTCATTCGTCGGTAAACACTTCGCATGCCAATAGGTCTTCCGTGTTCTGCAAACCATTCATTTGCAATGGACCTGGTAGCGGAGAAACGGTCCCTTAAGGCCAATAATCTTAGGCGGCGATCTTCACGGTCTGTTGTTCTACGGCGGCGTCCAGTGCCCCTTACTCTTTGCGTACGGCCTTCTCGAAGCAATGCCTGACAACACCTAACCACAGTGTCTACACTTCTTTGCACTCTAACTGCAATTGCCCGAAAAGAAAGTCCAGCTTCCCGAAGTCCCACTATACGGCCCCTATCAAACTCACTAAGTTGACGAAATCGTACAAGTCTCCGTACTCTAGGCAACGTAACCGATCGTAAAGGATGTCAAGAACCAAAATCCGCCAACGTTGATTCTTTACTGCGGCTGAAATATTCATTTTTAGAGTGTTAGTGAATTAAAAAAAAGCAGTATAAAAACCGGAATGTCCAACTGATAAGGCTGAAAATATTTTGACTTGTTTTCTACAGTAAGATAAATACATTCACCAACTTTTATTAAAATAAAACCATTTAAACTGGGTGTTCGGATTTATATGTCACTTGGTATATATTCAGATTTTCTCAACGAAAACTTACCTACTTCTAGAACTGGAGAAATGTATAAGGTTTTAAATTCCGTTTATTTAAACGGATATATATATTATATGATAAATTTGTGTCATTATGTGGTATAATCATATATTCAATAATAATTAAGAATATATCAAAATATATCAGTATGTATTGTAATGACAATGTTTCGTATGGGTAAATAGCCGCGCACAGGCAATTGCCTTCTGCGGGTGCTCTATGTGTATTTGTTTTGTTCAAGACTAATTCTTTTTTACAAATAAACATTATTATTATTATTATTATTATTTGGGTTTTTAGATAGAAGGATCCCAGAACCGATCTGAACTACGAGTAGCTAATAGCAATGTTTATATACCAAAAAATATTTAATACTACTATTATCAAACCTCTATACTGTAAAGGCCGCTAACCTGTACTCACAGGGTTTTAGGATTAAAACACGCATGTTTGAAGCAAGTAACAAGCTTTGTAAAGAGTAAGTAGACGTAGATCAGAAATTGGCATATGTTACATTGATGCAATTTTGTGCTGCCATATCGTCACTAAAACATTAACTACCCAATTATTCGAAAACTGCACCACTGGATGATATTAATAGCAAAATGAGATACGCGCTAATACATAAAACCATAGTTGACATCTACATGTCTGCCTAGGCACTTAGGAATACTGCAATCCATAATTAGCTCCTTACACGTGCAACGTATATGTTAAAGATTTAGATAAAAAGGATAGGTACCTATTAACAAACATATAAGTCGTAAAATGTGAAAAGTTGCAACACGCACATCATTCGAATTACCACATACAAAAAACGCATGAGGCGCAGTTTAAATTTCGTTAGGAATCATCAGTACCTACCCTAGAAGTGGCAAGAGGATCAACAAACAAAAGCTGAAATGTTATCACAACTATCAAAAAGTTAGACAACATATTTTATAAATGTCTTTTAGAATTTCTTACCAGCATAGAATAGCTCATAGTTGCAAACGAGCCTCGTACAATTTGAGTAAACTTAATATCATTGACATAATTTAACTGCCACTTAACGACTACTTTTTTTCCTAAAATAAGAGAAGTTGCATTTGGTGTACTTCTGATGGTTGTGAAATACCCGAGGAAATATCTCCCTTGAAATATGAACCTTAATGAATATTTAAAGTCGAAAATAAAAGAGTTATTGCAGCTTTAGAGCTTATGTTACGAACAGCGACATATTAATAGAAATCAGACTATAAGTATTGAGTGTTTTAGAAATAGAACCTGTTAAAATAGAACAAACGTGTGGGTCAAGGATTGGGTGTCTAGAATTGTTGTGTTTCTTTTAAATATTTAACAATGAATTTTGTAGTTGATCGTGACAATATAAAATGCATAATAGATTAATAATAAAAAATATTTGCATGCACATACTGTCAATAGTATTTACGTAACTCTATACTTCCTTATTAGAATAATGGTGACTATCTTCACTTATCTTCTCAATGACTGTTAATGTTATATTATAATACAATACACCAAACATCCGCATCTTTTGTTTGTAAATGGCAAACAGAAAATATTCTCACTATTGACTGAGTAGGAGGAAGACAAAGTATATACTTCTACATCTACCTTTATATGTATATGTTTTGTATTGCGTCCTAAGTTTCCGAACCAATTAGAGTATTGATTCTTTATTCAATAATGTTTCTGGAAAATCATACGTGCTTAACCAAGGTCAGCCATGTGTAGCTATTGCTTACAGTCTGATTGGTGAAGTTGAAATGATAATATAATTTATATATAAATTTGTTAACTACGCTGACTACTCCCAGGTAGTGGTGTAAACTGCGTTAAAACTTGTTAACTTTCACACCCAGTTTTCAATTTAAATTTCATACACACTATACATATATTTACATATTTCGAAGAGTTGTAAAAAAGGAGTACTGGGCATAAACACACAACACACCAGCATTCTGCAAAGATCAGTTTTGAATGTGACCTTCTTTTTGTTCAACATTAAAGATACATTTCCTTTACTATATTGGTATTAGAAATGTGACTCTTCGTTGTTTATTCTTAATCAAGCGCGCGCTCAATATAAAGGGTGTTAATAAGGTACGTAGACAAACTTTAACCATCGAATCCTTGGTCAATTTGAAGACTAAATGTTCATATGAACACGGGTCCGTAACGGCTTTCTTTTCGAGCTAGAGCACTATCACTAAAGAAATACGAGTCATGTTCCAAATATTTCTATGAATAATGAAACGTAGGTACTTATTGAACAGTTGGTATAACTTATGATAAATTTCGCATGTTTTACAAGTTGCGGAGGCTCAATATGAATGTGGATGAAAATAACATTATCATGTATTTTTGGAAAAAAATTATTTAGACGGTCAATAGTTTTGAACAGTAACATTCGAAAAGAACGACAACAATAGAAAATATCGAATAGTTTTTTTACAATAAATGATAAAAATGGCCACCTTCGAATTCAATACAGTCGTCTAGTCTGTTACACATTGACTGACGAACTCTCCTGAAAATACAAGGAGTATTTTGTATAGTCAGACATGACTCGACAATTCTGACTCTCAAGTCGTCCACGCTTTATGGTAATGTACTCTAGCTTGAAAACAAATCCGTTGCGGAGGCATGTTCATATGGAAATTTCGTCTTCAAATTGACCAAGGATTCGATGGTTAAACATACTTTATTAACACCCTGTATATTCTGCGTGAGCACAAAAAGGTACAGCTGGCAGCAATACTGAGAATGGCAACATGCAGACGCGTTAAAAGTGGCCCCTTACGAATAAGATTCATATTTTTCCAAGGGGGTGTGAAGTTACGTGCTAAACGAGCACTAAAGTGATACGATCTAGTTCTTTTGGTGTTTGCCAAAATACTAGATAAGTGCACTCTATAGTTTCGACGTAACTGCATGCTCATCCTGTGCCAGATGTTTGTACAACAAAACAAACATTGTACCATAGCTAACGGAACCAGAAGCTTGCGCGTAATCCGCTTCTGCGAATCCATTTATCGTACTTAATGGCACAATTAATTTTTATCCGCAGAACAAGTTGCGGTAAAGCGGCCAAATCCCAAAAGTGAAACGGGACCAGCCGTCTGGTTTAAAAATACCGCGTGAGCTTGTCTGCATGTTCTGCTCACGATACTTTACTCCTCATTAAAAGAAATGGAATCGGGTCATCTTATATACACCAAACGGATGTTAAGGTATGTTTACACGACGTGACATTACACATTGGGCATTTATAAAAAATGACACCTCTTTAGACTGTTTTAGACTACACAATTTCTTGTACAAGATTTGGTTCAATTTCTTGTTCAGAATATATTCTGTAGTATCATGCAGCAAATTGGTTGAAAAGCTTAAATTGAACAAGAAATTGTTTGGAAAATGGAAGATATTCTATTTTTCATTCAGGCCCGGCGCATGCTAGTTATCATAGCTTCTCCAAGATTATACCTAACCTCACTTGTTTGTTTTTGTTTTGGTTGTGCGCGTCGCCGTTGGGTAGTGAATTTTTTATTTTCGTTAGTTAATATCAGCTTTCTTTTTAAACAGGTAAGAAAATATTATTTAAGACTCGATCTCGTCATTGTAATAACTGATATTCATTTAACGATATCTTGGTCCAGCAAGCAAGATGATGGGATCCTATCACCAATCACAGAAAGACCTGAAAGTGGTCTTTCTAAAATCCCTGACATCCTACAAGGACCATGCATAAATGACATTCACAAGCGAGCAACACCATATGCAAGAAGTGGTAGCAGCACACTGAAAGGATGAAGAAAAATGAAATTCAGACACGCAAAGATGTCTCTGCTAGCCTTGGCAGCCTATCTGCAGCTCTGCAGAAAGGTGAAACTGCTGCCACGGTCACAGCAGATGATCTCATAGGTCAGTTTGTGGCAGCACAGTAAAAAAAATCACGAATGATGATATTAAGCAAGATGTTTATACAGAGACAAAAATTGTTAAGAGATGCAATAAAAAAGAGATAAAATGTATGTATATTTTATTCAATTAATATAGCCCTATTTTGAAAAGATACTTCTTTCTCCAGTAGTACTGGAGTACCTGCATAATAGGTTTATAATGTTAACAGCTTCAGAAGCATCTCTTGTTCCTCCTTGTTGAGAAAGACGATCTAAGTTACAGCTTTCATTATCCATTTCTATATAATGCTTACTATGAGAGAAAACACAACATGCTAGTGTTTTTGTCTCAACCTTTTTATGGATCTAAATTTATTGTTCCTCTGAGAATCCTAAATCTGTATTAACATTCCAAAGGCATTTTCAACAGTTCTTCTTGCTCTTGATCGGCGATAGACAAAAATTAATTTTTCATTGGATAATCCACATTGAGGATTAGGCTTTATAGTTTTATTAGTCAGTGGGAAGGCATCAAGCACAAAGGGAAATGCCGCATGATGTAGAACTCATGCTACTTTTTTCCATTCTTTAGGGGCGCTAAAAAATGTGTAATAGTTATGTAAATATATGATGCTCCCATGTATGTTACCTTAATGTATGCAGATCTAAAAATGAATTACCACTAGCTAAATATCACAGTGTCACAGCCAAGCTAGAAGCAAAGCCATCATAATTTTTTTTCACATGACACAATGCTGATAATATCGCCTATTTTCTGCAGTTATACATTGTCTTAAGTGTGTATCTTGCTTTGCAATATCAGGAAGAATAATAGGCAGCAATTTATTAAAACATTCATTATCTATTCTTAAAAACTCTTCATATATGTTTGGGTCCTCAAGAAATAGATCTTCTCTCAACATGATCAACTTTTCGCGGCCTTCTTCTCTTTTCAGCCACTCCTCTTGCCACTTTTTTCGTTAATTTGCGAGTCTCTTAATTCGCCCGTGCAAAATAGACACCCAGAGATGTAGCTGCTAAGGCAATGTTTCTTTCCAGCTTCATAGTACAGACCAGTTAATAGCATAAAGTTAACCAAATCAGAATTATTTTTGTCAACTCAAAATAATAATAATAATCCCGCTTTATTTATACAAAGTATAAAAAGCGAAGTGTCGCTAAAAAGCGTTTTTCAACTTAACCCAACAAATATTTGTGTAAATTTTCTAAAACCAATGAAAACAAAAAAGAAAAACCGGTAACGAGTCCCTATTCATGGCCATGGCCTACTTACTGGGCAATGAAATCAGAGATAAAATGCTTCAATCTTTATTTGAAATTCTTTATAGAGTGAGTAGTGAGTGAACTCGGTAGGCAACGCGTTGTATAGCTTGATAGCAGTATAAATGCACGACCTTTTAAATAGAGATGTTGAATGTCTCGGGATAACCAAGAGATGCGTATTGTTTGTATTCAGTTGATTAACATCTGAGTATCTGATAAATTTGGTTGATAGATATGGAGCGGCGTGTGTTGTGATTACTTTATGGGTCAAGGTCAATACGCGCATTTTTTGTAGCTCTTCTATTTTTTGAACACTCAGCTCACGATATTTATGTGATACTGTCTCAAATTTTCTCACTCCACAAGCAAATCAGAGACGCGCATTTTGAATAGTCTGAAGTCTCCTTTTCTCAAGCGATCTGAGTGCAGGTCCATAAATACAGTCACAGTAGTGAATTCTAGACCATATTAAGGTTTCGCACAACGTTAGTTGGAGACCAGTATTCATTCTTTTCCTATGAGGAAATAATTGCTTCAAGACACCGAATGATGTTCGGCACAGTTCACTAACATGTTTTCCAAACCTCAAATCAGAATCAATCCAGAGTCCTAAATTCTTGCGCCCATGCAATCACTTTTTGTTTTTAATTTTTGACAATTCGATGACACTTTGTGAGTGACACTGACAACTTTGACATTTACACATTGATTCTTGACAGGCAGAATCTTAATGCGCAGAATCGCCAACTATTACTTGAACAATAAATTGTTTGAATGTAAAACAGCATTTTTAGACGAAAGAATTTTTCATTCAAGATCTTGTTCAAGAAATTGAACCAAATCTTGTATAAGAAATTGTGTAGTCTAAAACAGTCTTTAGGAAAAAAGTTACTTTAATATACAGGGTGTTTTCTAAGTGAATGTTAATATTTAAGGGAGCGATGAATGAGTCCATTTCAAGAGAAAACTTCATATGAACTTATGTCCTAAACGTATTAACTTTTGAGATATAGGGTGGTAAAGGTAACCGAGCAAATTATTTGGGATTTCAACAATAATTTTTACTTTAAGACAAATCGGTGAGCGTACCATCATGTTTGCCAAAATAGGCAAGTCAAATTCCGAAATTGGAAATTGTAAATTATAAAAAATGTGATACGTTAAAAAAATGTAGTATAGTAGTAGTATACGAATGCCATATTTCATTAAACATCTAAAGCGGTATTATTGATATCAATAATAGACGATTTACTTTTCCATCCGTTATTCTTAAAATGGAGACACCCTGTGTAGTAATGAATTGTTGTACTTCTATACAGAGGCGGCTTCAGAACTTGCGAAAATAACGATACCAGTACGGCGATTTGTTGTGGTCAAAACTAGACACTGACGTATTGAAACTATAAACTGAAAAAAACGGATGGATAGATTTATGAGAGAATTAGATACATGCCAGCGTCCAAAGACCATCATAAGAGTTCATTCTTGGCCTAGATATGGCTATGGATGCAAAACTTCTTAACCTGATGATCCAAGTTATTGGACTCCAATACTCGCCTAGTCAGCCTAGTATTTTAAAATTATTAAAGCGACATAAAGTATGAACCAAAATATAATGAGGAAGAAACAGTTCACATAAAAATGTGCGAATATGCCTACAATTTGATTCAGCGTTTTGTACAGTCCAGATGGCTTTGAAACGTGAAGTGTTAAATACTCTTGGGATCCTGTAATTTAAAAATATAGACAGACATGGCAAAATCGGATGCAAAGATAATGAGTTTAATCTCAACGAAATCACAAAGATCATTGGAAGCTGCAAAAAGGTCAACTATTTTGTCTGATTAAGGATTCATGATGTTAATAATCGCCATATTCACCGTCTCAAATCACTCCAGTATATCGAGATTAGACCGCTTGTAGCCATGGCAGACTAATTCTTTGATATTCGCAATCCCCAGTAACATCCGTTTATTGAATAAATCTATGATATAACAAGTTCATTTTTATACTTCAAATGGGCCTTTGCGATACTTTAGGTTTGTGTGCTGGCCAAGTGTAGATTCAACGTTCCATATTACTTTTATATACGTACCGACTTTTGAGGGAAATTTCTCTTTAAGAATCTTCATTGGCATGCTCTAGTGAAGCATATTTTCAAAAGTCCTTGCACGTCTGCAACTCAACCAAAACCCGTTGCTTTAGATAAATCTGGTGCGTACATCAAAAATGTAATGTCCGTGTTTCGATAAAATAATTGTGGTCCAAAGATGCTATTTTTTCCGCGGCACTTTGGATTTCTATTGCAATGTAAAAATAAAGTTTAAAGGCATTCTACTGAGGTGAATTTCCATATATTCTTGTAGTAGTTCACCTAATAAATATCAAATTTGTATTTTACATCCTACCACTTATACACCACACATGCACCCTGATTCTGCATCAGTTCTACCATTACTTGCATTACCATATAGTGCTTTCTAGAAAGATCGACCCCACTTATTTTTCACGGGTCACGTTAAGGAGCTGAAATTTGGGATGTCAAGATTAACGCATTTATTTTAACGTAAACATAATAGTGGCGACAGGGCGCCACGTGTAACCTTTTTTACATGAAATGAGGCATTATGTGATATTTTATTTTGAAGATGCCGATAAGTACGAGCGTTTTTGTGCATTGTACAGCTTACGACTCACTGACTAATCATCAAAACGTAATAGTATGTTATATCAATCTCCTTCTTTTGGAAGAATTTACCTGAATGTGCAATAAAATTTGAGACATTCCCTTGACGGATTGACAGATTTTGTCAATTTTTTAAATGTAATGTTCCATATTTTGTTACATATTCGGATAGACTCTTCCATGAATATAAGATTATTATAACATACTAGCGTTTTGATTTTGGTTGTTGAGGTCTAAGCGATTAAGGCGCGTATCGTCAGTCGTCCCTACAATTGTAGGGCGCGTTTATGGCCTCCTTGATTGTCATACTCCGTTCTCTCCTTCAAAAATTTCTAGATTACAGTTGTCCCGTGTCAGCGTCAGCGCTCTCCTATTGTGAAGATATGTTTCCTTCTTAAATTGTAGGAAATTTCAGGCTGATAAAACATGATATAACTCAAAAGCAAGCACAATTTGATGCAAATAGATGTTTGTGACATAACCTCAAAATAGAATTCTGACATGGAGAAGTAGAAAACTATCACAATCAAGGAGGCCATAAAGGCGCCCTACAATTGTAGGGACGACTGACGATACGGGCCTAAATGTTCAAAAACGCTTTAATTTCAATGATTGCAATTTTCTATTCTAGGTTTATAAACTACAAATTGAAGTGTCTTATGACCACTTAAAAATGTTCCAAAACGGCACCAGGCCGCATATTGAGATTTTCAACTGCCCCTTTTTGAAAAGCACTGTGCAGGTATCCCAGCACGTTAAATAATGTCCATTCGAAATCGTAAAAAAACAGTATTCGTGTGTATCCGGACTAACAAGTTTCATTCTTGAATTTTCTAATCAATAACAAATTATGGCAATGCGTAACCTTGGCACCTACAATTAAATATTTAGAGCCAGTAATGACATTGGAATAGGACCTATCGGTAGAATAACATTGGAAAGCGATAGATCAATACATTTAGATAAAAATAGCAGTAATACGGGTAGAAAATTTGGGTTAAATAATAATGATTGTTAGCATTTCGTGTTTTGACGCAATATGTACAGATATTCTAGATTCATGGTTTATGCATATTCTTATATGAAACGTCGTTGGCTAGTGACTACTTGATTTTCGGTTGTAGCATACAAGGTAGACGAGATACGGTAATTCGGGACATGTGGGATTGTCAATGTCAAACTACTAATAAGTTTACGTTACAATTCAAGTTTTATTCTGCCGCAGCCAGGTAGAAAGAAACCTAAATAACGGGACACAACGGCTGTCATAAGAACATTGAAACCCCAAATACGATATGTTCGCCCATAAACTGATAAATGAATTTTTTTCTAAATCTATACTTCCCTATTAATCATAAAGCGCCTTGTATACATTTTAACTTTTCCCAGCTTACTGGTGTTATTTTTGACCACCTTGTGGTGATTAAGGGGATAAAAGTAAAAAATATATCAAGCAAGTTAAAATAAACTGCCGTCTCCCAGCAGCAGATGTTTGAAGTTCACGCCAGATGTTGAGTTTCAGTTGAAGAAGATTTATTCAAATTATAAATTCTACTTTATTGGTTAATGTATTATATCTGAAGATAGCCTACCAAATGCTCTATTCGCGAATGCAAAAAATTATCCGAGATATAATGAGGTATCGAATGGAAATTTGTTTCTCATAGATAGCGCTCAAGAATATCCAAAGCAACTTGTAACTGCGCATGCGTCATGAGTATAACCCACAAAACACATAAGACTGAAGAAGTGGGAACTGCACGTTAAATAATGGCAACACCGTTGACGTTTGTCAGATGGTTGTCCCACCTACTAGCGTGGAGATCTGAAGAAACTATCGCAAAAATGTCAAGAACGCGCCTGGAACAAGGAATGCTTGGAATCTGCCTGAGGCTTCGTTTGGTATATTGAACAATTATTTCATGAACAAATATTCATAAAATATTTCCAATAAGGGTAATATCTCTTTCAGCAGTTTTTCTGAGAACAAGGTTCAGAATAATAAAGTCCAACCTTAATTATGAAGCACCAAATATATTTAGTTTCAAAAAATAGTCATGTGCTGTTGACAATGTATAAAAATTGTATAACAAAAAAATATAGGTAGATTTATTTCAAATTCTTGTTTTGTGTTGCAAAACACAGGTGTCTCAGTTCATTGTACTGCTTCTTGATAATTCTGAAACAATACAGAAAACACTAATGTAATTCATAATTCATTGTAAATAAGCTAGTCACTGTTAATTAGTTTGCTTAGTTCTATGTCTTCTATTTGTCAGTCTTTCATACTTTATATAACGATGCCAACTACAAGGATTATAAAAAGACGAAATCCAGACATGCAATTTTAAATAATCTCTAACCACATCATGCCAATAAGTTAAGTTCACAGCCTACCTGTAGCACTTTATGACTTATGAGAGAGTCTTCTGAACTTCTTCATCTCCCACGATAGTCACAATATATCTCACGTATACCATCGCTGATATTGTTGCTTTATATTTTCTGCTCATTTTTTACGAAATATCTCCGAAAGCATCAGCGTTGATAATCTGGATATTCACCAAAACAAACAGCATATTTGATATTTTTACATTTAGATAAAGATAAAGAATCACGGCAAGCAGCACGTCATGCCGGCAATGCAGTTTCTTCGATTTTGCCTGATGACCTTGGTGTTGCCAGTTCGCCCATAAGACGTTTCACCCCCTGTATAGCCGTTAACCCTTGTAGCTTTTCAGTAGACCTTTCGATTTTATCCAGTGGCAGATAAGGTGATTCGAGGAAACCGAAAGAAATCAGAGTCTAACCAGGGATGTCGTCGCCAGTTAGCTATAGGATAATAAAGTAAAGCAATTTCATCAGATCCTGCAATTTTCAGCAATAAACTAACAATATCTTTGTTTGGTATCAGTGATCAAGGCGTTGGAATAGAAGTAAATATAACAATACTAAAAGCAAAGTCCGGTTGTTGTAAGCTCCATATAAGTGATGTAACCTGAAACTCATCCTGGTGTTTTCATGCCGATAAAATACTGCAGTTTCATCTATAACTGATATCCACACATTACCTTTGATTATCTTTATGGGACTCTAAAATAAAGTTTATTACCTAAAATATAAATCATATCAAGCGACACCTGAGACAATCTGCGTCATTCACCGTCGAAACTTCTACTTTATTATTAGTTACTTCATCAAATCTATAAAAAAAATCACATGGTCTCAACCTATATATTTCGTCGTAACTATTGCGTAAAAACAATGATGATCTCATGTGATGGCTGTCATAGAATTAGTGACGATATCGTTGACGCCATTAAAATATTTCAGTCGAAAATCGCAGCCAAAACATCGATCAAAAGCAGAAAAAAACACTCGTTTGTCCGTTGCTAATTTTTGGCAATACGCCCATGCACTCATTTCTCGGTAGTAATTTCGAAATTGCTGTAAATAATCAATATCATCAAGCGTTGAACTTTCGGGTTCAAAATTTTGAAACTGCGCATTTTTTGATGAACGCATTTTGGATGGATTTCAAGAATAACATTTTCTGTTGGCATCGCAGTGAATGTATAAATAAGGCAATAAGGAACCTTTCTTTGGATCCATTCTATGCATAAGGTCCTTTTGTGTTGATAACCTTTAAGCTTTTGTTGAAAGGATTTAACAAATATGCTTGTGAAACCCAACACTGATAGTTCAGGGAGTATTTTAGCATCTGCTCGGAAAAATGTTTTGACTTGTTTTTTTTTGCATAATCCTACTCAAAGACATGTTTTCAAGCCAAAAATTACGTCAAAATTTTTTTGCTGACATCTACATCTTTCTCGTGCTCATTCGGAATATACAATAGGCATTCGCTTGATCAACAAAAATAAAGATTTACAATAATGCAACGCCCTCGTATAACTGGAAACTGGAACTCTTCGCCAGATGGCCAGAAGTGAGGGTCGACCCTTGGGCAACGAGAACTACGCGACCATATACTTTGAAGTTGAGTCATTAATTTTCAGATAATGATTGTAGAAGGAAGATAAACCAAAATATGTGTGTAAAAATAAAAAAAAATTAAAAAAAAATGTTACCTTGTTTTATAAAGTATCCTCCCTACAAGTATTTCAGTGCGGACCTGTATTTGATCGTGCGGTCTTGGAGAACCGGCATGCCCTCCCCTGTGAGGTCTTAAGTCACCTGATTCACGAGCCCTTTGTACTACATTAACAAAGGCACGAGAGGTTGGTTGCACTCGATTGGGGAACCGATTCGCACAAATCCGTGATGCCGCGGCAGCATTTTGTAAAGACTCCCCCACCGTAAATAAGAATCATGTCCACAAGTTCAGCATTTTCGTAAACATGTGCCATTTTTTATTTCGTTTGAGCCACGCAACAAACACCACTATTCACTCACGCGTTACCGACTGACGAAAAACATCGTGATAAACGTTTCAAATTCTTTCGCTTTTTTGTTTCCGATGCGATGAACCGGTAAGGCGGATTATATCCGTTGTCGCCAAACATGAGCACATAATATTATTATTGAGACAGGGCGGTACTCAAACTTCTAAAGGGCTATAACTTTGTTAATTTAATTTTACCAGAAAAATGTTAAAGGAAAAAAACATTTCTTTTGATCAGATCTACTCACTGTTAAAATAAATGACTCAACCTCGAAGTCACCCTGTATATCATGGAGCGTGGTCGCGTTTCTAGACCATTCGTGACGCCATTGTGAATCTCTCGACACGTCTGGATATGAATCTGCTGCGATCTAGATCTCCTCCATGGAAGATCGTCGCTCAGCCTGCAAAACGGTGGAACATTTCTCGACGCGTCGATAGGGGATAAATACCCGACCAGATGGTAGAAGCGGTAACAATCGAGACATAGTCGAACCAGTGGACAGCGAACGGAGAATTGAGATGGAATAATAGTACAGTCGACATGGTTATGAATTGTCATAAATTAGTATAAGTATCATAAATTAGTGTAAAAGTAATAAATTAGACTTTGGAGTGTAAAAACGGTATTTTCGTTACAATAACAATACTCTATAAAATACTTTTGAATGTTAATGGATGTTTGAAGAATATTTAGCAAATATTATGAAATTAAAAGTTCAGTTTTTTTGAATTGTTTTCCGGAGTCGAAAATCACCTTATACCCTTAAACTATCAACTATACAGAATAGTTCATTAAAATCTTTTTTATTCATAATGACCCAAAAATATAAAAAACTGTCCGTAGAGAAAAATACTAAATTTGATCAAAAAAAATTGTGTTAACATTTTGGACGCAATTTTAGGTCTGGCAACATGCAGATTCGTCCATTTTAAGTGATATGAATGTAGTTATTTCAAAGAATTGAGGTGTACTCCCTATAACCCCCAAGTTTTAACGCTTAAATAACCAAGAGTCTCCGAAACGTGAAAAAACAATGTTTGGGAGTTTATTTTTTCCCTTTTTTGCCCTTAGGTCCGCCGTCACTAGACTGATTTTCAAAAACTGTAATGCCTTTTCGTCCTTAGCAACTTACAGACAGGCCAAGGATTAGCGAACGGACAAACAGACCGACGGATATAAGTGATATAGTTATTCGTGATGCAGATGTCATATAACCTCTTAAAAACAATATCTCATTTTCGACATTTCTGGCGATTTCAATATTACACTTTCTCTCCAGTGGCGTAGAAAGTAAAAGATTCTCTGGTCATAGTCGTAAGCGAGACTTCATTTTGGGGCTTAGAGCCAAAGAAGCCGGTTTTTGATATCTCTCAATAGTGCTCAACGCTGGGAAGGAGAATCTTAAGACCGAGCAGGGAAAAAAGCGCGACCGGTCCGACGGTTGACCTATGTATCGGCATCTCTTGATGACCGGTATGACTTTTGACTTTTCTAATTCATTCACCATTCATGTCCGGGACATACGGTGGTAGGTGGTAGACGGCCCCTGACTCCGTGTGCCCCCTCCCTTTCCCCCATAGCCCCACGGTACCCCATGGGTGTTTAGGCGTTCGTGGTGGTTGGAAAAAAATATGACCAGTCAGAGGTAGACTATTTGTCCTCCCTAAAAAATTCGCTCATTGATTTGCTTACCGTAAAGCAAAGATAAACACGACCACTCTATTTTAGAAACAGCTCGTTATCACGTGCATGCCGGATGATCAGGGAGAATAAAATTATATTGATGATCTTGGCTATGATTACTGATGTCACGTTTTTTTTTTTTGAATCGTTATTTTTTCCTACGAACCAGCGATGAGAACCTGAAAGTTATTAACCGGCAGGCGCCTATTTTTTCGGATTATTGAAATCGTGTGATCCTCTTTGGAGCAGGTAGAAAATACATCAGACATAACACTTTATCAAATGATTCATCACGATTCAGCTGGTCAATAAATGGAGACACGTGTATTTGAATAAAATCAAACAGATTGACCCAAAATTTCCCAGGCAGTAATCAGTTTAAAAATACAATTTTATATTGCTTCCTCAAGGTATCCAAGGATCTTGAGAATCCTATATTGCTAGAAGGCACTGCAAAATTACTATAGTTCCATTTGAAAGTTTCAAGATATATTTTAGATTTTAAAAAACGCATCAAGATAGTTAAAAAATACATAAAAAATGGGGCCAGGTAGATTGAACCTTACGTCCTACGCCTGCGTTTTAAAGAGAATGGATTAGTCAAGTAATTTCAAAAGGCGGGATCTAATCTTGATTAGGTAGGTTGGTTGGTAGGTTGAACGATGTAAATATTGAACTCGCGATAATATTCGAACTCCAGTTCACAAGTCTTCTGTTGCTTAAAGACATCTGCATCACACAAGTTCGTGTTTCTCAATGTTGTCGGTTTGTCATACCGTGTCGTTGTATATCAATGCGTGATAAGTATTGAGTCAATCTACTTGACCAAATATCCAGAAGATCGTATACTGGTTAACGTAAATTAAATTTTTGGCGAAATGGGCGGGTACATTTAAGGATCATAAAATTCAGAAAGATATGTGTAGACATAAGTCATTATTTATTTACAAAAGCATCGCAGAACGCTAAAGTCGTACGTATTCCTAATACCGAAATATTTCTAAAATATTTAATTATTCCCCTGTAGAGGTGTATCCATGTCGACATCGAGTTCGAGTTAGTTCCAAATTTATTGCGCTTGCTACAGTCGGCAGTGGCCTCAACGACGATGCAGCGTCTTAGAAAGTTATTTCGAATTATAAGCACATTATACATCGGAGTTTTATCATCTGATTTTCCCGTTGTTACCGGGATCAGAAGCTTTTTAATGATACTGATACTATAGATATAAGATGTACAACGTCCAATCCCCAATTTTCAACCCTTACAAATTTTTTTTCGAAAATGATCCGGAGCCTCTGAAAGGTCCAAAAAAGGGAGTTTGTGCGATTTTTTTCGGATTTGGCTTTTTCACATTGACCAGAAAAAATACAACCTTCGCAACAATAAAGACATAAGTATTGCTAATTACAATCTAACCGCTTATCGTAAAAGCCCTGAGTATATGTGTGCCGCTATATACAATCATCTACCTAATGATATCAAAACCTTGGTCTTAGTCTACTAAGTGTGCAAGCATTTTTTATAGAAAAATGATATTATTCTGTTAATGACTTTGTATCGATTTTGTCGTAACTTCGTTTCATTCTATTCAATGTAGTTTCACGTTTCATATCCGCGAGGCTGACATGAATAAAAGTTATTATTATTATTGTTATTATTATTTAGCGGCCAGACAAACATGGAGGACAAAATAACTACTAAGGATTTAAGCCTATACCTAGGATATGATTCCAAATTTTTTTCAGGCAGATTTTTTTATTGTAAAAAATAGTTGTTGGATAGTTTTGAGGAGCTCCCAACAGCAGTCGCGCTCACTGCGCCACCACCTAGTACCCAATTACCCAAGGAATGGCTGTGCTGTGACGTACGTAGTAAAATCATAAAGTTTATTATTGTAGAATAACCTTTGTTGTACATTACTTTCGAGTTATTACTTCATGGTTATGATTCCACGCGCACAAACAATTGTTTGCACGGTTTACTAGTATTTTTAAAATCGTTGAAATTGCGGTTTCTGGGTCGATATTGATGGCACACTGATATCGTGTTTCCTCTAGTACTAACATAGCAGATACCATATACCCAATACTCATACCAATACGTTAACTTCAAAAAATGGAGGCTAGTAGGCTGACTTGGTACTACCCTCGAAATAAATACAAATTCATCAGCCGGCTGTATTCGCTTAGCTTCAGTCAATGGTGCTTCAAAAACAGACTAATTATAAATACAAAAAGACCGTTTCAGTTAAATATTTTATGAAACCAAAAATTCCGTCAAATTTTAATTTCAGCCTTCAATGCAAGACAGTTGTAACTTCCAAAAAAACTGTTTTTTTCTGTTTAGTCTGTATCTAATACTTACGCTAGGGAGGATGTTAAACACCTCAGCATTAATGGATGTCTACTATGCGTGTGTACACTCTGTCATTTCATATGGCATTGCTGCGTGGGGCCAGGCTAGTGAAATTTATTAAACACAAAATACTTACAGGGGCATGTACATATCTTTATAAGCTTTTAACATATATTTTTCAGCACAGAAATGATTATCTTAAGCATACTGACCTCCATGACTACAGCACTCGTAATAAAAATAATATAATTAGACATGTGTCATATCATACGTTTTATTCAAAATCTCCCATAACAGCAGGAATATACTTTTTTAACTTATTACCTCCGGAGATCAAAAACGTAAACTCCATAGGGCTTTTTAAAAGACGTTTGCGGAACAAGCTATCGGACTGCGATTTTTATGACCTAGGTGAATTTGTCACATTCAACAGTGCTTCTGATAGATCTTAATAAATAATTTATTGCCATGTGTGTATCATATTGTTTGTTTATGTTCTTATTTTTATTTGTATTGTACTTCATTTTATCTATATTTTAATCTGTCCACACCGACTTATCCAATGTCTACAATGTAGATATAACTGGATCAATAAAAGAATCTGAATCTGAATCTTAGTACGAATAACTGCAATGAAATGGTTGTGTTAGCACCAAAGCAGTTGGGATATAGCAGTGAAAAACCACCTAACAAATCGCTGAGTAAACCTTCACGCTCTCACGCTTTTCATTTTTTTTATTCAAATCTGATTACTATTTTATATTGACACCCTCAAAATAACTTAAATGTCGACTGTCCCCAACTCGACCGAATAAGGAGGCTCAGGAGCCACAGGAATAATTTTACTAGCCAAAAACTCGTGTATTGTCGTTGCTGTGTGACAAGGAGTTTTATCGTGATGCTGCAAGCAGTTGGTGCTGATGTTTGGTCTTCACGAATTACCCTTTTTCGAAATTGTTCCCGGATATCGAAAAAAAAACTACATGCATTCGATCTTCGACTTCATCGTATTGCTTTTTTGGGCCTTGGAGAGGTTGAAGTGTGCCACTTTATGCTCTGAAGCTTGGTTTCTGGATCGTACTCTAACACCCAAGACTCGTTTCAGAAAATGGACATCAATTTCAACCGTAATCCAAAACGTCAAGGCACCTTTCCTTCCTGATATTCTTTTGGTCTTGCGAAAGGTTTTTAAAACTATTTTTGCGCAAGTTTTTCGCATCCCCAATTCACTGGTCAAAATCTGATGAACGGTGGTGTGAGTCAAATTTAAGCCTTCCCCGATCATTCTCTCAACGACGATCTGAGCGCACAAGATCCCGGATTCTGTCGATATTTCCATCTGTTCTTGAAGATGAAGGCCCACCGAAAAACCTGGGCTCGTCATAAAACGCTATCTCCGTAGGCCTTCTGAAGTTTAGCAAGAGTCTACTTTGCATTGTACCCAAGTCTGAAGCAAGATCTGATAGCACACCGTTGCTGAAAATTGATGTCACTGATTTTTAGAGCTCAATAGAAAAAACTGCTTTACAAAAAAAAAACGAAATGACAACCAAACGACTCGAACGAGCTAAAACGTGTAGTGAAGGCGAATAACATGTTCCCCTATCTCTCCTCGAAGCAAGGCGCCTCCAGTGCTGTCAGATCGAACGCTACGTTGCCGGTCTCATTACATAATTTACAGACCTCATATGAAAGTCAGAAGGACCTGCAAACCACGCTACCCTTAGTTGCTTCGTTCCAAGTGAAATTAGGGCTGAGTACTTAGGAAATCGATAGGCATGCCAAGGGAGCAAAATCCTTAGCATTTTAAAATTCATTGCGAACTTAGTGTAGCTTGGTAGCCGAGTGGATAGCGCGGCGAGCTGCTAATTCATCGGCTAGAAGGCTCGCGAATTCGAATCTTCGCCACGGAGATCAGTTTCGAGTCGTGGATGTAGTGTTTACCCACCAGATCGGTGCAAGATCAAAGGTCAAAGATGACCTAGTTACTAGGTTTTGCGTCACCCTCACTACTACTTTTACCATTACTACTGCATTTGAACTATATCCAATGAAGCTCAATTTTTGGCTAACATCTGTCAGAATTAAAGCTTTGAAATCCACTAACAATCGAAAGTCATCTTCAAAAATGGACAATGCGGTAGACTAAAGCCTCAACTTTTGTAAAAGCTGAACAGAAAAATTTAGGAAACTGAAACCAATCTTAATTTATAGTATTACATTTTCAGCTAAAGTATTGTTACATACCGAAAAATATATAATAAGCTCATTAGAGATACGAGAAATAAATAGGCGCAGTTCTTTCATTTATCCTGCCACCTGACCCATGAAGAAACCAAATGTCTTCGAAGCATACACACAAAGTAACCATTATCGTTTATATTTATCAACTCATCATATGCGTAAGTGTCGATAACAGTATAAAATTTTTGACAACTATTTTGTTATGATTATTTTTCCAAAATATTCTTCCTACCGTCTTCCGGGATATTAATCTTTTACAAATTTACTTTCTGCAACCATGTAATTATATTTTACTGCAATAATGTTTTAAAACGTTCTATTTCTTGATAGCGAAAATCCTCACTAAACCGTTTAGCATCAAAGAGACTCACCGACTTTCGAATTACTGTGACCTTCTCCGCGCTGATTTATATTGACAACTCCTAAATTTGCTGGGACTTCCTTGAAACATCCTCTTCGGGGCAATTAAATGAAACAAACGCATATAAACAAAAAGTCTAAAATAAACACCAGAATACTATTAACCCAGTTTGCTCCAATAATAAAAAATGAGACGCCCTTCAACGAGTTCGGTCGCAAAAAACAGCGGCGTGGCTCAATTTTTTTTATACTAGAACCACCACGAGTGCCTAAGGCCTAACCATCCGTGGTACCATATGGCTATATGGGATTCAGGGGAAGGGGGGAACGTCACACAAGGAACACGTGTGCATGCAAAGTGCACACATCCTCGCTCCGCCTTAGAGATCCGTTGGGTGGTACCTCCACGTTCGACAGTTAGAGACCGTCTACCACTCAGGGGGGTGAATCGTCTTATGGGAAAACGGGCAACACCAAGGTCATCCTCTCAAGGCAAAATTGAGGAAACTGCATTACCGGCATAACGTGTTGCTTGCCGGGATTCTCTATCTTTTTCTAAATGTAAAAATATCAAATATGGCGTTTGTTCGGTCAATGTCCAGATTATCAACGCTGATGCTTTCGGAGATATTTCGTAAAAAACGAGCATAAAATATCAAGCATCACTATCAGTAGCTGTGATGCTATACGTGGGATGTATTTTGGCTATTGTGGGAGATGCAGAAGTTCAGGAGACTCTGTCATAAGTCATAAAGTGCAACAGGTAGGCTGTGAACTTAACATATCGGCATGATGTAGTCGGTGGATTATTTAAAATTGTATGTGTGGATTCCGCCTTTTTATAATTCTTGTAGATGGCAACGTTACATAAAGTATGAGAGGCCGACAAATTAAAGGCATAGAACTAAGCAAACTAATTAAAAAAAGCTTGTTTACAAATAACTATGAATTACGTTAGTATTTCAGAATTATCAAGAAGTAGTACAATGACGTGAGACACCTGTATTTTCCAACACACAACATGAATTTGAAATATATATATATATATATATATATATATATATATATATATATATATATATTCATATAATATAATTTTTATACCTATGTCAACAGCTTTAATTTGTTTATTTTTGAAGCTAAACGATATATTTGGTGCTTCATAAGGGTTGGATTTTATTTTTCCGAACCTTGTTCTCAACAAAACTATTGAAAGAGGTATTACCGTGGTGGTGATATTTTATGAATATATGTTCATAAAATAATCCTTCAATATCAGAAATATCACTTTCAACAGATTTCAAATTACGAACAAAACGAAATCTCAGGCACATTCATAGCATTCCTTATTCCAGGCGCGTTCTTAGCATTCTTTCGATAGTTCCTCTAGATCTACAGACAAGTAGGCGACGCAACCATCTGACAAACGTCAACGGTGTTGCCATTGTTCAACGTGCAGCGTCCACTTCTTCAGTCTTATGTGTTTTGTGCTACACCCTATGGAGAATCAAAACATCCATAGCCAAGAGAAACATTCTCTTGGGACGGGATTCTAACCCGCGCAGCGCACGGCCCTGATTAGGAGACCCCTTACGACTACTACTACCACTACTGCTACTGTCATCGCTGCTGCCTTATTGTGGCTATGATACAAAAACATATTTTAATATGAGGGAGGAACTCATAGATCCTGAAGTGGGTGCCAGAAGAGGCAACGACAGGGTGGATGAGCTTGTAGGAAACGAATTACGAGCCATATGCCCCATATAAAGAGAAATCCAAATATCACTGACGAGGTAATGTGTACGTGAGAGAAGCGTGCAGACGGCAACGCGGCAAGCGTTATCGTCACTCGGCTTGCTAGGCAATGTAGTGCTTCTATCTCTTTCTAACATACGTATTCAAAGCTTCTCTTTTGTACACATTACAACGTGAGTGGTACTTGGATTTCTCTGTATAGAACCTGCCCTGGGGGAGCCAGGATGCAGTTTATTAAACAAAGGCGAAAATTGGTCAGACGACTGCACAAACAATATTGGAATTTTGTTTGGATGCAGGCATAGAGGAAAGACACTATACTTGAAAATGAAAGGTCCCGCTATACTTAGATATTTTTTGAACGGGTCAAGTTAGAGAAATGAAGTCCGGGATCGTAAAATTGACACATAAATACTATATTTCAACGTGAAAGTAACAGTTGTTCATTTTTTTGAATGGAAGGGGGGTCATGCGATACCTTATTTTGAAGCTCGTGAAAAACCCGTTATTGCGATTTTGTATTGCGACCTAATAATGGCGTTTGTTGTTAACAATCCGTCGAAATATAATTAGTGTGTGGTCAAATTTATGTGTGCTGAAGGTTTGCAACCAGTGCAAATTCATTGGTGTCGAAAATTTAAAAGTGGAAGAGAGGAGACGAATGATAAGCCGCGACCAGGTGCATAGAGTGCTGCATCAACAGACAGGAATGTGGCATGTGTGAAAGGCATGTTTAGATAAAATCGTCGAATTTCTATCAGAGCAATTTCATTAAATGTTGGAGTGAGTACAGGATCTGTCCATCTGTACACAAATTTTGTTACAGCAAGGTTTGCGCGCAATGGGCTCTTCGCGTTTTGTCAGAGGACCAAAGAAGCTTGCGAATGGCCTTATATTTGGAACACTCCCGGAATACAAGTAAAACGGTAATGACTTTGTTTCGCCAATAATTGCTGGCGACGAATCTTGGTGTCATTATCTTGAACCATCCAGTAGCCTATCATCGATGCAAGGAAACACCTAAATTCTACGCTACCAAAAAAGTTTAAAGTTTAAACTTCTGCAGGCAACGTCAGGTTAACATTTTTTTTCGACCATGAAGGACCCTTGCTCATATAGTTTAAAGAACCTGGAGTCCATATCAACGCAAACCTGTATAATAAAACTTTGATCAATCTCCATCAAACAATAAGACGAAAACGCCAATGAAGCTCTCACGTGGTGACAGTCTTGTGATTGGCCTCATATTGTCAGTAGTGAAAGAAAATCTACAACGAAAGAAGTGGAGCATCCATTTATCGCCTTGCGATTTTCACATCTCTGGGTCACTGGAAAAGGCGTTAAAAGGTAAGCATTTTCAGTCAGACGAAGAGGTACAAAATGTTATAAAATAATTCTTCAAGCAGCACCCAAAAGAATTCTTTAAGCAGCGAATGGTGTAACAATGGCATATGTACCATAATTGTAGTGGTAATTATTTGTAGATATATTTGCCAATAATTTTTTTCTGGACCACAGATTGGTTTCAATTGAATAAGCCTCGTACCTTTCCAAAAGAAAATTGACATAACATACTATAGCTTTTTAATGATACGTTGTTGAGTCATAATGTACAAAGACTTTAAACTTTGAACGACTATCAGATCGCCATTTTGGAGGATAGTCATCTTACATTTTAGGGTTAGAAAGTAATCATCAGGAACTTCAAAATGAGGTATCACACGACCCATGATTTTATTTAAAAAATATATGCTAAAAATACTTTTCATGCATCAATTTCATTTCTCCCGAATTGCAGCTTTCTAACTCGAGCCGTTCAAAGAATATGTCGGGTGGACCGTTTCAGAAAACAATGTATAAGTACTTAGCGGGGTCCGACCAAGGCTTTTGCATTTATAATAATAATAATAATCCGGCTTTATTTATACAAAGTATAAAAAGGCGAAGTGTCGCTAAAAAGCGTTTTTCAACTTAACCCAATTTCGGTCAAAAAAGGCCGAAGGGTTTTGTTGTCGGAATGAAAATGCAAATTTACAAGTTTGAACACGAATCTGACTAATAAGAAAGCCATTCAGGCATTAATATCACATTTTTAATTTTATGGTGGATGTGCATCTATCTATTCATAGATCCACCAAAATGCAAAAACTTTTAATTTTGATGTCTAGATTATTTTCATATTTCTCCCTTTTCCCCCAATTTTGACTTCACATTCGTGTTTAGAAGGGAAAAAATACATGGGGAAGATATTGTGAGACCCTCAGCACACACCACTTTTTGTGTCCACCCATGCCAATTTTGGCTTCAGATTCTTTTTCAGCGTAAAAAAAATACAGGAGAGAAACCTAGTCGGGTCGTAGGCACACACCACTTTGTTATTTTGTGTAATCATCTCAACTAGCTTGGCTCATCACAATGTCAACATGTCTATATTTCTATTCACGCATAATATTTCTGGAGAGATGTACACTTTTACTTATAAAGTTTATTATATTTCTTGGAAGTCGCAGCTGAGTCTAGCCGGGATATAGACAAACCTGGCACAGCTTCTCGAATCCGCTGCTCATAATGCCAGACAAAAAAGCCATCCAAAATAAACATACATTTGTTTTCTAATTCAATATAATATTTGAAGATCAAAAGTAATAAGATGGCTAATGCTGGATATTTCGATTGCTTTACCAAGGTCGTTTCCAGTAACTACTAGAACATTAGCATTATTTTAAAAATATGTATGTATACAATGTCAACAGAAAATGAAGGTATCCTGGGGCCATGGGCTTTGCAGTACTCCCTGAATACTACGCTATGCACGCTATCAGGACGGTATTACACCAGGGGCTTGTTATAAACCTTGGCTCACGGGTTGACAAAAAAGGTAAAACAAAAATTTCTTCTCACATTTGGTCTTGCCAAATTATTGGGCATAGGTTAGGGGTAGTGCCCTAAGAGGTAAAATATGCCAACTATTTCTCGATAACGGTAGCCTGTTGCTCTTCATATGCTTTTCGCTCTTCGAACAGCCTGTAAACAAGTAGCTAAAGCTGTTGAATAACCGAAAGCTTCTGAGTACAAACTGTGCAAGCATGTGGAGACAAAACTTACACAAAATATAACCATTGTTTATAATAAAATACAGAATAAGGTAAATGATAACCCAGGCAGAAAATCTTACCAAATAACTTGGAATATTTGAATTAATATACAAACACCATCACCATAACCCAATACAAGGCACACTTTTATATTACGGGTAACACCTGCAGGCAACCAGTTCTACAATAATTTTGTCCCGCCATCTATAGTGGACAAACAAAACTAGCATTCTGTCTGAGCGCCATCTATGGATCACAGCTTAGCACTATGCTGGTCCGTCATCTAGTGTCGTCTCCGTAAACGTAGTACACGCTACAGGAATTATGTGGGAGTATCAGAATTTACACATTGACGCAAAGAGGTGGCAGCACACGTTTATTTCACGATATACGAGGGGCTGAAGGTATGTCTTAACGCGAAAAGTATACAAGGTACCAGCGAAAATTTTATTTTAATTTTTTATATTAATTTTATCTGCGATATTCCAGTTAGTAAATGATTTTTTAATTTATTAGTTTATTACCTGTATCGTTGAGTAGACGTTGTATGGAATCATCGTTTCCCTCCGCCTCCGATGACATAACTGAAACAAGAAAATTGATGAATAAAGATGAGATTCTCAACCTGTGGGGGCGCCCCCCTAAAGCGGCGCGAAATTCCGACAAAATAATTGAAGTTTCAGAAGCTGTATGCGCGACGAGAGTTGTGATTAAAATTTGGAGTGCAACTAATGAAACACTTAATAGATATAAAAAATAATTGCCAGAGAAAACAAGAGTTTTCTGGGGGAATCAAAATCATTTTTTTAATACATTTTCAAAGAACGCACCGTAAAGCGGCAAATCAAAATGCATTTTTGCATATATGAACAATCTGAATAACTTTGTCAGTATATTTTTTGTATTGCTGCTATATTGCTATATCTACTAAATTGACACTGCAAAATTGAACGATTCCATAGAGTTGCTTTCTTCGCCGATGCTACTGTCTTCGATCATCGTAGCTTTCTACGGCAAGACAGTACACACTCGCTCGTTATGAACATATTTGGTGCAAATAATCGATCTGTGCTGGAAAATGAAGCCATTTATAAACCATCTCTAATTTAAATGCACGAGGTTCGATTGACACTGATTAGATTAAATGAACATGTTCATAGCGTGCAGATACATTTACAAGCTAATTCAAGATACCGTGATTCTGAAGAAGATTTACCAAAATCAACATGTTCCAATATGGTATATTCCAGGTAAAATTTTGAAACCATTTTATTCACATTTATTCTTGGAAATACGGAGAAGTTTCAACCTCTATTAGGGAAGTATTTCATATTTTATACTCAATCAATTGCATAGAAATCTAACAATAGTACCTTTCAGGAGACTCGTTAAAAAACAGCTGATGGATATGAAGTGTGCATTTGTTTAAAATGTTTTTTTTTTCTTTTCGTTTTCTGTTATATATTACTTTGTTGGCTCATGTGTGCGTGTTGTCAACACGTTATCTACTCAATTCATTTATAACGATGTTACTCTTTCGCACACAGTGAGGCTAAACTTCGCCACACTGATGTATGTATATCAATAAAGACATTTATTATTATTATTATTATTATTATTATTAAAGCGCCCTATTTTTTTTGTACTGAAGCAGCCGTATAGACAGAAGCCTAAATACTGGGGCACTGAGACTGATTCAAGGAGACAGAAGACACTTGGTTAATCCGATGCCGATGGTTAGTAGAATTGGAGAAGAGCCTCTCTAGGAAGACTGTTCCACAATATCGACACTGCAGGGACAAAGGAGCAGTCGCACCGGCCCGTTTGGGATGTACGAAGTTCGACAATCTCATCGCGTGACGGCACAATGGAAGAGAAAGGACTCTGAAGGGAAAGAGATAGGGAGAGAAGAGAGCCGTCCACCATGTTTTGTTTACATTTTGCTGTAGAAACGTACAAAATTTTCCTGTACTATGCGTTAAATATCCTCAAGTGGTGGTTTACTCTATTTATCTATGTTTAATGCTTAGATAATAGTTGATTTAAGTCATAGTCAAAACTGGTAAGTGTATGTTTTGGTAAGTATTGCATGTTGAGGATAAAGAGCATTATTCTCAGCGAAAAACTATGTATTTTTTGCTGCCAATTTGCTAAATACCATGCTTTTGGGTTGCTTTTCTATCGCAGCTGTGACATCTAAATCTATAGAAGTACGAAATTGCATGCGGACATATAAGGATGTTATTAGTAATGAGGCAATATGAACCGAACTGTGGGCATGCCAAACAGTAGTGATCGTCTGATAATTTTTGTTTTCTGCCTCTCACAACATAACTATTAAAGACAGTTCGCCAATGTAAGTATTAAAATACATGGATAATACTTTGTTTATTGAGGATAAATGGTCTAGTGTAAGGTAGAAATCCGTCAATAAAGTAAACTGTCACTAAGGCTAAGGGCAGATAACGATGGACAAACATCAATATTTTTATTCATTTCATCACAACAGGAAACTTCCGCCTGGAAATTTTCCTTAAGAGTGCACTGTTTATTTATAGGTCATCCCAAATAGGAAAAATTTTGTCTGACATAGTTTCTATAATAAAATTTACATAAACATAATTTTAGTGTGACTCATATTTCATTAGTCTTGGTGATAATAATGTGCTTATAAACAAGAAAAAAAGGTTATTTCCATACATGCTTTATCTACAAGCTGTAAGTACTATAGTGCTTAAAAGATGAGTACGGATATATGGTAATTTTAAAGTGACGATTTGAAGTTTAAATGAAAGAAACTTTTAAAAATTCATACGTATCCATAGTTGAGTGAATACGTTTCTTCGGTGAATTTGGTACATTGATCACAGATCTTTTGTCAATTGTTCGTTGAGATGCACAGCACTTATTTTCCTTTCTCAAATCGGGCTTACTGGCAATCTGACACTCTAGTAATTTTAAATGGCCATCTTCGAAATATGCGTCCCAAATTACCCCAGCGTATCTAGTTTCATTTGTTTGTAGCTATAGGAGACAAACATAAAAATTTTCCATTGTGAAACTCTTAGGAGCACCAACCAAGTGAATAATACAAAATTAAATTAGCATTCAGCTGAAAATGTATGAAATTAGCGACTTCTGGATTTTTTTTATGAACGATAAGATAATATTTTTCATTCTGAGGCTACGTAGCTCTACTTCATTCGTATATGGAACATACTAATTTAGTTTCAAATGCTCTTGTTTAGTGCTCACCATCCTCAAAGTTAAAAGACGTTATAGGAGAAAGTTTTCTAACTTGTTACCTGCAAAGATCGACTATTGACCCTGCGAACTGTTTTTCTCTTGTTACCACAGGGAACTAAAATGAACAGAAAGCCTCAAAGTTTGAAGGCACATTGTTAAAAAGTATCCTTGAGTAAATTGGATGCGTAGATCAAGACATTATACCCGCAAGACGTTATGAACAGTGTGGCAGATGCTAGTGCGTTAGTGTGATCTTGACCTTAACGTCAATAACCTTACGTATGGTCAAACAAGTCAAACAGCACCTAATAGAAATACACATGCCTAGGTACACCATTAAACGATCAGTGGGATCACTCGCAAGAAATCAAATGTCGGCGTGAGCATTTTTTCAAAAGAATCAATCTCTTTAAGAGCACAAACTTGACAACTAAAAATGCAACGTTTTTGCTGTCGTATGATAAGAAGTTGAATGTTGGACTTTAACGGTAGCAAGCACTAAAACATTATAAGCCTTCGAAATGAGGCTATACACAGAATTTTGAAAATTCCTTGAGTAAGTCATGTTACCAACGAGGGAGTATTGTACGAAATGAAAAAAAACAATATAAATAATTTCAACAGTTCAAACAAGCAAACTTAAGTATCTGGACCATACTATGCGAAATGGATGTAGAGTTATGAACTACTATAGAGAATTCTCCAGGGCAAAATAACGAAAAGAGGTGGAACAGACAGGAAAAGAATATTCTGGCAGATGAAGAACCTCAGAACATGGTTTTCGCTCTTCCAAACAGCAGTCAGCAAAATAATGACAGCAAGAATGGTCGTCAACATCCGGAACGGATATTCAGTTGAAGAAGAAGATCAAGAATCGGGTGTCAGTTTTTGCTAAGACCAGCAAGGAGCACTAAAAGGGTGGCCAAGGGTGTTTGCTATTTCTGTACTCAAGATCGATATTAGCGGCTCCTTAGAACCTGTCAATCACCATATATACCGGATTTCTTTCACAAAAACTACGTTCAAAGACATACCATTGAATATTTTTTTCTTAATTATTGAGGACATGTAATATGACTGCAACATTTTTCAAAGTACAAATTAATTATAATGACAGCATATATATTTCTCTGTATTCCAGGTGTCAGTTCATTTGTTTTTTCCGTTTTTTTTTTTTTTGGGGGGGGGGGTTGGCAAGTAGTGTGGGTTGCCTACATTCAAGGGGGGGAGGTATTGTCAAGCCGTTTGCTCTCATTATAAAGTAATTGAGAAGTGAAAGAATAAATAGCATGGTAAGAACAGAATGCGCATTTTGAGTCAAGTTTTCTAAAAACAATGTGGCTTCTCCTTCTATCTCCTTTCCGCGTTTTTCCTGCAAGTGTGAGGCCTTGGGGGGGGGGGGAGGCAATGGCACCGTTGTCATCTTCATCAATTTATGCATCTGCATTCTGGGTGTGGGTATTCGCATTTTCGGAGTACGTTTGGCGTTTTTGAGACGATGAGCGAGGGGACATGCCTGATATTTCCAAAAACCTCAAATTACTTCACGTTTGCTTGTCGCTTTAGGGGTGCTGGTCGACCTTTATAAGCGAGAATGCTACCTCAGGCGATCCAAAAGGTCGTCGTTGATTCAGAATTTTCTACAGAACGTCTGATTTCCTCAGGAGTGCCTCAAGGATCAGTTCTTGTATATAGCAAATATAAACAAGGTTGTGAAACTTTGTAGTATGGTTTTTTGCTGGCGACTCACAATTGCATCATAGTTTCAATCCTGAAATTTAGAAATTTCGGAAGCAAAAATAATAGAGGACCAAAATTCTATTGCAAGTTATACAACAGAACATAGTTTCCGCTTGAATCCCTCTAAATCCAAAGTTATTATTGTTTCTTCTAAAAATCTAAGATCCCTTATTCAAAATAATTTGAGCATTACTCTAAACGGCTATGGTATTCAGATTCAACAATCAGTTAAATTTTATGCGAATCTTTAATAATATCAAAAATCACATATTGTGATTTAGTATACTATTCATTGCTAGATTCGTTTTCAGCTAAACGTCTTCGAAAAATTGAAAATCCATGTTGTAGGTTGATTTTCAACTTCAACAATATATGTTATATGAACTCGTTGAATATTGCAGAATTCTATAAATTTCATCTGTTATATGTTCACAAGTTCCTACGTACTTCAATTCCTTCATTTTTGAAAAATAAATTGATATCTCGTGAATATATCCATTCTCGAAACATTCGACTCGCCAACACGTTAACTACGAGCCCCTTCCCACTTCAGTTGGCCCACTTCAAGATTTGTACCAAAATATGCCTTTATAAACTAAACATGACGAAACTATTTACTTCTAAAACAATTTATTTTCTCAAAAACATTTTAGATACACTCTAATCGTAAAAAATACATATTTGAAATCACTTAGACCTATAACTAATAGAACATCTGAACAAATAAACAAAGTGCGAATAAATGCGCGAAGTTAACAAAGCAACAATTGAAAGATTACCATTGGGTAACATCACCTTTATTTTTGATTACGGCTGAAATTCTTTGGGGCAAAGTGTTAGTCAAGTTTTGGCAAAAATTTGGTGTAAAACAATCCCATATTTCTTGAAGCTTTTGTCTCAGTTCGGTGATTGTACGAGCAGGATGTTGTCGTAGAACCTTTTTCATTTCGTGACACAAAGTTTCAATAGGTGACAGATCTAGACTGCTGGAAACCCATTTCAAAAGTGGTACATTATTTTCTTCCATCCATTTTATAGCCTTTTTTGAGGTATGGCACGCTGCACCATCTTGCTGAAACACAAAATCTTGGCCGGATGTGAACCATTCTTCCATCACTGGAAAAAGCGATTCTTCTAAAATTGCCAAATATTTGTTTGTATCCACATTTCCATCAATAAAATGAAGTTTTCCTACTCCTTTTGATGACATACTGCCCTAGACCATAATGGATGTTGGAAATTTCACTTTTCCGAATAACTCTACTGCGACTGTCACCAACACAAACTTCGAATCGGACCTCATCACTACATTGTATTGCACACCATTGTTGAGGTATCCATTGTCTATGTTCTTTAGCCCATCTAAGCCGATTTTTTTTGCAGTGGAGTTAATAGTGGCTTTTCTTTGGCCTATAAACAAGTTGTGCAATTTTAGGGTTTTTACTTCACTTTTTTTATAAGAAAACTTCCCTTGCAAGTGCTAAATCCCAGTTTGTGGGCCTCTCTATGAGTTCTGAACCTCGAAATTCTCCTTCCAACAGCGTCACTCCACAGAGCACTTAATTGTAAATAATTGGCACGCCTGTTTTTCACGATTATTCTTCTTAATGCTCTTCGGTCGGTATTTGTGGTATTACTTTTTTTCACATATCGTGGCTTAGAACCAGTTACGTTATATTTCTAACACTGTACCGCAATAAGTCTAACAAAGTTGCAATTTCTGAGTTTGATTTCCCAGAATTGAAAAATTTAATTATCAGTAACCGAATTTTCTCACTAATAACCTCTCCTCTACCCATTTTGAAAACCTTAACTACCCAAAACTATTTTAAACGTATTCTGACAGCTGTGATTAATAAAAACAATTGTCATGGCCTTTATTTTTCACAGCCACCTATGTTTTATAGACTTCATTTGCATTGAAATGAAAATAGGTTGATATGCTGTAATTGTAATATGTGTTATTTTTATACTGCAAATTTGATTAGGGAGTGATAAAGTTGGTGTTTTCTACTATATATTATCAAAATATTCAATGTTAATATTTTAAACCTATAACATCCTGCTAAATTTTTATTATTTGTGTTTGATAAGAAAAAAACTAAGATTTCAATAGTTGGGCCAACTGAAGTGGGAAGGGGCTCGTATGCTTCTTCACGAAACTTCTTTATTTTATAAATGCTTTACCTATAAAGGCATCAATCTATATAATGCGTTACCATCGACTGCTAAGCATCTTGATCTCAATAATTTCAAAAAGAAATTTGGTCAAATTATCTGTGATGCACAAATCCTAAAGCCTCAGTATATAGTGCATCCATATTTCTGCATATTATATGAATCATTTATAGTTCTTTTTGCACACTCATGTGCACATTGAACTCAATGTGTAATATTCGTTTAAATTTTGGAAGAATAATTTGTTATTCTAGTGCTAGTTACTTTTAAGGGTTAAGTGGTGGAATAGCTTGTGGCTACACTTCGCCTAAAATAAAAGTCGTTAATTATTCATTATTCATTTGTTTTTGGACAAAGGCCACCGTGGTGGAAGTAGTCCACACACATATGTGGATCCATCAGCATGAATACCACGGGATAAGTTTCAAGTGTTACATTTTCACGAACATGGTATCAGTCTCTCATCGTCATATGACAACTGAAAACCAAGAACTTGAAGGGCCAACAAACTCGAAATGCCACTGCACTAGCTGCAGCTTCGAACCCCTTTTTTTCCGCCAGGTTCCGTCGGGTTTCGTGGTACCGCATCAGTAATACGGAACCGAACAATTTCTCATGTCCAAATAAGGTGCATCGGAATGCAGTGGAAAAAAGCAACGACCAACCGTCGACCTGCATGAATTAAGAACCTTGGAAAGGCAGCCGACAGAGGCCCTCAACCTTTCCGAGAAAAATAAAAAGAAGCGAGATTCTTGCACGGAACCACTAACCAATACCAATTACATATTCTCCTTTGAAGAGTCAGCGCTGGGAAGATGAAAGCGTAAATTGGGTGTTTTTGATTCAATAGGACCAGCATGTACACAGCGGATCACCTCAAAAATATAGGACGCATCTCATGTTACTTGCTAGCCCACCTTTTAATACGTTTTGATAGTGAAAAAAGCTTTAGCAGTTTTCATTATTATTTCCCAGATATTAGCAAGTTTATAGGGGGCAAAACAAAGGTGGCATTGACAATAACCTTGACTGCGACTTTTAAGGTCGTTTTAAGTCAGTGGACATTTTTAAAAAGAACCTCCGTTTCTTACTTCGGAATTGAAAAGAGGAGAAAACACGTCGGAATATAACAATCACTATGAGCTTGACTATTCACCTCAAGAACTGATCTTCACGTGGATTTTTCAGAGAATCACAGCTATTTTTCTGGCTAATCTGTATTTTTTCTGATGAACTTACGGAGTTTGGGGTGCTGAAGCCTAATACGACTATCAAAGGATACAAATAATAGTGCCGTGAGGTCAAATTTGGGGTGGAAAAGAGCTCAGTTTTAACAACGAATTGGTATTGTATTCAGAAATTACGCAGCCTCCTCCAAATCACATACCGACATACAGAATTATTGAAGGCTTTCTCATAATAGATCTCACAGTAGCACTATTCTGAAGAGGAACCGACATTGGGATAGGAAACAAGCCGCACAGACCTTAATAACATCGAATGCGGAATTCACTCACTTAATTTACCCAGGGATACTTTGGTTCAGATCACAAGAACTGAACGATATTTAAAATTTTTGTTCCTGATACCACAGAGCAAGGGAGCTGGAGATATTTTTGAACCTTCACAACTCTATCCGGTTTTTCGATTGACCAGAAGACGTCAACCTTATTTAGTAATCCCAATGAATTTTTTGACTTCGAGAAACTTTCAAAAGATTTAAGAATGTTGTCCACATGGCAAACTGAGAAAGGGCAAAATATTAAATGGAGTTTATGGTAAAAAAGACATGCCCACCAAAATATTTTTGAAATCTAGCCACCACGATACTAGTTATGACAAAATTGAGTTAAAAAGACTGATGAGAAATAGTAATAATATAAATGATATTAAGCTATAACAACTTAATAAGGAACCAGTAAAAATAACAAAAACTCCGACTTAATTTCGTTATGTGAAAATACTACACCCGTTGTAACCTTGCCAGAATTCCAATACTTTTCTGGAAATTTGCCCCATGAAAATTATTAACAATTCTAAATTTCTTTTTTGTGTATCATAATACATCAACATTAGCTGGTAATATGTCAACAGATAGTGTTTGGCTTTTATTTCAATAAAAATTGCTTTGACGTTTCGAGTTGTTTTCTTCATCTCATCACCTAATATTTGTGTCATAATCTACATCAATTTTAGGCATAGACATTCAGTGAAATTTTGTAGGGGTAGCCAAAATTCAAAATTAGATCTGAACTTTTTTACATAAACTCTGCTGTCAGCAGACCAACGAACACTTAAAAAATTGAATAATCAACAAATTTTCTGAGATAATCGCCCCCATGGCTGGAAATATCATTCATATAAGTCAATGAAATAAGTTCTGTATATCTTAAACAAGTGTAATAGCAAGAACTCTAATAAAAATATATATTAGCTCTAGCTGACAAAAAGCTTCTGAATATTCTAAGCGGGTTTTCCAATTTTTTCCAAAATATCTTGATAAGCTACCGCAAATATTGAAACAGCATATGATTGACAATGAATATGGGCTGATAAACTGAAATTTTCAATTCGGAAATATCTAAACTTTACATACAATGCTCAATCAATAGCACGCTGGTTTCGTTTACTTGCTCTCTTGGAAAAATTACTAAACGTTGGTTAGGACACTTAGTGAGAAAGCCGACTAAATGATCAGTCTTCTGCGGCATCTCAGAGGAGACCTCAGAGGAGCAAAGTCTATTGTCATAGCGGTAGAAGAGGGCATGATCGCTAACCTCCCGGATTCCATCGACATATACATCTAAGTTTTGATAGCTTTTGAGATTCAGATACTGAAAAGCATTAATTCCGTCCACTCTGTACATATAGGATACGTAAATGCTGATTGAACTTTAAAACTTGCTTAACCAGTTGGCGCTTTGGAGGAGACTGAGTGGCTCACCTGGTCTGACCCACCGAATAAAATTCAACAGGTGTTTTCGTTATTATGCATATTTATGATCATGAGAATGATTTCGCGATAAAAGCCGAAAACAAGTCAAATACCCGTAGATTATTCAAACGATTGGATAATTACGAAAGCTTATCCGGAATATATGGCAATACGGGATGTTTGTTCGCTTTTACTTCCCTGGCGAGAAAGTATTGTGATAGCGAAAAATTCCGAAAATGAGATACTATGTTTTGAGATGTTACATGACATGTACATCACGAAAAACCATGTCACTCATTTACGATGGTCTGTCTGCCCGCTAACGCTTGACCCCTCCATAACACAAGAGATAACTACGACGCCAAGGGCGAAAAAGCTTTGTGACATTTGTAAGTCGGTCCAGCGACGGCGATGCAAGCGTTAAGGGGATTGTTCTCTACGCTGTACTTCAAAGTACAGGGTGCGGCAGAGAGGACGGACGTTTTTGGGATGGGTAGTACTCTCCGCCTCCGCCTACGAGAGAGGTGGGGAGGGTGCCGTTTGACTCGTGAGATCCTAGCATTATTTTACCAGTTGTCGTTATGGAGCCTTGGACGGTGGAGCACCGCGTTTTCGCCTATGATTGTTTCATCCGAAATAATGAGTCAGTCATCGTCGTACAGCGTGAGTTTCGTCGCCACTTCAACATTCATCGGAATAGAGCTGTTCCCTCTCGAAACACCATCTTTCGTTGGGTTGAATCGCTTTGCAGGCGTGGTGAACTGATCAACAGAAGACCAAGAGCAGCGCCGCGAACAGTTCGAACTCCTGAAAATGTTGAACGCGTTCTTTCTTCGCAGTCCGACTCGATCTGCCCGGAAACATGCTGCTGCACTTCGCCTTAGTGATCGTTCGGTAAGGCGAATTTTGCTTACGGATCTCCGCTTTCACCCCTACAAATTGGCCATTGTGCAATAGTTACAGACCGGAGATTATGCACAACGAACGGACATCGCACGTGAGATGGAAGCACTGATCGATCAAAATGAGAACCGCATTTTGTTTATGAGTGACGAAGCCCACTTTCACCTAAACAGCATAGTTAACCAGCAGAATTGTCGTTATTGGGCTAATGAAAATCCGCAACAGTTACACGAAAGACCGCTGCACAGCCCAAAAGTAACGGTTTGGTGAGCTGTATCGTAAACTTGCATCATTGGCCCTTACTTCTTCGAAGACGGTAATGGTCGTGATGTTACCGTGAACTCAGAGCGCTACATCGACATGGTCACCAACTTCTTTCTCTCTGAATTACCACGACGACGTCTTCCAATCCGACGTGTGTGGTTCCAGCAGGATGTGGCGACCGCCCACACAGCCCGAGCATCCATGGGCGTTATTCGCCCTCTCTTAACTGGTCGCCTTATTTCCAGGTTTGGCGATGTTCATTGGCCTCCTCGGTCCCCAGATTTATCCATATTCGATTTTTTCTTATGGGGACAGCTCAAGGCTAGAGTATACGCGAACAAGCCCCGAACTCTGGACGAATTGAAGGGCGAAATTCGCGTGGAAGTCGCTCAAATTGAGAGAGCGATGTTGGAGAGAGTCTACGCGAACTTCCAAAAACGCCTCCAGCACTGCATCAACGATTTCGGCCACCACATGCCTGATGTGATTTTCCACACTTGACTGTCTCAAATGCTATTTCCTTGTGAACCTGATTCCATCAATAAATTTGTTTTCGAGTAAAACTAACTATTTTATGATTTTTTAAAAACCGTCCATCCTCTCTGCCGCATCCTGTATAATCAAAATAAATGTAGTAATATAACATAATCAGTGGTGGAAAGTAGTGGCGGGGAGGGTTATTATTATCCTCGCACATGCGCATAGAATATAAAAGTGTTCGGCCAATAATATAATAGCATACTTCTCCAACAAGGTACATAAGTGATGTACTTTTTATTTACAATTAAGCAAAAAATTACCTCCTATATGTCTTTTTACGGTTTTTGACAGGTCATAGTAAAACTACTGGAATTACTTTCATACATTCATCTGCCTCACGCACACACACACACATCTGCAATCAGTCTCTGTCCGCGGAGGTTTGTTTGCATAATCTCAAAGACTCTACATACGATTTTCATCTCGAGTCTTCTACATTTATCTTAGTCTCTAACAGCCTGACAACTTGCTTGTCGTGGGCGTGTTATTTGTGTTTACCCATGTTGATCTTCAATATAAGATACAACTACAACGTTGACAGTCTGCATTGAGAAATATTTCAGAAAGTAAGTGAAAACAATGGTTAACTATTCATTATCTAATGAATGTGTGTGTGCAAGAGCGAGTAGCATCTACGTGATGGATCGGCATTGTGACGTAACCTACCAAGAACCTTGAAAAGAACCATATTATCGTTTTATTGAGTCCGAAAGCATCCAGTATATTGGAAAGCGTTGGGGATAAGAACGAAGAATATGTATCTTTGGTCTGTTTTCAACTAATATGTCTTGACAAAATGATCTATTTATATTCGGTATACTCGATTTTTCCAAACACCTGTCTTCGCAAGTCTCCAATGTCGGACTCAAAACATTCAGTGCCTTCTAGAGCATATATTTCAAAAAGGACAATAAACTCCTACCCCAACTAGCAAAGTAGTGGTATTAGCTTTTGGTAAAAGAACCGTTCAGCCATAAAAGCTCTCTATTGTTGTTGCCTGTACACCAAAATGCTGGCTTAATGTTGTGTGGAATTCAGATTTGCTTTCTGCAACATATTTTCTCTAAAATGAAGCGTTTAAAATATTCTTATAGCATAGTTATATAACACCTTATAGGGCAAATTTTTAACTGTTCCATAAACGCTTATACAACTATTTTATACGGCATATTTGCACGTTTGTCAAAATGGTTGTGTTGTGGCATCCATGGTAAGGTTTATAAAACAAACCCGAGCCTTGTTGTTTTGCTGTGCAATTTACCACTTTAGCCAACAAATTGCTCCCAATGGAAGCACTTATACAACTGTTGTTTAGTAACTGTTAAAGGCTGTACATATTCTAAATATGTTGGTAAACAACTTCGCCATAACCTAACTTTCTGCGGTCACATTTTTGTAAAATGACATAATCAATGTTTTAAGACAAACAACACATGCATATTGATTCAAAAGGTAATTATCAACTGTTCAAACAGAAGATATAGATCTGGTACAAATTCTGGGTAAATCATTCGACTCTGTCGGTATTTCATTTCAGACATTTGTCAAATTGTTGTATAATACCTGCAGGAAACATCAAAATATTCTAATAACCTAAAGACAACATGGACGATGCCATGATTGTACACAACCACCCGCCATATTGGGCAAACATTTATTCCTCTATTTAATATTAAATAATTATGTTTCAGTTCGAAATTACAGATATAAAGATTTAACGCAGATAAGTTCAGTTTTCCATCTTAAAAATCTAGACATACTTTTGATCATTGTCAAAATATGAATCAAATACGAAGCCCGTAGAAATTGAGTAACTAATCTGCACGATAATCACAATAAAATTTGCTGCGCAAGTAATTCAAAAGCCCTACATCACAGGGTAGAAGTTTATCATATACCTGTGTATGAAATTCACAATGGCCGATATCTAAGTAAACAAGATGACTGTAATGTGTTAGTTATATATTCTTCGCTTCGTCTATACAATACATAAGATATAGTTTGGTTGCAATAAAGTAGAATCACGTAACAGAATAGTTGTATAGTTGACAAAAACTGAATCTTGCACTGACGCAAATGTCCTATAGCGGCTGCAAGAGGCTTACACTTTTGTTTTATAACTGTTACCTGCAGCCCTTATTTAACCTCTTAAATGACTGAAGTGTCCTATTAGGTGTGCCCATTCCGCTTGTATAGCTGTTCTAAGAGGGTTTTGCCAATGTTCTTACAGTATACAATGCTGTTTAAGGAATACTGTATAATCATTCTTGCAACTCTAATAGGAGTGATAATTGTTAGTTGGGACGTTTCAGCTCTAGACATATGTTTCCATCTGTTGACACCAGCGGTTCTTCCGATTAGCCTGGGTATCAGAACGCCCATTATCTTTGAATGAATCGGCATCGTTAGGTTTCCTCTGCCTACATATCGATTTTCCCAAAGTGAAATTGCTAGATTAAATTAGACGATGGGGTGCGCCTATGTATCACGTCCCAATATAACAGCTGATTATCTGCCTCCATGTCGAAACCTAACTACCCCGATTGGCGGATAATTTGCATGTTATCATAACACGCAGATTTTATTCCCCCGACCTCAATGCCTCAACTGTAAAAGTGAATGCGATATTTTTCATTTTTTTATTATACATATTTATTGGATATTTACGGGAACTCATAACGGATTTGCTTTGATAACTGAGTGATCTTTATACATGTTTATGTCCTAGTAATTGGGACACTACCTTGAATCGGTTGTACATAATGGGCATATTAACACAATAAGATAATATTCGTGTCATTTACTGATTAGCGATTGTCTAAACTACTTCGACAATAAATAATACAAAAGAATAAATAGTGCAAGGATGTGTCAAGTGCAACTTCTGAAGATCAAGATATGCGACGTCGCCATCGTATCTAAACTGACCAAGATGTGTAGACAAAACATAAAATTGACGGAATGAAGGATCTGGTGTCAGATACGTTGACGTTGTATTTCCCATGTATTTGTATTAGTTGAGAAACAAGGCTTTGGATCAGATTTAGACCCACACGGGTATTACGAATCCTAAAAAGTGACATTTCTTCGGTTTCTTTAACATTTTGTGTTTCTACAACATGTTAACTTAACAAGCTATACACTTGTTGTAAATTAGTTTTGTAGCTGTACATGTTGCCCTAACGTCAGCAAACAGCGATCATAGCGTGGAACACAGGAAACTACCTAGTAATTTTGCCGTTTTGTTTTGACGTTCTTTAGGTTTTCCTACCCGCGGGGGTAAAGCCTAAAACCTCCCTCCGACAGGCTCGATAGCCTAGAAACAAATAAAGAGTATATCAGCTTATTTTTGCAGGCTTACAATGCAGCGGCATCATGGAGGAGAGAGGGAAACAAAGTACGTTGGCATATCGTTAAAAAAGATTATCGGCGATGTGCGAGAGGTTGGAAACTGTCTATTAAGGAACTGTCTATCTGGGCCTTGTATTGTAAGGTTGTTAGATAACAAAAGCAACCCTCCAGCCTCCTTTGCAGTACTTACTACGATTCAGAAGATATAATAAATGTATTCCTGCCAAATTATATCCTCAGTGATCTGACCTCGCACAAATCGAATTATTTCCGGCGAAGCTCGGCTACAAATCAAAGCTGGATGTATATTCGGGATCCTCTTGTTAATTAGGATACACTACCGTTTCTCAGAATGATTAAACTGTACCCAATCACTGCATCTCAGGGCAGTGACTAGAGATGCCATTAATATTCGGTTTCGATTCGGGATTCGGTCTATTTGGCCACTTTTTTATTATGCGGTAATTGGTTGAATACTGCGAACTATTCGGCCGAATACCGAATACCAAATCATCACACATAATACTCAAAAATCAATGTTTTCAACCACAAACTTTGAAAATGAATACTATCAGAGGATGGATGTGATGAATGAATTCATTTTTTTCAGCAATTATTCATAGCAACCAATTCCGCTTATAACAAACTGTACACAAGGCCACCAGGCGACGGCGAATAATTTTTGATGAATTCTGTCAGTTTTGGATACTGTTGTAGGTTTTTAACGAGCACTTGTATGGGTCTGCTGCATAATCTAGGCGAGCCGCTTTTAGTTAAAAATCAATTCCACTTTCTTTGTCTACCTCCTCATCTTCCTCTAAAGGTCCGGTAGCTGCTCCCTTAAAAAAGTCAATGGTTTTGTCATTTTCACTGACATTTCTTTTGCTACGAGATGGACAAGAATCACTGTCGGTAGTACATGGCTAACTGCAACTGAATTTCGGAAGTTTCGGAGAATTCTTTGCTGTGCCAGTCCACCGCTCACACTGCATTGAGGCAGGTCGTAACTTGTAACCCGCGAAATGTTTAACTATCAATGGAAATCGACGCCAAATATCCAGAGGTCGAATATTCGGTATTCGGCAAGAAAACTATTCGTCTTCTCTCCATCCCAATTTCAGAGACCGATATGGCACTCAATGCATGTAATATGCTGTCATTCGCGGAATTGCAGATATATAGTAATGCATGTAACAAGGACAAACTATTATAGTGCATTAGCAACTACCACGTATCAGCTTTGTTAAAACCTATCCTCATGTGCAAACATTAGCTTTTACATACCATCAACAAGATATCCAGAGCAGCCAGTCCTCACTAACACCTCACACTGTCATACAAATCTATACACTATCAATTTAATATAAGTAAGCTGAGACTTATACAGGCACTGCCTTGAAAAATTTAGTGTAATGCATTTTCCCAAGAAGTAAATTATTCTACAAGTACGCAAATGTTATTATATCCTAATTACCCAACTAGTTCATTTCAAATTCAAATTCTAGCAATGCAACGCTGTGCATCTGAGAACGACAAGGTTAATATCGTTGCCATGTTGCAACAGTACAGTTATTTAATTGGTCGATATATTTTATATGATGCTGATTTCCCATCGTTTACTATCCATATAAAAGAAACCCTGTTTTTATTCTTTGGCCATAGACTGTTGCACAATTTACCTGGAAGTATTACTAGCGAGTAATACTACAAGTAAATGAAAGAAATTTACATAGACAAATGGTGGTAGTCAATGAAGTGTTGAATCTTTCGTGGTCATACTTTGCCAGATGACTTATAATCCTTGGGAGATTTCTGAAATATCCTATGCTGTAGGTCGCACAACTATAGTGTGCCCTTAAAGGGGCATGCCTTAGGTTCAGTATTGGGTTCGAGCTGAATAGTTTAAGAATATACAAAGTACACCACTGCTCTTCTCGTGACAAATATTGTTTTTCCATTATTCTGATTCACTTTTAATGGATCTTTGATTTTCTTTCTACCAGCATACGGTAAATGCTGATATGACTATAATGTGAAATTTTATGCAAGATAACAAAATAACAGCAACAGAATGTTTCTTATCTTTTACCCGGAAAGCGTAATTCGAAAAAAGAAAATCAAGAAGCAGGTGAAAATATTTTTGTTATAAGGGAGGTAGAATTTTTCTGAGCTCTTCAGATGGAATCCCACACAAAAACCACTGCAACATATAAAAATGAGCTGTAGAAAATGCACTTTAATCCCATAGTAGCAGTGTATTAAAAACATTAATATTTATAATAGTTTTCGACCCAAGAATCGCCCCTTGAACATTTCAAATTAAATTTAAGCACTCTGTATTAAATTTTAAGCTATTGCATAAATTTCCCGAAAAATAACCCTATAGATAAAAAAATACATCATGCCATGATCTGCTACTTGTCAATTTTTTGTGTTCATGGTATTCAACATTTTAATCTTTTCGATAAAGTTTGCTCCTCGCTGCCATTTAATACGCTGTCAGCAGTACTACACAGTCGGTTATATACGAAATATAAATGACAACACTGATGATACGTGCTGATGAAGAGATTCAACCTGTAGATTGTGTATCTATCCCCTTGTTTTCCAAATACAATACAATTCGATCCGGTAAGGCTATCATTGATTGACATGTCCTCACCAGGCTAACACCAAGCTGTGTAATACTTATTTTTTACAAAATGAATTTTAGTTCCCTTCAAGATTGTTATTATGACTTTTTTACAAAGGATCGTTAGTTTACGATATATTTGATCACAAGCGGTTATCAAAATGGCGGCTAGCGCCCATTCCTGTTATGAGGCTAATCTGGACTTGTCATTATACAAAGCAGTATTCTAACGATATCAATAAAAAGAACGCCCCTTATACTTTTTTTAGAAAAAAATACCTATTCTCTGGAGTATAATAAAAACAGAACAGGTAAGTATTATTCGCATAAATATACATAACAAACAATTTTAATGTGTAAGAGAGAAGTATGATATGCCATTATTTCCTTTTATAGCAAATTTATTTGTTATTTATAGCCCGTGTAGGAAGTCGTAATGGGTAAATGAATATTTTCGTCAAGGTAATCGCGGAAATTATAGATAGACATTAAAGCGATTCAATTGTTTTCTAAACCGTAAATGATATCAAATTGTCATAAATGGTGGATTCTCCTCTAAAGTACACGTGTTCCTAATTAAGTTGTCACTTAGACTTCTGTTCAAGTGGATACTCCAAAGCATAACGAAGCATATGGCAGATCATACAGTAGGATTTTACCTTGGAGGTCTTTTTCTTTTTGTTATTAATTTGCATTTTGTGAGTTGCTGGCAGTAGCTTGGAGTATTAAACAACGAAGCGTAAAATTCTCAAAACGACTACTACGATAAATTCCACTTGTACAAATCATACGTAGTTCCATATTTATATTACTTTCGATGTTGCTAATTTTAAGGATTCCATAGACTTAATAGAACAACTTTAACGTTACCAAGAAGCCAGGACTCAATAATGGTAAAAGAGAAGCACTGGTGTTTCTTCAAATGCGACTCAGAGACATCTTAGCTACTGAGAAATTCCAAGCACTGTAATCGATATGTGCATCTCTAGTTTTATAATTTTCGAAAATTTTCACTTGTTTTAGATATTGACCCCCAATAAACTTTTGTAACGTCAAAAGATAATTATTAATTAATGAACTCCGAAAACGGTTAAGAAATTAAGTTTGCTGACGTTGTCAAATTTTCCTTTTTTACTTATTCCTGAGCGTTTGTTATTGAGAGCATTCAAGGTATTTTGGCTAGACTCAGGGCACGAAGCCGTAAAGATGTTCACTTCATACATTTTTGATCTACTAACATTCATATTTTACCTAAAGTTCTGGACTATAATCGTGGTTATCGTGGAAATGATAATTTTATTCAAATTGTTGAGTGAGTTCGTGTTCAAGAAGAGGATTAACAATGTACGTTCTTGATGTTAATGTTAACGGCCTTCACGTAATTCTGTAACAATCAGTATGCTAAAATTGCGGATATGCTCATCAGCAGATGTACGTGGTACTAAATACAGTACGTAGATAAGACTGGAAAAGATAGTTAGTTGCAAGGTGATGCGTCACAGAAAATGTAATTTCTAATAATATAAAAAACATAGAGACAACAAAAGAATGTACGGCACTATCAGTATAACGTGTTCTTTATACACCTACTAGTGGCAATTTCACGTTTCTCATGCAGATCTACCTTTGAAAAGAATATCAGACGATAATCCACTCGAAGAATCAAATCTTCATTATTATCATTTTTTGAGCGTGTTGTACTTCTTCAGCTATCTGCTAGAATCCACTACGGGGAGCGTTAGGATTGTATAACTAATGGAAACGAAGCTCCGGAGTGGGTCGTGTCACAAACTTGTCCAATTGTTTGGGGTGACGGACGAGAAGGTATGAGCTGCCCAAGTGCTGTGCTTTTGAATGATTACTTTAACTCCTCCAAAAGAATATATCAGGGTGCTCATCTTTTGTTGTTAAAAATGAAAGTTGAGCATTTCTGTACATTGTATCCCTTGTAACTCACCAAACATATTCTTCTTCCTTTCGACGGATGTAACCGAATTCCTACTTAATATTATATGTGTGGATGTTTGTTACTCAATCACGCCAGAATGGGTGAACTGATCTGGATGAAATTTGGTAGATTATAGTGAGCAATAGCACATAGGCTATGATTTATTCCGAGAAATAACTTTGACAGGAGGTCAGAATGTAATGAGTAAGGGTGTATAGATAGTTCATTTGCATCCTGCATTTACTGTACATTTTGACATTCGTGTTCTTAGCGTCATCGTTTTGATTTTGATTTGGCTGGTGTTTTGTTTTAGTTCAAGTATTTCCACGTGAATAAATAGTTATTAGGATAGCTCTGTTTTATTGCAATTAGATTACACTGACGATGTATTCTTTCTTGGTGTGCTTGAAGGTTTAAAATAGTGTTCTTGGTTGATTGATACTTGGCTCCGCTATTAAAAGTATCGATTCATAATTGCGAAATTGCCTGAGTAGCTATTAACATATATTACTTTGAGGATATCTTACAATACCAATGCAAAACGAATGACCTGTACTTTACAATATTCCACGCGAGCCGAGCCGCGGGCTTAGGCTGGTATGTAATAAAATATGAAAAATTCCATTTAAAAAGATTTCAAAATATGTCAAGTTTGTGAGTGACCCATATTTAGGCTCTTTCAAAAGAAGATCGTTATAACATACTATGTTTCAACGATTAGCTATTCAGTTACAAGTGATTCAGTATGCAAAGGCGTTCAACTCTTATAGCCTACCATTCCACCATTTTGAAAGTAACTATATTCATTTGAAAATAACAAATTGAGAGATAGGAATGTGCCCAGCTTTTTTTATCTCTCAATTTCTTCTTTTCAAATATATTCGCTACTACGGATGCACTTATCCAAAAAATCGTCCATAAATAGTAAAAAGTGCTGATAAGCAGCTTCAAAATGGCGCTAACATGATCCCCTATTCTATTTAAAAAATGTCGATCCATCATCTTGCAATGTAAAACTATTATTCTTACGTTAAATATAGAAATAATACATCAATTTCGTTATCCTGTATTTTAGATTGCTAACCTGACCCCTTCAAACAATAAATAGAGCAAGACTTTTTTGAAAAGCACTGAATATTTAGATGATGGATTGGATAAGTGTTTGGCAGCCTGCAGTGCGGTCTTTTTCAAGTACAATTGACAATTCTGTGACAAAATATTTTATTTTCCGTCTACAAGTAACATTTCGTTCCTTCTATCCTTTTTCACATTGCTATAGAGTACGTTAATACAATAGTCTGAACGATCCCGTATTATGCAGAGGCAAAATCAGCAAAGCCAAAGAACAGCAGGGGTAGGGGCAAGCGAACATGAGTTTATCTGTCGTTTTTTAATGTACCAGACACGTCACTCACATCCATCATTCCTACAGCCACAAAAGTTACAGAAGTTACATTAATATCAACAAGTATAAAGAAGCATCAAGCATTCAAGACAGTCTACTTTGTATACAATATGCAAGCGAGCTACAACCTGTTAAGTCGCATCACATAACATTTCACTTTCAATATTCAAAAGAAAGCAGCTCACTCGCGAATTTGGAGAGAAAAATTGTATGTACATATTATGCTAATTGCATATTTCATACCGATGTGTTTGCAATATTTGGGTAATGACCTTACACGTATAAGAACTTTCTATGTCAATAAACCGATCAGGTACCAATAATTATAATGAGAGTCTTCTTTGCATCCTTAGTTTTTTTCGTAGTTACACAGATTTACAAGCCGAACTTGAGACTTGTTACTTGATCAACGAATTTCGATCGAATTGGGCACTGGAAAGATCTCTTTTCCTGCACAATAATTAATATTATCTCGAACCTTTCAGATACCAGAGTGATATTTACGCGTGAACAGAGGGAAAAAGATAGATGGTAACTTTGTCCTTGATGGAACAGCTGGAGGAAACCACCGAAAGAAGACTGAGAACAAAGTAATCCTTCTAACACACAATATGATACTTTATCTAATTAGAAGTGATCAAGCGCACATTCGGTTTTAATTCATTTCTAAAAAATAGCTAGCAGTTTTTCATCTAACCTTTTTACTCGTGACAACATCGTAAGCAGGGGCTTATACAGCGTGTTAGGGAAATCATATTCGTAACTTCAAGAGGTGATTCCTTGCATTATTCTAAGCAAAAAAGTTCATTATGACTTATGTCCAAAAATCAATCGTTTTCGAGGACAGTGAGTCGTAAATAATAAAATTTTCATTCATCGAATTCGTTTGTGTTATTGCTTAGAGCTTAGAGTAATGCACGGAATCACCTCTTAATGTAACGAATACTATTCCCCTAACACCCTGTATAATAATTAGGGGGGAGTATATTCCTTCTGTTTCCAATTAGACAACGTTTCAAGGAATACATTTTAGTTTTATTTTAAACAAGGCAACTTACTTTTTCGTGTTCCTTCTAGCAACGAATTTACACGGTTTTATATTTTCAAATTGTATAGTGCTAATTGCCCAAAGAACGTTGTTACCCCTTAAAGAGCATGAATATAGCAATAGCGTGTCTTTCCGAAAAATACGGAGTATTTTACCTTTGCAGCGAGAAAAACCGTGTTCCTTTTAGTATTTTTGTAGCATCGTATTTCAAAAGATGTTGTAGGAGAGTTGATAAGAAATAAGCGTATACCTCACTAGGAACATCGCCAAAAACTAGCTTTCCCGTTTTAAGGAACACAGTCATGTTTCTAAATATTTACGTATATACTTAGGGTCGTATCGTCAGTCGTTCCCACAATAATTGTGGGACGCCTTTATGGTCTCTCGGTTCTCTTCCAAGCTGTCACCGCGTTTGATACCTGCTAAATGAACCCTTCACTTACCTGTTTCCTATTCTGCGTCGAGACTCAGGAGGTAGGAAAGGCTAATAATCATCTACCTTCTCGGCCAGATAAAACCTTTTTCCTGACTAAAATTAGGAGGGCACAAGTCTTTTTAGGTTGCATGTTTACATGAACATTTCTAGGTAAATTTGATTCTGCAATGCGCCCTTCAAATTACGGCTCATTATTAAGTAACACCCTGTATTTCTTGCACTTTTTGCGTGCCAAGTTTAGGTGCGTTTCGGAGAAATTCCAATTTGCAACGCGGAATACCTTATTTCGCTTTTCTAACAATTCGAAATACCCTGTATAATCGTTATTAGTTAGAAATTATTAACCTCGGTAGCAGACAGTTGGGCGTGTCTTTTGAACCGCGTGTCACACGCTATGGTTTTCCCAGCTGCCAGGCAAAAGCGGGATTATTATTTCAATTCGCATTCATTGTGGAAAAGAATCTTCCTTTGCGACCTCTCGCAATTTAAGTGAGTGATAGTAAATTGCTGACACACCTTACACACTGTTGGCTAAATCGGCCTTTTTACGGAGGATAGATCTGGAACACCATTATAGTAGATGAAATAGTAGATATGGCAATTTATGAAGTTTAGACGTCTAATTTGAGATACATTTATTTTAATACTTCTATAAGAATACTAATCATTAATTTGGGTTGGCTGTTTTCTAAGCGGTTTGTTCTAGTAATATATCCACCAAAGCCTTAACATAAGCGGGATGTTACTACATCTCGTTGAGATCAAACGTGAAAACGTACAAGTCACACCTGTACTCAACCTGAGCGCTGACCGCGATAGTAAACGAAACCTTTGCAAATCGGTTCTGAAAAACATGCACACTCATACAACAATATTATTTCAACTTACGGTGAGTCCGAAATGCTGCCGACGCTTCGCGAGTGCATGCAGATCGTTTTTCCAGTTCGTACCTGACTTCTTTTTCTGTTTGAGGTGAAATAAATCGTTTTAGTGTATAAAACTGAGGTGAATTTGGCAACCTGCTGCATTCCTCAGGTAAGACAGTCCATTCTAAAAGCCTACCCAGATGTCTGGTTACGCTAAGCACAGGTGCTTATGAATCTATCGCAGACAACTCTGAACAATTCAAGTGACGGAGCCGCACTTGAACTTTCAGGACACCCTATATTTGAGGAAAATACGGCCACAAATTCGGCCTTCTACTATCTATTAAGACACTATTAGGCTCATATATCCTCATATTGGCAAACCACTATTGGTGTAGAATTTACTAATCCAAATCAATGTATCATCGCTTTTTCTAAATATTTTCATGATCTCCCTGTATACATTCTTTAAAGCTTTATCATATTTTTGCGTTTCTCCAAACAACAGATAATGAATGCATAAATGTTGTAAGAAGCATGGATTAAATTTATAACAGGAGGTATAGAGAGGTTTATGGCAGTGATAATATATAATTTTCCACAAATTTTCCACTGTACATTGATTTTGATAAAAAGGTATTCTTTCAATCATATACTAAGTGACATATAGATCCGAACACTCAGTTTAAATGGTTTTATTTTAATAAAATTTTGTATAAGTACTTAATGAAGCATAATAAGTAAATGATGAAAATTTCAAACTGATTGCACTGCTTTAAAGCCCTTTGACCTTTAATAATGTGTGGATGCACCCTGACGTGCTACGCATTCTCCAACGCGCCTAGGCATGCTTCTGATCAGGTGGTCAATGTCCTCCTGTGGTATCTCATTCCAGGCAGCCACCAACTCCTCTCGAAGTGCTTCTAGAGTCTGAGGAGGTGTGACTCTTGCAACATGTGGTCGGGCATTATCTTGTTGGAAAGTTGGATCTGCCAGGGTGTCAAGATAGGGTAAAAGATGGGGTTCTAGAACTTCGTGGATATAACGCTGCGCGTTCCTGTTACCTCTGATGAAGATTAAAGGTGACCTGGAACCATAAGCTATAGCACCCCAAACCATAACTCCAACAGTGTGATGAACATGTCTTTCATCAAAAAACTGTGGATTCCTCCTTTCACCACGTCGCCTTCTAACCCTGGCACGACCATGGTGCATGCCTAAACAAAATCGAGACTCGTCACTAAAGACAATACTGTTCCATTCCTGATCCCAGAGTGACCGTTGTCTGCACCACTCAAGGCGATTACGTCGGTGTTCCCGAGTTAAAGGGCGGACCCAGTGTGGCCGGTATGAAAACAAGCCAAAACTTCTCATTCGTCGGTAAACACTTCGCATGCCAGTCTTCCGTGTTCTGCAAACCATTCATTTGCAATGGACCTGGTAGTGGAGAAACGGTCCCTTAAGGCCAATAATCTTAGGCGGCGATCTTCACGGTCTGTTGTTCTACGGCGGCGTCCAGTGCCCCTTGCTCTTTGCGTGCGGCCTTCTCGAAGCCATGCCTGACAACACCTAACCACAGTGTCTACACTTCTTTGCACTCTAACTGCAATTGCCCGAAAAGAAAGTCCAGCTTCCCGAAATCCCACTATACGGCCCCTATCAAAGTCACTAAGTTGACGAAATCGTACAGGTCTCCGTACTCTAGGCATCGTATCCGATCGTTAAGGATGTCAAGAACCAAAATCCGCCAACGTTGATTCTTTACTGCGGCTGAAATATTCATTTTTAGAGCGTTAGTGAATTAAAAAAAAGCAGTATAAAAACCGGAATGTCCAACTGATAAGGCTGAACATTTTTTCACTTGTTATTTACAGTAAGATAAATACATTCACCAACTTTTATTAAAATAAAACCATTTAAACTGGGTGTTCGGATTTATATGTCACTTAGTATATAATTAACTAGCTGTGATGGGATCGTAAAGTATGAAAAATATGGATCAATTCCTTAGTTATTTAACACGTGTAAGTATTGAATTTAGACAGGCTACGTAAAGTCAGTCTTGACATCCTTTCTGAAACAGGATATTTTGTCAGCAACGGACAACCTCGGCAAAGCAGTCGCTCTAGCGGAAGGAGACGTACTATCGAACCAAGGTAAATTCACTCAATTACAAAATGGTAACAACCGAAAATACCATTTATACATAGAGATAACCGTGGTAACACTGCTGAAACGGGGTTATTTAGAACCAATGATTGAAAGTGAAGGAAACCTGACTCGCTATGTTTGCATGCAATTAGCTCTTGATACATATTAGATGCAGAAAAAAACTTGACAGACCGCAACACTACTTTAGCTGTGGACATTTTCCCTCTTTAATTCATAACTTGCGTTACTAAAGTCTCCAAATGAATTCAAGATTTTTTGCAGATAAAAGTTGGCTCGTAGCCCAATGCTTATCAAGCTGATGATGACTCTTCTCCAACCGACAGTCTCGGGACCCTTTCGCAGCGGCGGCCAGTCGGCGATCTGGCTCTCAACAGACTTTGCTCTTCAGTGCTATCCTCCATGATGCCGCTGCGCGTTATGCCTGCCAGACAGACCCGCCTGACTTCAGCCTCCCATCCTAACTGTGTCGTATCTCATAGATCCCGTACATCCAGGACTAACCGATACGATCGCTCCTTTGTTCCTAGTATATCGAAACTGCGAAAAATCTACATGAGGAGGTTTTTACGAGTTCTACTAAGCCTAGGTAGTTTAAAAATCGGATTAACAAAGCTCATTCAAGGTTCTGCCTGCGAGGCAGCTTCAGTGTAAAAAAGCAGAATGTGGAGTCATATTAATTTAAATGCTGATAATCTTGAAGAAATGCATCTCTCTTCATCGCCAAGCGTGGATATCTGTTTATTTTTTTTTTTGCTGAATAGTTTCATAGAATTCAACGAAGAATTTGCACGAAGTCTCCATATCCGTGATTCTAGCTTGCCGAGGACTTAAACAGTAGTTAGTAGGACAGACGAACCATAAAAAAGTCTGATAAACTTATCAGTGATGGATCTGAGCATTGAGCGATTTTATTTTTAATCACTGTCAAAAATAGCATGGAATCATTTAATCTCTCTAAGCTTAGTACCTAATACCAGTCTAATCTTTTGGAATTATTCAGCTATATAATAATCTCAACATCGATAATTATCCATCATAAGTCACGAATAATCTACCATAAATCATTCTAGTTTGTCTATAGTAAATCCAAGTCAAGTTTCGCTGATCTTGGAATCGCAGATTATTTTTTTGTTAATAAATCAGCGCTGGGTATAGATTGTGAATATGTACAACCTTGAACAAAAAAATGTCATTCACAAGTTTTTTAGGTTCTTCGCGAACCTGGATTATAGTCATAAAATGAGGAAATTGAAATGAGGCACGTGAAAATCCACCGACACTGACGAAATGATCAGTAACTGCTGATGGTACGGACCGCAGTAAATATTGATCGTTCACCTTAGTAATGCTATAGTAGGCAGAATGAAGTTTAGTCAGATCGTGGTTTGTCCAACAATCCAATAATATCTGGGAGAGCAACTCCTGAAAACGAGGAATAGAATGGCTGATAGAAGGTAGCCGTGGTTCTATTATATCTCCTGAAACTATATTCTTCAAAAATGTGAGACTCCGTTCCCGGGTAATTATCTAGAAAAAGTTCGGCCGTGTTCATCAATATTTCTATTCCTAATGACAAAGATTGTGATGAAACAATGAATTACCCGAAAACGTCACAACAGACATCGAAATTTGTAAGAAATTTGGGATCATTTGGAGGCGTTCACTTTTATTACGCTCAAGAATTGTCTCCCTGAAATTTTCTTGGTGTGACCGTCTAATCTACTCGCGGTTACTTCTCTCTTCATGCTTCATGCCCTTCCAAGTTCTCCATATGTTCACTCGTCTAGAACAAATTATGGTATTTACCAATATATTCAGTCTAAGCTCAGATCATGTAGAAACCTCTAGTCTATCTATCCAAGAAAGACGTTAAACCAAAACAAGAACCAGAGCTGATCAGCACGTAGATTTATTTCAAGAAACCATAACTATTATTAGGCAGAAATGGACGAGTCCATATAGAGGAACAATGGCAAACCACGAACGTGGAGTAGGAGGTGACACGGCGGTGCATGCAGCCTCACTAGCCATGTAACGTCTTTGGCGTTATGGAGTCCGACCACGTGAAGTATGCGTGCATATGTTTAGGTTTAGCTTCTTCCTTCAATAATTGGGACTCTAACGCCCCACTTTCTCATCATCCGGTACTTCCTAGAGGCCAGTGAGTCAGAATAGGGTAACCTCTCCACAAGAGTTCTAAGGAGTAGTGGTTTATTCCTGACTGGAGTTGATATCGATCTCAAGAATATCACTGACCGGTTGGAGCGTAAATATTTGTATAGACGTTCTTTTTTACAAAATGTAAGACTATGTGAGACACTAGCTTAAGTGTACAGCTGAAGATTAAATAGAATCCAAATTAATAAATTATTTTAAATTTTTTTTGGGCTAGAATATACATATACAGGGTTCCGGAAATTAAAGGATAACCATGCAACTGGAAATAAGCTACTTCATGACCTACTGTTTGGCAAAATTTTGTGTAAGTCAAAATTTTTCGCGATATACAGCAATCATTTTGTTTGCAAAAATCGGAACTCGTTTATTTAAGTTGTTGTCATTTTTACAAATATCAGGTTTTTTAGCCGGATTTATTTCAAAATATTCACAATTGATTGTTTCATCGAAGTCATACTGTTGTTAAGAATGAGAATTATCCTACTGCAATATTTCAATGAAAACCAATTTGTATGCCTAACTTTGACCCCCTGTAGTAACAAATAATGGGCTAGAAATCACCGTGAAAAATTCTTTAAAAAGTTGGTTATTTATTTAGTGCCATTCTTGCAGGGTACTATTGTCCAACATTTTGATTGCTATTTTCTTTTATGTATCAACTTTAATTTAAGCTTGTCTCGTCGTTTCTGGCACATCAAAAAGCTGCTTTCCCGAGTCGAATAAATTGTAATGGCAGGACTGACTTGACATAATTGTATTTTATTAAATTCAGTAGAGCGGGTATTCAGAGACCACCACTAGCCATTATGCTTGACCTGCATCTTTAATGATAGAGGAATCATTTAGTCTGCGCGAGTAGTCGAATTTTCCAACGTAACTGTATTATAACGAAAATACTGTTCTTAACCCTTAAATTTTAATTTATTCTACACAATTTATCACACTTGCAACAAATTTATAACAAAATAACTAGGTATGTCGACCAGACTTAATATTCTATCTTCATTCCGCCTCGCTGTCCACTGACTACTGACTCGACTGTGAAACATCGGCAATGACTGTTTGCTTTCACCATGCTTGGTATTTATCTTCGTGGAAGCAGACTAGCTGGCAGTATAATCACCTCCAGAACGCGGCCACGCTCCATACATGGTCGCGTAATTCTGGTTGCCTAACCGTGGACACTACAAAGGCGTCTCACGGCTACTCAAGGTCCGAGTTATGAGGGCGTTACAGTATTATAAAACCTACGTCTGTTTGATACACAATGTCTTTTACGCAATCCCAATAAAAAGATCCAATGGATCCGGCTTTGGTAATTACATTTTTCGACAAAATTCTAAGGAGGGACGAATCTCCATGCGGAAAAGACAGGTAGAGTGCGACACTGAATGGGAAGATGATTGGCCCCTTACGAATGTCCCGGAAAGTGAATGGGACAATTTTCATGGACTTCCTAAGAAACCGCCTACCTTTTATAAAAAAGTCGAGAACTATGGCATAATCAACTAAGTCAATATTATCCAGAATTGAGGATCGGATGCCCCCTGGTCCTCTCTATTGGCCACCAATAAGATCTCCGAACCTAAGTCCACTGGATTTAATTTGGGGTTTCTTTAAAGATATGGTCTATTGAACAGCGGTCATTTCTCTACGTGCGAAAATTTGATTCGTCTCTCAAAAGTTCTCTCAAAGGGGGTATTCTCGCAATCTGAAAAGATTACGTATTAAAAGGACCAGGGTAATCGTAAAAGACAATAGTAGACATTTTGAATATATAGTATAGAGAATTTAGTGCAGACTCACCATTACATCATCAATCCTGTCATTTTTTATAATCAAGAAAGAAGACGATCGATCGACCATTAAAATTGCTATACAAAAATAAGCAAAAAAATGTCTGAAAGTTTTGCAGTACTACTACAGGATGCCAAAGTAAGACGTATAAATTGATTATCGTTAAAATGTTTACTAGAATTCAAGAATTGTTTACATATTGATTTATTTTGCCATGAACAGCAAGTGATAAAATCGTCAGGTTTTCCTGTTAAGTTTTTGTATTGGCTGCATGTATTGTTTGGTGATAAAGAGTTTTCGTACATTTTTGCTCAAAATGCCTAGAGTGCGTAGAATTCGCCAGGTTTCCCAGCTAAGTGACTTTGAGAGGGGTCGAATTGTCGCATTGCGTGAAGCCAGTCTATCGATAAGAGAAGTTTCTAGGAGGAACAGATCCTTACGCAGTATACTGCAGTGTGAACGAGCATAGACTCAGGAAGGCCGAGGACAGCGAGCGAGGGGTTCTGGACGCCCCAGAGGGACCACAGAGCGACAAGACCGCCGCTTAACACGTTCGCTGCCGCTGGCTCTTATAAGAGTCAACGCGAGATGTTCGCCGGTGCCGCTGACTCTTATCAGAGCCAGGGTACAATACTGCAGTCAATCAAGGGCACAAATTGGTAAAACGTGATTTAGATGGTAAACAAGTAACCAGGAAAAGATGCCAGTTTTGTAGCAGGAAGGGAATCCGTACCCAAACGATCTACGAATGTAGAACATGCTGTGATGTTCCAGGATTCTGCTTGGAGTGCAGTGACATTATTCACAAATAAGTTTTTGCACTAAAAATAGTCTGCATTCACCACCAAATCATGTTTGTATTATAAAAAAAAGTTGTTTCATTTCTTATTTTAGCACATTAGGTGTATTATTTACCGGAAAAGTTTTTTTTATACTTTTATATGTTCTCTAGTATTATGAGTTACAAAAATTATTTTTAATATTTTATTTTTGTTAATGGTCGATAATAAATATCTTTTTTGCTTTTAGTTTATTTCTATTATAAAAAACAAATAATTATCTTCCGACTCGAATAAGCGCCAGCTGGCACACAGGAAACCGATTTGTAAGCCAGTCCCGTCGGCTGTTAGAAGAGCCACAAAAAATCTTCTAGTTAAAAAATCATTTTACGAAAATACCTCAATAACGAAGTTATACTACCAAAATAACAAATTAACCATTATACAACCACTTGGCTCCTGTGTAAAACCAACCGGAAAAAGGTGGCAGTCAAAGTCTTAAGACTTCTGGCTCTGAGAGACAGATTCAGTAGTACTCGAGACATCGCTAATCAGTGGTTTAAAGAGCATGGAAGGATGGTTGGTATGCGTACGGTGTAAAATTTTCCCAACTAGTAGGTCATGATATGACCTATTTCCAGCCCCAGGATGATCCTTCAATTGCCGAACACCCTGTATTTTTATGTTGTTATTGAATGCAGCATATCTGATTTAGTACGTCACATTATGATTAGGCTATCATTGCAATAAAGTTAATCGTGCCAAATGATTACATATAAACCGATACGCGTGACTGCTTGTACGTCATGTGTAATAAATCCATCAAAGTCTAACAATGAAGTCTTAGTGGTGCATAAACAATCACTCCCATTCAACAACCATCACGATCTTCAATTCCCCATTGTGGATGTAATTTTTGATATTGGATGATAATTAAGTTTTATAATGGTAGAAATGAAAATGAAAGAGGATTAGCTGGTAACTAGGTTACTAACCTATATCCTCTTGTACAGATACTTCTACGTGGTGTGTACAGGATGCCAACATTCAAGGAATGAATTTTCAGAATATTGTGAGCATACTTTGCCCTACGCTTCATCTATAAGATACAAAAGGTGGAAAAAATATTAGTACTGCAATTTAGAACAGTTTTGCATGGGTTCTGTATTAAATTGAGACGTCCGTAGTGCGCGATCCACAGTTATCCCGGAAGAAATCAGCTGAGCTCGCTATATCAAGAACATCCGTAAGACTAAACAAAGTTAGAGCGCTTTCCAAGCCTGAACAACAACAATCTAAATTACCGGTACGGTGCCACAGAAAATCCCAAACTATCATAAAACACCAACGATCTTTGCGTTCGCGTTATGCTTCAGTTTGACCGGACATGTTGAATGAGGGAATCAACGGACCCTATTCCTTCGAAAACGAGGAAGGCCAGACTGTAAATTCCACAGCAATGCTACGTACCTTTTTCTTTTCACAACTGCATAATTTTTAAGCCTACCTTAGCAGGACCTGGTTTCAACAAAATGGCGCGACATCCCACACCGCCAACGAGTCTTTAGCGGTTGTAAACGAAATGTTTAGTGGAAAATTGATATCGCGACAAGGGGACATTCCGTGGCCTCCCCGGAGCCCAGATCTCACGCCAATGGATTTTTTTCTCTGGGCATACCCCAAGAGCCGCGTTTACGGCAATAAACTGACGACGATTGCCCAATTCAGGCACAACATTTCCGAGGAGACGACCGCTCTCCCACGAGAGATGTGACAGCGAATTTTCACGAATTTGAAGTCGAGATTCTAGGAGTGCGTACGTCTCGATGGCTCACATCTCAATGATGTTATTTCAAATAAATAAAATTTCCATGTCTCCACTTTATTAAAAATATAAATTATCTTCCATACGCTTTGTAATTTCTTAAAATCCGCTCAACTTAATGGCCCACTCCGTGAACTTTTTGCGCGAAATTAATCCAAAAATAACCTTTCGTAACAGAAATTTTGATCTGATATCAAAACATTTGCTGGATAGAAAAAATACATCTGCTCCATTGAAAATGTATAACTTTTATTATATTATCTTACACGCTACCATCTTTATTAGAGTAAAACAACATCAAACATCACTCTACCATTGGTTGTTTCTTGTACTCAACTATTGACAACGAAGCAATTGTGGATTCTAAGAGAAGCATACCAATAAAGCTCAAGAAGTAACCTCCAAACCAGTGGTACAATCTCACAATAAATATTGACGCAATAATCCCCGGAACATTTGATACTGCATGAGCTGTGCCCCTAAGTCCGGTTGGGAACGTTTCTATATTTACAACAGACAAGGTTGTCACCACACTACTATAACCTAAGATAAGAAAACAAGAAATCACGTGCCTAGCAGTCCTATTGCCTATTAACAGAAGCATTATGAAACCCAAACTGCTCACGATTAGCCCAACAACCAAACAAGGTCTCCTTCCAGCAAAGTCAAGAACAAACATCATCAGTATCTGTCCTAACAAAATGTTAGATAGTATTATGAAAAAGTTCAGATACAAGTTATCTTCGATCGGCTCTGTGCAAAAAGTACCATTTCTCATTGCCTCTAAATGTATCACTCCTATCCCGGTTAAATTATCTTTAACGCCTTCCAAAGACTTGGTGAGCAGTATGTTGACTTCTATGAGTCCCAAGATCATTACTGGAGGCTTAGTTGCGATTTGAATCAATGTGCTTCTTCTGAACGGTGAAGCAATCATCAAAAGTAGTGCCTTAATAATCGACGACAGAATCTTCTTAAAATTAGCATAGTGCCTGGCTTGTGGGTCGGGGAAATAGGCTATACCATAGTCTTCTACGACATGCCTCAAGTCGAGTTCTTTCACTGAGAATGTTTCTCCATAACGTGAAGTGTTTATAGCATAGAACTGCTTAAGGGTCAACACAGCTAGGAAATACTTCTTGGTATGCAAAAAGAATCTTGGGCTTTCTTCCAATAAGGCTGAAGCACATGCAAGAGTCAAATTTAGACCACCACATAACGCAAAAATCATCCGCCACGTAGTCACTCTCATATCTACTGCTCTGGAATCAACAAAGTTCGGGTTCTTCATAAAACAGGCAAATACAGCGACGCATAGGTATCCAAGAGTCCAAAAGCAGTCACACAGCGCTAAATAGTATCCACGTTTGTTCTTCGGAAGCACCTCAGCTAAATGTACCTTTGCTACTGAACTGCCACACTCCAAGGAAGCACCTAGGAAAAACACCGCGAGAATCACAACATAATAGTTATATGCAAAAGCTGCGATAAACGAGCTGATAAATAGTAACAGAAGGTTGTAACACAGGATATGCTTTCTGCCGTAAATATCGTATAGACAATCCAAAAGTCCACCACCAAGGCCTCTTCCAAGCGCTGCGCTGATGTATATAGCGTAAACTATTCCCTCTGTAATGTAATGTTCGCATGTTGCTAGAGGTATGGCGAAAGAGATACTTGACAAAGCTGCTGCTTGGGAAAAACTAACTGCGCAGGCCATTCCTAGCATGAATTTGTAGTACAAGCCCCATCCTGTTCTTGGGAGGACATCTTCGAAGTATATTACTTGGAGTACTTCTTCTTGGCGCATTGCAAAAAGCTAGGTCAGGCTTTTGACATTGATTAAGATGGCACTTGACATAAATTTGTCAACAGGCCACATGTCAGAGTTACTCTTGACAAGAGGGTGACTTGGCAGAAGCGCACTGAAGCATTAAAAACCAAATTCGAAATTACGTTTCGGTAACTCTACCCTGTGCTATGTAGAACCTCAAAATTAAGTTTGATCAACAAAGTTTGGTTACATTATTAGGTCAGCAATAATCTATGCATGTGCAGCATAATGATTCCTCGCCAAAACGCATACTCGTAGTCTGCAGGTTCTGTAGAACAGAAGCTTGCGTACTGTCACTATCGTCCCATGGTATGTATGTATGTTCCTCAGGGACTACATCAAACAACAGACGCAGTTACGTTATAGTAAAGTGGAATCGCACATCAACTCAGTAGACTACACAGCAGAGCAAGCCCACAAGCACACAAGACCGCCGCTCTCTCTGTGAACAAAATTAAAACGTATATCTCTAGGCCCAACCAAAATTATAATTTTTCCACGCATACAAATTCCTAAATAATTTTTTTAGATTACTGAATACTAGTTAACAATCTCAACATAAGCAATTCCTCCTCTTCCTTTATTCTTCCCTTCTTTGTCCCTGACTTTGTCTGGTATCTGGGCAACCAGATCTGACAGACCTACCTACGATACTTGAACCAAAAGCTAAGGTACCACGGAACGCTCTGGAGAACAATGACGAATAGAAGAAGGTTGGGAGGATCCTAGTATATAATTCTGCAGATCTGACAGCTACACAGGTCAACGCTTCTGCCACCAGATGGCATTCAATGCAATCCAAAAGAAAGTAGTCAGATCATAGTAAAGAACATGCTCAGCGTCGTTATTGACAAGCTAAATGGCGCTACAATTTTTTATTGCGTAAGTCAGTGGACTACACAGTCGAGCAAGTTCACAAACATTCCAGACCGCGACTCGTACTGTTAACACAATTAATTATGCATTTTCAGGTCTTCCAAACACACTTTTAATTGAATCCTTAACCTCCAGAATTATTTTTTTTAGATATCCAAAATCATTCCAGTCATTTCAACAAAGCCCAGGCGTTTCCGCTACTAATGACTGCATTTCTTGTTCCTTGCTCTTTATCTTCCTTCATTCTTTCTTCTCCGCTTTGACTTTCACTTTGGCTGGTGTTTGGGTATCCAGGCCGACAGATTGACAAACTGATCCAAATACTTTGATACCAAGGCAAAGGTTCCACGGACTGTCAACACCGAAACATCGAGTAGTCAGACTAACGAATTCGAGTAGGCTAGGACTGGAAACTATATGTAGCCAAAATTGTGTAGCTTTAGTCTAGACTTTTTGCTTATTGTCTACCAAAGCGGCAAACCAATACACCTGCGTACATTTTTCTCTCGATGGGTAATGAAGTAGCGAATCGTGCTGGATGTACTCACGTTTACAAGGGCCGAAACTGTGTTGCTACGTGAATCGCTTAGTTATTGTTAATAAAAGGGATAAATTAAATAAAGCAAACAGATGAATGTGAATATATATTAGCGGTTATAGCTCATGAACTATTATCCATTATGCTAAATTCGTGATTTCATTAAGCAGCAGCAATAGGGGAGTATCCGATATTGGGGATATTGGGATACCTTCCTTGTATTCTACTCGGTTTTTGTAAATAGTTTTTGTGATTCGAGGGGAATCTTGGTTAAGAGCAAGTACCTACATAGTATGGAAATTATTTCTATTTTATCATAATCACTATATCTATTCGATAAAAAGATTTGGAAGTAATTTAATTTTGATATTCACGGTTTTTTTGGGCCTACGGAGCTTTCTCACTAGAATCTCACAGGAATCAAATGAGAAAGTAAAATTATTATTTATAACGTGGAAGTAAAGCTTTCTTAAGAACTGTTAGATTCCAAATTGAAGCAGATATGACTTAAAGATAAATTTTTAGAGAGAATCGATCAAAAAATTTGGTTCGCCTCCAATACATTTTTCAATGTTCTTCAATGCTAGTTGTCACTTATTAGAACACCTCTATAACAAACTCGACTATGGCGAATATGTAGTCTTGCCCTTCAATATATCGAAAGCAGTTGTCACTGAAGATAAACATATATTGAGGCAAAATTTAAATACTTTGTGTATAAGAGGTTTCTTTTTGAATTGGCTGATCTTATCCATGGAGGACAGAACACTTAAAGTGAATCTTGAAAGTACAGTATCCGATGTGTACACTGTTGAGCAGGGTGTACCTCGGGGATCTGTATTGGGACCACTGCTATTCACCTTATTTATTATTGCTAAAAAATTTAATCTAAAATGTAGCTGAGTACTTGGAATGTACGAGCTTGCACTTGAGTACATAAAGATGGTATCAATAGTCAATCCTAAAGATGTATTACAGTGGACCCCCGATAATCCGGCCCCTGTCTAATCCGGCGACCCCTGTAATCCGACATGTCTTTGAATATGCATTACCTACATACGTATTTGACAATCTCCGCTAATGTAGATCACGCAAGTTTGAACAGGTTACAACTTGTACGCGCCACCGCTATCGTGCTCGACGCGTAAGCATTGTTTTACTTAGTTTGAATTTGACTACTGGTGATAGCGGTACGGCCTATCGTGCGTTCATTGTTTACTATTTATTCATTGTGTATTAAGTATAGTACCTAGTATTGTCATCACAAACTCAGAAGCGAAAGCACAAAACATTGACAATTAAAGAAAAATGTGATATTTTAGACCGCTTAAATCGCAATGAAACTTTCAGTAGTTTAGCAAGTGAATACGGCGTAGGCCGATCTACAATTTATCACATTCAAAGAAACCACAAGAAGATCAAGAAGTTCGTGTCAACTACTGACTGCGGACCAGGCAAGAGACAGTCACTCAAGAAAGTTGAACATCCAGAAGTCGAAGAAGCTTTGTACATGTGCTTTCTTCAGGAAAGAAATAGGCATGCACCAATTTCAGGACCCATGTTGGCCATGAAAGCTAAGTTTTTTTATAAGGAAATAACAAAAAAAGATGATTTTGTGGCCAGCAAAGGATGGCTAGAATGTTTTAAAAGTCGTCATGGCATACGTTTAATGCCTATTACAGAAGAGAAACTTTCTAACGATGCCACCTGCATAGAGCCCTTTAAATTAAGATTTTTGCAAAAGGTGAACGATTTAAATCTTGACCCGTCACAGGTGTACAATGCAGACGAATCAGGGCTTTTTTGGCGTGTGATGCCTAATAAAACTTTCGTTTCTTGTAACGAAAAATCCGTACCTGGACGAAGTAAGTAAAAAGCGTGTAACCATACTACCATGTGCTAACGCTGGTTAAAAGATCATAATTTTCCTCAAAAAGCGTTGTTGCTTCTTGATAACGCCCCCGGTCATCCGTCTGAAGAAGAACTAACAACTGAGGATAAATGCATCACTGCGATGTTTCTTCCGCCAAATTGCACTGCACTGATTCAACCAATGGACCAGAATATTATTCAGTTTGTCAAGCAAGACTATAAGAAAAACATACTTCTGAGAGCCGTATCAAAAGACCAACCAATAGAAAAAACTTTAAGAATTTTTACTATGAAAGACTTGGTTTTTGCTTTTTGTCAGTCGTAGAATGCGTTACCGTCATCAATTATTAAATCGTCTTGGAAACATTTTTGGCCAGATATAGTCACCACTCCTAGCAACGTTCCACAAATCAGTGTAACTACGGAAGTTATAGAACAAGTCGCTACTGAAACACAGGTAAGTTCGAAAGATTTGGAAATCTGGTGCCGTGGAATAGATAAAGAGGAAAATGTTTTTCATGAAATGTCTGACGACGAAATTATAAAAGAGGTTTATAATTATACAACAAACAATCAGGAAAATAACGTCGACGTGATTGCAACTGCTCCACAAGTCACAGCACAAGACGCAATTAACGCCTTTGAGCTAGGTTTACAATGGGCTGAAGAGGATGGTACATCCTACAACGAACTTTTACTTATGAGAAGACTGAGGAACAAAGCTCTGGCCTCGCGTTATAACAACCTTAAACAAAAAAAAATTGATGAATATTTCCAAGCTTCATAATTTGATAAACTCATTAATGATTTTGATTAATAATTCTTGATTATTTTGATACATATGTGTGTGCATTTATGCTTAATTTTATAATAAAACGTAAGCTCTCTATTGTTATTTAATTTACTAAATTCGACATACATAAACTATGTATGATTTGTGCTTCAAAGTACATACATATATCTACATAACATATAATCTTACCTATGGATATATAATTTGTCGGATTACAAGGTACTCTTTTGTAAAAAATTCCGGACTATAGGGGTTCTTAGGCAGTGCTCTATAATCCGACAAATTCGATAGTCCGACACTGCCCTGCATAATATTTGTCGGATTACCGGAGGTCCACTGTATTACATTTTTATTGTACTTTATTGGTTTGCATTACTTTCTTTATCACATATGCAAATTTTTATCAACTCGATAAAAATAAGGAGTTCAAATTTTGGAGTGGAGGAGGAAGATAGATTGAACATACACGATTTACGGGATTCTTGATATTAAACCATTATTTATTAAATGGTATTCTTCAACAATTGGATAATACCAACAACCCTATTTTTATGAATAAATTGTTATTAAATGTCGATATTTTTTGACCTAACTTTAACGAACGCGACAGCTCAAACGTGTTAGCAATCACATTGTAAATAGAACTCGATGTTTGCAGCTTGTCGATTTTGTGGACGCATAAAGAACAGAATCGTGTAGATGTGTAGAATAGAATAGAAGTCGGAGTCCCTCTGCAGGAGGTATAAAAGGCCAATACGAGTCGCCGCTGGGTTAAAGTTGCACCGATTGATAGATACTTTGTGCAATTTCGCTTTCTAAATGAATCCGTAATTACTCGGTAAGCCATTGAAATAATTAACAAGCGTATTCTGCGGACATCGCTTGGTAACGTGGTAATAGGTCTCACCGAATTTGCTTCCGGTAAATCACTCTCTGTCTACCTGGTCGCTACAGCACGCTATGCTTTCGTCACGTTGCACTGCCTTGACTTCCTACTATGACTACGAACGTTATGCATGTGGCATGTACAAACGTGGAAAACCGAAACCTTGCGCGACTTCAAGCGATCATTGGTCAAAAGGTCAAAAACAAAATAAAAATCGTTCAAACGTTGTTTTTGGAGAGGATCCTGATCGTTTTTGAAAAAATCGTTATGTGTAAGAAATTTGGGAGTGGGAGGTTGTAGGCTTGTGAGGCAGTATTTTTTAATGTTAGTACATTTGTGCGCCCTTAACCTTGGTAAATCTCCGCACCTATTAGCTATATGACGCAGGCTCACCCGTACATTTTCTTTAAAACTTGAATGATAGAGAAATGTTTTCGATACGTGTCCCCTTCTGCTATCTGGGCTCAGCGCCCAGAGTATTGTCCTGCTTGATTATCCTGCTCATATAGAAAGGAGCAACGTTGCCAGATGGACGGTAACTACCGGTAGAACAGGGCAAAATGTATGTAGACTAGTTGTGTTGGTCTGTTTGACTGACTTGATATATACTATTGTACATATTCGCCACTATTTTTTTTCTCAAATAGTGCTGAGCTTAATCCTTCATAAAATGATGACGGCGTTGCGTAGGACATGCAGAGTCAACCTACTTGACGGCATTTCTTGGAATAAATTGCTTGCGATTAGTTGAGTCTGAAGAAACACAGATTTGGCTACAAAGGTGCAGATCTTTCGGAAAATATTATTTCCTTCCTCAGTGCTCCTTTTAGTCAAAAATTGCGTAGGTCAACTGAAACCACTTATTGACAAGCAGTGATAAAATTTGTTTTTACACAGTCTGCCAGATATAGTTTTCAGTATGAAATGGTCCAGTTCTGAACCTAACCCAAAAAGTCTGGCTTGACCGTCAACTCATTGCAGGTCTCCCACAATTTATACGGTACGAACATTTCTAGGTGGGTTTTAAGGAGAAACTGTCACGCAAATTGTACACGTTACAACTATTATTTGAAATTTTTTAAACAATCCAAATCAATCATTACAAAAACTTTTGTTACAAAATAAAAAATGAAATCTTACTTCAAATCCAAGTTGCTAGGGACAGCCAAAATAGTATGAAATTCCATTTTTATTAGCAATTGAATTGCAATAACCATAATATATACCTACTAATATTATAAATGAGAAAATGTGGATGTTTGTTACTCAAAATGGCTGAACTGACCTGGGTGAAATTTGGTACAAAGGTAGATTATGGTTTGAAATAGCACAAAGGCCTTTTTTATCCCAGCAAATAATTTTGAGTAGGAGTACATAAATAGGGCATATAGAGATCGTCTTGATATTTGTTTGGTGTTTTGTTTTACTTCAAGGATAATACAGTACATAAATAGTTATTTGGTTGTTGCTGCTAGGTAGGTGATGTCAATTTAACTATTATCTAGCAAATCCTAATGCTATGTGGTTCGGTCTTCTTCTCTATATAATGATCTGATTGTCTATCCGGCATGTCAGCATCATGTTTGAACCAAAATACAGAGAGACTTAAAAATGTTTACACTAATTTATATCCAAGGATGATTATAGGCATGTTTTCATCCGCGGACACATCGTCGATTTTGTAGCATCAAGCGGTAACAGCGCGGCCTGCGATCGCCCCACTCAACCTGAGACCGTTAAGGACTTTTATATTGAAGCTGTTACTAATACAAAACATTGGTTTTGCTTTGAATTTCCGATCACGTTATGTATGTTTGATAGCATTCGTAAATTGACAGCCACCTTACATGCTTGGAAAATTTAGTTACATTATTACTGGCGCCAAGTACACGTTCCGCGGCAGAAAGCTAGTAAAAACCATATAAATAAGGATAAAGGATGCATATGTTATCATTATGTAAAAAAGTTAAAAGCATCTAGATATTTGTTTTACAATATGGTTGATGTGAAATGCATCAATTGCAAAATTAATCGTTAATAGTACATGATTGTTTTGCGGTTTCTGGAATGATTTGATTAATGGGCGGTGCCTATCAGAAATGCTAATATTTCGCAGTAAAAGTAAGCATGAAAAATGATTAAGACGCGCAACTTGATAAATAATTGTTTATGTATCATAGGAATAGTTTTAGATATGTACGTATATGTTCAGAGTCGTTGTCTAGGGGCTCTCTTCAGGGGTAAAAGTATCTGAATGTAGAATTTACAATCCCGTTACATTTATTGGTCTGTTGCTTGAGCTACTGTATCCATCTTTAGTGCTTCAACCAGAGGCGTGTTCTCGAAGCTTTTTTCACTGTTCGGCAGATGACAAAATATAAACGAAAATGTTTAGTTTTTTATTCGTTAAGAACACATTTTTCTAACACCCGTCTTAAGATCCAAAAGCTTTACAAAAGTGACAGCACAGTGACAGGTTTATTTCGCATGCGACAAATCTTGAATGAAATAATCAAGGACACCCCCTCCCCAGGGTGATAACTTTGAAACCGAATTGCATGTGGAGCTTGACTTTGGGTTTTCGACCTAAAATATTTAAAACAGTGGCTTCACATTCACAGTGACAAAGAAATATCAGATATCTGCCCTGTTTATAGTTTTCTTGGATACAAAGTACATCTGTACCCCAGAATCACACTAGCTTAGGTCCAGTTTTGTCAAAAATGAGTTCAATATGATAAGCTTATGATAATATTGTGAATTTTCATTTGCTACTTGCAGCGTCCATCTATCTGTAATAATAAGGAAGTTACGACTTTTTAATTCATGTCACGTCGCATACAATACAATACAAGAAATAGAACAAGACTGAGGTTTATCTTTTAACTCCAAAGGTGGACAACGCATAGCTACTATCAAGTTTCATGAACAATGTCATCATCATTTTAAGGTGATTTGTCGAGCAGTCTACAAGAGGATGCTTTTTCCAGTTCTACTAACCTGAGCCACTTTAAAAATCGGATTAACTAAGTTCCTTTAAGCTCCTCATAGTAGTCGCAGTGCTCTGGTATTTAGGCTTCTGCCTTCAGTATAAAAAAAACTAGTCAGCCATGACTAATCCTCATCTAGTGGTGGCAGATATTTCACGAACCGTGATTTAGTAACTGATAGTTCTAAATCACGAGTCACAACTGTTACCAAATATCGTGAAAAAGCATTAATAGTTGGCACCATGCGATTTCATCGTGATATTTTGCTCAAGGTATCAGCATACCCATAATCTTATCGAAAGTCGTGATCATCGTAGTCACGGGTTTGAATCACTGATATCACAAAGCAACGATATCAGTTATCACAGATTAAAAAATAACGATATTGGCCATCTATACTCTCCTTACTTTTGTTGGTTGACATTAAAGGTAAGATTTTCGGTTAGGTTTTTAAGGACCCTCATGTAGTTCTCAATCAGCTTTTTCAATCTAGTTTCTGAATAGCTGCCGAGATCGGAGCGAATGGCAATCAACTTATGACGCCAAAATTGTTACTGACCTGAATCTGCTAGAAAAACCGTTGAATTATATTTATAGTGACATAACTACTTTGGTTCTTATCCCAAAAGGCGCAGTCCAACCTTTTCTTCGGTTCGATAATTAAGTTAACACAGACTGAGTAGGAAGCTTTGAGTACGGCGCTGTCACGTCTGGTATGCGAATATTTTGCATACAGGTACTGGGATGGTCACAGGTCAAGGTTGGATGGCGGATAGATGTGAAAACATTATTATGAGATGGTGATTTGATAGCCTTAAGCAGCTGTTGTGTTAGGTGCAAATTGAATATTCAATTAGTTTCTACCTTCGCTGTATTGTATTTATTACCAGAAAAGTCACTTATGTAGCTTGTATGGACTACTTCCTTTAACAAGACGACAATACATGTCGGTCTCATCGAGCGTGGCTAGATTTGCACAGGGTGTCTTCGTAACGTAACAGGGACGTTTCCCACCAACACGAAATGCGACAAGTTATGTCGTGATGAAATAAAGGAAAGTCTCTTGCGATATTTCATTAACCTTTCCTGTCTATTTGAAAAATGTCCCACTATCTAAAGATACGTTTCCAAGGTAAGCAAGTTGCACCTGGCCCGAGACTTGTGTCGCAACACCTTTCAGATCTTCATAACTGCTGGAATATGTTGCGCAACACATTCGCAAATGTGTGGCTTTATTGTAAGGCATTTTAGCATAGTCTGCGTTTCTTTGGAAGGTTTATTTGACGTATTTGTAATAAGACTGAGGTGATGCAACTGATCGATTGTTTGGTTCACGGAAAATGATGGCTGTAATCCAGCTTAATACTGTATTGTAAATTTTGCACAATGCAACGAATAATAAGATCTAGACAAAAAAGAAAAGTCTCTGGACTATGGATGCAAATACAATACTAAACGCCCGATAAGAAAATAATAAGCTATATACATACTTGTTAATGATAATGTTCATGAAAATATTTACTACCACAATGTCAAATTTTATATGACTATATTTGAAAAACCAGTTTCAATCATTTATATCAAATAATGGAGAAACAGCTAATATAAAATTATGACCACTTCCGGTTACACACACACCTTTAAAGCTATGCAAGACACAACGAAGGTGCTTAAATGACAACTAAAATTGTGAAGACAGAAACTATTGAGACCAACCTCTAATTTTATAAGTTTATATAGTAGTGCAGTAGTGATATATTCAGTCTAATACAATATGATTTCTGTTACGAGGGATGTCTTTTAAGCTTTGCATATGGAAATGAAACAACACGGTAGGTAGTTTTAAATGACTTGTTTTTAGAAGTATTCTCCACGAAGATTATTACACATTTGCATGCGCACGAACCAATTTTCGAAGCACTTATTCCACTCGTTTGCTGGCAGATCCAAAACGGCATTTTTGAATGCGTCAACGCTTCTTCCGGTGACTGGAACGTTTGACCACGCAGTCTGTTTTTAATTTTCGGGAAAGTAAAGAAATCGTTAGGACTTAGATCGGGACTACATGGAGGATGATCCAATAATTCCACGTTTTCTTCCGTTAAATACTGACTTGTTTTTTGGGTCGTGTGCGAGCTTATATTGCATTGGTGGAGGATGAATCTTCTTTCGGGATTGATTTTTCGTAGCTCGGTGATGACTTTTGGCAAACAAATGGTGGTATACCAATCCGCAGTAACAGATATTTGCTCGTTAAGAGGAATTGCTGCAATATGACCCGCTTTTGACACAAATGTCGTGACCATCTTTTTCGAAACAACTTCGAGATCGGATGACTTTTGTTGGCTTTTCTTCACCTTGTAACACCCAAACAGCCGACTGTCGTTTATTTTCTGGTTCATAACAGTAAATCCACGAATCATTCACCACTAACAATGCTGTACACATTTTTTGAGTTTCCGGAATTAAAACGGTCAAGCGTTTTTGACACCAACTAACCCTGGCTGCTTTCTGCTCGTCAGTCAACAGGTGGGATATCCAACGAGAAACTAATTTTCTTACTCCTAAGTCTTCATGTAAATTTTTTTGAATTGAGGTCTTTGAGATCTTCAAGGACGCCTCAAGCTCGCGATATGTCACATGTCTATCTTCAATGATGAGTTTGCTCACAGCATCGACGTTTTCCTGGGTGACTGCCGTTTTTGGTGCACCCACCCTGGGATCGATCATACTAACGGAAAATTGTCGACTGATGTGGCGCTTCGTTGTGAAAACAGACAGTAACTCAGCAAGGCATTCTTGTTGCGATAGTAGTCTCTGAAAGTTGTAATAAACTATGGCGCGTAAAAGTTCTCGGTTGAGTTCCATTTTTCTAATGATTTGGTGACACTTAAAAATTTACTGTAGTGAGAACACCACGTATTGTTGTGAAACTATGAATTTAAGTTTACTTAGGAGTGAGGTTAAGATTCAGTACTGGCGTTCGATCCGCGCGGCCTACTATGTTTCTATATGCAAAACTTAAAAGACATCCCTCGTATTATTAAACTTACCATGCTCAACTTGTTTGAAGATTGAGTTTATCTTACCTGGAACAAAAACAAGCTTATCAGCATTAGGTACTAAAAAGTAAAAAATCACACGATAAGCATGGAAATAGCATGACATTTAATTCACGGGTACAAGCTATATCATAACCAAAAATTGAAGAAACCTTGAAATTGAACTGGGGCTGTGATTGAAGCTTCTTGAAATTTTGACTATTACATAGGGTGTCCCCTACATTGTAGCTTGAATTGTTGTTTTTTTGTGTCGCCGCGGCATTGAATAGATAACCCAGCCAGTGGCGGATCTATGGGGGGCTGGAGAGAGTGTCTCACCCCCTTCTTCATAAGATCACCGGAAAATGAAAAACAGAATATAAACTATTTTTTGTACACATCTTGCTCCCTCCGATTGTCGCAAGGGCACTCAGAATCACTTATACAGCCGCCGTTGCCACCCTCGATCTTCAATTTTGAACAGTTGAGTCTCGCCCCATCCTACCCCCAGAAAAAATATTTTTGGATCTGGCCCAGAACCCTTCTGAAACATTGACGAGAAGTGTTCGTCTCAAATATAATACAATATATCAGTAGCTTTAACCTCAAAAAGCGTACAAGGTACTTTTCGTTTAAGTTCGACCATATACAGGGTGTTCCTTAATGATATGCGAATATTTAAGGGTGTGAATCTACATGAAAAATTAATGTTAGTTTGCTTTATAAACTATGGTCCAAAAATGTTTCCTTACAAAAACTCGGGGTGTTGAAGTTTTAGGAAAAAAATGGAAAGTAATTAATAGTTTCAGAACCGCATCAAATATTTCACTGGTATTTAGTAAGTAGTGAAAGTTAATAAAGTTGCATATTTTTCAATGCAAAAATAATGTTTAGGTTTAACAGTGGCGTGCGTACGGGAATTGACTTCAACCTTCTTTAATTGGCAAAAAACCATTCGCGTACCATTTTTTTCTTAAAAAAATATCGAAGTCAATACCCGTACGCACGCCACTGTCGAAGCTAAAAATTATTTTTGCAATGAAAAATATGCAACTTTAATAACTTTCACTACGTACTAAATATCAGTGAAATATCTGAAGCGGTTCTTAAAATATTAATTAATTTCCATTTTTTCCCTAAAACTTCAACACCCCGGGTTTTTGTAAGGAAACATTGTTGGACCACAGTTTATAAAGCAAACTAACATTAATTTTTCATGTAGATTCACGCCCTTAAATATTCGCATATCATTAAGGAACACTCTGTATAACTAGATGCTTCTTAAGGTGTCCATTATTCAATAGTATTGAGCTTTGAAGCACTGAACCATAGCTTCACTTGAGCTTTTAGATAGAAGAAGGCGCAACTACCGCGAAACAAAATCGTTCAAGGATAGTTGTGGACAGATAATAAAATCTAGGTATCTAAACTGCGGATCGCGGGTTAAACTGAGCAAATATTACATCATACAAAAAAATAATAATTTCCAAAGTGTATGTAATACTTGGAAAAGACTGTGTCGCTTGGTCATAGATGGTAAACATTTGAATGACATCAGAGAAATAGATAAACGAATTCAGCATGCTTTGTATATAAAATCACCTTCTAATAGTTCAACAATCAATGAGCATAGGATGCGCGACGAATATAATTCACGGTATTGTTTACGCATGGAATTACAAAATAATTTATATATAGGATAACTATTTTGACAATTTCCTCTATCCGCATATCACAGCACAATTCAGTCATTAATAGTCGTTGGCGACCTTAGCCTAGGCTAACAATTAATTCCATGTACCTAATTTTTATTACTATTCAAGCACGCTGATGCATTTGATGAGTATTTTTTTGTATAGATAGGAAAATAATATATAAAACCGTTTAAGGTCATTCGGTCATCCACTGTTTCGCGCATTTAGTAGATTATCGTATATAAAGAACGTTTCAGAAGACGTGAGCCAATAGAACGAGGTCTCATAATATTACGTGTTGCCCATACAAAAACACAAACTACGCATTTGCAACTGGCAGAACGCAATTTCTTATGACAAACTGCGATTTCCTGTCAGATCAAATAACATGCCTGATGTAGAACAGACAAGCAGCTATTTGGTGACACCTTGTTCCAGGAGTAGTATATATATATAGTATAGTATATTTGATAGTGCATTCAAGACCGTCCTAAGCGACGTAGGGGCATCTGTCCAACAGGAAGCTCGGGGTCTGCGGCTGAAGGGGCCCAGACCAGAAAGGAATATCCGAGGCCCTACCGTGTTTTCCAGGAAAAGTAAATAGCGGGGGTGAGGTAGACTAAGGCCCAATTTCACCAACATTAATAGTTGACGGTCCCTTGGAGCAATGGGAAAATAGTTTATCGAAATGCAATTTGACGGAAGCTGTCGAAGCTCTCTGAATATCAGTGATTTCTATTGGAGCGTTGAATAAAGTCGTGAAATAACGGTTGCCTTATAAATAAGGGTACATTATAGATATAATATTATGTATTTGGGCTTTAGAATTAGGATAACGTTCATGCAATTTAAAATTTTTATCATTTCAGAAAAAACGGTCAGTTATTTAAGTGAGACCAACGGGAATGCGGCTAATAATAGGTCGATTTTCTAGCCATTATATTTGGTAGGATGTTTTCACTGTTTTGTCTGTATATCACGAACAGGGTGTTGTACATAAAACGTACCTGTAGAAATGTACCGATTTTTCTTATTTTATCTTTTCTTGCATCAAAAACAATTTTTGTCAATTTATGATCTAGAAATCCACACCAAATGTGAACAAACAGCACATTCTGCATTTCCGTGTCCTAAAACATCGATATTTGTAAAAGTATCAGCATCCACCTATTATTCATCGTCTAGATATGATAAGTCAGAATCAAAAATACCTATTTATGAAAATATATCGCCAAACATTGTTATATTTTATTATTAATTCTATTATTATAACACGTCTGGGATATCAATTGCTTTTAAAGTTCGTAATCATAGGCAACCCAAATCTATCCCTCGCATGTGCCCGACTGCCTCAGTCTGTATGCATAATGTATGATTGATAAGGGGCATAAAACTATGAAGACTACATGAAATTAACTTTCAGGTTTATTTTTGGTATCAGCTCTTTTTCGGCAAGTATAGAAATATTTAAATTATTTTGAAAAATCGTGGAGAATGATATTATCGGTAAATATTCTCTGTTCGGTAAAAATACCGAAAAATCCGGTTCAAGCCCATACATAGACCATCTGAATTTGCAATATGAATTTATATTCTAAATTCTATGCATATCCGTTCATATTCGTCAATATTTCATTTGAAGCTTTTATTTGTCCGGTAGTGTGAGCAAAAAACTCTTTCCCGATCATTCTGACTGCCAACTGACGATCAATATCCCGGATTATTTCGATATTTTCATCGGTTCTTGAAGATGAAGGTCTCTCGCTTCGTGATTCATCTTCAGGCGACTTTCTCTCTTCTAAAAATGCCTCAAACGATCGAAAAAACTTAACTCTTGACAAAACACTATCTTCGTAGGCCTCTTTAGCAAGAGTTTCCGTTGCCCTGTGCCCAAGTCTGCAGCAAAACCTGATAGCACACTCTTACTCGAAATTGATGTCACTCATTTTTTGAACACAATAGAAAAGGCTATATCACAAAAAAATTGCTACGGACAACCAAATGACTCGTGTGAGTTTAAACTTGTACTGAAGGCGAATCACATGTTTCCCGGTCTCCCCGCCAAGCCCTCCATTGTTGCCAGATTAAACATTACGTTGCCACTCCCATCCCTTTATTTACACACCTCGTATAACTTGGAAGGCATCACTCGGATTTTGCTAGAATTTTGCTACTATACCAACGACGAACAAGCTCTCAAAATCTATCTAGTATCGGAGAAGCTACAGACAAAAAAAAGATAGTAAATAATCATCGCTCAAACTTCGTTTTTTGATGTTTCACAGACTACTGATTATTTTGGATTTTTTTTAGAGGTAAAGCATTGGACGTGAAGGGCTACGGGGGATGGGGAATAGTGTATCTCAACTTTTTGATGTTACCATAATTCTACTTACCTATTGGAAACAAACATTCTTAGCTGATAATATTCGCGCCAATATAGATCAGATTTTGATGTGACGATTTAAGATTTACTATAGAGGTATTACAGAGTCGACAGTGAGAAGTGCAGAGTCAACCTACTTGACGCCATTTTCATCTTTATGTAACATCTATTCATCAAAAATCGCTGAAAATAGACTTTTTTACTAAATAGAGTAATTATATTTATGTTTTACCGTATAAAATGTTGATTAACGTACTTTATATTGGGCAATAAATAGTAATAATGAGCATATTTTTACTGGCATTTTTTATGGAATAAACCATTAGGAAATTTTGAATGTCAGTTTTATTGAACACACTGTATTACCAGAAATATATCTAATACTGTAAATAATTTTTATTTACAACCATTATCTCATACCAGTTGCAAATACCGTTCCAAGGCTGTTTGAATATTTTCATCATTTTTAACACATAACAAGCATTTATGAAGTTGACTACACATAAACACATGAATAAAATTCAATTTCCATTGAGAATAGTTAGAAATGCACACTACTTCCTCATTTGACCACGCGCATTGATAAAGAGTGGTAGTTACTTTCAGCTGATATGATAAAATCATTAGTCCAATGCTTGAAGTGTTCAGAGCACCTTGTATTGTTTGGAATACCAACGATTAGTAGTACAGTAACCCATTCCTCAATACGTCCTTTGAATTTTGATTTCTAGAGGGATGTCTTTGAACTATAGCCGTACAATACAGGGTGATCCAAACATAAGATATTGTATTACACTTTAGATTTTTAAACGGAAGTGCCGATTTTTTTAATTGTTAGATTTTCCTTGACGTTCTTATTAACTTTTTTATAATAAAGTTTATATCTATCTTCAATCGTGAAGCTATTTGAGTTTATAATAAAACCCGACTAACTTATTACTGATAATAATGGAACGCATGGCAAAAAATAATCATCATGGATACTAGCAAGAACACTTAGCATCAGTCAGTGTCATCGTATGTCATAGAAGTTTTTTGTCTTTTATTTCAAGTTGTTAAATTACCTACCAAATTGTTAAAAATATTGAACAATGACTCATTCAATTTAAGAAACGGTAGAAATAACAAAACTGTATTACCAAAATGGGATCACTGCCTGAGGTACTGCCCAGTTGGTTAATGCGTTACATTCAGACAAAAATATTAACTATAAGTTTGTGGCTAAATTGATAAGAATAGAAGTTAGAAGTGAAGCCACAGAAATAGCAGTTTTTTGACAACACCAAAGCACTTGTGGACTGACTACTTCATCAGGATTTACACGCTCAACAGCACAAAGAATTTTGAAAGAAAATAAATTTCACCCGTATAACATGAAACTTGTCCATGAGACAGATCTGTTATTTAATATTTGTTTCTCGGATGAGTGTACGTTCTATTTACATGGTGCTGTAGATAGACATAATTGTCAATATTGGAGTGACTCGAGTTCACATTTGTTTCCAGAGGTACACCCGTAATATACTGAGAAAATAAATGTATCCATCACCATCAATCAAACCTTTGTTCCTGGAAGCTTGACGGGCGAGACGTTATAAAATACAATAGACCCACGAATTACCGAAATAACAGAAAATGATGTTACTTATAATGAAAATTAAATTAAATTAAAACAAGATGGTACACCGTCGCACTATGTGGCGCCAGTACGACAGTGTTTGGAGACCCATTTCCCGAATCAGTGGATTGGCAGACGAGGCCCTATCGAGTGGCCATCGAGACCTCCTGTAGATCACTTTCTGTGGGGGTATTCGGAAAGTAAAGTTCTTAGTACAGAGTCAGATTCCATTCAAGATCTTCGTCAGCGGATTATGGTTGAATGTAGACAAATAACTCAAGGCATGCTTGAACATGTGAGGAATATACACAAATTCGAACAAAATATATATTTGTTGGGCCACTCTGTATATAAAGAGTGGACTCTAGTAGGTCTGCACTCCCCAAGAGTAGAAAGTACTTATAAACTGATAGGCATTACAGCAATTTTTATCTGAAATGCTTATTTTCTACAGTACCGTCTGACAGCCCTGGGATCTTGGAATACGAGGGCCGTTTGATAAGTCAGTGACTTTTTGAATTTCCCGCGCAGTAACTTTGATTGCAACACTGCTGCCGTCAACTGCCATCTTTTATATGAAGGACCGAAATTGGGTACGCTTATCACACTAAGGGCCAATTTCACCAACAACAATCCGTTATTCTCCACCAATAGGGTAACAGACCGTCAGATACAGCGAATGAGCTTCAAGTTCCAATCAACAAATTTTAGCAACCAATAGCTAGGAAATGTTGAAAACAAAATACTGTCAAGGATGAGATGACAACTTGTCATTGAAACATCATCACATTGAGTGTTAAGAAATTACATATAATTCAGTCAAAATTTAAAGACATGTTTGATTTTTGAATTAAATTCATGTTTTAATTACTATTCTTGATTTTTTATTCATGTTTATATTATTTTCTTCAATTGATATGTGATACTGGGTGTTTTTTCCTATAAAACTCTTGCAGATAGCCATTAAGCACCTACTTGATGTCAGGCTCTACCAAAAGATATTGCTCGTTTCCATTCATTTACTTGCCGTTCATCAGAACCATTATGGCACCTTAGATTGGTATTCCCACAAAACCATTCAGGTTTTTCCATATCCATACATCCAAAGAGTTGAATATTTTTCGTTGTTCAGGAACTGAACAAACATCCACACTATATGCACAGCGATTAAGAAATTCCCAATATATGCCTTAAAGCTACCAGCAAACCTAAAACCTGCAAAAAAAACTACAAATTTGCTATATATTTTTCTTTTTTCACGAGTACACATTCTAGGTTATATTTATATTAGACATTATTTGAATACAGCTGAGTATTGCATTTCAAGGAGTGACACATGTGTGGGATCTGTCAACTCTTGGTACCAGTCACAAAACATATACTCCGAAGGTTTAATTCCATGCTATTCAATGACAACACAGTGACCTGTGTGGTTATCAGCGGCCATTTTGTGAGGGTGCGACAGGGTTGCCAGATTGTGCATTAATATCCCGTTTCACCCTCCTGGTCCCAGTGGAGTAAGTTCCGCCAACTGTTGAAATATACTCTACTATGCTTTATAAGACTATTCGTGACATTTTTCCGAAAATCATTGCACAACACTTGAAAAAATGCAAATGAAAATTTAAAATTATTTCCACGACGCCGAAATATAGCTCCATCGGTACCTTGGGATATACATCTTGACAGTAGGGATGTTCGATACCATCCTATATTTAGAAGTATCAATACATTTCACGAGTATCGTCATCTTTCGATCCGGACTGTGTCAGAAAGAGTGACTGCCATTTGGCTGCGACATTACCCTGCCAAATCAAACATATCTTTCATCATTTTCAAAGAAATTGTACAAAATCTTCAAATCTGTGATGTTAGCGAGTTTCACTTCATACGATGTTACCAGACACGCCCAAATCATCAGTTGCTGCCGTGATATTCATCCCGACCACTGCATCCCCACGGCTAGGCGGCCTGTATGTTAAATTTGTATTGATAGGGCAGCGGGTTATGGTATAAATCATATGTCACAGTGTTTGTGCATTGATTGCAACGGTCAGATGATACCAAAAATATTTTCATAAGTAGGAGATCTTTCCCATTCCGGAGCGAACAATCTACCAAAGATTCTTATAATCATGATACCTAGTAAATTTTCACGAAGAAAATTCAAAACTAGCAAATGTAAAAGATTCATTTGGCACCCTCCACCACGGGACGTGATCGTCGTTAGACTTGGCAACCCTGCTAATGCCAGATAGATATCCCCGCCAGTCAAAAAAGAAAAATAGACAAATAATAAACATTACTAGTTTTTTTGATTTTTGGACTTAAAAGCCATTATTTGTGAAACATTTTTCATGTCCATAGTAATTGCATTATGCATCAGGGAGATGTAGGGATCGACACGTCTTACACATATTTGTGTTTTAGGATGGAGAGGACATAATGTTTTTATTGCTTTGAAGAAATTCATTAACCCCTAAATTAATAAATGATTACTATTATGACGTAAAGGAAGATGAGGAATTGGATGGAATGTATTTTATATTCTATTTTCTTGCAAAATACAGACTAATCCACACTATTCAACAGGTATGTAATGATAACTCTCAGTATATTGAAGTTGGTAAATTCGAGAATGCCATGCATTAACAAACATCCAAGTCTGCTGCCAAATTTAACAGCTAGAAAATCGACCTATTATTTGCCGCATTCCCATTCGCTGAGGGGGATAACGGACTGTTAAATGTAAACCTATAACATACGAGGCTTGTCCGTAAAATAAGTTCCACGGGCTGCCGCTGGCGCTAGGATCGTTTCTATGCACAGCCAGGCAACAGAGGCAGATTGTTTGGTTCCCCCACTCCAATCCCTCACCAAGCCAGCGTCGCTGCGACGTTTAGTCTTGGCTCAGCAGCCGTCAGCGATGGAGCTTCCTCTTGCGTCTCCCGCCAGCAGCGAGTTGCGGTCTGTTATTCGTTTCCTGGCCGCTAAGAAGAAATCGGCGAAGGAAATTCACGAAGAACTTTGTCAAGTGTATGGAGAAGACTGTATGAGCTGCGGCATGGTGCGCAGATGGGTCAGGGACTTTAAAAATGGCCGAACAGACGTCCACGACGAAGCCCGTGCAGGGCGGCCATCGGTTTCCGACGAAACAATTGCCAAAGTCGAAGCGGCAATGCTTGAAGATCGACGGATTACAGTTCGGGAGCTGTGCACAAAGATTCCGGAGGTCAGCAAAACCACAATTGACAAGATTTTGACTGAATATTTAGGCTATTCAAAGGTCTGCGCAAGATGGGTACCAAGAATGCTCACTGCAGACCACCGGCGGCAGCGGTTTGAAGCGGCCCAAGAATTTCTCGCTTTTCACGGAACAACTGAAGAGGAATTTCTGGACTCTATTGTTACTGGTGACGAGACCTGGGTACACTACACCACACCGGAAACAAAGGAGCAATCGAAGCAGTGGAAGCACTCTTCTTCACCAAGAGCAAAGAAGTTCAAACAAATCCTGTCTGCCGGGCAAATCATGGCTAGCGTTTTTTGGGATCGAAAGGGCGTATTGTTGTGCGAGTTTATGCCTCGCGGGACAACAATCAATGCTGACCGATACTGTGAGACCTTGAAAAAACTTAGACGTGCCATTCAGAACAAGATAAGAGGAATGCTGACGAAAGGAGTGCGTTTTCACCATGACAATGCCCGACCGCACACCGCCAATCGAACCACAGCCCTCATCGAAAGATTTGGATGGAAAATGGTGTCTCACCCACCCTACAGCCCAGACTTAGCACCAAGTGACTTCCATCTCTTCCCTGAGTTGAAGAAAAACCTTGGCGGAACCCAATTCCAGACAGATGAAGAGGTGCAAAACGCGGTTGTTAGTTTTCTACACGGACAGGCGGCAGAGTTCTATGACTCTGGTTTGAAGAAGTGGGTGCCTCGAATGCAGAGATGCATAGAATGCAACGGCGATTATGTAGAAAAATAAAAGAAAGACTGAACTTTCCAAAAATGTATTTTCTTTGCAATTAAACCAATTTTTTGATATGAAAAAAATTTGTGGAACTTATTTTACGGACACGCCTCGTATATCAAAATACATGGAAGTTGTCCTGTTTTTTCTGTACAAAAGCATCATGTTGGAATCAAAAAGTGGTCTTGTTTATAATACAGTCGAATTTTCACGATTTTATTCAATATTTCAATAGAAATCACTAATATTCAGAGACCTTTGACAGCTTCTGTCAAATTGCATTTCGATAAGGTATTTTCCGATTGGTCCATAATATTAATGTTGGTGAAATCGGCCCTAAATCTCTTTTTCTACTCACCCGGTTTTCTATCGATTCGAAAATACTGTATTCATGAAAGGACTCGGTAGAAAGGAGAAAAGAAATCAAGACACGGGTTTGCCAGGTTTGAGTAAATGTGTTAAGCCAATCAAAATGGAGATAATTTTGACAGTCAAAAACTAACCAAAGATTTTGGTCAAGATTTCCTCCTTATAATTTTATCTATGGAGCCGTAAAGTTAGATAAAACACATTACAAATGAACAAAAGGACAAAAGGATTGAATTTTTCCGAGAGCACCTCCAAATGCACCAGGGAAAATTCAATCATGGATTAAAGGATACTGTTTTAGAATGACTAAGACTTCTACTTCTACTCCCTGAAACTCAAGAATAGAGGTCCAGATGTTTCTAAGATACCACTAAGAGCCATCAAAGACACACTAAATTCTATTTGGTACAATAATTTCTTCGTGACGAGTTTCACTTTCGTTGAGAGGCATTATCAGAAGCAGTGAATCATACCACAAGCGCTAACCAAACATATCCCACTTCCTGCCAAGATGATGGACGCGTTGCGTGATTGACACCGAAGCATTAGCAGTTACTGGACCATAATTTCCCAAGAAAGTGCACCATACAAACAAGTGATAAAAATAAACAACTTTATTATTCAATATACACAATCAACGTAACCATTGCCGCAATGAGAATTGATATCTCTATGTTCGCATTCACTGAAATCACTGAAAGAATTGTTGCTCGACGGGGGAGAGTAGTGCAACACAGCGTATCTTCGCCTGAGGATATTCAACATGTCTGAAACTTCGGGAGTTCTCGGAGTTCTCTGGAAATCTTTTGATGGTCTTAGTTGCACTGACGCAAGCTCACTTGCTGCAAAGGGGATACAATATACAAGGTGTTAATTAAGTATGTACCATAAATTTAACAGACGATTCTTTGAATAATTTTAAAACAAAAAGTTCATATGAACATACCTGTAAGTCTGCAAATGTTTCGTTCTCAAGATACAGGTTGTTAAAGTTTAAAATAAATGTTTTTCCGTAAATATCTTAAATATCCATTACATTTTAGAACATTAATTCCCTAGCTTGAATAAATTCATTAAGTACAGTAGCGTCTCGAAAAAACTTTTGTGCAATTTTTATTAAGTTCTTTAAGCAAATAGATACAACTTTTTTGTCTCTTAATTTCTTTCGTATTTTGCTCAGTTTTCGGAAGAAAAAGAGTCCACTTTATTGCATATCTCGGGAACACAAGTTTCTTTTGGTAATTGTTTTTTTATAATTTTTTATTACTAATTATGTTAATGTTAATTAGTACTTGTCGTTATTGTTAATGTTATAAATACCACCGCCAAATTACAGCAAAATTAAGTACAGGATATTTAAGATTTTTTTTTAAATTTTAACACCCTGTATCTGGAGAACGAAGAATTGGCGGACCAATGTTGATATAAACTTTTTCTCTTAAAATTACTCAAAGAAACTTCTGTTAAACTTATGGATCATACTATGCACCTTGTAATTACGGCCTATCATTGATTTACACCCTGTATATACCGTATCTTACATAACAAAGCTACATTAAGGGATGGATAAAAAGTTGTTGGCCAAACCTGGTTGATCCCCCTCAAAACGAAATACCCCATTATTTAAGATGGCATCCAACGGTCTTGAATGAATGAATCTTGAATTTTAGAGGCATCCCGGCCACCATAAGGAGCCAGTGCATAGGCCGCTTAAGCGGGCCCTTATGCACCTCTACAATACTTAAATCACAAGCCTCGCCCTTTTAGCGAAGTTGAGAATCGCCTTGAGTCCAAGCTCCTTTACGTCCTGAGGGTCCAAAGTAATGGACCCCAGTATAGTCTGCCTATAGTAGCTCAGAGCTTCACAGCGACACAAAACGTGCGCCGAGGTCTCTTCCTCTACTCCGCAGCGTTCGCATAAGGGATCCTCAGCCACCCCCATCACGTGCAGGTGCCGCCTTAACGTGTTATGGCCAGACAACAGTCCCACCAGCAACCTTAGGTTGGCTCTACCCAGAGATAGGCAGAAGCGTCCATCCTTAGCACTGGGCCCTTCAATGAGCTCTCGTGCCTGGCGGAGATGTCTAGAGATACTTCTCCATTTCTGAGAGTGTTGTCTTGCAACCCACGTCTCCATTTTCCTCCTAGCTTTATGCGCGGTTACTCCTAGAGCTGGCTCAGGACCAACGAGCTTGCTGGCTGATCCTGTTTTCGCCAGAGTGTCCGCCGTCTCATTGCCCCTTATCCCAGCGTGCCCCGGTACCCATATTAACGATACCGGATGCCTCGCTGCGAGGCAATCCAGAGCCTCCCTGCATTGCAATCCAACGGTCTTAAGAATTATTTGCGTTACGAAGCAACCCTTTCCGTGGAATCTACCTTTTGCTTTTATAGAAATAACATGTTTTGCACAGTACAAAATTTTTATGGGATGCGAATTGTGCCTTTACAGTTTCCATATGACTTACAGGGGATACAAAACGACAGTAGTGGTTTGATCCATAAACGTTTCCTTGGTTCTTTTTTATTCCAATGACGTGAACATATTTATTATTCTCAATTTCTATTTTTGAGATTATCAACATTATTGTTTTAAACATGAACCTTGCATTTAAAAGCCATACTATTGATTCCATTTTTGTTATGAAACAGCACCAAATAAGGGTTGTTTATCAAAACGTTGCTGTAAGAACATTCACATGCACAAAGCCGGAATTTTCGGGCGGCTCCAAGTAAAATACCAACATACTGATAATTAAATCCAAATACACCTGTAATTCTTCGTAATGGTGGAGTGCAAGGCGTTCCAGGAACAAAACTATGTTTCACTATAAAATTTTTCTCAAAAACTTCGGTATACCCATCAGTACTTTCAACAAAGTTTTGCTCTGGAAATTCAATGTCGGATGCATATTTGTAAAATTCCGGATCCTCTTTAACACATTCATCGGCATTGTCGTTGCTATAATCGATATTACTGTGATAGTAAGCTTTTTGTAAAACGCAACATTTGCATTTTCCTGTTACTGTAGATGATTCATCGTCGTCTTCATCTGAAAATAGTACAATGTTTAGCATCAAATTTTTTGAGATAAGGAGTACTGTGCTACCTATTGTTACTATGCTACAATTGATGCTAAAGCTGAGCTTTGAGACGGCTATCAGATTGTATCATAGTTAAGTGAAGTCGGATACATCCCACCCAATATGAAATAATATGGAAATCTCTGTATCAAAAGAATGAAGCATGGAAGGAGTATTAAAGTAACAAATACTGTAATATGTTGGAACACCTTACCTGAAGCGAAACATTAAACTTCTTCAAAAAAGCCCTTAGGAAAGTTTAATATGAAACAATATGTTTCAGGAATTATATAACGGTCCAAAATACTCAAGATGCATTTTTGTAAGCTCTATGTAAATTTACATATTTTCTCTAGATAAGTACAGAATATTCTAAAATTAACCACCTGAGTATTAATCAGTTAAGATGGAGATAAACATAGATGAGGTTTTGCACACTTAGAAGATAAAAATTATTCCTACCAGTATTGCTTATATTCATAACTGTTTATATACATAAATGCTAAAACAAACTTGATGATAGAATAAGACATTCTAGAATAAGTGACACAAATAATATTTAATGAAGCATGTGTGTTTGAGAAGCTTACTTCTATCATCTACATTTGCTTATGTCAGGTAAGAAAGCAAAAGGGAAGCTTCAAATGTAAATTGGGACACTATTAAAGTTTGATAAAACATACTCGGATAAATAATACAAAAAAAACACTGAGCTCAGATAATTGAGAGGCTCTAATGGCCTTGAAATTCTGTATCTCCAACATGGCGTGGAACTATCACTCACTCACTCAGGAGCCTCTCATACATCAAAAAGCCAGTTTAAGCGATATTTTTCGTCTTTTGCTTATAGCTCCTTCGCCACTGAACTGATTTTGAGAAAATACAAAGCTCTTTCATCTTTGGCATCGCAGTAACCTTGCGTGAAAGGCTTATCAAAATGTACATGTCCAACATCCACAAAAAAATTTTTATTTTCAGATTTTTTACGATTATAATACTTTCCCGCCAGTACGCGTGGGAAATAAAATTTTTGCAAGTGGTTGGTTTCGATAAAGTATCAGAAGGCCGATTTTTTTTGACATTATGCTGGTCTTTTTTGACATTATGTAGGTTATTCTACAAGATGTTAATTCAGCACTTAGTTATACGTGTTGCCTAAACGTCATGAGGCTTGTTATCAATCTTTGGCTCTGATGTGTGTGATGTAAAATCTGCTTCTGAGGTGGCATTACTGGAGGTCTAAGCTGTAAGTTGTATGTGTTGATGATAATTACATTGGGTTCTTGTCTCAAATATACGCATCCACTTTTTCTTATCCATTCTGAAAATTACATACACAAATTTGCTGAATTTCAAAAATGAGAGGGATAAGAAATAATTATATTCACTGTACACTGTCGAATTACAAGCCGTATATTGTACATGCTAACAGTAATTACACACAACGCGGGCGCGGTGATGATTTCCCGTATCTCTCATCAGTTTTTCGTAATTTATAACTTTGAATATAACCTCTATCTAGAGAGCACAACATATAAATAACCCGTCATATTGGGCATATTCAGTAATAATTTTCTCACACAGCAAATATCACTGATTTTATACACATGCAGACCAATGCACATAATCATCCAGATGCGATCTTGCTATTCAACCAACCTTCTTCTCAGAGATAAGAACTACAGACCCGGATCACCCAGCCCCACAAAACTATGCAACCAATAATGCGTAGTTTAGTTGAGTGATTCCTCCATAGATGGACGTTCACAACGATCCTAGTGAGCAAACGTGGAATGACTGTTTGCGCCCTAAAAACTACCTAGTCTGCAAGTTGACATCTTATATGTTCTTTTATGTTTTATAGGTGAGCATGAAGTGAACAACAGCTAGTTCCAAGTTGTCTTCAGGAAAACCTAAATAATGTTGAAATAACCGATAATGTCACTTTTCAAGTTACGTAATGCCCCTGCCGTACTGGCTTTAGCATGAAAACAGAACAGTTGGGATTTTCATGTTGTACCCGCTAAAAAAGTCAAGTAGACTGATTCAGTAGTCCACTCAATGGTTTTACCCTGTCTGAAATCCCTGGCACACGACATGTGTAAGTCATTGCAGTAAGAGGAAAAAGTTGAAAAATGCTTGGTTTTACGTTTCTGGGCACTTAAAGCGACCTGAAGTAACCACAATGATCAGAAATGTGGGAAAAAAGGAATTTACGAAGATCGGAGATATACTAGGATTGTTCATTTTTGGCGCACAACTTCGCAACCGCTGGACACATTTTCAGCCTACAAAGTACTACGCATGTCATCGTAATAATACTCATGCTTTAACAAAATACGAACAATACACGTTTCGAGTTATAGAAGGATATAAAGAGAATGAACTAAAATACTACATACAACGGCATACTACGTGCTGATTTGTACATATTATCCAGGTTTAAGAAAATTGCTGGATTTAGAATGTTCCACGATTACAATATTTTCTGACCAACTAACGTGAGAAGCAACCTTAGGGTATTGCATTATGACTTTTTTACGAGTTTTCGATTAAGGGACAACTGAAGATGTCTTTGTGGAAACGTTCCAAAAAATGAGAAAAATCAAAGACTATACTTTAGCCCATATCGCAAATATTTCATTTCTTATTTTAAAATGGAAGACTGGGATGTAAATTTTACGAAAATATCATTTTTTTCTTTAAAGAACCCTCTGCTTGCTATTTTATGGAACTTCAAAGTTGCATTTTGGGTGGTAATACTCTAGAATAGAATAAATACTGTTCCATATGCTGGTTTTCTCGCTTTTTGCACATAAGGATGCTCCGAATTATAAGAAAATAACATACATTGTATAGTACTGAGGAAAATAGATGTGAAACTGTAAAGAATCGTTGTTTTTTCAAAGAAAAAGGTTAAAAATTAGCCGTATAATAAGCTGACATGACAAATACATACCTTTAAGGCACTTTAGCCCTTTAGCGCATAAACGCCGGAATTCTTGTTTTTTCGGAAGAAATCGAAGAAATCAGCAGATATATTTTTTTAAGGAAAATAGATATGAAACTGTAAAAAATCGTTGTCTTTTGCAAAAAACTTTCAAAACTAGTCGAGTAATAAGCTAAAATGACAGTTCAAAATGCATACCGTAAATGATGGTATTTACTTGGTAAACCATGTAGAGGTGTTGTATTGAGACTTTTCAATGTATTCTTGAAATTCCTTAAACATCTTGTTTCGGAAATTTTCAATGAGATTAAAGTTTTTGCGTTTATATGAAATATTTGAAAGTACAAATAATTCTCAATGACCATTTTATAACGTTCATTTCTTGACAGATAAGATAAATGATGTCCATTGTTGCCAAGTTGTACTTTTTTAGGAGAAAAAAATGCGTAAAAGTCTTAATTTATTGCAAATGGCTTATTTCATAAGAAGTTATCCCAATACTTACTGAAAATTAGATCAAATTTTAAATAGCACGTGTCTAAACAGTAGAAAATGCAGCAGCGGCTCGCGTGACATAAAAGATACAAAAAGCACCAGAGGTCATTGCATATAAAAATACCCAACTTCGATTCTTCGATATGGACCTTGTCGCCAGGTCCACCCAATATATCATCGTCCAACATTATAGTTAAATAAAGATCAACGACCATTTTATCACATCATCAAAAAACTTGCATGTTCTTCTCTGTTATGTTTTCATTATTTAGTGACTGGCAAGAGCTACTTTCTCAGTAATTTAACATATATATCACATTTAATTAGGTATATTTTGTGACATCAACTTCACTTTAAATAATGTACATGCATACAAAGCTTAAATAGATTATAACTATAATATAGGAAAAACAATAACGGAAGTATTTTTGTGAAAGGCATACGGCATTCTTCAAAAAAGTGTATTTTGCTAGGACTCGAGGAAGATTTAGTACAGTGAAACTTGCTGGCCATACCTCCAAATTGCATTTTCATGACAATCATGACAATCCTGTGCCGAATGCACATTTTTGCGCTAGTATATAAGAATTTGACAAACCAAATCATAGTATATTACAATTCATGATTTGGCAACTACGCAACTAGATGCAGAAGTTATGATAGTGATCGTGGTATAGAGATGGGAATGTTTATCTGAAATAAAAGAAATGACTACTTAACAATGTTCTATTTTCATCATTAAAATAATGCAAAATTGTTATTGTTGCGTTGAAAAGTGTCACCTGTATATAATTTATATTCATATAACGTTGAGAACTCCTTTGTGTAAACAAGAAAAAAAGAGCTTTTACAGTAGTATTCTATACTACAGTATTACCAAAATGCAACTTTGAAGTTCTATAAGATAGCAAGCAGAGGGTTCCTTAAAGTAAAAATGCTATTTTCGTACATGTTACATGTTAGTCTTTCGTTTTAAAATAAGTAATGAAATATTTGCGATGTGCGCTAAAGTATAGTTCAGCCTCATAATGTTTCACGATTACAGTATTTTCTGGCCAACTAATGTGAGAAGCAAGACTAAGGGTCTTGTGGGGTTAGCTTACTTAATACATTTTCAATTTTAATTTTGGATTTAGGGACAATTTATTATGTTTTTGAGGAAACGTCACAGAACTGAGCACATGCAAAAAATGAGTACCCTAAAAATAATAATCAATAATGATTAAAATGAATCCGTGGCCGCACTGCGCACCTTCTAATACAACGTTAGAAGTTTTACCTGAAGAGCTGCTATTATAAACATCTGGAGGGTACTTCATCGACCTTCTCTGTAAGTTGTCTTGTATAATCACACCACTTACAACTACTCTGTACCGAGGAAAAAGCTGAGACGGTAACCTTAACAGCAATTTGGATATGAACTTCCTGGACGTTATCCTTATGATGCAGTTGCCGATGATCAGGAATATGGCTCTTACCGAATGTGTTAAAGACATGACAGCTAGTTGCATTTTAACTGATTTGAGCGCCGCAATTGTGACAATACTAGGTGACAAGTAGACTTTTCGTATACAGGGTGAAGGCCCTTAATATCTTACATTCAAAAAATATTATATACAGGGTTATTGGTAATTCGCCCTATGTCTTCTAGAGCGTGATAAGTGGCCTAACATGCAAACAATTCCCCTCTATTTATGGAAAATCAGTACAGAGATATTTCATTTTTTGTAAATTTCCAACCCTAACCCGAAATTGGACATTTTGGTGTGAATAATGAAAACACTAGATGAGACATAGGTGGGATTGTGATTGATTTTAGTCGTTTGTACTCAAGTTATGTGAATGTAATAATTAAAAGTACGAAAATGCTATACAAAATAAATTAACATTTATTCCAAAAAACAGCATAGTTTTATGGTTTGTAGTTTTCGTTAAAACAAAGTTACGCCTAGATCGAAAAATTGCAAATTAACGGTGTGTACAGTATATTCAGATAAGAGATAGACCGGATGTAAACAAAAGATTCGGGTGATTTTCACGCTAACGCCGCCGTCTCGACGTAAAACAGGAGCCCTCATTGGTCAATTCGCAATTAAATGCCTATGCCGAGCGGCAGAGCAGTCGTATCAAGGCAGAGTCACATTCAGGTTCAGACGTGTTACGTATGTCGTGTGCATCATTGCAATTTGATATTTCTTTGGACGTTTTCGTTTGTTATCTAATTAAGTTGTTGAGTTTGTCGTTGTTATTGTTATACCTTGTTATTGATTGTTATTGTTATCAACTGCTTGCGCAAAATGCCCAGTAGTACAGATACTGCCGATGAAGTTGTAAACTCCTGTAGTCCACCTAGGAAACGCTCTAAAAAAAGACACCTGAGTGCAGAAATGAAAGAGGTCATTTTGAATATATATAAGATCGAGCGCGAGGAGAACGAGGCATCAAAAATCAAAGAAATTGTTGTGAAGGTTTCTCACAAAGTTGGGGTGTGTCGCGCATCAGTGTTTAATGTGTTAAGACAATACAAAAAAAATCACACCTTTTCTGAGCCAATGACCAGTAAACATCGCAAAAGTATTGTTAAATCATTGGATGAAGCTGATAAGCATGCGATTAGGAGGGAAGTGCATGAATTCTTCTATAGGAATGAAATACCTACTATAGATAAAGTACTGCAGGAGGTAAATGGAGATACAACGTTGCCAAATTTCAAACGATCAACTTTCCATGCGTTACTGAAGCATTTAAATTTCAAATGGAAAAAACGGGGTCGTAATAGTTTACTACTGGATAGAGAAGAAATTGTGCTATGGAGGAGGGATTATTTAACAAAAATTGGGAAATATAGAAATCAAAACAGGAAGATTTATTACCTTGATGAAACGTGGGTAAACGCAGGACACACTACAAGTAAAGTATGGGTTGATGATTCTGTAACTTCATCCAGGAGGGCCTTTCTAGATGGATTGTCCACCGGATTAAAAAATCCAGCAGGTAAATACGAGTAATAGACAACAATCGGATGTTTTTCAAACCTTGGGAACAAGGTTCTAAACATTAATTCCTGGGGGCAGATAAAACATATTACAAGAAACAAAACTTTTATAACTTTCGATAAAATGCGTGGATGTTTTATTGTCATTTTCATTTGTTAGAACTTTTTTAAGCCATGTTTTTATGTGTTTTCGATATATCAATAATTTTTTAATATAATCTTAAAATATGTCGAATATTATAAACTTAAAAAAGTTACTAAGTTTTATATTGTGTACCGTTCTTAATATTTCTAATCATTTTAATTCATACTTTAAGCTTTATAAAGTTATAATTTGTTAATATTAATATTTGCGCGTATTTCAGGTTCCTGATCATTCATTTTTTAAAGGTTTATAACTTGTGAAGCGCTGAGTAATCATACGACGTTCAATATTCTTTCTTTCAATATGACTAAATAATCCCAATTATAGCAATCTGATACTCATGTCTCAATGTTTTTTCGCTGAATGTGATGAAAACATTTGAAAAAGGTTCGCTTATTGAAATAAATCTACACCAGTTAGTACTTCGATTTCCAGGTAAAGGGAAAAGGCTCATTATCTGCCATATTGGCAGTGAGGATGGATTTGTTGTTGACGGTCTGTGGTGCTTTGAGTCTAAGAAAACTGGAGATTACCAGGAGGAAATGAATGGCGAATCGTTTGAACGGTGGTTTTCAAAAATTTTACCGAACTTAGAGGAAAACGCAGTAATTGTGTTGGATAATGCGCCTTATCATTCTCGAAGAATGGAGAAGGTCCCAACAACGGCTTCAAGGAAAGTTGATGTTCAAAATTGGCTCCGCTCGAAAAATATCAACTTTGAAGAAGCAATGATGAAAGTACAATTATTGTATGTATATGAATTGTCAAGGATCACAAGGCGGAATATCAAAAATACGCCATTGACGAAATGGCAGCAAGTCAAAATAAAACTGTGCTCCGTTTACCTCCATACCATTGCGAGCTCAATCCCATTGAGCTCATATTGGCAGAGGTGAAAAATTATATAGCTAAGTACAATACAACTTTTAAATTTTGTGACCTCAAAGGACTTTTCAAAGAAGCACTAGAATTAATAACAGCGCAAAAATGGGAAAACTGTATTAAGCACGTGAAAGACAAAGTTGAAAAGAGAATGTGGGAACTGGACAATATTTTAGAGGAACAAGTCGAGCCATTCATTATTGACGATGGTGCTTCAGGCAGTAGCGATGATGAAAGCTCATCAAGCTCATCTTTCCAATAAAAGATGTCGTTCATCAAATTCGGTAAGTTATAAGTAATTATAAAGCTACTGTATTTTTTAATTAATTATTGACATTTTTGAACCCATTTTGGCAAAACCTTTTCAAGAATCTACTTTCTGACAATGTTCAACCATGCACATTTTTTTACGTTTTGAACGTTTTAATTTGGTTACATATTTACCTAGAAATCAAAAAATATACTAATCAATATTCTAAAAGCAATTTTAAGAGATATACGATTATTTTTAATTTAGGCTAATTTAAACGCCATTTTGAGATTATATTCGACTGTATTTCACCAAACATCAGGCGGCATCCGAAGGTGGAAATCGAAGCGAAAATTTTGAAACCCTTATGTATATTTACATCATTATATATTTCTTACCCCACCCCCACATGATCCTATATCCATCACCAATCGTATACACATCGAATTGTGCTAATTTACTACAAAGTTACGCAAAGCAGCATCTACTATCTAAAATATGTACTGCGTGACTTTTAATACGTCCCTGCCGAATGTTACAGCGTTCGATGATCACGTGGTCTTGTTTATGTCCGATCTATCTCTTATCTGAATATACTGTAATGGTGTAGCAAGTAAAAATAAAAAAAAGTCTGGAAGCATTTCTCATGTCTTGTGTAAGTGAAAAATTTGATTGCGCGGTGGGGAGCTGCTTAACTTAAGTAGCGCTTCTAAGCTTCTGAAAGCGAGTGCTGATATTTGAAAAAAAATAAAGAGCGGAAGGGTGCTTCCAGCTCTCAGGACAATATACCAGCATCTAGTCTAGAACGGGCATTTCGGGGAAAACTGTGTAACCAATATAATAATGTATACCTGTATATATCTTGACAAAAAAAGAAGTCGACCGAGGTAATGCTTTTAACGACTTTTTTGCGAAGAGATTCTGTGCTTTCAAACTGAGGTATTTCTAGGTCTATGTTTGAGCTTCCTGTTTAAAAACTACCCAAGGAGTTACTCTTAAGTTTGGTCACATAGTTAAACAGCACCATGTGCAGTATACTATTTAACGTGCCAGTTTCATTCCTATACAGATCTCTCTTGTGCTACTTTTAACTTTTAGATAAACAAATTTCAGTACAGAGATAAGATAAAAGCTCATTATTCGATAAAAAATTTCGCATAATTGTTCGATCTAAAAAGACGTCGAGTTACAAATCTTTTTTTTTTATACTCCAACTACCACGAAGGCCTAAGGCCTAAGCACCCATTGGGTACCGTGGGGCTATAGGGGGATACAGGGGGGGACGCCACACGGACTCTGGCGAGGGAACACGTGTGCATGCAACATGCACACATTCTGGCTCCGCCTACGAGAACCGCCGGGTGGTACCTCCGCGTTCGACAGTCAGAGACCATCTACCACCTACGGACAATCACAACATCCATAGCTAAGAGAAAAATTTCTCCTGGGACGGGACTCGAACCCGCACAGCGCACGGCGACTGATCAGGAGACCGAAGAGTCTACTACTGCGGCCACCGCTGCTGCCTAAAGCAAACACCATCCATCCATGGCGAAGGCGAGATTCGAACTCGCAGCCCGGCCGGCCGGCTGATCAGTAGCACGACACTCTGACCCACGCGGCCAACCGAGGTCCCAAACGATTTTCTATGAAAAAGGAGTTGCAAAAACAATCCTCGATGGTCTTTACGTTATTTCGTCCCAAAGCTCTGACGCAGTAATCTGTATCGTGACGTAGTAAGTATGGCTATTACTGTGTATTTCTGCCTCTAGGATGTGTCTGTATGTTTGCCATGGAGGTTTTTGGCTTTATCTGAAGATCTATTTCCTTTATGACGAAGAAGTTTCAAATGAATATTGTCACGTTTTATCATATTGGTCGAATTCTGCAGAGGACAATACAGATTATTATCAGAATATACAAATTTCAGATACGTTTCTTAGTCATACAAGTAGAAAATAAGGTTAAACTGCGTTATCCATGAAAAAAGTACAAACTGTCCATTTCAGCTATCAAAACACAGCTTTGTCGAGGTGGAAACTACCTACCCCACTTAACAATAATTGTGGTTGCATAATGTCACAGCAAACTGTTATACTAGTATAAATGTGTTTGTATCAAAGGACATATGTATGTTCCTGCTTTGCATTTTTCGACAATTTAAATTATGTCCAAAAAGATACATTGTTGCAATCTGCATGGGTAGGAATATAAATTACAGCATTAAAATCATAGGCACAATAATTCAAGCCGCTGCTCATACTCCTAATCCGAATCACCGTGTCACGTTACAAAGTTATTTATCATGTACATATAAAGTATCATTATTTTGTTATGTAATATTTCATACTTATTCTGACTGCATCAGTTCAGGTAGGTAATTTATGTGCGGCTCACTTATTTTTATGTACTATGTACAACAGAAAGAGGTAGACTAACATGACGTGGAGCTTGAACAAGGGTTTGGATGTTTCTTGTACTATCGAGAATTTCTTTTGGCAGATTGTTCTACAATCTTGAACAAAGGGCCAATCATACCAGCCAGTTCTCGATGTGCAGTGCGTAGATTTCGACAGAGATAGAAGAAGTATCAGAAGCCTGGAGGGGTTGTTTGATAAGCTTTAGAATGCCATGACATCATGGAAGATAGTCCCGAGGAGCAAAGTCCGCTGGCATATCGTTGAAGCGGCGGTCGGTTAACTGCCGGCGCATCAACGTGAGAGAGAAAACGGAAACCCCGAGGGAAGCTGTATTATGAGTGGCATCTACTAGCTTGACAGCTTTTGTCTGATCAGTGCTAATTTGGATAGTATAATTAGAACATTAGCACCCCAAACATACGAACAGTGCTTTGAGTTGGGTCAAATTTGGGCGTTGTGTAGAATGAGGTTAGTTGACAAAATGGATTTCTGCGACATACTGCGACATCTGGATGGCAAATCTTGAAAATGAGGAAGTACAATAACTAGTAAAAAACCTCTTCCGTCAGCTTTTGACTTCTGTGTTGGAGTAGTCAAATAAATTTGTGTGTTAATCCACTTTAACATATACAAACACACAAAGTTAACTTCCTTAGCAATAACCGACGTTGGCGAAACTGTTTCTCCTGAAAATGACCCAGGGACCGATTGTTCTGTCAACGCTAAAGTATATAGTTCCCTCAACATTTACAGTCATGAACAGGCCACCTTTCGCACTTTCTTTAGTCGAAATTCTACTAACAAAGGTTCCAGAAAACCAAGGACATCGCACAAATTCTTCTAATTAGTGTCATGTCAGCTCATAGCGCTTACTTTGTGATCGGTGATAGATATTTTTGCGATTCACATTTTCTTATGAATTTATGAATGTGCACAATTCGTCTGCCTACTATATCAATAAAATTTTAACAGCCTTAGAACGAATAAACAAACAACTCAATGACAAAAGATTACGATAACTAGATGAGACTTTTATGATCTCTAAGAGCATATGCATTAAAACAGAACGTGTGTAATAAATATTGTTCATTGCATTGCGATCATATGTTTTCATAAACGTGGGAAATACTGCTATTAAGACATGAGGAACTCTGATATTGAAATAGGCAGATCATTTACATAAAGAAGATCAAGTCGACACTTTAAACCAATGTATTTAATAGATTTAAATTATCAAGAAGTATATAAATTTTATTCTTAGAACGATGTCGTTGGTTTTTTTTCGGTTATTTCTATGTCGTTTGCTATCATTAAACAAACTGGTTATGAAATTTCTTGACATTATTTTTACTACTAAACAAATCTATACCATGCAGATCTTCTTCTTGTATTTCAGACATACATTTATTATATTTATAAATATACGTTAGTGAGATGATCTGACTATACTCTATTTTACATAAAACATAAAAAGGAAAATGTATTCATAAGCTTCAACAGAAAGCTTTTTCGGAATATTTTTGTCATGTGAGCGACATTGTATGGAATTTGTTTAAAGCTGATTAATCATGGACAAAAAATTACTTCACCAATAAACAGCAACAAACATTTGCTCAGCCTCTTGCGACTATCTGTTAAAATTTCTTCTGACAACAACTGTTGTGTATCTAGACAGAACTACTTATTGCAATTATACTGATTACTGATAATTTGCCGTATTTCTTCCAGGACTCGACAGGGTGCCTAAAATTCACCAGATTGCATCCTATATATGAATCGGTCAAATGAAAGTAAGTCAAATAATAATAATCAACTAAGGGTCACTTTTACCTCAAAGATGACAAAATCAGGAGCTACAAACCAAATGCATACCTTATTTTCAACTAAAAGGATCGAATCGAGCAAGATTTGTGAGAAATGATTACGTTCATTTGAAATAGTTATTATAATCATCATTTAATTGTTAGACCTACATTGGTTTAATTCACTATTTGTAAACAATTAAAAGCTCCCATACTGTCGCTTAATACCATTTTGAAAATCTAGCGCTGCGAACATGTTTTTATAGCAATTTTTACGCACAATGTACTCGCAATTTTTCTAGCCAATCACAATTTTGTTCCAAGAAAGACTGAAAATCAAATGCAGTTTCACCTTTATCTTACATTTTTTTATACCGATGCAGCGCGCAGGCAAAACTCTAAATGCCGGGACACCGCGGCAGCTATGATGCTATGATTATCCCGAAGAAATTTTGTTAATACGATTTTTGAACTACCTGAGGTTAGTAGAGCTAGGAAAAGCTACCTCTCGACACCCTCGGGACAAAGGAGCGGTAGTATCGGCCAGTTCTGGATGTAAGAAGTTCGACACGATCAGGATGGGAGGCCAAAGTCAGGCGGGTCTGTCTGGCCGGCACATCGCGCGGCGGTATCATGGCAGAGAGTTCTGAGGAGCAAAGCCCGTTGGTGCAGCGGTAGAAGAGAGCTAGATCGGCGACGGTCCGCCGGTGCGAAAGGGTCCCGAGACTGTTTGTTAAAGAAAAGTCATCGATCAGTCAGGTAGCCCTCCTCTGGACAGCATCGAGCATAAATAATGTAGTCGGGGCGGCAGCACCCCAAACGTGTGAGCAATACTCGAGACTAGGGCTTATCTGGACCTTGTAGGTATATAGTGAGAAGGTCATGCGGAGAAAAGTACTTCTTAGCTCTAAACAAACAGCCCAGCTTTTTCCCAGCAGCTGCCGCTATTGACGAGACGTGTTCGTGCCAGATGAGGTCCTCGGTGATCTGGACTCCGACCAGCCGAAACTAATGGCTCTTTGGCAGAAATCGGCCATCCATCGAGACCGGATGAGCGGTAGGACGCTTTTTGTTCGTCAAGGTACAGTTCTGCGTTTTGTAAGCATTAGACTGTACAATATTGTTGTGTTCCCAAGCAGTGATAACCTCCAGGTCTCTCGTTAGAGAGGAAGTCATCGCTAGCCTTCTTTTTTCCAATTCAGCGACAGAGATCGGCTTGTCACTCTGAATTCCTGCATGTAGCGAAGCTGTGGACTAGGGTTGATCGTGCAGGAAAGGAGGTCGTTGATATGTGAGAGGAACAGTGTCGGAGCCAAGTCCGATCCCTGGGAGACACCCGCGTTGACGTTGTGGGATGAAGAGGAGAATCCGTCAATTACGACGGATATCTTGCGAGCAGAGATAAAGTCGGCCACCCATCTGCAAAGCTTTTCTGGGAGGCCATAGGATGTATGTTTGCATAAGAGGGCAGCGTGCCACAGCTGATCGAACGCATTCGTGATGTCAAGAGCAACGACATGAGCCTCACCATAAAGACTGGATCAGTTTTTTATTATTTAGACGGAAAGGTCGGTTTAAAAAATATAAAAAATGTCGCCTATACTCTATAGGGTGGAATTTGTTGCAATTTAGGCCCCTATCATGTGCTGGAAGGGATACGGTGAATTGCCAGTAACCCTATAGATTTGAAAATATACAAGTTGTAGCGTCACGTTCGGTATCAAAAGTTGATTTGAACTAGAACCTACTGGTACGCCATTGGTCCTGTCCATATTCCAGTTTGCTGAATTTCTGATTGTACATACTCGCCGAAACCAGTACTGCCGTTCGGAAACCAGAAGAAAAAAACAGAACAGTAACACATACGATCGGTTCAACCATATTGCATAACATGAAATCTTACTCTGTCCGTCTTAACTTGAAATGGAGAAAGTAGCAAAACATACAAAAATAGTAATTTACAGTTATTTTGTTACCACCAGGAGAGTTATTCAAAATTCCATTACACGTTACTTGGAAACAAAATAAACTTGCGCCAGATAGGTTAAATTTTTGTTCTTGTTTGGACAAAATATTTTGAGCTCATACTATAATTTGCCGCCATTTGTGCTGGAATATTTTCAGCATATTTTTTTTCGAGGGAACAGAAGCAGGAAGGTAGGGAAGATTCATCAAATAATACAAAAAAACATCACAAAATGCCTAAGTGCTGCCCTGCTGATATCTAGTAAGTTAGTGGCATTTGCTCTACTCATTGTTAAAGTTATTCTTACAGAAAAAATATTTTTCTTAAAATCCAGATTTTTGTTGGAGGCATTTGCACAAATGTCAACTAAGGTATATGTGGAGTCAGTAACAATGTTCCTTACGATTTTTCACCTAGCATCGAGTACATACAATTTTTATGCCTTAGTAATATGTTAGTTGCCATTTTTTTGCTTTGGAATATTGACACGTTAGCAGTAAGTATCGCAGATACCACTAAATCGGTTTATTATATTGTACGTACGGTATTTGAACATATGTATTATTTTTAATTGGTCGTATTTGCTTTATTAAGCCGATGAAATGATAGTTTCAAGAAATCCAAGTATATTTATGTAAAATAGTTGAAGACAAAGGGTGTCATGTAACAAAATCATTGTGTGGAGGAAATTGACCTTAAACATTATTTTTTATTGGGACTTTTTACTTTACTGATATTTTAAATATTTAGTTTAATCAGTTTGTCATTATCTCGTTTTGGCAACAAAGTCATCACACAATGAAAGAATCACTCCTTAAGGGTAGTTTAATGCAAAAAACTATTTAAAAAAATGTTACATGATACTTGTGTGTGTGTGTACTTGTGTCTTCAATTAAGAAGTTTGTGAATTAGCATTTCTGGCGCATGTTTTCTCAGTTTCAGGTTAATTGCACTAGCTTGATATTTGCTTGTATTCAAGCCGTCTAAAGTAAGAATACAGACCCTACAAATTACAGCCTCAACTACAAGTCTATAGCTTTGCTTCTTGTTATGAGCAAGGTGCATAGGAAGTTTCCAAAATACTTCATGGGTTGATTAGCGACAGGCAGTATGATTACCAACATCGACTGGGGAGCTCTCACGTTACATCATATTTAATGTCCCCCTCCTCTTTGATTTTTTGAACAGATCAATTTAAAAAATTAAAACTTGAGGTGATAAAATTAATGCGTGGATACCATATTTTACAGTTAAATTGACAGATGAAAATGTCTGGGCACCATCTTGGAAAAAAATTATATGAAAACGGGGGTGTTGTGGCATATCATTTATAGCCCTAGAATATAAAGTCAATACCTCTACCTACTACAAAATAGTGGTACATTTAATAATTTCTTGAACACAAACCCACTAACATGCATTACAAATTCCCTGGCGCATCCACAGCAACAACGATAAAAACTTGTTTTGACATTTTTGTTGACAGTGACAAGAATATCAGTACGAAAACAAACATCATTGTACAGTTAAAATATTCTAATTTAGTTTTCGGTTTTAGTGCTAGATACTGTTTGAACTATTTTTAAAATGGTCAGTTCTCGTATAAGAAAAAATCGAAGCAATTCTTATTTATGGTGCGATGCGTAACTTTCATGAGATCGAAAGGATTTTTAATGATCGTTTTCCGAACCGTCCTATGTGTAGAAAATATTTAAGGGAACTTGTATCTAAATTTACAGCTACTGGTAGTGTAAATAACAAAAAGCCCCTAGGTCATCCGACCATCCTCGAAGAAAAGCAAATTCAAATAATTGGTGAGATCATAGTAAATCCCCAACAGACTACTTCCTCCATCGCGAATGTATGTGAGGTTGGTCCTCCTACTGTATGGAGACTTTTGAAAAAGAATATGTATCACCCATACAAAATTTAAATGGTACATCAGCTAACTGAAGATGACCTTGATCGAAGGACAGAAGTATGCGAGACTATGACGGAAACAATTGCACGGCATCCTACCTATATCCAAAATATTTGTTTTAGTGATGAATGTACATTTTTTCTCAACGGTAATGTGCATAGACAACATTTTCGTTATTGGAGTGACACCAATCCTCGCGTCTTCCGGGAAACTCGTACTCAATATCCACAAAAAAAAATAGCGTTTGGGCTGGGATATTGGGAAACCATATTGTGGGGTCTCTATTCATCGAACAAACTTTAACCGGGGAACTGTATACTATTGACCCTCTAATTACCGAAATCGTCGAAGCGAATCCTAATGAATTCGATACTGATATTGTATTCCAGCAAAATGGTGCGCCACTACACTACTACAGACAAGATAGGAATTATTTAGATAACATTTTCTCCGATCGTTTGTTTTTCCGTCGAGGTCCAGTACCGGAGTATCATGCTTTTGGGAACATAAATTTGTCTACTCTGAGGCCTCCATAAACCTCATTGAAGGCCCCCCTTGAGACCCGGGACCTGACGCACAGTACGTCACAGATCCGCTTCTTGTAGCTATTTTTCCGATCATAAAATATCTATGGTACTTCATGGGTTCTCCTCTTTATCGCACTTTTTCGGATGACAGCACTTCAGGCACTCAAATGACCAAGCACCATGGTTGGTTAGCGAGAAGACAGGTGGTAGCGTAGTCGTGACAACAATTCGCCTTACCAACAATGTGACGTCAATCCAAAAGCACTTTTTGAGATGGCCGGAAATATATAAAAAGTTTAGCTAAGCTTATTGCAGCAATGAAGAAAAAAAATGGCATAAAGTAGGTTGACTGAGCACTTCCCACGCAACGCCGTTTTCGGTTCATAAAGGATCATGTTCAGCATCTTGGCCCTCTGAGAAAAATCAGTCACACAGGTCCATATAATTGGTCCATAGAAATACTTTTTTATTTTATTTTTTTCGTTATTTCTTTTTCTCCGCCGGTACGGGACCGATTTTAAGAAACTACAAAGTTTTTTCATAATAGTAACATAATGTAAAAGTAACATCAAAATTCGAGCTGCACTTCTCAAGTTATAGGCGGTTATAGGATTAGCGGACAGATCGGAAACAAAAAACATAATATCTTACTTTAGAAAATTTTCGCGATTACAATGCTTCCCCGCCTGTAGACGTGGGAAATAAAAACTGAAGACGTCTTAAAATCTCACGTCAATGTCAAGGTCAGAGCCAAGAATGCGTTACTGAAATTCTGTTTCCACGTTGTTCAGACACTGTGAATTTCCCATTGTCTGTAAGCGTCATGTCATGTCATTAAGCAGGATATTTATTTTTTTCCGTTTCCTGATATGTTGCGCTATTTTTTCTCTCGTTTCGTGGGAGACAATATGTAATTTTGTGATTAAGCTGTTATTGTTGTTTTTTGGATTAGATATGCTGCTTACCAACCTATTATTAAGTTTCGACAAAGAAAAAACATGGCGCTAAATTAGAGGTGCCGCATATATCGCAATTTACTGGGTAAGGGGCCTTAGCAGGTAAGGTGATCAACCGGATATTAACTCTAAAACACGTTGTTGCTTACATGGTAAAAAATATTGAAGATGTGTGTATTTAATTGTCTACTTTTAACGGGTGATTTTTTAAGGAATTTGAAAAAACGATTAAATCTTTATTTGTGTCGATAGAGCGGTCGATATAATTTAATGTTTAAAGATTATTTCATGTAAATGTTGGCCGCGGCTCCGCTTTAGATGGCCCATGCGCAAGGTCCAATTTTGGCACACTCTCTCCAACATATCGGCCGGTATCTCACGAATAAATGCTTCAATATTGGCTTCCAGTACGTCAATCGTTGCTGGTTTATCCCTGTAGACATTAGCCTTAACATGGCCCCACAAGAAATAGTCCAACGGCGTTAAATCACACGATCTAGGCGGCCAATTGACGGGCCCCAAACGTGAGATAAACTGTTCACCGAACTCGCCTCTTAATAGGGCCATTGTGTCGTGTGCGGTGTGGCATGTGGCACCGTCTTGTTGAAACCACATGTCAGCCAAGTCCAGCTCTTCCATTTTGGGCAAAAAAAAGTTTGTTATCATCGCACCGTAGTGCTCGCCATTCAGTTACGTTCCGGCCATTGTCGTCTTTGAAGAAGTACGGCCCGATGACGCCACCGGCCCATAATCCACACCAAACAGTGATTTTTTCGGGATGCATTGGTAGCTGTTGCAATGCTTCTGGCTGGTCTTCACTCCAGATGCGGCAATTTTGCTTGTTAACCTACCCATTCAACCAGAAATGAGCTTCGTCGCTGAACACAATTTTTCGATAAAAATGTGGATCTTCCTCCAACTTTGCCAGCGCCCATTCACCAAATTGGAAACGTTGTGGGAGGTCGTGTGGCTTCAATTCTTGCACCAGCTGTATCTTATAAGGTTTTTCACCCAAATCCTGTCGCAAAATTTTCTACGTAGTGGAGTAACAGAGACCCAATTGCTGCGAACGGCGGCGAATCGACATTTCACGGTCATCACTAACACTGGCGGATACAGCCGCAATATTTTCTTAAGTCCTTACTCTACGTCTGCGTGTTGGTGGTTTAATGTCCAATAATGTAAACTGGGTTCGAAATTTAGTCGCAAACTTCCGAATAGCTCCCTCAGTAGGCCGACCAAATTGCCCATAAATTGGAAGCAGTGCTCGATGCACTCTCTTAACCGAGCATGAATTTTGATAGTAAAATTCAATAATTTGCAAGCGTTGTTCTTCGTAAGTCGATTCATGGTTAAATTATAGACCAAACTGAACAAGTTTGACCATGACACAAGACACGATTCACGCGTCATCTGTCAAAAACAGTGTTGCCAAAAAGATACTGTCAAAAAAATCAACCATTATTAGTTGTTGTTTGGAATAATTGTATATTTATTGTTATTGTTCATTTATTCTTGTTCTTGATACCTCAAATAATTTCGCTTAAAAGCACATTTGTGGGTAAAATTTGAAAAAAAAAATAAAACTAGTAGACCGCTATTTTTCATGTGAACGGTTGGAAATTAGCTCACAGCTTAAGATTCAGAAGATAGCGTATAGGTCTGTTCAGACATTGTAGTAGGGGCGGTCACTCCGATCAAAGCAGAAACCTGGTCGCATTTAATTTTATAAAAGTGTTGCTGGTCTGTTAGTCTGTCACCCAGTCAACTCAAACGAAAAAGAATAGGAAGAGACTAAAGAAGAGTATAAACAAAATGAATGGTTAAGTCGGAAAGGTGATGTGTTGAGTACTTTTGGTGTAACATAATTTTGAGCTAATTTCACTTGGCCTGAAGTTTAGTACGTGTGAGTGTTTTCATTCCTTCTTATCTATTTTAAAACATACTATCTTGAAGTTCGTCGAGACATGCAGTATTTGGGCTGAAGAAAATGTTAGAAAAGCCTTTTTAAATTTTCGTACCTCAAAGAACTGCATTTTCATAACCGTGATTGACTCACAGGCCGGTGGCGATTATGTACGTCTCCATAGTTATAGAGGCGCCAGCAAGAGACACACGTAAAACTGTTTTGAGGTGCCAGAAAAAATCATTCAAAGTAGTGAGAACAGTCAAAGCAGAAAATATGCTCAGAGAACTTATTTTTGTGACAATTAAAAATTTTACACATATTTGATTGTTTATCTATTAATGGGTTAATTCAGTGACTGATACTCATACCATAAGTAATTGATGGCATATTTTCGTACCTTAGGATAATTGTCAATTCGTACACCATTATGTTTTAGAATAGATTGTATGGTGACACATCATTACGTAGAACAATATTTCTACATCAGTTATTTTCAAAAATAGTACTCATAAGAATCAGTAATACCTAAAACACTACGAGTAAATATCTGTATTATTAATTATCCTCTAATTACTTATAAGCTAATTTATCCGCAAAGCTGAATAATTAATCAAGGCGATAAATTAAAAAATATTTATCATGTTGTATAGTTTACCAACTGTAGGATTATATGACTTACAATTTGCATTTTAATAAGTCATTATTATTTTCATTGTGCTTTTAAATTTCTTCCAAAGATTTGCCAAGGCAACAATTCTTACTAATCTAATTAATGGCTTTGACAATGAACCGTCAAATATATGACTTACCCTGTTTAGATAAATACTTGGAAGCAGTATTTTATTTGCTATTCAATATGAGCGTCCAGTAAATACATAGGTATAGTTCTAAAATTGTATGATCCTTTCCGAAGGCGGACATATATGTAGTTTAAATGGCAATCTGCCAACAACTATGAAAATGATGACGATAGACAACAGAGAGTTTTTAGAGCTCTTGCTATAGGGGAGGGCCCATTTCCCAAGGTCATGTTTTCCTTGTTCAGCGCAGCTGTCAGGATTTATAGAGCTGGATAAGCTTATTTAAAATAATTTAAGTTATAAGAACATATTAGTTAAGAGATAATAGAAATATGAGTTTAAAACCACAGATGGAAATTAATGCAAAGTCAGGCAGTGGTATAAGTAAATTCCATTGTCCTAATTTTAGTTATACAGGGTGACTTTGAAGTTGAGCCATTAATTTTCAGATAATGATTGTAGAAGGAAGAGAAACCAAAATATGTGTGTAAAAATAAAAAAAAAATAAAAAAAAATTTTACCTTCTTTTATAAAGTATCCTCCCGACAAGTATTTCAGTGCGGACCTGTATTTGATCGTGAGGTCCCCTGTGAGGTCTTAAGTCACTTGATTCACGAGCCCGTTGTACTACATTAACAAAGGCACGAGGGGTTGGTTGCACTCGATTGGGAAACCGATCCGCATAAACATGTGCCATTTTTTATTTCGTTTGAGCCACGCAACAGACACTATTCACACGCCTTACCGACTGACACTGACTGTATGTATAACTGAACTGAAGAAAATAATTGTAAAACATCGTTCCAAATTCTTTCGCTTTTTTGTTTCCGATGCGATGAACCGAGGCGGATTATATCCGTAGTTGCCAAACACGAGCACATGATATTACGAGTATTATTGAACAGGGCGGTACTCAAACTTCCAAAGGGCTATAACTTTGTTACTTTAATTTTACCAGAAAAATGGTAAAGGAAAAAAACATTTCTTTTGATCAGATCTACTCACTGTTAAAATAAATGACTCAACTTCGAAGTCACCCTGTATATGCAATGTGGCAAGGTAGCCTTTTATTGTAGCTCTGCTGGTTTTGTAGTCACTTGTCCTTCTGTGGTTCTATGATTCTAATACTTTTCATTTTTTCCCTAGTTTGAAAATGGGGCTAGCTTCACCTCCAAATTGAAAAAAATGGACAACCTTTCATGATTGTCAGCAGTTAGTACTGCCAAAATATCGTGTCTCGATTTACTGATCATGAAAACTGCTTTTTCTACCAGCGTGCGGAAAGTACTCACTTTCAACACGTATCTGCGTACCTTCAAGTTTTCTTATTCCAAATAATTGTTCTTTTACTTTTATTATTGTTAATAATTGTTATATATATATATTCATGTTGTTTTTGTTGATGATGTTGATTTTACAATTATTAAATTTTAAATAAAGCATAGTCCGTATTTAAAATTCTGGGTTAGTTACTTTCTCGCACTGCGCTGCCATAAAAAATACCTAAAACTTGCGGAACGTGTATTTTACGCACTTGTATGGTAAATAACTATTTTCGTCGACTTTTGATATTTATTTGCTGTCGCTATCAATAATGACGTAACGTAACTCGATCCGTTATTTTTTATTGCACTAAAAACTCTACAATAGTATGTGTAACCCGATTTTGTAGCATCATTTAACAAGTTTGGACATGTCTTTCCTCTACCTACTGTCATCATTTCTATCTGCGTGCCCAAACACATCATACATGACTTCCCTTAGTATTGGTAGAATCGGGGCGCGCCGATTCGGCCATATTCAAAGACACGCCGCGTGCGAAGTGTTTTCCTACTCTCTCCCGTTTCGGTACCAGACTATAGTGGGGAACATGTGAACATTTAACATACAAAAGTTCGCAACCCTCCTGTAAAATGGTACTCGTTTTTTACAGTATGGTGGTCGAAGCCCTACAGCTCTTGACATAGAATAATGATATATGTATGTTTGAGGGAGAATTAAAGTTTGGATAGACTTACCAGACCAGAATAGGTTGCTCAGATGCTACTATCATTCTTACCTGAAACAAGAAATGGAAAATTACATTGAAGCAATCGCATTCATCCTCTCGGGGCTTACTTAGAACTAGAGCAAACTCATATAACTCAGAAACAAAAAGGTCTTGATGTTAAATTGAAATTTGCGCTACAGATATAATCGATTTGCTCGTTACTCCTTTACGTTAACGTTCAAATGCTCACTTGGTAACATAATTCGATGGTTGTGGCGTTAGGATAGAAAAAAACTTGCAAGTATTTAGGTGCCCGGTCCGATTTCCAGCGGTACCATATTTTTTCCGCCTGTCTGCTTCATCAAAACTTTATTTATTTATGATATTTAAGAATATAGACCTTAAAAGTGGATGAGACATTGATTAAAAAATTAAATAATTATCCCCTCCTTAACATTTCGAAAACTGCTCATTTTAGAAAAAAAGTTTCAAACAAAAGTCGTAGTTTCCAAACTCCCCCCATTGTCCACATCAAAGTTTTCAAAGAAAACCTATCATTTTTGTACAAGAAATGGAAAAAGCAGGAAATTTTACTTCCAAAGGTGACCTTTACCTGAAATAACATTTAAGCTTGACACGTAAACTTTCCTAGATTTCCATTTCCGATACAAAGATGAGAAGTTTGCTTTGGAAATGTTGTACTTGACGTTGAAGGTCATGGTCAAGGTGATAGTCAAGCTCACTTTTGAGTGATCTCCACAAACCTCACAACTGCGCTGTCGAATGCAAGAATTGCTGTCTTGCAAGAACAAATTGTTTTCAACGTCTTGATTTGAACTTGAAATGGCCTTAAATGTCATGGTAATGGTCATATTGGACTCGTCTTTTCAATTCAGATACCAAAGATAGCAAAAAGGGGAAGCCCTATTTGAAAATAGTCACTCGACCTTAAAATTATATCAAGGTTATTGGCAAGGGCACCACCAGTTCGCCCCGTTAAAACTCTACAGGTTTTATTTTTTTTCTTCTTTAAGTGGAAAGAGTAGAATGGGACACCCGGTATATTAAAAGTTTGGGGCAGATAAAATGCAGCTTGTTCTGAATTTGTCAACAGTCTTGTAGGTCAACTACAAACTGCATTATTTCAACTAAACGGACTTAGGAGCTATTGACCACATTTACAAACGTGGCTTGATATGCACGGCAGAGTAAGTGGCACTTGACCTAAGTACATGAGTTATAATGATATTTACACTTAGAATCACTATCTTGAGGCTAACGACGTTTAATCATTTGCAAGGTAAATATTGGTGTAAATTCACAATAATCGTAAAAATATTATATTTGCACTTGAAAGTACACGTTATCTTTTATTTCAGATATTCCTCTCAATCTGTGCTTTGGTTTGAACAGTAACATATCTACATCGCTTTTTTAACCTATACCACCGTCACCACTTCTGACATTTCGTGGTTATAATAGCAGTATAACCGAACGTTCCCAGGGCCCCTATGTGTAGGGGCCCCATTCCCGAGCGAACAGTACCTTGAAAAAGAGACATTTACGGTTTTAACATCCCTTCCCCCTCGCTATTTGGATGTCACCCAGTAGAAAAGTAACGAGAGAGGGGGGATTTGGCACTTTTGCTTCGACGCCTACCTCTTGATAAAATGTTAATGAGCACTAGCAAAGGAATTTTGCAAAGTTCCACCCCTGAGGGGTGAAGTGGAGATTAATATTCTTGAAGTGAAGAACTTAGAATATTTCATATTAGGCTAGCTTATGAGAAGGAGTACATTCTGCCTATAATTTTACTTTTAAAATAAGAAAATTTCCAAACAATCCCAGAATTATATCTTTAAGAATATTTCTAAAGCGGAACTTAATACTTTTCAAAAAATTTATCTCGAAAATGATTTGAGCTATATATACGAAATTCAGCAAGAATATACTTTACGGACAGGATATGCCAACTCACACCGGATATTTCAACAGGGCTGGACTAAAGAGGGCTCAGATGCAAGAGATACACAAAAGCGAAAAGCTCCGCACCCACGAGATCTCGAAAAATATTAGAAACTATAGCAACGCTACTCAGATAGTATCCAAAGCAACTTGATTATCATGTTATAAAAATGTTTTATCATCATGGTACAAATAATGCATTGGAACTTTAAAAAAAATATCTCCAAAACTATTAGCTTTAGACCATTTTTGGTGTGGAAATACGAGAAAATAAGATTGTTTGGTCAGTCGTCGTATCAAGGGTAGCACAAAAAAGTTATAATAAGTTATTTACCGAAATAGTGCTGTCAGTGGCGCCATCTAGGAGTTTGGCCATAAAAAATATCGGATTCTTGTTTCTCATACTATAAAACCTCCCTATACCGAGTTTTATGCCAAAATCTGAAATACTTATCAAACAATAAGAAAGAATAGAAAATAAAATTGTAACTTTGACACCCTGTATCTCGCAATCAACTTTTGGACTGAGGTATGTTTAGGTCAATAAACACACTTTGGTCTGTAGTATCTCCAGTTTCGATATTTCCCAACATTTCACAGACGTACGTATATTTTTATGAATTTACGTATAAAATCAATATAAAAACAAGAAAACAATATGTTTTTCAAACCGGCGCGAGGTGCCGCGACTGCACGCGAAACGGCGGTTTACGTAACGTGACCTGAAGAAAGCAAATCAAAGAGTTCCATTTGAAACAACAACAGACAATGCGTCATAGAAAGTACAAAATAAAAGCAGCAGCATTCAGCTACATAATCCAATTGCAGTTCCATTGTCAAGGTTACGGTCGTTTATGCGTCGGAAATGGAGGTACACGCTTTATTTATAGGCTGGATGATGACAACTTATGGAGATTTTCTGATGTGTAAGGATAGGTCAGGAAAAGTATCAAGTCATGTTGCTTACATTCTTAATGAATAATAGTTTAAGGGTTGATTTCATCAGGATTGTCAAATCAACTGTCGGTTATTCTCCACCTATAGGGTAACAGTCCGTCAAATACAACGAATGAGCTTCAAGTTCCAACCAACAAATTTTAGCAACCAATAGCTATGAAATGTTGAAAAGAAAATACTGTCAAAGTATGAGATGACAGCTTGTCATTGAAACATCACCAGCTTATTGAATATTAAGAAATTACATATATTTTAGTCAAAATTTAAAAAAGTGTTCGATTTTTTAATAAAATTTGTTTTTACAATATTGTCGACAGTTTATTCATGTTTATATTATTTTCTTCAATTCATATGCGATTTTACGGATTCAAGATCACCTACCGTGTGTTTTTTCCTGTAAACCTCTTGCAGATACCCATTAAGCACCTACTTGATGACAGGCTCTACCAAAAATTTCATAGATATTGCTGGTTTCCAAACATTCATTCATTTACTTGTCGTTAATCAGTACCATTATTGCACCGTCGATTGGTATTCCCAAAAAACCATTCAGGATTTTTGATATTCATACATCCATAGTCAAATATTTTTTGGTTGTTCAGGAACTGAACAAACATCCACACTATATTTACAGAGATTAAAAAATACTCAAATATATGTCGTAAAGCTACCGGCAAACTTAAAACCTGCAAAAAAATTGAATTCGCAATAACTTTCTTGTTTCACTGAGTACACATTCTACGTTATATTTATATTAGACATTATTTGAATAACAGCTGACTTCAAAACTCCCCAACGAGTGGTACATGTGTGGGATCCGTCAACCCTTGGTCCCAGTGGAGTAAGCTCCACCAACTGTTGAAATCTGCTTTATAAGACTAGACATGAAATTTTTCCCAAAATCGTTGCACAACACTTGAAACAAGGCAAATGAAAATTTAAAATTATTTCCATGACGCCGCAAAATAGCTCCGTCGGTACCTCGGGTTTTACATCTTGACAGTAGGGATGTTCGATACAATCCTATGTTTAGAAGTATCGATACTTTGGTTTCCTATACCCGATATTTTGGATCGACATTTTTATATGAGAATTTGTTTGTGTTTGTAATGACTCCTATTTTATTGATTTATTTGTTTATTATTTATTATCTCAATTACCGTTTTAATTAACTACCTGTTCTTTTTTTGCATATCGCATACTTATGTATCGTATATGTAATGTTGACAAGTCTTATGTCATAGCTATTTATGACCAAAAGACAATAAAGACTATCTATCTATCTATCTATATACGACACCTGGGTGTATCGATACATTTCACGAGTATTTTCATCTTTCGATCCGGATTGTGTCAGAAAGAGTGACTAACTTCAGATTACTTTTCTTCTTTGTTTCCTTCCGCTGGATATCGATAAATAATTTTATTCCAATATTTTAGAGTTTCGATACCTCCTAAAACGATAAGAATCGATACATAACGATACTTTTCGTGGATCTAAACCTCCCTAATCTTGACAGCTTGTCGTTCTTGTAAACTGGGCTGCAGGGTGCGGTGTTGCCTTTACTATCTTACATTCTGCTAAAATCTTATGACAAATAAAAGCTTCAAATGAAATATTGCCGAATATGAACGGATATGCATAGAATTTAGAATATAAATTCATATTGCAAATTTCAGATTGTCTATGCATGGACTTGAACCGGATTTTTCGGTATTTTTACCAAAAAGAGAATATTTACCGATAACTTCATTTTCCACGTTTTTTCAAAATAATTTAAATATTTCTATACTTGCCGAAAAAGAGCTGAAACCAAAAATAGAGCTAAAAGTTAATTTTATGTAGTCTTCATGGTTTTATGCCCCATAACAATCATACATATGCGTACACACTCAGGCAGTCCGGCACATGAGAGGTGTAGATTTGGGTTGCCTACGCACGTCCTCACATCCCTTACTCCGCTTGCCCTGAATTGATTTTTGTGCATACAAAAGGTACAGATTGGTAGATTACCGTCATTACCTCATCACCGGACAAGCAATAAAGAAACCGAAATTTGTCTGTTTCCAAAATAAATATTTAATTAAAATGAGAGGTGAGTTCATGAGTTCAGGGGTGAAACAGAAAAATATCCACAATCCTATAAGCAAGAATCGAAAAAGGAGTTTCCAGAATGGTTGCAAAGTACTTTGAAAGAGCGACCAGTATGAACATTGTAGAAGTTGTAATATATAACTATGCCCTCAAAAAAACATGTTGTGTGCGCGCCCAATACAATAACAGACGTTTTTCAAGACTCAAAGATCCTTGATCTACCACTGATCTTGGGACGGCATTTACCTTATGCCGAATTCAACGACACTATTTACCGATTCCGTTTTTTTTTGACGGTTCGGCAACACTGCATTGTCAGCGGTCCTTCATACATGTGCGAAGTTTCAAATCAATCAAACTTCTGGAAATTGGTGAAAGTTATGTTCAAAGATTCCTTTACATACGTATACATACATATATATACATACATATTGTACATATGTACATACAGGCCAAGCTTATAAAAGCATTTTAAAAATACTCATTTTTTAGTACCTCCAAACGGACGTTTCGCATGTCTGTGGCTAACCCAATGGCCTAGCTACTCTATATCAGGTGTTTCAAATTTGACTCTTATCAGTGGGCTCTTGGGAACGGTAAGATATATAATAGTAATGATAATGTGTTCGTTATTTTCCCATCAAATTTCACACACATCGGAAAAAAACAGTGAAATTGGGGTCCACCTAGAGGTGTTGAATAGCTCAGACTTTGCCAGTAGTAGAATACATGTAAAAAAATATTCTAACTGAAAACTAACCAAAAAACACACTTAGGGTCACCTAAACTAAAAATGGTTAAATTGTAATAATTCTTCCTAAAGTAATACAAAACGAGTTCCTTAAATTTATGTGGATTGCATTGTTTTAGATAATACGGTAGAGAATTCTAATATCTAGCAATATTAAATTCGTGGCAGGATTTCAAAATATTAGCATCAACATTGCTTGTTTTTCTCAGAGTATGAACAAAGGTTTTCCTGGTACATGTTAAACATCCGTTAGAATTGGGTGCCCGCTCAAATTTGACAATTTAAGGGTCGGCCGGAACAACGTAACAAAAAAGCTCAGTGGCCGAAATTAAGAAAAACAAATTTGAACCATTTTTTTCAAATGACTGCGTCGATAGTTGGCCAGCCCATTAAAGGAACAATAGTTATACAAGGTTATTGTAATTTAAAAATGTGACACCTATTTTGCAGCTATGGGAACCATTTTTATGGAAAACGCATGTAACAAGGTTGTATGATCACGTTACTTACAACGTTGTTACAGGGAGGCTTTAAATGACTATAAGCAAAACAAGTATTTTCAGCAGTTCTATTTATTAAGGGAACCAAAGTACACATTAACATATTTTTAATAACAAAAAGATACGTTCTAAGTTCATCAACGTGTTTCGAAACCAAAACTGAAACTTAAATAAATATTACAGGATTGCAGTTAATTTCTCATAAAATGTTACATACTTAAGCGGAATACAATCACTCGTATCCTCAAGGTTTTTTAATTTTTCATCTTTGATTGGAAGAAGGTTGTGATACATTATAGGTAATTTTTCAGATGATATGATATCAGTGGCAAAAGTCATTGTTTCTCTTCTTTTACGATTGCTAATGGGAAATGAATTCCAGAGCTGCATAATGTTATCAGATTTTCTCATTCTCAAACTAGCTGGAGGATCAGCGGTAAGTTGCAGCCACAATCCTTGTGTAATTTTACATTTGGGGTATTTCCATATACAATATTCCAAAGCTGTTAAATTCTCAAAGAAGGCTTGGTGCATCCAGACAACTTTAAAAGGATTTTTAACTTTGGCTTTAGCAATGACATCGATCCACTGGAATGGTTCATAAACCATAGATATTCTTTTTTGTGTACGTACATACAACGTTGTTACGCGGAAGACTGAAATGGCGCGCTTTACAAATTCGCGTCACAGTGATTGATGCGAGTAAACAGGTGGGTCTATTTTGTCAACGGGTCCCAATAGGCACATACTACGTTGTTTGACGGAAATCTTATTTTATAGAAAAATGTTATATACAACGTTGTTCCGGCCGACCCTTCAATTTACTGAGGCAGTACCACACCATATCTAATCTCATTTTACGTTTAAATCAATGCCAAAGAATCTGTCTATAAAATGAAAAAAAAAATCAACTATTTAACAATGTGCAGCAGAAGTTTTCTAGGTCAAAGTTTTATTGTTTTGATATTCTTGAAACATACCTTTGTGTGATATGTCCTCAACTGACCTCTCATATGCCAGAATTTGTATAACGCCAGTGTGGCTTCACTTTGTATGGTTACCGTAAATCAAACAAGAAAATTTTCACAAACACGCCGCTTAAAATGCACACAACAAACAGTTTAATTGCAGTATCGGATTTTTATGGGGATTTTTATATTATTTGCGCGTATGAAAAATGTGAACTATCAATATAATTACATTATTATGATAATACGAGTACATACGACTTGTTCGTACGCTAATAAATATATCTTTTTAAGCGGATAAATTGTTGTTCCTGTCGTTTGTATTTTAAATTGTAAAAACATGTCTCGCGCATTCGTAATGCTGTGAGAGCAGTAATGATGGCAAATTAATTGCCATTCGCAAATAATAGCAAGTTATGGTAGGAAGAACCAAACCTAGAGGGAATAAACGAGTAGATGGATTTTGATCTTGCTGATTACAGTAGTAACTAGCTCATTTTATACGCTATCGAAATTTCGTTATTGGAAATGCAGATATCATTCGCAATCTATGTCGTTATCTGAAAGTGGTCTTGTTAGAGATTGCAGATACTTGGAAATATTTAAAAAAATTTCTCAGTACCAGGTGACTTGGAAAGTTTCTGGACTGTATATGAAAAAAGATTAATTGATATCTTCAATATAACCTAGGTTCAATCATTTTTTTCTATCGATATTAATTTATACCTTCCCTGAAGTGAATCTCTGGAGCTCTTCCAAACTACCTGTCTGCGACTGTAATGATTCCTTTACTTGGACCTCTTAAAGCATGAAAACAAACAGGAGTTAGAAGATGCCAAGACTGGTGAATAGGGTGGGTTTTCAAGCAATATGAAACGTAAACAGTGGCGACGCGTGAGTTTTCCTAAACTGTTACCAAAACCAGATGTGAAAAATCTTATTAAAAAAAGTTTATTTTGAAGCTCCCAAATATAAGTTTTTGCTTATTTTAGGTATTTTATTTAAACTATTTTTAAATTAAGGTAAACATTCATGGACTGGGGCACTTGATATACCTCATCGTCTTATGCTATGAATAATCCAAGCCGTCCGACAAAACAGTCGACCTTTCTAGATGTTCGGAAAATTTTTGATCTTTTTTGGCAATGAATGTTAACAATTCCTTGTAATTTCCTCTATTGTCAGAGTCATCCCTTTCAAAATGAACGGTAATTCCTCTTTTGCCTAAAAACATACAGTATCTAGAATTGTGCTGCCTAAAAGCTTGGTGAAAACAACTTTCGATTCTTATTTTGCTAATCTGAGTTAAATTGGCTACACATCTCACATGTAACGGGGAAATTTCATGTCTCCTCTTTAGAGCCCTAAAACTATTTAAATCGTTGACCCCGCCGCTGGTCGACCCATGTTTTTCTGTATAAAACAGATGACATCGCCAACAATACAATTTGTTTTTTTGCAACCACATAACAAAGAAGAAGAGTTTCCATATACCAACTTAATTTAAAATATCAAACTACGTTTTTTTATTCCGTTTTAAAATTATCTAAGTTAGGTGTTGGTCTTCCATTTTCAATGATCTCCTTTTTTTCTTAAAAATTATACAAGGAGAATGACCTTTCAAGTAGTTGATCGATTACGCAGCGACACTCATCCATCTTTAATTGCACGCACACTACAGCCGGTAACCGAAACGGCTACTAACGACCTAACGAGTGGGAAGTGAGTAACCAAATAAAAAAATGGTAACAAACCCACATAATAGTCGCAGCGCCCCACGCACTCGGGCGACCGCGATAAGACACGAGCCGGTACCGACGGTCCCCGACGGACTACCAAGTGTATCTATGAATGAAAATGGTAACAACCAACAACCAAGTCCAGGCGAGTCAGCTTCATCGGGTTCACTAAACCCAGACACTATAGGGCGCATTATTTTCGTGGGGCTAATTTGCTATTTACTGAATTACTATTACATATCGCTGTTGGTAAACGAATAAATGGATTTATTTCACAGTTCTTTATTTTTAAGATGTTTAACTGTTACCAATGGTAACACTGATTAAATGGATGCTTCGCCACTGAACGTAAATGACCGATTGTTGCTATTGTTAGACGCTCTTGTAAGCAGCTGCTTTAAGTCGATTTAACATCATTTTATCTGTTGAAACCTTATCTTTGCTTCTACAGGCAGTTTATCGAAAATGATACAATAATACCCTCATAGTTTTAATAGCCTGTAGGTAGCGTATCATACAATTTTGAACGTCAAAAAATAATGCAATAATCTTTTCAAGTAACCACACCCCTCGGATTGATTCTGTAAAGCTTTTGCATCCAAAGAAATAGATGTAATAGCATTTTCAGAAGATTTTGAAGACATTGCTAGCTTCAGAGTAGAACCACTGGCTTCAGTCCACTATGGTGTTTGATGTCACAATTTATTATGCCGTCTTAAAATTTATAAGTTCATAATTGTTGTTATACAGGCCATAAAGGTGATGGCGATTTCAATATTCAATTAAAAAATAACAACGCAATATAAAAGAAAAATAAATGTATTTTTGAAAAGTAGAAAGATAGGAATGTTTAAGACTTAAAGATAATGTTGTAATGGTGTAGTTGGATCATTCTCGTAGACCACTGATTTGAGGTAGCTCCCTGGGAAATAATCGCATGGAGAAAGATTTGAGCTACGTGGTGGCCATTCAATATCCCCCCTTTTCGAAATGAGTTTTCCGGGAAAAACATTTCTCAGCAGCTCTATAGATACCCTAGCTGTTTGACATGTGTCCCAATCTTGTTGAAACCACATTCTAGAGGTGTTGCCCTGGAGTTCTTGCAAAGCTGGCACCAAAAAGTCTGTTATCATATTGCAATAATTGTTAGCTTTAACTGTCATCACTTGTCCTCTTTCGTCCTCAAAAAAAGTACGGTCCAATAATACCGGTTGACGTATTTCCAGCCCACACGACCAGTTTAGGGCTGTGAAGTGGACGTTCATGCAAGCGTCGGGGATTATTTTCGGACCACAACCTAAAATTTTGTTTGTTAACATGGCCATTGACGTGAAAATTGGCCTTATCACTAAACATCAAGTTGTTAAAACTATTGAATCGGTCGAGCATCAGATAGAGAAAGTTAAGTCGGTTATTGGCATCATCTGGTTTTAATTCTTGGACTAGTTGGATCTTATAAGCCTTCAAATGCAAATCACCATTCAAAATTCGCCGCAAACCCGTGCTTTTGATGTCCAAAGCCTAACTTCTCTTACGTGTTAACTGTTGCGGATTTCGCTGAAGTGAAACACGAACACGCTCTACATTGTCGGCTGATCTTGCAGAAACTGGACGACCACGAGCTGTTATTGCTACTGTCGAGCCGGTTGTTTCGAACATTCTGATCCATTTCCGTATCACATTGGCGCTTGGAACTTTTCTTAAATCGCGTAAACCGTGTTCATGTCGATACAAACGTGGTGCAGTAATAACCGATTTATTATTTTCATAATATGTTCAGACACAAAATGCACGCTGCGCTCCCGTGTACGGCTCCATGGCGACTAAATTTCCAGGCAATGGCGCGGCTAACAGCTTATCCCCACCAACCCGCACCCCGCGTTGCCGAGAAATTTAAGATTTAAATCGCCAACACTCTTATGGCCTACCCTGTATTTCGTATACATTTTTATTTATGATTTATTTTCTGTTATGTAAGTTGGTGTGTCCTATGCATGTACTTCATCGCCTAAAGAATAATAAGTAATTTGAATCTTAACGCTACAACAGCTTTCTAGTCCTTAAGTCGTTTTTCAAAACATGAAACATTATTTCATTTGAGATCTCATTAGCCACGGCAATTCCATACGTTGTCGTTCGTTATCTGAAGCTATATCGTGTAGAAAATTAGCAAACCATCGTTGGTAGCACTGTTAGCATACCTGCATGCCTTGTCAGGTACAAACTACTAAATTCCGATGAAACACTGTTGATCTCATAGGTTTTTACCTAGAATACAGCGACGTATCCCGCTTAAGGTAGACAGTTTTGTCCAAAAGGTAATCTGGGTTTACAGAAAAATGTGGTGAGGAAGTTCCTTGAATGTTCTTTTTCTATAATAGCAGAATATGACAACAGGAAGCATCCAAAATTCATTCAATTTTTCACAGACTAAGCCTAAGAGGTACTTATAAAATCTCTTATGACCACAATAACCGGAAACCAACAATCGGGAAGTGATAAAAGCTCATCAAAACAGTTGATTCCATAACATGAACATAAAAATTAATCCCATCTATTAAAACTAGCGTCAACAGCAACTGAAATATCATATTAAATATAGATGTTCAAGGATGTCAAGTACATACTTCCTTTATATTTACAATTTCAACGTGAAAAATCTACCTGGATGTTTATAGATCCCGCGGTGTAATATTTCTGTTAGACGACGAAAGACATCTTTCGACTCGTTTTTTGCTCATAATGTCGTTTGTTCGACACCCCTCAACTTGAATCAATAGGACATTGGGTGTATAGTTTTTTTAATCCAATTACAATAAATGTTTTTTCGCTTCGGACAAGGTTTTTTTTAGCTTCAATGTACAAAATCCTTCAACTTTGACAGCTTGGCAATCAGGCACTCTGGAAGAGTGGAGAGAATTTTATACCAACATGATTCTTCATCCCATTTAAAATTTTTTTTTGGAGACAGCGCCTATCCTGTTCAAAAAATAAGCAGAACCTTGTAGATTCCACGAATTAGGGACTTTTCAGTTGAATAACAGACTGTTTCTATTTTAATTCCTGTATATACTCTATATGAAGTGACCGCATTAATAACATCACATTAACTGATATATTAATATTTATATGCTAGTTTTACCTTTACGATTACCGATGCGTGCAAGAAAATAATTGTTTAAAAATGGCCTGTTCAAACAGTTTATTGAGTTAAATGGCGCATACGGTAGATTTTCCCTTGAATTTAATAGGCATATAATATGTACGCTTGACATATTTTTTGCTAAAACGTGATTTTAGGAGGTGTATCCATGCTATTGTCAGATGAAGTCAGACAATGCCATGTTATGGTGGTACTAGCGCGACAGTTGAGATAAAATTTCTGCTATACCGCGGGCCTTACCCCCACTCACAATACGCCTAGTAGCAAAGAAATCGAACTATTGTCCATTAGCTTGGACTCATTAGTCGTCTTGCTAAGTATTTTAAAAACTGAACATATTATTGTCTTGCATCTGATGTAACCTGAGCTTTTGCCATTAAACCCAGAATCCCTAGCGATGCTCACAGGCCGGTTCCTTAATGGACAGTCTCTAGGTTTTGTCACATCGGAAGGCACACTTCTACCGATATAACAAACACTTTGTTGCTGAGTTATCAATCATATCTTTCTGGGTAGCGAGAACAATTTGCGAGAAGATGCTTTTCCCGTTTTTGCCAACCTTAATCAGTTCAAAAGTCAGACTAACAAAACGTCATTAATTGATCTCTCTCTCTTTCTCTGGGCTGATGACCACCGGCAAGGCACGAACACCACGCGATGAAATAACTTGACCTTGACATATAAGAATGCCGAAGACGGAGTTCGAATCGCCGGTCTGACGGCAGAGGAACTGCCAATCCTTATAGTCACGCTTCAAAATCTAGATTTCGGTCAACATTTTTCGGTATGGCAATTGAAACATCTTGAATTTTCATTAGTGGAATTCCAATGAATATGGCACTCTGCATTGGTCTGCTTTCATTCACCATTTCACTCGTACTTAAAGACAACTGATAAGCATTCCCAGTAGTTTCATATTTTCAACCATCCATTCGAGCATCTATCGTACAGCTCATTGAGTCGCTGATTCACTGGACGACACATTTTAGTTTTTTAATTGTATCTTGTGGGAAAAGTGCACTTCTTTGTTAATTTTGGAGCGCTGAATCCAAAAATGACAATGAAATAAAAAAATTAGTTGCGGTTTAGAAAAAAAACTTTTTATTTTTAAGGATATATTAAAAAAAGCAACAAGATTCATATACTTATAAGAATCACTATATGCGCTGTCTTTTTGCTGTTCTTTCATGGATCGTTTCTGGAGCATCTCTACCAAGAGGCCAACAGTAGTCTGCAAGCATGGAAGGATTCCACTTTCCCTGGTACCTTTTTCCATTGTTGAAATATCCTGATGAAAACGTTCGCCGTGCTCATCACTTACGGCTCCGCAATTGTCAGGAAAAAAGTCCAGGTGTGAATGTAGGAAATGTATCTTAAGAGACATATTACAGCCCATCTTTTGATACGATGACAGCATATTTTTGACAAGGGTTTTATAGTTGTCAGCTTTTCTATTTCCCAAGAAATTAGTGACCACCAGACGGAAATCATTCCAAGCAGTTTTTTCAATACCTGTTAAAGTGTTTTCAAACTGTGTATCTTTCAAAATATTTCGAATCTGTGGCCCAACAAAAATACCTTCTTTAACCTTTGCCTCACTTAGTCTTGGAAATTTCTGACGCAGGTATTGAAAAGCTGACCCATCTCTATCTAATGCCTTGAGAAAGTTTTTCATTAGGCCCAACTTGATATGCAGTGGTGGTAATAAAATTTTTTTCGAATCTACTAATGGCATAATATGCTGTACATTTTTTTGACCTGGCTCTAGGAATTGACGAACAGGCTAGTTTTGTCTGGTGTAATGAAGTGCCTTCGCCCGACTGTCCCATTCACACAAAAAACAGCAAAACTTTGTGTAGCCTAGCTGCAGCCCAAGTAAAAGTGCAACACCTTTCAAATCGCCACAAATATGCCATTGGTGCTCATCGTATTTTATGCATGTCAATAGGTACTTCATATTGTCATATGATTCTTTCATGTGAACTGCATACCCTACAGGAAGAGATGGTAAAATATTTCCAATATGCAATAACACTGCCTTTAAACTCAATGTTGAACTGTCTATAAACAATCTCCATTCTTCTGGGTTATAGTTTATATTTAAAGCCGCCAGTAAGCCGTTAATGTTACTGCAGAAAACCAAGTTATTCTCCATATTGAAAAATCGTTCTAAGTCTTTGTGGCGTTTACGAAAAACACATACCGAAACATCGTCTTCTAACAAGTTCCACTGCTGCAGTCTTGATCCAAGTAACTCTGCCTTACATTTTGGAAATTCTGAATCTCTTACAAGATCACTTAATTCTGACTGTGTTATTTTGTGCGGTTGGTGGCATGACGTGCTCGGTATAAAATCAGGATCTCTTGACGTTGATGGCATACCTTCTTCCTGACGAATCACTCGATCGCCATGATCTGATTCGTTTTCTGATTCGCAAGTGTAGGATTCTGTGGGTTTTGGAATAGGATTTTCGTCACTGTGAGGCACAGGTCTCATCGCAGATGGTATGTTTGGGTAGTTAATAACCGATTTTTTTTTTCTTGGACATACCTGTGGCTTGTCCAACACAAGGTACCATGCAAAATTAACAGTCATTAATATGATTTGTAGGCTCTCTCCAAACCACTGGGACAGCAAAGCGCATAGACCGTTTTTTGCCATTTAACCAGCTCCTCAGACTTGAAGCACGTGTATTACAGCAGATGTGGGGTGCCCACTGTTTGTCTTGATCACCTAGTTTACAACCGAAATAAAGCTGATATGCCTTTGTTATTAGTGGAGTAATAGACCGTCTCTGAGACGCAAAAGTCACATCACCACACACGTAACAAAACTGATCTGGATTGTTTACACACAATCATGCCGATTACATCATCTTTCCTTGCCGAACATAAAAATGTAGCACGTGCATTCTTGTGAATTACAGTATATTAACACTGTCACAGCAGGAACACATATAATTACTGTATCTCTAAAACTTGAACTAATATTGAAAAAATAAGTTTCATTCCGGTTTTAGCACATTAAAAATAGTGATATTTTGTTGATTTTATTTAGGATATTTTTTGGCTGTTGATCAGTGTTATGAATCATAAGTCACTTCAAAATGACCTTCAACTGACCCCATAGAGTACAAAAACCGCGATGGTCGATGACTAGAGATGATTCTTGTGATTTTCCAGAATTTGGCGTCAAAACAAACATGAGTACTCGAGTTACTTCAACTAGCTTGTCGTCACCTGCACAGGGATTCGTGGTCCGCTGGCCAATGGGAGAACGCGAATTTAAGCGTTGCACGCTGGTGTTTGTTTTGATGAGGTGTAAATGTCTTTGAATAAACTGTAAGGAACCTTTGGTTCGAACTCGGCGAGTTAAAAGACTGTGTATTTTAGAATCAACTTTGATTTCAGCTATGAAAATGCAGATGAGCTATGTTTTGTCTAAAAATGAAGGTTGTCGTTAACATCCTATATACCTTTCGCGCTTTTTCTTAACAAAAATTTTGTTGAAAATGACAAACTGTTAGAATTTCGCATTCCAAAGGGGCATCTTAAAAATGATTTTCGATAAGTTCACAATTTGTGAGCATTAATTCAGTATATACAGTGAGGAACTTGCCTTAATGAGCCGTATTCATAAAACAAAGGATATCCTTGTAGTTGCAAATTTTGAAGGAAATCCTCCAGATGGTATTTATAATAAATTGAAGGAAATACTTTTGCTTTTTGAGTATAAGCATATTCTTCAAAGCAGTGACATAAGTAAAAGGATATTCATAATCTTCGCCTTATACCTACTTGGCATAGCAAGCATATCCTTCAAAAATTCTGAGTGTGGTCAGTAGCAGACTCAACTTCGTAACGGAAGGTGGTCAGACGATGATGGCGGAAATTGTGGATGTTAGGGATGTTAAAACGTATAAGACACGTTTGTTTACCTTCACTTGGTTGTGACTTGAACTGTACCGGTTCGACGAAGCAAATGTACAATGGCTTGCGGACAGATTTTTAGTTGAGAATAAGGAAACTCGAGGAGGAGCACTTTCATGTATTCATAAAATGAAGATATGTCTACGCTATCTCGGTGACCCTGGATATCAACAAGGTATTGGTCAGGAACTTGGTGTTAGTCAAGCAACGGTATCTCGGACTGTGGATAGAGTTGTGAACAGCATAGTTGCACTGTCGAATGGATTGGAAGCATGTATAAATTTCCAACAGCAACTGGTGTAATTGATTGTACACATATAGGAATCCTGAAACCAAATCGCCATGGAGATGTGTATATCAACAGAAAAGGGAAACCTACTTTAAATGTGCAAGCCACTTGTGATGCTAGAGAGATGTTCACAAGTATTGATGTCAGCTGGCTTGGAACAGTGCATCATTCCAGAATATGGAGAAATTCACAGACTAGATCACATCTAATAAATAAAGCAAATGTTGTACTACTTGGCGAAGACGGTAATGGCATTGAGCCATTCCCTTCAGAAATCCTACTCCAGGTGCAGAAATAAATTATAATAAGCTTTTAAAACAAGAAAGAGTTATAAATGAACGCTGTTTCGGCCTGAAACGCCTGTTTCCTATCCAACAGTATGTTTGCCGCGTAAAGTTGGAAAATGTGCCGAAAATAATTATTGCTTGTATTGCACTCCATAATGTTGCGAAGAGCTTGGGCGATCCTGACTTTGAGTTAGTTGAACAAGACCCAGATGAAGATGAAGGAAATCATGAGAATGATGAACTTCCACTCCGCCAACTAGGTCAACAGATAAGAAGAAACTTGATTATTATAATAAGTTTTATTTTCGTGAACATTATAAGTTACAGGTGGCTTCTGACGCTACATCATTTTTAATTTCGTTTTATAATACTCTTGTTGTAAAATACTTGTTTGGTACTGCTGTAATAGCACTAGACGCTGCAGTTCTTTTTTAGTTAATCCTTTGGTTTCCTCAGTTTCGTATTCCTCTGTTGCTAATTTTCTTTTTGGTGGCAATGTCTTCTGAACTGCTGGCGCTGTAATACTAACTGTTTGCTCACTGCGCTCGGTATATAGATCACTTCCTTCTTCTTGAACACTACCAACCTGAATGGCACCTCTAACTTTCTTTCAGCATCTTTCTTTCCCAATCTAACAATTTAATTGCTTTAATACCAGTTTTCTTAGATCAGTTTTTTCTTCAATGTTGATTTCATGTTTTTTTAATAAGCCTTTAGTATCTAATGGTTTACCGAATGTTGATTAATATTTTTTCAACATCTTCTTCAAGGCAACGTCATTTCTCATTTTTATTTTTGGAACTTGTGACTTTTGAAAAATGACGGGAGGCAATTTCATCTGCGATGAACTGCAGGTCGTTCCCATTATTTTCTATAACTTCCTCATCACTTGAGGATGACCTGCTTATTAATTTGATAAAAAACTGTATCCAGTACAAATACGAAACGGTCTGTGTAAGCTCTGGAGTACAACTGTCAGTGATGCTGAGTGAACGAACTCCCACGTCAACTAAAAGCTGGAACAAGTCAGGACATGTCACTCAAGATACAAATACCAGTCAACCCTTTACTTCTTCTTGGAGGATATCCTCGCGAGTATAGGGTAATCATTATGAATATGAAAACAAGAATATGCTTATACTTCTACCTTTTTCTCCGAAGCAAGACCTTATACTGTTACCTTATGCTTCCGAGGATATGCTTCTCTTTCATGAATAAGTCTCAATAATTATATTAGATATCGGTTCTCTATAGACATCTTTTCGTTTTTGTATTGCTTGTAATAGAAGAATGCCCAGTTGTGAAGTTTCCTAACCTGTATAGGTGATATTATTTGGACAGTTATTAACATATTTTTCTGCACATTTCTATTTGTTTAGTTCACAAGCACACCAAGAGAAACCGAGAAAATCATCACTACACTCAAATCTTACACCTATCAAAAACATGAAATCATTAAAAACTGATAAACAGCCACTATAGGGAAGGCCATCTGCCGGAAATTCTATTCAAATGGCAGCCCCACTTAAAAGTTGGATTCGTCATGAATTTAAACATCCTATTGTCAATAACGTGGAAAATGAAAACGTAAAATCGATAAAATCATGACAGCCACTCCACATAAACGATATCAGGTAGCATTGATTTTACAATAATAAGATCTAGGTTTACATTATGACGTAGTGAGACTATTTAATAACAATGAAATCCAATGTTGTTGTATTTACAGGTACTTGATGATGTCTGAATATCTGATCCGATTCAAAATGCATTATTTACGAATCTAACCACATTTATTACAGATTTTATCAAGCAAAAAATTAGTGGAGTTTTAGTGGAGTGCATTAAAAAAATTACCCAAGGGTTTTGGGCGCTTTTGATAATTTTTTAGCGGTTATTCAGGTTTATAATAGAGAAACGGATAGAGCTCATCAAACTAAACAAAAAGTCATATGAACTTTTTTATTTTGCGGCTTCGCTACCGAGATACATTTCTTCCAATACTAATAATTTTAATTTCTCCTAAATTACCTCAGTAATTTGGGTGAAATTTTGTGAAGTAGTGTGCAATATTATATATATATATTTCTAGAATCGAAAGCATATCCAAATAGGCAGAAAAAAAATTATCTGTTACCAAGATACATACATGGTTTTGTAATTTCTATGGCTCTGATAAGGACAAAACACAACTATTCTTCAAATAATGCTCTGGTAAAATATGATTACTCTTCTATACTACAAACATAATTATATCAATGTCAAATTTCTCTGATTTCAAGTAGATTCAAAAGTAGAAAGTGTTGAAGTTATTATACGGATCTTACCTAAAATATTCAAACGAATTTTTCACCAAAGGAATAGTCTGACAAAAAATTTTCAAGAGAGGTGTGACTTACGTAAAGTCATAACATCGATGTATGTTGGTTAAGGGGCATTTCGGGACACCTGATTCATATAAAGCCTTTCGTTTTTTCTACCTGCTTTAAACCCTAGAAATAGTAGCATTGTTTTCTGAGTCTGAGTTTTATACATTTTTTGTTTCAACCCCTTATTTGTTGCTAAAAATTGTTATAATGGAGATCGCCAAATTTGGATTGGTAGCCTTTTTTATTTAAGATTTTAACAATGCAATCGGGAAGTCTTTTCGAAGATCTATTCAGTGCGCCGGATTCCGAGGTTTTGATATTTCTACGTCTTAAAGCGCTCCACTGAGTTCTAAGATTAAGTTAAGAAGTACCACAAAACTGTCCACAAACCTTAGCATTAGTGATACTTATTATACTTGAAGACAGCTCACAGCCGTGAAAGCCACCTACAAAGTGATAACGTAACAGAAATTTAACCTAAAATCATTGATTAACCTATTCGCCAGAAAGATGCCCAATAATATGCTGCATTTTGACGTTCACGTAGAGGTTCCATCGCCACAGCCGTAGTTGCCTGTAGCAGTAATTATCCGTTTTCCTTTCAAAGGAAATTGTTTCCAACTTCCATTTCTCAAAATTTCTCAACGATTAAACAGGATATGGTGGGGTAACGGGCCGAGAGAGGACAACTAGGGTTTTTGAACCCGGGTACCTGGGTCAGTTATACCCCCGTATCCAAGAGCTTGTGGACCCGGGTAATACTTGTCGAAAAATCCGGGTAACCGGGTATCAATAAAATTTTATTTTTCTGCATAATAAACTACTGGCGCTTTAGAGAAAAGTTCATAAGTATATTTTTATGTAGAGAATCACTCAAGTAACCTATAAAAAGTTTGTCCGGCGAGAAAAAACAATTTTTGGAATTTGTTTATAAAAATTGTTTCAACGCGAAAACCCTAGTACACGGGTATTCTTATTTTTTTATACTTAAACCACCACGTAGGCCTAAAGTTTAAACATCCATGGGTACCGCAGGGCTACAGTGGGATACAGAAGAAGGGAGAGATGCCACACGGACTCTAGCGAGGGAACACTTGTGCATGCAACATGCAAACAATCGCCTTAGAGATCCGCCGGGTGGTACCTCCGCGTTCGGCAGTCAGAGTCCGTCTACCACCTAAGAACAATCACAGCATCCACAGCCAAGAGAAAAATTCTCTTGTGACGGGATTCGAACCCGCACAGCGCGCAGCGGCCTTGAGGAGAACCATAACGCCTACCAATACGCCACCGCCGCTAGCTTTGATACGTCTTGCTATCACACACCCCACAATAGAATATATTTAGAATTAGCGAATATGTTGATAGTTATAAATATTTTATATTCAATAAGTTTGTATTTTTTTGTTAAATCAAAATGTAAACTTTCCTACTATCAGACATGCCTTGGTTAGACACGGGGTTGGATCAATCCTAATAGATCTACTTTGGAGCGTCGGGTAGCAACAGCTATGCTGAATGACGTAAGCTGCAGCGTCAGCGTAGCTAGAGGCTGCCCTCAGGGTGGAATTCTGTCACACCTACTGTGGTGCATCGTGGTGAATGAACTCCTCGTTAGGCTCAGCAGTGTGGGTGTCTACGTGCAAGCCTATGCTGTTGACGTAAGCATAGTGATTAGGTGACATTTTGGTAGAACAGTCTCGGAAATTATGCAGGGCGCTCTGCGCTCTGTGAAATCGTGGTGTAGGGAAGTCGATCTTTCTGTTAATGCTGAAAAGACCGAGCTGATCCTGTTCACTAGGAGAATAAGGCTTTACGGGCTGGTCATGCCGACCTTCTTAATATCTGGGAATTATCCTGGATTGCAAACTGAACTGGAGGGAGCATGTTGAATACAAGGTTAGCAAGACTCGCAATTCAATGTGGGCCTATAGACGTGTAGTCGGTGTAAGGTGGGGGATTAAACCCAAAGTAGTATACTGGCTCTACACGACGATAGTACGTCCATCTCTCTTGTACGGCTCCCTGGTCTGGTGAGCGAGTCTTATATTGCAATGCAGGGAGGCTCTGGATTGCCTCGCAGCGAGGCATCCGGTATCGTTAATATGAGTACCGGGGCACGCTGGGATAAGGGTCAATGAGACGGCGGACACTCTGGCGAAGACAGGATCAGCGAGCAAGCTCGTTGGTCCTGAGCCAGCTCTAGGAGTGACCGTGCATAGAGCTAGGAGGAAAATGGAGACGTGGGTTGCAAGACAACACTCTCAGAATGGAGAAGTATCTCCAGACATCTACGCCAGGCACGGGAACTCATTGAAGGGCCCAGTGCTAAGGATGGACGCTTCTGCCTATCTCTGGGCAGAGCCAACCTAAGGTTGCTGGTGGGACTGTTGTCTGGCCATAACACATTAAGGCGCCACCTGCACGTGATGGGGTGGCTGAGGATCCCTTGTGTGAACGCTGCGGGGTAGAGGAAGAGACCTCGCCGCACGTTTTGTGTCGCTGTGAAGCTCTGAGCTACTATAGGCAAACTACACTGGGGTCCATTACTTTGGACCCTCACGACGTCAAGGAGCTTGGACTCAAGGCGATTCTCAACTTCGCTGAAAGGGCGAGGCTTGTGATCTAAGGAATGTAGAGGTACATAAGGGCCCGCTTAAGCGGCCTATGCACTGGCTCCTTATGTTGGCTGGAGTGCCTCTAATTTCAAGATTCATTCATTCATTCATTCATTCATTCCCACTAGACACCGTGTGTTAATCAACTCTAAAACAATGCAACCGCGTTTGACCGGGAATGTTTGTTGCTTGTACCCTCATAGGAAGGGTTTACATCACGCAATTAATTTGACGACTGAACCTCAAATTAATCTTCAGCTCAGGGCATAGGATAGTGACCATAATCCTTCGAGACTCGCGGCGTGTCAGCTCTTGGCAAATAGACGTTTTGATAAAAATGTTCAGCTTGTTTATGTAACAATGAAGTAAGACCAAATGGAAGAACTCAAAAAGGTTCTGGTGCATATTAGACCAAGTTGGGAATTTGAACAAAGGTGGTTATGATTATGATAATACGTACAGGATTTAGATCCATAAAATATGATTCAAGCTTCCAACTTCAGACTATGCAGAAAGGGATAAGTTAGTGTTAGTACAGCATGTGTAAGAGGTTAGACTTTAGGACAGACGGATGAAACGGTTTGATAAGAGCTCTAAATAAAAGACAAACGTATGTGACACAAACTCCCTACCTAGTTGCCTATCTAGTTTGTGAAATTGTAATTCTGACTTAGTTTTCAGTCAGCCTACATTAACTATTATAATGCTTATTTTGTTGTAATTTTTTTCTGCATGCAGTATAGTAAGAATAAAATATACTCTCTAATATCATACTAGGTTATGTTACTTTTGCCTCATTTCAGCAGGTATCCATATATTTCAGTGCTTCTTTTTCCCTGCTTCATGTACTGTTTTTCTAAGTTTTAACGGCGTACAATGTATGTATTGTAACCAATTTCGAAAATTTGAACATTTTTACATGTGAATATTTAACGAACTTAGTGTGGAGTTTTATGAAACATATGTGACACATGTCAATCCTGAGCGATTTCGAAACTCTTCCACGTCGCGCACTGCGCTTGATTTCACAGTCGCCACCACCCACTTCGCACATAGCGAATACTGTCTGAAAATCCTTTTGGCAGCAGTTAAACTTGCACTTAAGACGCTTCATGGCTTAAAATTAAATGTTTAAATCAACATTTTTTTAAAGTAACCTTCGTGCAGTTCCTACTTGTGTATGAATCATCTCCGAGTCTGGTAGACAGTGAACTTGAATGCGAAAAAAGTATAAATTGGATAAGCAGCATGAAATATCGGTATTCATGAAATTTGAAATGGCATTTTCTTATTTACTGTGTAATGAGATATGCTTATGATATCGTCATCAGGATATCAGGATTCCACGTGGCTGATTAATGAAGACATAAACGTTACGACTACCTCGAAAACCTTTTTTAAAGTATAAAGTTGAGTAAATTAAAATACAGTTTAACGTTCAACATTGGTACATTTGTGACTTTGTACTAATGTGATTTATTCTGGGGCTTCACTTGTTGCCAACGACAGTATAGAGATAGATCACAGAAACAACGACAGCCTACTTTTTATAAGTCACATTAAGGTTCGATTAAAATTCACACAAAATTTTGAATTCATTAAAAACTAGAACCTATTTCCAAAAAATGTGTGGTCGTTAAGTTTCCGGGGTATTCGGATATTTAATAAACACCCTGTATACTCAAGGCACTGTTATTGTAAATTTTGGATGAAGCTGTTCGTGAAATAATTCCAACATGGTCTATGATAAAAAACATTATATTTTCCCATTTCATTACAATTAGAAAGACATAGAAATGTTTAAGAAATTTGAAGGAAACCCACTGTCTATGAACATCTGTAGAGCAACAGAGGTTAAACAACATACTTTTCTCCGCATGACCTTACTCTATTCAAGGCCCAGATAAGACCTCGAGTATTGCTCTCACGTTTGGGGACCAGAGTAGGGCTGTCCGACTGATCGATGACTCTTCTCTAACCGACAGTCTCGGCACCCTTTCTCAACCAGCGGGCTGTCGGCGATCTACCTCTCTTTTACCACTACGCAGCACTAGGCAGCAGCGGTGGCCGCAGTAGTAGACTCTTTGGTCTCCTGATCAGTCGCCGTGCGCTGTGCGGGTTCGAATCCCGACCCTGGAGAAATTTTTCTCTTGGCTACGGATGTTGTGATTGTCCGTAGGTGGTAGACGGTCTCTGACTGTTGAACGCGGAGGTACCACCCGGAGGATCTCGTAGGCGGAGCCAGAATGTGTGCATGTTGCATGTACACGTGTTCCCTCGCCAGAATCCGTGTGGCGTTCCCCCTTTCCCCTGTATCCCCCAATGGCCCCACGGTACCTAATGGGTGTGTAGGCCTTAGGACTTCGTGGTAGTCGAAGTATAAAAAAACCTACATTAATGGGCTTTGCTCCTCAAAGCTGTCCTCCATGATGCCGCCGCGCGTTGTGCCTGCCAGACAGACCCACCTGACCTCGGCCTTCCATCCTAACCGTGTCGAACTTCGTACATCCAGAACTGGCCGATACGACCGCTCCTCTGTCCCGAGGGTGTCGAGATTGTGGAACAATCTACAAAAGGTGGCTTTTCCCAGTTCTACTAACCCTAGGCAGTTCAAAAATCGGATTAACAAAATTTCTTTAGGATCCTCATAGCGGTGTCATGACATTTTTGCTTCTGCCTGCCAGCGTGTAAGTTTAAAACATTATAGAGGTGGTACGTCTGACAATTATCTTTTTGAAAAAATATGTGAGCCTTCAATTATCAATCTGACGTCGCTTAGACGGATTAAGTTATTTTAATGAGTTCTAGGTTAGAATTTTTGAGTGGTGGGTCACAGAAAATACGAAACGGAATCACATTCTAGCCCTAACTATTGGCTTTTTCGTCTTTTTCTCAATGAATTTACATTTTCAACTTGTGGAAGAAAACCAACAGATACAACTTGTATGAATCTTTTTGGACCACTTATATTGGAACCATACTGAAGTTAGTGAAGAAATAGTTTATGAAATGTTGTTTACTTCTTAAAGAGCTTGAAAATAACATAAGAGTTGTCCGAAATGTCGACATGCGGTCGGTAGTTGGGAAGAAATTCTACCTCCATCTGGCATGCTTTAGACTTTTGGTTGTTATAGCGCTTGTGAGTACAATACACTTTATGGTAATTGTAGAATTACAGCCAAACAAGTTATCAGAGTCTTAACTGAACAAAAATAACCAAATACACATAGGTTGTTATCACCAACTAAACAAAGCAGGTGTTGAATTACGAAATAATAATGTAATTTTCTTCAATTCATGAGCAGCGATTTTCATTTGAAAATGTGTTTTTCACGGCAACATACTGATAATGTAATTGGCCAGTTGGGTGTAATAAACTGGCTATAAAATTTAACTAACTAGCTGAGGCTGTTCATATTCATATTTCAGCAAAGTATCACGTTGCACAGATATGAATATTGGTGCAGCTGAAAGTGTTTTGTCAGCATTACGTCGGAACAACAATACCGCGAGAGGTAAAAATTTGTACACTTATCAATTGATACTCGAGGAAGGTTATATGCATGGTTTCATTTGCAAACTCATCCTCGATTTTGTCTGTCGCGGCAAGTATCAGAATCTCCACTATCAGCGACAAGTTAGCAACAGCACCGCCTGACATCACCACACCCAACCTATGACCGTCAAGTGATACAGACGTTTTATTGAGCATTAGCTCTTACCCGCGACTCCATACACTAAAATCTGATACTAACATAGAATATTGTTTTCAAGTAACGCCATAAATTTTCGATCACGTTTTGTATCTTTGACACTGACATCTAAGTTGCATGCTTCGGGAATTTGGTTACTTTGTTGGTGGCGCCAACTACATCTTCCGTGGGGCAAAAAGCTAGTTATTAAATAAGATGCAAATTCAGCCCGTCATCCTGCCAATAAGACACCAGTTTTTGGTTGGTCATTTGCAGCGCGGCTGGTCGATCAGCCATAGACCAGTCAGTTTATGATAACAGGTAGATATAAATGTTTGCATATAATTGGTGTTTTTTTTGCTAGTATCTTTTTGGCAACACTGTTTTTGACAGATGACGCGTGAATCGTGTCTTGTGTCATTGTGAAACTTGTTCTATAATTTAACCATGAATAGACTTACGAACGACCAACGCTTGCAAATTATTGAATTTTACTATCAAAATTCATGCTCGGTTAAGAGAGCGCATCGAGCACTGCTTCCGATTTATGGGCAATTTGGTTGGCCTACTGAGGGAGCTACTCGGAGCTTGTGACTAAATTTCGAACCCAGTTTACATTATTGGACATTAAACCACCAACACGCAGACGTAGAGTGAGGACTGAAAAAAATATTGCGGCTGTATCCGCCCGTGTTAGTGATGACCGTAAAATGTCGATTCGCCGCCGTTCGCAGCAACTGGGCCTCTGTTACTCCACTACGTGGAAAATTTTGCGACAGGATTTGGGTGTAAAACCTTATAAGATACAGCTGGTGCAAGAATTGAAGCCACACGTCCTTCCACAACGTTTCCAATTTGGTGAATGGGCGCTGGCAAAGTTGGAGGAAGATCCACATTTTTATCGAAAAATTGTGTTCAGCGACGAAGCTCATTTCTGGTTGAATGGGTACGTTAACAAGCAAAATTGCCACATCTGGATTGAAGACCAGCCAGAAGCATTGCAAGAGCTACCAATGCATCTCGAAAAAATCACTGTTTGGTGTGGATTATGGGCCGGTGGCATCATCGGGCCGTACTTCTTCAAAGACGACAATGGTCGGAACGTAACTGTGAATGGCGAGCGCTACCGTGCGATGATAATAAACTTTTTTTGCCCAAAATGGAAGAGCTGGGCTTGGCTGACATGTGGTTTCAACAAGACGGTGCCACATGCCACACCGCACACGAAACAATGGCCCTATTGAGAGGCGAGTTCGGTGAACAGTTTATCTCACGTTTGGGGCCCGTCAATTGGCCGCCTAGATCGTGTGATTTAACGCCGTTGGACTATTTCTTGTGGGGCCATGTTAAGGCTAATGTCTACAGGGATAAACCAGCAACGATTGACGCACTGGAAGCCAATATTGAAGCATTTATTCGTGAGATACCGGCCGTTATGTTGGAGAGAGTGTGCCAAAATTGGACCTTGCGCATGGGCCATCTAAAGCGGAGCCGCGGAAAATATTTACATGAAATAATCTTTAAACATTAAATTATATCGACTCAAATGAAGATTTTATCGTTTTTTCAAATTTTTTGTGTTTTTTTTTCTGAAAATCAAATCCTATACCTCTTAAAAAATCACCCGTTATAAACGAAATATTATATCAAGCTTGGTAATGATGTAGAATGTCAAGCTGCACTGCCATTGTGATACAAAAGAATGACGCCAAACGGGTAGAGGTACTCTCAGGCAATCAATTCTTCATATGCAAATTGAAGTTAACTGCATTCAGGGAAATTTTAATCGTAGTTTTGAGATTAGTAAAACTCTTTAATGGTCGAAATGGTATTTTTGAGCTATAGAAGGTATTAAAATATTGCTATATTGGTGACGGCGGTATAAAAAAGGAGCTTAACATATTCCGACTACGGACATTATTAAGTGTGCAATGTTTTTTAGAAATAGAAGGATTTATATTTGTAAAAAAATGTAATTTGAATGCACATATTTCTAAGCACTTTTTGGAACTTGGTCGTCTCTTTTATATTGTCCAGCTTTTTTGATTCAACCTTTCAAACAGCATATTTTCTGAAATGGATACACTAGGCGATAGGAAGTATGTGAGCGTCTTGACATCATTCTTAATCAGTCACTTGATTCGCACTGAGCATAAACAGTGTGTTTCTAGTGTACTCTCCCAGCAGCTGACAGAACATCAAAATCCCTAGCTTTTGTTATTCTTCGTAGTATACCGAAAATTCAAATTTGAAACTTCTATCTGAGAGTACGGGAAAACTTAAATGTATAAATATATTGCGCTACGCTGTAGTACAATAAATATTATTTACACTGTATGTTATGAATATTAAATAAAGACAGAACAATGGATGCAGCAGTCCTAACGTTGCTTTGACTAATCTGCAATTTATAATTTGTCACTTGCTCAGTTGGTTCTATGTTGCTTCATATTATGCGATTCCAAGATCAACTGGAATGAGTTACGTAGTTGTACAGGAGTAGTTATGGCATTTTAAAGTAAACAAACATTTTTTATTGTTCACATTTTATTAGTTATTGGTATTACGCTAGTTTATTATCGTATTGTCGTACACGTTATAGGCTTTTTAAGACTAATTTCCAACTATTGTTTGCTCAAGTACGTGTTTTACGTATAGCAAAATGCGCCAGGTTATTTTGATATGGAATGACTTCGTCACTAGTTTTTTGTGAACGGCATATTTGAACCATTATTTGACATCTTCTAGAAACAAGCACCAGCTCAATATCAGATATCATGGGTACTCCCAAGAGTAGATAATAAGCCCAAAATAAATTTGACATATTTTCAGCAGTTTCACTATTTTATATTTTCCAACTAAGGTCAAAAAAAAATTAAAAATTCGACATACATTGTAAAACTGCTACAGGAATTAAAAACCAAACTGCCATGGGACTTCTACAATCTTTTGGTTTACTGCAATAATGAAGCTACAAGAATAATAACAAATGGACCGACAGAAAACGCTTTCAAAAAATCTTGTAGGTTGAGGGTATCCAAATGTTTGGCTGTGCCCTGAAAGGCCTGCCTTTTTCATATACCATTCCACAAAAATTAAGTTCGTTTTTCTTAAAAAGGCATTACCGAAATCAAATGCTTAAAACGCCTAACGTTTAAACTATCATTTCAAGTACGCTAAATGTAGTGTGTTAAAGTTTGTTGTTTAATAAAATGCAGCTTGCGTCAGTGATGCAATAATGTTTCATTTTGTAGTCAAACTAAGTAATAAATTTTACTACGTAATCCCGAGCACACTTTTCTGAAATTAATTGATATCAACAAGCTCACTTGTAGTGGTATTTCAAGCTTTTTGAGCAGCCTGTGGACTATTCTAAGTAATTTGTGGTTTTTATTCGGCTTATCCTTTAGTGTGGTGGTGCCATTTTTGTTATTAAGTAAACTTCCCAAAACAGGATCGACATTGATGGTGCTTGGTAAAATATGTTTACATCTCGTACATTGATGCCATGTATTTCCTTATTGTTAAGTCTAAAAAAGAAAAACGACAGATGCCATGTACATATCTGGTTATTATGTCCAGCTTTTTCAAATTCATTGCCCATTTTGCAAATGATAGGAGATGTCAAGTTTTGCCACTTCTCACGTTTTACTAGAATTTGTATGTTTCATAAAATTATCATCATTCATATCACCAAACTTTTGCTTATCTGTATAACAATATTCGTTACAGAACAGACGTCTACACTCCCGGCCTGCGTTACAGTCATTTAATTTCTACTCCTAGATGCTGTACATCGTTTTTCAAAGGTTCCTTTACTTACAATGTCATACGGGTGTATAATAAGGTACCGATTTCATACAGGAGTTTGCCTATGAATTTATTTGAAAACGCAATGAAGCATTTTCCATCCGCTGATGACTGCATAATATGAAACATACAAAACTTGACTCCTTTTTTTGTGTACACAAAATTTCTGTTTTTCCTTAGCTCTTTTCGGATCAAGTCCCTTGCTTAGCCAACACGGTATGGTCTAGGTGAAGAATAATTGTATTTTCTTTTGGTTGAATGGAAAGTAGTAAGATCCGAATTCTGCCGTTTGCCAGGAAAGCGCTAGAATTTGTTTAAGTCCTTTGTATTTTTTTGGTTGTTTATCTTGGTACTAAAGGCCATTATTTATTATTATTAATTATTAGAGGGCCCAAGAATGGATCTTTAAATTCCTAATACGTATACTCTTGTTTTTTCGGCACCCGCAGGTGGTGAAAATGTTCGTAATATAGACTTCTTTTAGATTCTCATGTCCATTTGATCTCAATTATAAGATTTTGACGAATCCTTGGGTAAGCTGTGAGGGTTGTAACGAGATTAGAACCCTATTTCTAGGTTACTCGGATCATGGTTTTTGTTTTTTTTTTCGGTATAGTATACAAATATTTTTCTCCTCAAGAACGAAAGAATGAAAATTTTACAATGAATTGCGCATTTGTCATCACCAGTATACGTAGGCATCGCTTGATCCATTTTCTTATTTTTTTGAAGGCTTAGTCGAGCTAAAATACCTAATATTTTATCTTTATTAGCTTGCACCAAGGGCTATAATGAGGTTAAAGCCTTACCTTTATTGTACTCAAAGTACGACGGAGGACAGTTATCCGTTGTCGAACACATTATTCCTCAAATTTTGTTGCTACACTAACAAAAAATCACAAGGCACTAGTTTTGAAACACATTTTGCATCTAAGGCACTTAGGTAAGACACAGAAAATCCTAAACACTACATCAGCAGCATTAGTCCCTGCTTATGATAGAGACAAAAATACAGTTCACGCCTACCCGTACCCTCTTTGAACTGCATTCATCTCAAGAGTGTTCTTTACCAGAAGCTGGTTGCTCTAAAATGTGTTGAAAAGTCAATCATGCCTTAAAACGTCTCCAAATCTCTCTATCGGAGGGCGGCTCAATAAATCGCGCCGCAGGATCGGAAGAGGCCGGGAGATGAAAACATTAGACGATCGACCGCCTTCGCTTTGCACGGATCGCGGAGTGCCGCGGTTCGCAAACAGGTGAAACAAAATAGCGGCGGTGTCGGACCACGCCGCCTGTGACGCTGCCGCGGGTTACCTGAGCGGCGTGTGTAGTGTTCGGTATGTATGCTTTACAAGGTGTATCTTCATGACTGGAGGTCATTGTTTAGCCGCGCTAATGACATTGTCACTGACGCCGCTCTGGTCGGGTCAGCCTCCGACCTATGCTCAGAAATCAATTGGTGATAAATTGGTGCAGTTTATCTCTTAGGGAGACTCTCGTAATTTGAAATACAGGTGTTTGCTTACGATACTGTATCATATTAAGATCGTAGCGTATACGGCGCCTCAGGGCGCGCTGTTGTCATGGGCGCGAAATTCTCATCATCAAGCACGAAGGGGATTGATCATGAGCCAATCTCTCCCTCCCCCTCCCTGCGCTCTTCAGTTATCACAAACACAAGCGCATTAGCTGTTGGAAGCACTGATGCAGCCTATCCCATTATCCAAATTTCATTCGCCGATAGACCCTACGTAAACGACTTACTTCCAGAATTTGCAGTGAGTACATACTACGCTAGTAGGTACTATAAAAAATACTGCCTAATTTTTTTTCATTTCTATTTTATTACCGAAAATCTACAAATAATACGCTACAGTAACATAGGGTATCACTATTGTAAGGATTATGGTAAACAAAATGTAAAGGAACAAATAAATAACCATTTTGTTTCATTGAGTTGTTATACTAGTAAATAAATGATGAATTAGTCTGATACGTCAGGTATACCTAATACCTATATGAATGAAGGTACATCGAGCCCGATACGTCTGGTATATATATATATATATGAAGCTAATTCGGGCATATAACCCGTCGGGTATTTACGAATATGCCCCTGGGACAAGCATCTTCAACATGAACTCTACCAGCACCACTGCGCCCCACTCTCTACGCAGCTTGCTAAATCCTCAACAGACATGTGACGCCTCCTGACCCAAATGCTGGATTGGCCCTTGTTCTCAATTAATTTCGCAGTCATGTGCCTCAAGGCGCACAACTCTGAAGCCGGCCCTGGTGACTTAAACGCAGTGAAATTTTGTTGGTGACCCTACTCTCTGTGCATGACAGGCGGTCCAATCAAACGCGTATGATACGCACCAACCTGTTGTGTCTGACATTATTTCCTCACAAGACAAACATGGTTCCTTTAGATGTCGAAGTAATGTTTCTTGAATGTCAGATCCAGGAACAATGCAGTTGCAGCATAAGTACTCGAATATTGCTTAACAGTTAACCGGTATTTTGGGAAAATAGTTCTGGGTGGTTATATCCGCGGAGGCCGTTTAGCGTTTTCGGGATGATGGGCGAGGGTGACATGTCTGAAGCAGGAAGAAGAGATAAAATAAATGAATTATCACCTGGAATACAGATAAACAGAATATACTGTCGTCAGTTGTCATTGAACTTGAAAACGTGCAGCGTGGTTGCTGAAAAAGAAATTATACAGGGTGTTCATTTGAAAATTCCCACCACGGATTTATCGGAAACCGCTGAGTAAGAGAAAAAACGCCGAGAAATGTCAAAAGATTTGTCAAATGGGGGCAACTTTTTAACCAAAAACTTTGATTTCGCAAACCCTAACGGGCAACATTTTGAAAACTTATTACAATAAAAAGTGATATTTTCGTGAGTTTTTGTTTTGTATCTGAACAAATTGAGATAAATGCATATTTTTCCCATTTTCTTGAAAACGAATCTACCGATTTTGAAAAATCAAACGTCAAAATAAAGGACTTTGAAAGACCTTTCAAACAAGCTATTACTCGATACCCCTTGTCATTTAAAATTTTTAAGGGGATAACCCTGGGGGCAGAGGGTGAAAGGGGGTGTAGTAGTTGTCGGTTAAGAAATTTCTAAGAAGTCTTTTGACGTGTCTCGGCGTGTTTTCTTTTAGTCACTGGTTTTCGATAAATCCGTGGTGGGAAGTTTTCAAATTAACATCCTGTATATGCAGTTTGATTTGACCTGACGTTGTGTTGGTGCTTTAGCTCGAAGGAAATGTGGCATCAGTTCCCGGAGTATTAAGCATTGATTTCTTCGTTATTTTCCTCCCCACCTTATCCGATATCCCTTTACATTTTTGTTAAGCGGGAGTAGAACTGATCGCCCTCAACTGCAGAGTATAGGACAGAATAACTATAAATAAATGAAGTGAGTGAGGGAGCTCTTACCTCAGTAAAGTAGCCTAGAAAGTAAAACTGGAGTACTGCATATTTTCGAGACTCTTAGCCTTATGATTGCTTATGCATTTATCAGAATTTACGTGTTTACCTATTGAATGAATTCTAGATGCAGTTGAGGCTTCGCAAGTATGTTCATAACATTTTCCTATCCTGAGCCGAGTTGGCTTGATTATTTCGAACACAGATGGTGCAAACGTGCTTGCAAGAACGTCGAAGTGGGGACAAGGAAGGTCTAGCTCAAACTTGTATGTTATGAGCATTATGAACAGGGAAACACCACCAATTTCTCCTAAAATGGAAAGTATTTTCAATGATTTATTTCCACTTTACCGCATATTGGCTTTGTTACTTAGGGCTGTATCGTCAGTCGTTCCTTCAATTGTACGATGCCTTTATGGCCTCCTTGATTTTCATAATTTTCTACTATTCCGTGTCAGAGCTCTATTTTGAGGTTATGTAACAAATATCTATTTCGTCAAATTGTTCCAGCTTTTGATTTATATCATCTGTTTTATCAGCGTGAAATTTCCTACAATTCAAAAAGAACTTCACAATAGGAGAGCGATGACGCCGATACGGAACAGTAGAAATATAGAAATACCCCAGCCTTTCTGAAGGAGAGAAAAGCCTATGAAAATCAAGGAGGCCATAAAGGTTTCCTACAATTGTAAGAACGACCGACGATACGGCCCTTAAGGAGTAGTTGTTTCTGAAAAGGAAAGTCCTGCCTTTCAAAACTCCCCGTATGATATCAGTATTTCATCCTAACATAACCCAATCGAGAATACGATCCATTAGTAAGGACAAAAAACGATTAGTCAAGTATGTTAATCATTCCGTTTATACATTATTCTAGTTAAACATTTACCTATTTCTGAATATCTTTTAATTGGTTTATATCAATTATACAAATATTTATTGGAAAGAAATTATTCCAATTTTTCATTTCTACGAATTTCTGAACGTTCAAGGATACCACCCAATTAGTATTTAGAACTTATCTAAATGTGAAAAAACAAAAGTAAATACACGAACGAAAAGCATTCGCCTTGCCTAAAGTAATTATAGAAATAACGTATCTTCCTGTGTAGATAAAAAGCAAACATTGACACTGAAACTCATTACTCAGGGTTTTGAACAGTCATTTAACTTGACGCAAGTCAATCATATTAGTCTGGGATTCCAATACGTGCCTGAATATTTGTACTTCTAGATATTATTTTAAAGTTCTTATCTGTTGTATATCTACTGTCAAAGACCAAATTATTGAAAATGGACCGTCCGAATTGGATGAATATTTTCTAAAGTGATGAACGGATACTAACAATAATGAATTATTGAAACTCAATAGAAAAAGGGTTGCAAATGGTGGTGAAGTTCATCAAGACGCTACTCTTACACTTAACCACCCAAGCAAAAAAAACAAAAGTTGTTAGGTAGTAGATATAAAAGACAAAAAAAGTGTATTTTGCTCGAAACTTTACTACACATACAAAAAGAAAGTAAAGAAAAAATAACAAATAAGACAAGAGCAACATATTTGAACTACGAAACCAAGCTGCAATTTAAGGACATACTTTTGAATCCAGGACACAAAGCATTAAATAAAACTGGAGCACCGTACGTGAAAGTATACTGAGATAAAGCTGTAAAGTGACTAGATGTAGTTATTATATTTGGAAATCTAATATATTTATCTTGTTTATTCTACTTAAAGATCAGCCCTTCTCTCAGTGGCTTGAACATAATAATTATTAGCTTCTGAATGAATACAAAATAAAGTAATTTGAGAATATTTTTTGTTCTCATTCAGTTTAATTTTACGCCAAGAATTTTAACTTCATCAACCAGGTACAGTCTTTGAGACCCAATTTTAACAGCTATCTGACTTTTAACTCTCTATTACGATATGAACAAATAAATAAAAGGTCGGATTTACTAGGATTTACCGTCAGGTTGTGGTTATTCAAGAATTCACACACATTTTGAATAACATGGTTCATTTAATATTTTTACAATCGTAGGAACGATTTTATGACCTCCTTGATTTTTATAGTCTTATCTCTGTTCCTTCCGAAAGGCTAGATTTCTTCTGTTCCGAGTCAGCGTCAGCGCTCTCCTATTGTGAGGTTATGTTTTCTTTTTTAATCTTAAGAAATTTAGGGCTCATGAAGCAGATGATAAAAATCAAGTTTTATCAGCCTAAAGTTTCTTAGAATTCAAAAAAATGTAACCTCAAAATAGACTCGACTGACTCGCAACATTAGAAATCCAGAAGTATCCCTGAAGGACAGAAAAAACTATGAAAATCAAGGAGGCCATAAAGGCGTCCTACAATTGTAGGAACGACTGACGATACGGCCGTAATACTGGGATAAAAACTAACTTGTAATGTAGATTCTAACTTCACCGGTATATTGGCATATAAGCCAATTGTGCACTATTTGTAAATCTGTTAGGAATAGCAGATCCATAAGGCGGAGGTGTCTAACCTCAACGGTAAAAATCGTACAGCAGCGTTAACGCTGTACAGTCGTTACGTTGTTCACGTGTGATCAATCCCAAAAAAAGTTGACGTTAAGGTTTACTTATGCAATATTTTCCATCGCCAAATCTTAAGATTGGAAAGACACATTGCAGGACCGAATTAATTTTTTTTAATCGCTACTAATGAATACAGAGCGTAAAACTTAAAACAGACCTGTGTCAATATGTCGTCCTTGGCTCCGTCTCCTGACGCCGTTTTGTATAGCCAAAAGAGATCTTGGTAGCACTCTAAATCTCGATGGTCAAAGCTGACTCTAGACGATTACTGTAATAACGCATTCACACATTGGAGCGTCAACGTTGTAGCCAACATGGTATAATTAGCACTCACACATTCAGAATATAGTCCGAATACGTGAATGCGCGATAGCATATAATATAGTTCTATATACTTTAGTGCCCAAAGTTTCATGCCCGATTTCAGACTATTTTGTACGGATCACTAATGATTGGGGAATGCCACTTTCAGTTCGGTACGTATTTTTTCACAACAGTAAATTCGAATATCAATTATTATAATTGGCTTGACGATACCAATAACTGTCTGACGCAGCAGTTTCTTCGATGCAACTCATCCTCACCAAAAATGTTTAGTATGCTTTATGATACAGGAAACTTTAGTGACTGGTTATTTTAAATAACAGAATATTTTGTATGTTCAGGAATAGATGATTATTAAGCAAACTTTTTTGGGTGCTCCATGTTTGTTGTGCACTAGATTTAGGATTCACCTGTACTTTGTGACGAACAATTTTTATCGATCTGAAAAATATGTCAAAAAATTAGTCAACCCAAAAATACCTGAAAGTTTCTTATCTTAGAATATTTTCTGATTTTTATGATTAAACAGATCTACGGACTAATCAGTATGACAAAAAAAAAATTCAATAATTCAGAGAATCAAGAGAACTTAAGATTTCAAGTGCTAAACTGGTACCACTAGGTACGCATAGTGGTAACATTTCTTCCGGAAGAAATTCAGTCGTGAACCAAAGTGTTATCAATAGCATCCAAAGCTTGTAAACTGATTTCCTAAAAGAACCTAATATATTAATCATCAAAGGCAGCTTTTATTTATACATAATTGCCCAATAGACTAATCCAACTACAGGGCAATATAATCGTGACTTAACTAATACTGTGCATACAAAAACCACATAAAAGGAACATTAAAAAATTAACTTTGTAATAGTCCCTAAAGTTTGACAAGATTTTACTTATACAATCAAAATAAATGTCACAACTGCTATAGAATTATAATTATTACATATATGCGTCCTTCTCCAATTCAACCTTTGGAGAAGTTCTGGTTCATCCACTTTGTCGAGCTATACCTTATGGAGGAATGTCGGGCCAGCAATGGAACGTCTTAAATGTAGAGACTCTAGGTTGGAACGTCGTAGCAGAATAAACGGGCTGACCCCCCTTGCTGAATATGCGTCATCAATTTTATATTAGATTATCTCTATCTTTTAGGAAGTTATCTCTTTCAGTGAAAATTATTATTTTAATCCACTTTCCTAAAAATTTTACTATTTGCTTAACCTTCAGAACGCTGACTGTTTGATGAATACTATGAAAAAAATGATGTTCACCTAACTTTATGTATTTTTTATGGTCACAATCACAATAGAATTATCGTAATGACATTTGATAACATCGGAAAATGAAGGTGACACTGACATATTATGTATCATCCTTTGTTAAGGATATATGGATATTGGGTATATCAAGGTGTGTCCTATTGAATATGAAATTCGCAATTGATTAGATTTTCTCACTGTATCACTACTAAAAAGGATGACTAGAAATGTGCTGACTGGTTTCAATCATACTAAATGGCTGTGAAGAACTTAAAAACATTGAATGATGCATCCATAATGATCGATGAAAAGTATAAAATGCCACTGAAAGCTTTTCGAATCATTTGTTTCACACAGGGTGCGGTAGCATAATTTCCTTTTTCAAAATGCACGCCAATCGGTTGATGTCATAGCGGAGCGCTAGGGGTGTAGTTCGAGAGGCGAGACTATAACGCTTTGTCCAGACACAGTTCAGGCGCCATAATGCGCGCATAGTGTGATTTTGCTGCCGAATCCTACTTTTTGAATGGATGTTCTGTGATCGCAACCCAGCGCGCCTTTCGGAATCGCTTTCATTTTAGCCTTGTTGGCCTCTGTCCCGGACCGGAAACCACTACTAAGGTCAAACGACTGTAAATGCGACAAGACGAAGAACTGGAGTCCCTCGGCCCATTAGATCACCTGAAAACATTGAGGCAGTGAGATCTTCAATGTAGCGATCACCACGGTATTTTGCGCGCAAACATGCGTCTGCCCTTGGACCTTCCGATCATTCAGTGAGAAGAATCTTTCATCATGATCTACATTGCCATCCTTACAAGACCAATTCTCATATGAACGCGTGAGAGTTTCTTACCAAAGTCGTTCCTAAGGACACTATTGTTTTTTTTTCTGTGATGAAGCCCATTTTCATTTGTGTGGGATCCGTAAACCAACAAAACATGCGCTACTTGCTGTGCTGAAACTGCACCAAACGCCTTTGCATTCACCTAAAATCAAAGTGTGGTGTGCAGTTTCCTCAGCTAGAATTGTTGGTCTCTGGTTGTTTGAGGTAAATGAACTCGCAGTGACAGTAAATTCAGACCGGTATGTAAATGTTACCGGATTTTTTTCATGGTTAAATGGGTCGAACTTAGGAACATTTGATTCCAGCAAAATGGCGCAACGGCACACTCTTCAAGAGCATCGAGGTCTGTTTTGAGGGAGCACCTCTCCCAATTTGGCCCCTTGGGATTTCTTCTACGGGATTTTTTGAAATACCGTGCTTAGATGAACCGTCCAAGGGCTTGAAAATCAATATCGAGGAAGAAATGGTCAACATGCCCGCTACGTTGGCAAACGCCAGAAGTCAGCTTATTCAGGGGATGTCACCTAACTGATTTAAGTTTTTAAAAAAGGAAGCACACTGTATCCTCGTAAACTCCTGCGTACCTTTCCAACATAATGTAGTATATTCTTTACCACCTAACCCCAACTTCTGCTAGTCGACAAAAAGGTGAGTAACCTCTCTGACTGTCACGTGCTACAGGCCGGACACGTTTAAGAGATTAAACATAAAATATGGTTTCTTCCAATACATAGTATCTCCAGATGATTGATGGTGTGCGGAATGACCCGAACGTGAATAAATGCTTGATAGCACTGTAGGACTAGAACATGAAGAATTGCTCTGAATAAACAGGGTAATTCAAATACTCTCTGGAATACGCAAAAATTAGCAATAGACATTTTTCTTATACTCGTAAACCACTCCCATTGACTTTTTTATAGGGTTGGTTTTCAGTTGCTAATAACATCCCGACTAATAGTTGAAGAACATGTTGCACTCTGATGTTCAAGGAGAAGTTGAAATGGTACCAGCGAAGCGGAAGACCAAATGGCAGAAGCAGAAGCATTTAGTTAGTTAGTACCAATGCCATAATCCCTGCCTACCCAATATTGATAATGCTATCACATATTTTGTCATGCTAAAGGCTTAGAGAGCATCACAATTGATATGATCCGTATAATACACTTGCTCAAGTATATTACCTTCATTATTAACTTTTCTATAACAAATAATCTTTATCCCTCCTCCTGGAAAAATGCTCTCGTTCTCCATCTGAATAAATCTAATGATCATTTAAGTTTTTCTGATCTGAACCCTATAAGCATTTTACCAAGCCTCTACAAGCTTTTGGAAATAGCTCTACGTGAGCAGCTGCACACATTTTTTTGAGAAAATAATCTACTGACCACCTCCGAATCTGGCTTCAAATCATTACATAGAACCACCACTGAGCTCCTGTCTATAACGGATGATATTTATAGCGCGCGACTGATCAAGGAAAGCTGTCTTGCTTAGTTCTTCTTGATCTTAGCAAGGCCTTCGATACGGTTGTACCAAATATTCTCTCTAAAACGCTTAGATACTTTGACCTGTCATCATCGGCTTGCACGCTAATTGCAAGCTACTTACCTGATCGCTCACAGTCGGTCATATATGAAAACAATATATCAACTGCTTTATTCAGAAATTTTGGTGCCCCTCAAGGATCTATTTTGAGTCCCATTTTCTTTGCTCTTTATAACGGGTGATTTTTAGAGACTTTTTTCAAAAGTTGAATAAAACAACACGTAAAATTTTCCAGGTGGTGGAGTAACATGTTCCCAACTGTTGAGATCTGCGGCGAATGGTAATCTCACAATCTTCATTAACACTGGTTGCTACGGATGCAATATTCTCTTCGGTACGCACTATACGCATGCGAGTCGATGGTTTAATGTCCAATAAAGGAAATTTGGTACGAAATTTGGTAATGACACCCCTAGTTGTGGTTTGATTAGGTGGACTATGACGATCATAAAATGGCCGTAACAAGCGAAACATATTGTTCACACAGCACGAATCTTGGCAATAATTTTTTACGATTTGCAGTCGTTGATCGTTGACATGATAAAATGGCTTAGTACATTGAACAATTTTGACTTTGACAGATTACGCTTGGACGCCATTACATATCAGTGTTGCAAACTTGGAAAACAAGGTCGTAAAGAATCACCCATTATATGTGATTTTCATGAAACCGCCAGCTACTCAGTCGTTTATCATTATGCCGATGATACATAACTTTCTAACAGCAAATAAATCAAGATTTGCAGTCTACCTGTATTTTTGACATATCTAGTGCACACAATCTAAAACTGAATACTGGCAAATCTTGCTGCATTTTATTTGGGCCCAAAAAGAATCGTGAAATAAATCAACATCGCATTAATATTATGGTGAACAATGAAAACATATTCTTTGTAAAAGAGTGCAAAAACCTTGGTATCTGGTTTGACTGCAAGCTACGCTTCACTAAGCGTCCTATAATGTGCTTCGTCAGTAATACCAGAGTCGAAGGGTCCTGTCAACACAGCTCAAGTTTAAACTTTGCGAATCCCTAATCCTGCCAAAATTACTTACGGTGACTCTGTTTATGGACCTGCTAGATGATACAAAACTCATGCATCAGATTTTCTTAGGGAATCCGTAAATTTGATCATGTTAGTGGTGCTTTTGAGCAATCGGGATGGTTCAAGACGTACAAATTAAGAAAACTGAATTGCTTATCTCTGGACCTTCTCCTTATATATCTTTATACAAAGCTATCCCTCCTCTGTTAGTACAATCAGGATCCTCGAGGAATAAATGCATCTTACTCATCCCGTAGCATTTGACAGCATTGTTCACACTTAGTTTCTTGTGCTAGGCACCCAAACTATATAACTACTTGTCAAGTCAGTATGAAAAATATGGCCTGAGCAACTTTAAAAAAGGTTTAAGATGAGCTTGAAGCAATCGGACGAATAGAATTTAACATTACGGCTATCCACTGGTAATTGATTGTTTCCTTCTCCTGAAAAGTGTAATATTTCAAGGTTCTCTTTTTTGGTGGTCAATGTTGTGAACTGCGCCTTTTAGCTGTAGGTACTTTTTCTTTCTTTATAGAAAAAATCTGACACTGACACTCCATCTTTCCGTCCCTATTCCTATTAAGCCATTTATTTTGTAATGCTGTGACGAATAAAGGCCATTTATTATTATTATATCATACATATATCAAGAACATTATGCCTCGAATTCCAAATTTTATGCGCGATCAGTAATCTCTTCCACTGTTGAATGGGAAGTAAGGTGTATTCAGAATAGAGATCAATGACTCGAGAGGTTAAAGCTTGGTAAGGCAATTACACACATTGTATTTTATAGTGTCAATGCTCCTCATCTCTATTTTCATTACGCAAAGGACATAAAATCTAGAAACATAGCTGTTTTCTCCTTTATCACCTCTATACTTGATTGAAATTTCAATGAGGTCAAAAACGGCTACAAGGAAAACCTTATGCACTCTAATTATTATAACAAATATATTTTCAGCTTCATTTACTTTAGATTAGATTGATAAAAACTGCGTAAACAATGCAACTCTTCTGTTAAAAGCCTATTGTACTATGATAATCCAATTTTGTTTTTTATACTAAGAAACAGTCTGCAAGGTAATAAATAAACTTTTAGGTGATAATGTGTATACATAAAAATACGACTTTTTGCGCTTGCACTTGAGTTTAATCCATGTAAATGAAACCATTTCGCTATTGGATCTAATAATGTTGTAGATATAGACGGTTATACAGGGTGGCACATGGAAAACGAAACAGACGCATTTACTGGCAGCTCATTTTTTTTTGGAAAAACGCTCAGACCCGTAGATCTTGTTTGCGAGGGGGACACAAGTTTGGCAAAAAATCACGTTAACACGTGCAGCCCCCTGGGCGGGGGTGACACCAACCCTAAAATCTTAAATGGAAAGGGGGGTCGAGTGATACCTTATTTTAAAGGTCTTTCAATTCCGTTTATAATGATGTATAATACATGAGCTTCAGTTCAGAAGTTTTGAAGTTTTATTGATTTAAAACTTAAAATAGACTTTAATAGGTACATCAGATTAGTTTGTACTACTTTCAGAAGAAATTTGACTAAAAGAATTTACTTAATAAGTAAATGCTTTGTTGCTAAAATAACTTGTAACGCTTTATTACATAAATTAACCATGGTATATTCCACAGCAGAAAGAGTTGAAATTATCGAAATATTTTTCGGAAATAATCAGTGTACTTATGGAACAGCAGAAACATTTAATGAGCGACATGAGAACAGTAACGTGCATCGAAAATGTGTTCTAGAACTTGTAGCTAAATTTCGGGAAACTGGTTCAGTCGCCAATAAAAAACGCAACATTGAAAATCCCATAAGGAACGAAACAACAGAAGTGGGGGTTTTAAGGCAAGTTTATGTAAATCCTACGTTAAGTACCCGCAAATTGGAGACTGTGTGTGGTGTTAGTCGACGTACTGTCCAACGGATTCTAAAGGCCCATAGCTTTCATCCGTATAAAATTCACCTGGTACAAGAACTTAATGATTTTGATCGGCGACTACAATTTTGTGAAGATATGAGTGAACGAATTATAAACGATAAACATTTTCTATTCAACACTTGCTTTTCCGACGAGTGTTCCTTTTTCTTAAATGGCGTAGTAAATCGTTCGATATTGGTTCGATTCTGATCCCAGAATTTATCATGAGGTTCATACACAGTAGCCACAAAAATTAAATGTGTGGGCTGGTATTTTTGGCGATCATTTAGTTGGTCCTTTTTTCTTAGCTGGAAATTTGACCGGTGAAATGTATTTGGAATTACTGGAAGACGCCATAGATTATTAACAGCCATAATTGAAAATCAGAATGATCGGTGGTACATTGCTGATAGGTTGATGTTCCAACAGGATGGTGCCCCACCACATTACGCATTACATGTTCGACAATATTTACTTCAGACGTTTCCAGATCGATGGATTGGTAGAAGAGGTGCCATTGAATGGCCCCCAAGATCGCCAGATTTATCACCTTTGGATTTCTTTATGTGGGGTCATTTAAATAGCAAAATCTATGCTACTCAGCCAACATCATTAGAAGACCTGCGACAAAGAATTGTGAATGAGTGCCTTCAAATTACTCCTCAAATATTGCAAAATGAGCGGCAGCGTTTTAAGCAAAATCTTTATTATTGCATGGAGAGTCATGGTGGCCATTTTCAACATTTACTTGCCTAACGGGTCAGTTCATTCTTCATTTTTAAATTACTGAACTGAAGTACATTAATTTTATGTCACTATAAAGGGAATTGAAAGACCTTTAAAATAAGGTATCACTCGACCCCCCTTTCCATTTAAGATTTTGGGGGTGGTGTCACCCCCCGCTTAAGAGGCTGCACGTGCTAACGTGATTTTTTGCCAAACTTGTGCCCCCCTCGAAAACAAAATCGACGGGTCTGAGCGTATTTCAAAAAAAACTGAACTGCCAGTAAATGCGTCTGTTTCGTTTTCGATGCGCCACCCTGTATACTGAAAATGATTAGCACTCTATGCAAGATGCAAACCATGTGGAAACCACAAATTAGTAGTCAATAGCAAAATACTTTCTTGTTACGTTACAATGTCAGCAAAATATCGAAACGTTAGATTGAAATATTTATATGCAACAAATATTAAAGGTGCAAAGCTAACCACTTAAACTTTTTGAAGGACCTCCTTCGATATTATTGGATATCCGGAAAAAATCAAGAGACCTGCTGCTTGCCCAGATACCCAGATTGTCTTGGATCCTATTGGGTACTTCAAATCTTCTTAAGAAGCCTCAAATATAATAATAATATAATAATAATAAAAAATAATAATAATAATAATAATGTCTTCATTGGTTTAACCACCTTATACCATAAGCATTGTAATGAAAAAAATTCCCATGAACACGAGCATAACACACGATCTCGAATAGCCATCTAATATCCAAGGACCACAGAAAACATTATTCAAAAACTCATTTGAATTCTTAGCAGCTAAATTATATAATGTGGTACCAAACAAAATAAAAACACATAATTTTAAAAAAAAAAATATGAGAATTGAAAGACTGGGTTTGTACTGTGTAGCGAATGAGACTATACATAATTATATAGAAAACCAGAACTACAAAATTCCAATTATATTAATACTTTTTAGAATTAACAATAATTGTTATACACATATGATTGATTGTTAGTTATTAAGATATAATCCACACACAGGCGATGCCTTCAGTGGTTTTTTCATATTTATTTGCCCATTTTTTGTATTTTGGCGAATAAATTATATATATAAATATATATATATATATATATATATATACTAAGTGACATATAAATCCGAACACCCAGTTTAAATGGTTTTATTTTAATAAAATTTTGTATAAGTACTTAATGAAGCATAATAAGTAAATGATAAAAATTTCAAAATGATTGCACTGCTTTAAAGCCCTTTGACCTTTAATAATGTGTGGATGCACCCTGATATGCTACGCATTCTCCAACGCACCTAGGCATGCTTCTGATCAGGTGGTCAATGTCCTCCTGTGGTATCTCATTCCAGGCAACCACCAACTCCTCTCGAAGTGCTTCTAGAGTCTGAGGAGGACGTTGCAAATTGAGCAATCTCCTACACATCATATCCCACACGTGCTCAATTGGGGATAAGTCGGGAGATCTTGGTGGCCATGGTAACAATGTGACATCATTATGTTGAAAGAAGTCTATTGTGACTCTTGCAACATGTGGTCGGGCATTATCTTGTTGGAAAGTTGGATCTGCCAGGGTGTCAAGATAGGGCAAAAGATGGGGTTCTAGAACTTCGTGGATATAACGCTGCGCGTTCATGTTACCTCTGATGAAGATTAAAGGTGACCTGGAACCATAAACTATAGCACCCCAAACCATAACTCCAACGAATGAGAAGTTTTGGCTTGTTTTCATACCGGCCACACTGGGTTCTCCCTTTAACTCGAGAACACCGACGTAATCGCCTTGAGTGGTGTAGACAACGGTCACTCTGGGATCAGGAATGGAACAGCATTGTCTTTAGTGACGAGTCTCGATTTTGTTTAGGCATGCACGATGGTCGTGCCAGGGTTAGAAGGTGAAAGCAGGAATCCACAGTTTTTTGTTGAAAGACATGTTCATCACACTGTTGGAGTTATGGTTTGGGGTGCTATAGCTTATGGTTCCAGGTCACCTTTAATCTTCATCAGAGATAACATGAACGCACAGCGTTATATCCACGAAGTTCTAGAACCCCATCTTTTACCCTATCTTGACACCCTGACAGATCCAACTTTCCAACAAGATAATGCCCGACCACATGTTGTAAGGGTCACAATAGACCTCGTTCAACATAATGATGTCACATTGTTACCATGACCACCAAGATCTCCCGACTTATCCCCAATTGAGCACGTGTGGGATATGATGGGTAGGGGATTGCTCAATTTGCAACGTCCTCCTCAGACTCTAGAAGCACTTCGAGAGGAGTTGGTGGTTGCCTGGAATGAGATACCACAGGAGGACATTGACCACCTGAACAGAAGCATGCCTAGGCGCGTTGGAGAATGCGTAGCACATCAGGGTGCATCCACACATTATTAAAGGTCAAAGGGCTTTAAAGCAGTGCAATCATTTTGAAATTTTTATCATTTACTTATTATGCTTCATTAAGTACTTGTACAAAATTTTATTAAAATAAAACCATTTAAACTGGGTGTTCGGATTTATATGTCACTTAGTATATATATATATATATATATATCGGTCCCAATGTGTTGTCATTAATAATACGTTTTCTAACTCTACCAGTATCATATCTGGTGTTCCACAAGGATAAGTAGTAGAATCTCTTTGAATTGCCTCGGATCCCCCAGGATAGTCCCTGCTCTTCTCGAATTGCCTTGAATTTCTTTAGATTATTTACCCAGGATCTTCTTGAATTGCCTCAGAACCTCATATTACCTTTGGATAACCTCGAATGTTCATATAAATGGACAGAGAATCACGTCCATGGCCATCCCTTGACTAACGGATTCAATAACAAGTCAACGGTGTCCCACAGAACATGATTTTTGCACTACAGGAGACTCGCTTTAGCTTTCTGCTTTTATTACAGCAATGTTAATTAATATTGAATTCAGGAAAAGTCATGGAATGATTCTTTGTTTATCTATCTTCAAAATAAAATATTACTTTTAGCTATCAGGAACAAAAAGCAAAACGATGCAAATTGTCCACAATGTAAAGTGAACACGTATCACAAATGATTACTGACGTAATTTCATAGAAAATAAAAATATAGTGGCAGCTCCCAAATTATGAAGATTTACTATAACACCACTGGTATTACACATTACGGTGGTAGTTTTCATCAATTTGCTATTATGTGGTAATTAAACGGGACCCTCGATTTATTTTCCCTCCATAAATACGAGGGTGGTTCCAGAAGTACCCGACCCAACGAAGAAAACACAAAAATTTTGTAAAAAAGTTTATTTATTTTCAAAATAATCTCCTTTGAGCTCTATACACTTTTCCCAAGGCTGTTCAATAAGTTTGATGCCCTTTTTATAATAAGAAGTGTCTTGCTCCTCAACATAGCCATTTACTGCCGACATCACTTCTTCATCGGTGGAAAATCTTTGACCACTGAGCCAATTTTTCAAGTTTGGACACAGAACATAATCCGAGGGGGCTTAATCTGGTGAATAGGGTGCATGAGGTAGCAATTCAAACTTTAATTCGTTAATTTTGGCCATTGCATTAAAGGATTTGTGGGCTGGTGCATTGTCTTGATGAAACAACACTTTCTTCTTAACCAAATGCGACTGTTTTTGCTTCATTTCATCGCTCAAACGTTGCAATGAGTTCGCATAATGCTGGCCGTTGATAGTTTTACCTTTTTCAAGAAATTGTCCCACGCGCATCCCAAAAAACCGACGCCATAACCTTGCCTGCAGATGAAACGCTCTTCGCCTTCTTTGGAGCCGGTTGTCCCTTTTGAGTCCATTGTTTAGATTGTTCTTTTATCTCGAGTGTGAAGTGATGGACCCATGTTTCATCCATGGTTATGAAACGACGCAAAAATTCTGCTTTGTTGCTGTGAAACTTCGCTAAACACTCAATTGAAACATCTTCCGACACTGTTTTTGCTCGATTTTGAGCAATGGCGGCACCCATCTTGCACACAGCTTTCTCATGTCCAAGTGTTCAGACAATATGCGGTGAACCGCACTTTTTGAAATGCCTACTATGTCTGCTAGCTAGATCATTCAGTACCGCTTTGTCAATTTTCTTCACCATTTCTGGAGTCGTCACCTCATTTGGTCGACCACTGCGATGCTCGTCTTGGCAGCTCATACGGCCTCGTTTAAACTCTGCTACCCAATATTTTACTGTTGTAAACGAAGGAGCAGACTCACCCAGAGTAGAATCCAGTTCAGCTTTTATATTGGTTGGGCTGAGGCCTTTGAAATAAAAGTATTGTACCACATAGCGATGACCGATTTTCTCCATTTTCACAAATTCACTGAAACCGTTCAGTATTGATGGCTGCCAAACAAATACTAAACAACGTGGCGTCTTCAAAATTGACACATATTATGCTTTATAGGTTGCATACTTTCTAATACAATGATATTTTTCAAACAACTAACCCATCTCTAGGTTAGGCCGGGTACTTCTGGGACCACCCTCGTATATATTATCTGTATTAAAACACCGATTTCTGTACCTCAGATCCTGACTACGTTGAGTCCATTTTTGCCTAAAATGTGTTTTATACGTTAAATCTGTGATAATATTGTAAATTTTCCTTTGCTGCTTGCAGCAAGTCGAGTAAAATAACCTAAACTATTTAGTTTCAACTTCATGTAAATTGGGCAAAAGCTATCAGACGCAAAAATACAACAAATAACTTTCATATCAAACTACTTATTTGGAATTCACCTAGTCTGGCTAGACAAAAATAAGAACATGTAACCAATGATTCAGCCCCCTCATTTGTATGCATCGAATTGAAATTATAAGTACAACACTAATCTTGCAAAATCAATATTTTTGTTGTCTGGTTACCAAATGAGCATATGCATTCTTCGATAACTGATTGTCGATTGTGGAAGAATGTTAGAAGAATACACCTATGTCTAATTATTCTTACAATATAGGAGTTTGGGCGTAAAACGGAAAACTCGCTTTGGGGTTTACCCTGAAGGTACGATTCTGTTGGAAGTAAAACATGCAAGTAGTCTCACAGCTCAACTCCAGTCCAGTCCAATTTGAAAGATTATACAGCAACGTTAAACATTTGAATAAGAACATAAGTACTTCTGGTAGTTAGTACCAAAATTCTTGTACTGGTATCTCTTTGTTATTAGCTATTATACATTCAGCAATGTCTATGATCAAGCTAGAGCATACGAGTATATGGGATGCACAGAAAAGTCTGAGATTACTGATCTGTTTCTTGGCACCCAAGCCGAAAGCTTCAGGGAATAGGGGTATTTTGCCAGGCACAATTTTTTACATTTAATCTTTGTACCCATTCATGGCTCTATAAAGTTTGCAGACATGGATGATTAGAGATTTTTAGTTTTTAGCTAAATAAGTACCATCATCTAGTCTAGAGGTACATGTACATACTTACCACCTTATAGTCTGCCAAATTTACATCCGTTAAGTTATAGACAAAGATATTTTGTGGAGCGTTTGATTCTGGACTATCCTACTATAAGTTGTGTTTTCTAGTCTATCATGAGGAACGGAGAATTAAAAATGAATAGTGGAAAGATTATCCTTTGCATGATTCATTGCGTCCATGATGATGCTTACATTTTTAAGCCGGCCATAAATTACAGGTGTTAAAAATGAGTCGCAATTTCGTAGGAAACCTATGTAATTAACGCCTCCAGCAGATTAGCAGAATTATCCACTTGTACGTCGAGAGCTAATTGAGAATTGTTATAATGACCAATTATTTCTCCTTCCGTCGTACACTACAATGTTGTTGTATATCGGATATTGCTCAAACGATTCCTGTTATCCAAATGGATCATCCATACTTGCAGGTCCCACGATTTTTCCACAATCCACCCTATAAGTTTATGTGCCGCGTGAAGAATCCTTCAGTCCCATCTCCCTGGTTTTTTCTCTTCCTATCCGTTGCCCTCCTGTCTGTCTCTCCCTCTATCTCTCTATCTCTCATGTCCATTGTGATAGCAGCATTTTACAAAAGCGAAAGTTCAGTAAAACAAATGTTTGTTTAGTTTTAGAAGTTACATGCAGGTAAAAGAATGAAGATTGAGTTGAAAGTTTTCAAAGTTCCAGAGTCTTTGTAATTCTATCTGCCTCAAAATGTATTGAGTATGATATATGAAAAGAGAAGAACTGTCGCTAATTTAAAATTAAATAAAGATAGAGGATTTGAGATCTACGAAGAATATCATGTTGTTCGATGACTGACTGAAGCAATTAGAAAAGGCACTATTCAAAGCTTCACCACTCACTCTTCCCACAAAAGGTTGGGATACATCATTGTTAGAAATTGCGCACCAGACCTCTGTGCAGTAAATGCACGTGGTCTTCCACTTTCTGAGAGATTCGGACATGGTATTCCCTGCTCGCACTCCGCTATTGTTCGATAAATGGTTCTGTGTGAAGTGTTTTCATTCTGGAATATTCGACAGATTTCAGCTTTGGGTCCTGGTTATGTATGGACCCCTTGGCACACAGGATGCTAGAGACCTATAGCTGAATGGCCCCAGGTCAAATCGGAATGCGGGATCCTACTTTGCGGTTGAGAAAAATTGAAGAGCGAGGGGGATTTCTAGAGTTTTTTATTTTTGTTATTTTTGGGGCCCCATAGGGGAAATACGGAGTAGGATCACCTACTAGCTGTAGGTGTGTATTAAATGCTGATCAATATGTGATGACTATTTTCAATAGTTTGGTGTAGTTGATGATCCAGCTCTGGATAACTCTTGACAAGCAAGAAGCACAGTGAAATAATGACTATTCACAGTGCCTTCTGAAAAAAGTTTGTCCGTCATATTTAGCTTCTCGCGACCTTAATGTAAATGAATCACGATGAATATCACACAAATAAACATTGAAGACACCATATGGGTTATATGCAAATCACTTCTGTTTTGTTATGCAAATGATGACCCTTTTCGTAGAGCTTTACGTTATTGTTATGTAGATGACAAAATGATGTCGGAATTGGTTCCTGCGAATTCTTTAACAAGCCAGTGTCACGTATGACACAGCATCTCCCAAACTTTCGGTTTCAGGAATGAGATTTCCAGATTCCCGAGCTATAAGATATACAGGATGGCCCATACATGTGTGGAAGGAATACTCATAAACAAATACGTTTTGGAAAAATCGATTTATGGGATGTTAAACATGACATTTGAGGCCAAAATATTGGCCATTATACAGGGTGTCCCAATTTCGACCTACATATCAAGCTTGTGATTTTTCAAATGGAACGCCTCAAATTTTCTTGCATATTTGGATAAACCAATTCAAAAAAGAAAATTGATATGTAATGCTACATAGATTTTGGTAATTAGCTACTGAGATATAACGTGTTTTGTCTAGACAAACCGTTCACTTCGGCAACCTCTCAGTCCGCCATTTTGAAATTTGGAGTGCTGAATTTTGTATAAAAAAAAACCTACACACCTCAGCTTTTATCTTATTTGTTACTTTTTCGAATTTTAATTTTTGCTCATACAGGGTGGTCAAAACGTAAATTGTAGTTTTTCTCTAAAATTTCAAATGTATATGTGTGAAAGTTTGGATTCAATTTTTTTGATACTAGACACATAAGGGTTTTTACGGCTATTTTTTCTGTTATTAGCACGTCTTCTATCGATCGGCTTAATTCCCTAAAATATCGCGTCATCCTTGAGCTTGAATGTTTGGGAAGGAGTTATTGGCAGACAAGTTATCGGGCCTTTCTTTTTCGACAACATGACGGCGCACCTGCGCATTATCATAATCGTGTGCGTAACTATTTGTAGTAACAATCGTTGGATCGGTCGTGGTGGGCCTATATCGTTAAGCAAAAGGTTTATAGATATCCACCATATATCCTGGAAAATATGAAGGAAAGGATTAAGGATGCTTTTCTGAACATAAGGGAACACATGTTGAGGGATGTCCAATGGTCATTTATTCAAAGACTTCGGCTGTATATTCAACATGGTGGAGATATATTCGATCAGTTTTTGTAGATTAGGTCTTGAGTAGTGTTAGTTGTTTGTTTATGTTGTTGTTATAGCTGTTTTTCTCTATTACGCTTAAAGCTGATTTATACTGTTCTGATTGTTATTAGTTTTTACGTGAAATCTGTACTCTTAGTGGCAATATGGAGCTAGCCCACTGTTTATCTTTTGTTTTCTGGATAATGTGATTTTTTTCCTTAATTTTGGTGTGTTGTTCTATTAAAAGCATAATAACTCAATATCCAGCGATTTTATCTGAATCAAACCTTATACCAAAAAAAGCTTATAAAAAATTGAATCCAAACTTGCACAAATATACAGGGTGATGCATTTGAAATTTTTGAAAAAAAGTACAATTCGCGTTTTTGAACTGACCACCGTGTATGAGCAAAAATGAAAATTCGAAAAAATAACAAATAAGATAAAAGCTGAGGTGTCTAAGTTTGTTTTAATACAAAATTCAGCACTCCAAATTTCAAAATGGCGGATTGAGGGGTTGCCGAATTGGATGGTTTTTCTGGACAAAACACCTTATAGCTCAGAAGCTAATTACCACAACCCCATAGTATGTTACATCAATCTTCTTCTTTTGAATTGGTTTATCCAAATGTGCAATAAAATTTGAGGCATTCCATTTAAAAAATCACAACTTTGATATGTAGGTCAATATTAGGACACCCTGTATAATTGCCAAAATGCATAGGTATACTGAATGCAGATACGTATTATTCGTTGTTAGGTATGATTGTTTCTTACAATTATTCAGAAAAATACTTAAAATAAAATATGAGTGTGTAGTGTCAAATTAATTGTAAGAAAATCAAGTAAACTGAATAAGTTACTGTTTTTAATTTCTTGAAAACGGCTGTAAGCTCGTTCGCCTCAAAATAGTTGATCAAAACTGAAGCGATTTACAGGATCCATGGCATTCTATATCGAAAAATAAAAATTGAAATAAAAATGACTTAATTTACCAAATATTGACAAGTAAGGCGTTGTCGAGTTCAGAATGTCTGTTTCGATCGAAATAAGTAAAAATATATAGGGTGTCCCATTTAAGAAATGAAAGTTGGAGTCGTTTACGGTTAAACCGGAAGTACGACAAAGCAAGTGAAGATGCCAAAAAATGTAAATTCATCTATAATATGCCACACCCAAATTTCGTTTTTCTATCTTCAATAATAAAAAAGTTATAGCGGTGAGCCATCTTGTAGAATCACCTGGATTATAAGCGTTGTTTTGGAGTGTAACTAGTTGATCTTGTGGGGTAATATTATATAGCCCATACTATAAGTTGTTTCGACGGTGTAGGAAGTATAGAGTCAGTTTACTTGACGCCATTTTTTAGTAATCATCAGTACGGTACAGGTCTAGTCATTAGACATAGACTTTTTTGAGCCTTTCTAAACCTGTTTCTTGGAAAAGGCCAATAATAACACTTTCAATACCAAAGTAGATCTGTTAATGCGATATAATCAAATCTCATGGAATGTTGTACCTTCATTGTCTTCTAATGCGTTTCTAAAACAACAGGTTTTTGTAATTTGCTTCAAACGATTACGTCAATAAAGTGGTAGCAGTAATATGAATTTTTACCAACTCGTCTGAAATTCTAAAATAGTCTTGGCGTACATTCTTGGGCCGAGCCAATAGAATTACAGAGCAAAAAATACTAACACATGAATGTTGAAGTATTATTTGGTTGCTGAGCGGAAAACATCCGACCTTCTCATACAACTTTTCACAAACTGTTCGCGAGTACTGATTGAAACTGCAACATCCCTCATCACCCTAAAAGATTTCTACAATACTTTAAAATCAAAGGAAGGTAACGAAAGTTTACGAATGCCGACGTTACTCTGTCCCTCAAATATACAATTTTAAAGTCCCGTTGATGTCTGTTGAAAATTGTAATTTTCATAAACCATCTACCTCAAAAATTGATACTATCAGATATGGTTTTAGAGGTGCTGATGTAGCTATCACAATTTTACATAACTTCATAATGTACGAGTCATAGATGGGGCCAAATCTTTTTTATTCGATGATCCTGCCGCTACCAGTGAGAGCATATAGTTTCCTCATCCCTACTTAAAATTTTGTCAACATTCTATTACTTAAAATACTTCCTTATGCCTAGGTATGGTGAAGACTCAGAACGAAATAAACGAGTGACTTCAAAGTGTGAAAAAAATCGTCTAGTGTTGATAATAAAGATGAGCAAGTTCTTGTTTGTATTCTAGATGTTTAAATGCATAATATGCTAAATGGACTTTCATAAGCTTTGATGGATTGCCTGGAAATTCCGACCATCCATGCTACAAATCGAATCCTGTACAACTGGGTGAAGGTCAAACACCGTAGTTCAAGGTGCAGACTGTCTGAGGAAGCGGACTTGGCTTTCTGCCTGCCGCTACAATTGAGTATTATAATAAGGATGTTCTATCGCTGGTATATACGTATAATTTTCCGCATGAACGTCTTATTGACAAATAATATATCGATAGGCTCGGTGCTTTCCGTATTATTAAGAAACGATTAACCAGATGGAAAACTGACGATCACCACCTACCAATTGTTTCGCTAAGCTGATTTTCATTGTCACCCATGTACGATGAAGATGGTAGAGATGCCCTTACGCATACCGCTTGATTTGTAACCTAAGCGCAGATATTTCGAACCGCACCATCACTGTTAACGCGTCACGTGGTCGGAATACCAGGCATTCACAGAGCAAACCAACAATGCCTATTTAATAGCATGTTTGCTTTATGTGTCTTGTAACCATGACAGCGCTGTTTAGTGCTCACTAGCAACTCATCAGTGCTGTATAGGTACGGTATACTCATGGAGACTGACGAAACGGAAAGGGCATCTCCATCGTCTTCATCGAACGCGATGTTGATGAAATCAGCTTGTTCCGAGTTTTCCAAATGACCACACACATTTGTTTGCTTTTTCACTACACGTAAGACCTGTACCGCACTGATAAGTTATCAATGAGCCCGAAACAGCGATGCCTGCGGTTGGTCATGGTTAGATGAGACGGAAACCAACATACCCTTTTCATATATTAACTAATATAGTCAATACTTAGGGACCATCAATTAATCAAATGAGGCTGCAAAGGGGGAATATGGCGAATTTTGTAGCGATGCTAATTTTCCAGACTTCCAGGAAATATCATGGACATTTCTAAGATAGTGATCACCCTGTAGCGCCTTACACACAGGCGCCATATAGGTCTATAGATACCATAAGCCGCATCCGCTGAGAAATGTGCACATCCTCGGCAAATATGGATAATCTACAAAGCTGTATTATACCGCCGGTGGGCATTCTATCGGTTTATAAAAACTATAAGGGCCGACACGTGGGATTATTCCTGCCACGGGATCACTCTCTTCGAGGGACTCAACCTTCCTTGACAAGTGGGGCGCTGTTGACATTCTCCATCGCAATATATAGGGTGTCCCATTTAAAAATCGAAAGCTGGAGCCGTTTCCGGTCAAACCGGGAGTGCGTCAAAGCCAGTGAATATGTCAAAAAATGTAAATTCATCTATAATAATCATCCTATCTTAAACAATAAAAAAGTTATAGGGGTGAATCACCCGGTATATCGAACCACCTACATAATCACCCTGTATAATAACTGAAAATTCTAACGGTAAAAGTGATAATTAATTACCGACTTGACGCACATTCGGAAAAAATCGAGTGAACTACATTCAGAGAACTCATTGTGAGATGATCTGTGAAGGTCGCATCACTTTTAACATTTGGTTCATTCCAATTCTATCTATAAGAAGATTGAATTAATTCTATTAGCTTCTCAATGACACACTTTTTCACGTTACGTTCATCACAAGCCTGATTCCTTCCTGTTTATATACGCGAAAGCTACGGTTTTAGTCAATTTAGGAAATTGGAGGCATTATTTTTGATTGAAATGATTATATACGATTTTTGTATCGTTCGAAGGTTGCCTTTACCTGTGTTTCAAGATTAATGTTTATCAGCAAAATTAGGGGTCTCAACCTTGCGTTTTGTTTATCTATGACGAGGCTACCTGTTTGTAGATAAGCTCTTGCTATATGCTTGCAGTACATGTAATTGATCAAAAAATAATACTGGAGACAATTCAAACAAAATGTAAACTGTCGATAAGGCTGTCAGATATACGCTACTGCTCTCTAGTTCAAAAGTATATTTGCGTTGGCTCGTAAAGTCTCTGATTTGGTTTTTTTGCATTATATTATTCAAAGAGCATCTATTTTAACGAATTTGTTTTTTAGTTGTTAATCATGCGTACATACGCGGTATATATATACTGAGGTTTTACAATAACAGAACTCCCTGAAATGCTCTGGAACTATCTTAATGGATGTTTAGGAAAAAACTTTGGTAACATTGAAATTTATGTTTTTTCATATGGTTTTTTGGGATATGATGCATTTTGCACTTTTTCAAATATTAAATCACTCATATGTCTTCAGGGAAAAGTTAGTGAACTCGTATTTCCATCACTATGGCCCAAGAATCCTCATAAAATGTCCAGAGGAATTTTTTTGGGGCAATTGAAACAGTTTTGTCCTCAATTTTGGGCCCAACAACATACATATTCGATAAAGAAGGTACTTTTTGAATTAGATTACGCAAAAAACGGAATCTAAATCTTTTTTCCAAGCCGATCAGATGATACTTTCTGGACTACACCTAGTTTTTTCTTTTCATATGCTCATGTACCTATATGTTACGGGTAAAGTTAGAATAGTGATTAATTACCCAGAAAAAGTGGTTAATGTCCAAAATAGTATTTAAATTTTACATATTTCGAACTTTGCCCGGGTAAAAAAGTGCAAACAGTTTTTATTGTAATAATGAACAATACCAAGAAATGTTAGAATCAGTCAAGTTGGCAAAAAATGCTAAAACTAAGACTACTCTACAATATCGATGGTTAAAGAGGTTTGACATATGTTCTGTGAGAGGCGTTGAAAAGCTTATTGATCGTGTTTCATCAGGTGAATCTAGCATAGAATATTATGTTACAAACGACGAAATGTTTGACATTTTTCACGATGCACATTTAGCTATAGGACATGGTGGTAAACATCGTATGGAAAGTGAATGTAAGAAAAAGTACAAGAATATAACTCAAGATGTTATTTAGTTATATCTGCGCTTGTGTGAAGGGTGCCAAAAAAACTTAAATCTGCCAAAAAAGGACTTGTGGTTTTCTCGGAGATGAACAGCCGTTATCTAGTGGACCTGATTGACATGTAATCACATCCAGATGAGGAATAAATTTATCATGGTGTATCAGGACTATTTAACTAAGTTTGTTCAAATACGTGCGTTAACATCGAAAAGGGTTGAGGAAGTAGCTAAGAGCCTGATAGACACATTTTGTATTTTCGGCGCCCCATCCATACTACAATCGGACAACGGCCGTGAGTTCGCCAACTGTGTCATTGAAGAGCTATGTACAATTTGAAGTGGCCTTAAAATAGTCCAATGCAAAAAACGTCATAGTCAGTCACAAGGCAGCGTGGAAAGAGCAAATCAAGATATACAATGACGTGGATGGATGATGAAAACTGCAGGCGATAGTCAGAAGGAATAAGATTTGTAAAGTTAATGAAAAATAGGGCATACCATGATGGGGTAAAACAAGCTCCTCATGCTGATATGTTTGGGCATGATATTAAAGTCGGCCTATCCACATCAGTGTTTCCAAAACAAGCTATTGAAAATCTATGAACCGAAAAAGAAAGTTGTGGAGGAATTTGGAGTAGGTGATGAGCTTCATAAGAACAAAATGAAGACCAATCTATGGACAGTAACCCAGAAACAGATAACATGCAAGAAAATATTACTGAATATGGTTATATGCAAAATATCAACAATAATTAAAGAGAAAATGCTGGTAATATGGAAACATCAGATAATCAGGGGAAATGTTCAGAGTGTGACAAACCAAGTACATCAGGGAATATATGTATGTTGTGAACTTTGTTTGTGCCAAAAAAACATACGGTCAAACAGACTAGAGGCAAAACGAAATTTAGAAAATCAAGCAAAGAAAATGAAAGCTTTGTCAAATTCAAAGTTTCCGCCATGTTCTGTTGGAGATACAGTGAGAGTGAAAATTCCAGACGTTGATAGAGGGGGGGGGTGATCTTAGAAATATTCTCATGACAGTGATTGAAAAAACTGACGACGAGTTTCATAAGCTAGCAAACAAGAGAGGAACTATCGAGGAGATGTTTTCCAGGAACCAATTTTCTGTGTGTAATGAGAAACTTGTAGATATGGTAAGTGTATCACTGAAGAATAAATTTTTACGACAACTTGCAAACGAACAATCTCTTTTAGGAGGTCAAGGTTACAAACGATGCAACTGTAAAACTAAAAGCATGACCAATAAGTGTAAATGCAAGTCTATTGGAAAGCTTTGTAACTCAAAATGTCATAACAGCTTATCATGTTTAAACAAATAGATTATGGTATCTTGTACTTTGTTAGGATACAGTTTCAGTGTAACCTTTGATTTTCAAAATCTGTTCTTTCAATAAAATGTGTTTTTAAAACATTTATAGCGTTATTTTTTAACATTAACCACACGAATGTGGATAGATCGCGGTTTACCCGGGTAAAGTCCGAAACATTTACAATTTCAGTAATATTTTGGACTTTACCCATGTCGTCTGGGTATTGTGCAGTTTACCCGGGTAAACCTAAGTTTAATCAGTATTTTAATTTTACCCGTAACATATACATTACACCCCTTCCAATCATCACCCAGAATATTATCGCTCGCACTTCAAAATCATGCTGCACGTATAATCGATTCTATATAATTATAGCTTTCAGAACCTCGTGTGCGGATACAATCCTGGAGCATCTAAACACCTTGTTTTAAAAAAAAACACGACTACATACGTATCATTTACGTTGGTTGCTTGTTGCTTTGCGAAAAATAAAAATATTTTCTCGAGATACTTGTTATTGACATATGAGATTAACACCCATTTGGAAAAAAGCGCGCGTGACAGAAATATACACATATAGTTTGAGAAACGTAACTTGTTTGCTTGGAAAGCGTTTAGCACACGTCTTATTAATCATAATCTTTTGCCATAAATAATGCTCTACCATTAGACTAGTTATAGATTATAAACAGAATCATGAATTTAGGTTTGACCACGATCAAATCAGGTTATAAATGGTTTCGTTCTTTAAAGGCATTTTCAATTTATCCAGTCTTTTTTACAACAGCAGATCCAAAGTTCTACATTTTACCAATATTATGCGTCGTTTGTCTATCTGGGCGATCCACAGAACCTTATTAGTCAACCAAGAGAATCGCTAAACCTAGGTCTAAGAATTGAACACATGTTCATTATAACTAAAGCCCTACAGTTTGAGCATAAAAGTTATAGAACAATAAAATGAGTTCAAAGGAAAAATTAAATAACTGCAGTTTTTTTACGTTCTGAGAATGAAGTTTTCATGAATACTTCTCTCGTGTATAACAGTGCCATAAGAAGTGTGGAATTATCGCAAAATTATCGCGAAAATTTTCAGTGACTATTTCCCTCATCTTAATTTGTGCCAATCACAAACGCAGAAGATGGAAAAATTCTGTTAGCAGTTTTTTCGAGTTTCCCCGCGGCAAAATTTGACAGCTACCGTCACCAAAATTTACAATACCTTTTAGAACAAGTGATTATGGACTCCTAGGAAACAGAAAACGACGCCAAGCAATTTTTCTGATTTTATTGTCAATAAGTTTTGTAACATTGTTTCTAAACAGTGCTAGTCAGCCTATGTAGTAAAAATGAGTCGCTTTGGAGGTGATTCATTGACTAATATTGTTCTGGCGATTCAGAAAAGTACAATACCGTCAATATTGAAACAGTTTACGGAATTCTGCAAGGCACAGAAATACGAGCTTTTGGAAACGATAAGCTACTAAAGCTGATCCTGAAAGATTTCGCGTGGAATATGAAGGAAAACAACTCTGAAAACGACAAAGAACTATCTAATTGTGAAGACAATCTGGAATACCGTTGCACAAAAATGCAAGAGATGTATTGTATGATATGGAAAATAACTTTTGATCGATTTAAAGATCTTTAAGTGTAGTATGAAACCTCGTAATGCGAAACGAAGGAATTTGCAGGTAGTATGTTTTGTCAGCTATATGTGTATCCTGATGTATTCGTGCAGCTGCAAAAATCCACCAGCACTCACCCAAAAAACAATTATCACTCGTATTAGAGTTGCAAGAATGATTATACAGTATTCCTTAAACAGCATTGTATACTATAAGAACATTGGCAAAACCCTCTTAGAACAGCTATACAAGCGGAATGGACACACCTAATAGGACACTTCAGTCATTTAAGAGGTTAAATAAGGGCTGCAGGTAACAGTTATAAAACAAAAGTGTAAGCCTCTTGCAGCCGCTATAGGACATTTGCGTCAGTGCAAGATTCAGTTTTTGTCAACTATACAACTATTCTGTTACGTGATTCTACTTTATTGCAACCAAACTATTTCTTATGTATTGTATAGACGAAGTGAAGAATATATAACTAACACATTACAGTCATCTTGTTTACTTACATATCGGCCATTGTATTTGATTCATATTTTGACAATGATCAAAAGTATGTCTAGATTTTGAAGATGGAAAACTGAACTTATCTGCGTTAAATCTTCCAAAAATCCTATATTTAGACACAATTACATTAATGTTTATCTCTTTATATCTGTAATATCGAGCTGAAACATAATTATTTAATATTAAATAGAGTAATAAATGTTTGCCCAATATGGCGGGTGGTTGTGAACAATCATGGCATGGTCCATGTTGTCTTTAGGTTATTAGAATATTTTGGTCTTGCCTGCAGGTGTTATACAACAATTTGACAAATGTCTGAAATGAAATACCGACAGAGTCGAATGATTTACCCAGAATTTGCACCAGATCTATATCTTCTGTTTGAACAGTTGATAAAACCTTTTGAACCAATATGCATGCGTTGTTTGTCTTAAAACATTGGTTATGGCATTTTACAAAAATATGACAGCAGAAAGTTAGGTTATGGTGAAGTTGTTTACCAACATATTTAGCATATGTACAGCCTTTAACAGTTACTAAACAACAGTTGTATAAGTGCTTGCGTTGGAAGCAATTTGTTGGCTAAAGTAGTAAATTGCACAGCAAAACAACAAGGCTCGGGTTTGTTTTATAAACGTTACCATGGATGCCACAACACAACCATTTTGACTAACGTGCAAATATGCCGTATAAAATAGTTGTATAAACGTTTATGCAACAGTTAAAAATTTGCCCTACAAGATGTTGTATAACTATGCTATAAGAATATTTTAACACCTCATTTTAGAGCAAATATGTTGCAGAAAGCAAATTTGCATTCCACACAATATTAAGCCAGCATTTTGGTGTTCAGGCAACAACAATGGAGAGCTTTTATGGCTGAACGGTTCTTTTACCAAAAGCTTATCCCACTACTTTGCTAGTTGGGCATGTTTCATGCTAAAATATTACTTAGCAACGTTTTTTCGATTTTTTTCGGAAAAATTAGCTGCCCTTATGATATTACTGAAAATTGCCCTATAGGTACGGACCTAAATACGGTACCTATTGTTACGATTGATGAAATGTGCATTTGAAATCTTGACATGCATAAATAACTAGGGAAATATTCTATCGAATTACCCGCGTGTATCAAAATAAACCTGATAATTTTCCATTCAAACATGTTGTAAGTAAATAACCGCATTCGGTTATTTTCATGTTTTGTTAAAAGAGCCCTCCTCCCTTGAAGATTTTAGACAACACGCTTTCATGAAAAATGATCGGTAATTTTGATGCACTTTGGAACAGCACCCTTTCATAAAAAATTATCTGTAATTTTTATGGAATTTCTTCCGAAAATTATTCGTGAGCTAATTTATATAAAGACTTTTTTTACATAACCAACTGAAAATAATGTGCTATTTCATGGATTTTTGGGAATTTTTTTTATATATATCGAAGCAGCCGCGCAGGCAGAAGCCTAAATGCCGGAACACCGCGGCTGCTATGATGATCCCAAAGAAATTTTATTAATGCGATTTTTGAACTGCCTAAGGTTAATAGAACTGGGAAAAGCTTCCTCTTGTAGATGGTTCCACAATCTCGACACCCTCGGGACAAAGGAGCGGTCGTATCGGCCGGTTCTGGATGTACGGTTAGGATGGGACGCCAAAGTTAGGCGGGTCTGTCTGGCAGGCACATCGCGCGACGGCGTCATAGAAGAGAGCTCTGAGGAGCAAAGCCCGTTGGTGTAACGGTAGAAAAGAGCCAGATCGCCGACAGCCCGCCGGTGCGTGAGAGTCCCGAGACTGTCTGTTAGAGAAGAGTCATCGATCAGTCGTCCTCTGGACAGCATCGAGCATGGATAATGTAGTCTGGGCGGCAGCACCCCAAACGTGCGAGCAATACTCGAGGCTAGGCCTTATCTGGGCCTTGTATAGACTGAGAAGGTCATGCGGAGAAAAGTACTTCTTAGCCCTAAACAAATAGCCTAGCCTTTTCCCAGCAGCTGCAGCTATTGACGAGATGTGTTCATGCCAGATCAGGTCCTCGGTGATCTGGACTCCGACCAGCCGAAATGAATGGCTCTTTGGCAGAACTCGACGATCCATCGAAACCGGTTGAGCGCAGAGACGCTTTTTGTTCGTCAAAGTACACTACTGCATTTTGGAAGCATTGCACTGTACAAGATTGTTGCGTCCCCAAGCAGTGATAGTCTCCAGGTCTCTTGTCAGAGAGGAAGTCATCGCTAGTCTTCTTTCTTCCAACTTAGCGGCATAGATCGGCTTGTCACTCTGAATTCCTGCATGTAGAGTGCTGTCATCAGCGAAGCTCTGGATTGGGTTGATCGTGCAGGAAAGGAGGTCGTTGATATGTAAGAGAAACAGTGTCGGAGCCAAGACCGATCTCTGGGGAACACCCGCGTTGACGTTGTGGGATGAAGAGGAGAACCCTTCAATTATGACGGATAACTTGCGGCCAGAGATAAAGTCAGCCACCCATCGGCAAAGCTTTTCTGGGAGGCCATAGGATGGAAGTTTGCTTAAGAGGGCAGCGTGCCACAGCTGATCGAACGCTTTCGTGATGTCAAGAGCAACGACATGAGCCTCACCATAAGACTGGATGAGTTTACTCCGCAATTGAGTGACGTAAGCTAGGAGGTCCCCTGTGGATCGTTGGTGCCGGAAACCATACTGCCTGTCGCTAATCAAGCCGTGGCGTTCGAGGTAGTCCAGAAGCTCGCGATTTATGCACCCCTCCATCACCTTACTTAAAACAGAAAGCAGAGCTATAGGCCTGTAGTTATAAGGGTCGGTCTTAGATCCCTTTTTTGGGATGGGTTGGACATTTCCAGTTTTCTGGGAAGGTGCCAGATTCATAAGATATCTGGAAGAGACGCGAAAGAACTGGAGCCAGCTCCGGTGCACACCTCTTCAGTACAATGGCAGGAATCAAGTCCGGACCAGAAGCTTTGTTGATGTCGAGCGACAAGAGCGCTCGTCTTACGGTCTTATGCCTGAATGTTACCTCCCGCATAGTGTAGGGAACCCTTTGAATTGACGGCACTTGGGCGTTGGGGGGGACGTCCATGGTGGAGTTGGCAGCAAAGATCTTGGCTAGAACTTCCGCCTTGGCCTTTGAGTTGAATACAATAGTTCCGTCCTGACACGTAAGTGGTGGAAGGCTACTGTGTGAGAAGTTCTTTTCAATCTGCTTGGCCAGCGTCCAGAAAGACCGACTTCCATTGCGCTGCGACATTACCCTGTGCCTAACTTTTATATCATGCTGGTTTTTGGCATTGCGAACCGCTGCTTTACATTTGTTTCTGGACTCAACGTCGGCTTGTCTGTTCTCTACAGTGGGGTTTTGTAAGAAGGTTCTGCGTGCCTTGATCTTCTGCTGGCGAGCAGCGTCACACGATTTGTTAAACCAGCCGTTGGACCCTGGTCTAGGCACTTTCACTGTGTGAGGGATGTATTCCTCCATTCCGACGTGGATAATTTCGGTTATCGAAGAACAGACAGCTGTCGCATCCGCGTCAGTGAAACAGACATCTTTCCAAGGAAAGCTAGCGAAGAAATCTCTGAGTCCCTCCCAGTCGGCATGTCCGTAATGCCAAGTTTTGCGGCCTGTACGAGTTTCTGCTGCCACAGTGGGTTCTGACCGAAACCTAACCTCCACAACACCGTGGTCTGAGTTACCGAGGGGGGACAGGACAGCAGGGCTGTAAGGGGCAGGATTCGTGGTCAGAAAGAGATCCAGCAGGCTACTGCTTTTTTTCTCAATCAAAAGGTTGCGACAAGTTGACGAGTCAATGCTTCCATAAGTTCTGCGTGACCAAATTCTGCGACACGTCAATGATCAATGATTTTCAATACCGCTCACATGTCTGGTGTGCTACCAATTAGACGCAAGCTGTCTCTTTTCTACCGGTATGCTAACGGACTTGCTCTTCTGAATATTCTTCCATTATGCCGCCACGCATTATTATAACGCTGACGAACTGCATACATCGAGAACAATAGATCCTTTGTTCCTGAGTGTCAATGACGCGGCCATATGATGAAATTGACGATTTCATGAAATTATCAATCATTTCATGAGATGCTCTCATTCTAATAGTTCTCTAAATGAGGAAGAAAGGAAGATTAAAATACTTTAGGACAAATACCGAGAAAAACGTGAGCTCGGAACGTGTTTCACAGGTTATTTTTGTTTTCTATAGATACCAGTTTTAGGCAAAGTGTGTGTCGTATTTAAAGAATGATTAACGAATTCGTAACAAATTTGAACTTTTACTGATTATCAAAAATGACCATATCTACAATATTTAATCCATAGCAGATTAAGGTTTTTGTGAATTATTGTAAAACCCCACGCATAAACTTGCTTCTGTGGTTTTCCTCTTTGTTTACCATTCTGAACTGCTTTCATATTCATATTACCATATTATCCTTACTTAAGTTATTAAATGTTGACGATTTAACGACATTTCAATCGTCGATGATCAGATCGTAAAACGTCGACGATTTGATGATATGGTCAAATTTAGCTGGCCAATCCATGAAATGCAACAATTTCATGTAATGCTGGATGATTTCATGAAATGGTCAATCCTAAGATATGGCCACATCGACATTGTCGATTAATCTGCCCGAGGATGTTTTTCCCTGCTCGAATAACTACCAAAATCAGGTCAATCGATTATCTCTCACATTTTTTTTTTAGTAGTCGCGGTACCTCGACTATACCTTCAGTATAAAAAATTGACAGAGCAGTATTTGTCAGTAGTTCAAAGTGTCTTATTGGTCAAATAAGTCATCGGACTTTATGAAATTTTGACTGAGTTACTTATCTAGATGAAATAAATAGTGGCAAGCTGTCAGCACCATATTATTTCGATATTCGCAAAATAATTTAGAGCGGAAAGAAAATTACACCGTTCTAGTAAGGTAAGTAAACGTCAATCACGATTCAACCCCGTTGACGTTGCGGAATCGATACAGACCAGTTCGCCAAAAATACCAAAAGGTCACGGTTACAACGTCTGACCTTTTTTCGTATGGTATTATGTAACGCGAACTCCCTCACAAAAAGGGAGGCATAGTATAAAGGCATTCCGAGAAAGACAGAAAATTACATGGGGACCTACAGATACGAATGTTTTACTGCTTTATAATTTTCCACAGCCAATATTCAATTCAGTCAGCCTTATTTGCAAATATATACTAGATGAAAACATGTTTTGCAACCAGGAAAAAGAAAAATGAGAGGAACACCGAGTGTGGGGATTCGCTGGTGGAATAAACATATGCTCGTAGTGTCTAAATCTCGCTGCGTGTAACGTTATTAGAAATAAATAGACGTTAATTATAATTATTGTTGTTACTTATACTTTTGGATTAAATAGACTCTCAATGACAACACTGTCCACCTAGTGACAGAGCTTGACTTGTGATTTGATTCTTTATCCTTCAACAAACCACACATTGCTGGACTCATAGCACTTATCCACTTTTTTGTCGCTTAATCTATATAATGTCTTAAAGTATAACTGCCAGCGTTTTGGTGCTTGATGCGTTTGAAGTGGTCCTGTATTATAGGAAACCAGCGTTCTGCAAACGGTTTTACCCGCGAAACGTATAGGAGGCGCCAACCAAAATTCCAAAGCATGCAAGTTGGCTATCAAATTATAGTTGTAGTCACACGTTCTTGGCGGTTACGTCATCAACGCCATATGAAGACAGATCAAGTCTCCGTACCATGAGCGCATCTGCTACTCTCTCTAGTACGCATGAAGTGGGTAACAGGGGACCACTGTTTTCATACTCTTCCTCTCTAATAAATTTAGCACGAGCTGTCGGCGCTCTCTATCGATCGTATTTTCGCGCATTGTACAATTTTATATCGAAGATTGATAACAGGACAGCTTAAAATGCACGCCGATGTCAAGTAAGTCGTCACTGTGACAAATATGATTGAAGGGTTCATTCGTAATGACAAAGTTTCCGAGACGGAGACACACTACTAAAAAACGTGTGTCTTTGAACCTACCGAACAAACGTTCACACAGAGGGGTAGGTTGCATGTGTATTTTGTACGACGTCGCTGGTAACAGTTAGTGCAATATAAAACGTCAGTATCGCATGATGGTCACGGGTTGAGTGGGGCGATGGCAGATCGCGCTGTTGCAGACTTGACAGTTGGATATCTTCAAGATGGACGGATAAAACCTTGTCTATAACCTCTCTCGGGTATCAATCAGTAAGTGTACATACTTGTACAAGTGTGATGCGTTTTGTGTTTCATCAAATACATCCTCGATTTTGCTTCCATTCGTATTTAATTTTATATTTGTATAATTTGTGCTTCGAAAAGAGTTGCCGAATGGGAGGAAATGAGAATGAGGTTTATTGAACGAAAAACTGGTTTGAATAATCAACATCGGCCAGTAAATGAGCAAAATGTATCGTAAAGTATACTCACAGCTACTGTTTAAGGAGTTATAAATTAATAAATGCTTCATATAACTAGATATTTGGCTGAATATCCAATTTTCCTGAACTATAGCAATAAAATTCAGTATTAGGTCATTCATAATTTGTTCCATTTCAGTCAACATAAATTCTAATGAAAATCCTTGCATTAAATAAAATATATTTAAATCGTGTACGATTTGCTGCTAATAGCAATCTCTTGTCTGAGGAAGGAGTTGTACCAGCATCAGACACTATAAACTGTGGGGGGCTGCTATCAGGGTTATAGGTTCCTCTAAAAGAGATGTTTCTTGCTTTCTTAATGGTTGGTTAAAACAACGATATACAATGTGAAAGTTCTGCTAACTATACTAAGTGACATATAAATCCGAACACCCAGTTTAAATGGTTTTATTTTAATAAAATTTTGTATAAGTACTTAATGAAGCATAATAAGTAAATGATAAAAATTTCAAAATGATTGCACTGCTTTAAAGCCCTTTGACCTTTAATAATGTGTGGATGCACCCTGATGTGCTACGCATTCTCCAACGCGCCTAGGCATGCTTCTGATCAGGTGGTCAATGTCCTCCTGTGGTATCTCATTCCAGGCAACCACCAACTCCTCTCGAAGTGCTTCTAGAGTCTGAGGAGGACGTTGCAAATTGAGCAATCTCCTACCCATCATATCCCACACGTGCTCAATTGGGGATAAGTCGGGAGATCTTGGTGGCCATGGTAACAATGTGACATCATTATGTTGAAAGAAGTCTATTGTGACTCTTGCAACATGTGGTCGGGCATTATCTTGTTGGAAAATTGGATCTGCCAGGGTGTCAAGATAGGGTAAAAGATGGGGTTCTAGAACTTCGTGGATATAACGCTGCGCGTTCATGTTACCTCTGATGAAGATTAAAGGTGACCTGGAACCATAAGCTATAGCACCCCAAACCATAACTCCAACAGTGTGATGAACATGTCTTTCAACAAAAAACTGTGGATTCCTCCTTTCACCACGTCGCCTTCTAACCCTGGCACGACCATCGTGCATGCCTAAACAAAATCGAGACTCGTCACTAAAGATAATACTGTTCCATTCCTGATCCCAGAGTGACCGTTGTCTGCACCATTCAAGGCGATTAAGTCGGTGTTCTCGAGTTAAAGGGAGGACCCAGTGTGGCCGGTATGAAAACAAGCCAAAACTTCTCATTTGTCCGTAAACACTTCGCATGCCAATAGGTCTTCCGTGTTCTGCAAATCATTCTGTTGTTCTACGGCGGCGTCCAGTGCCCCTTGCTCTTTGCGTACGGCCTTCTGGAAGCCATGCCTGACAACACCTAACCACAGTGTCTACACTTCTTTGCACTCTAACTGCAATTGCCCGAAAAGAAAGTCCAGCTTCCCGAAGTCCCACTATACGGCCCCTATCAAACTCACTAAGTTGACGAAATCGTACAGGTCTCCGTACCCTAGGCATCGTAACCGATCGTAAAGGATGTCAAGAACCAAAATCCGCCAACGTTGATTCTTTACTGCGGCTGAAATATTCATTTTTAGAGCGTTAGTGAATTAAAAAAAAGCAGTATAAAACCGGAATGTCCAACTGATACGGCTGAAAATTTTTTCACTTGTTATTTACAGTAAGATAAATACATTCACCAACTTTTATTAAAATAAAACCATTTAAACTGGGTGTTCGGATTTATATGTCACTTAGTATAAATGAGATATAATTACGGGTATTTTAATCTACTAACTTGAAATATTTTATATTAATTAATATGGATTTTGAAGATTTTTCGTTTGAGTTACATTAACTATAATTGGATACATGCTATAATCATAATTTTCAAAATTGCTAGCTAGCAAAACAAGCGCTTTTTATGTGAATCTAGTCACAATATTCAATGATCGGTTCATCTCTGCTAAATTATGACGTAGGTATAGGGAAAGTTCAGTATATTGCACTGGTTTTGAAATTGTCGTAGATTTTTAGCGGCATCTAAAAAAGTTATAACAATTAAATTAAACGGATCAAGTCAGTCAAACAATTCGACAATATGAATGTTTCCCAGCCATACCAACAGGACCGACCATCTGACAACGTTGCTATGACTAACCCCGCACATACCTCGCCGATCGTCACTCGCGACCGCCAGCCTCAGCACCTCGACAGCCACCACCGACTGCGAAACACAGACATTGATCAGACCGCGATGCAGGGTCACCCAGAGACCAGAAATGCGTGTGTTGAGAATATTTCTCTATCAAGCTTTAATGGCAAATATAAGGGGAAATGTATGATCTGTGAAGTATGCTTAGACTGAGCGGGTCCCAGTATAAATATATTAACATCAAAAAACTTAGACATACCCTGCCCACCCCCTAAAACTCTACATAAATGTTTCTGAAAATGTTCAGGAGGTTCAAAAATCAAAGAACGAACGTTGAGCAAATTTTACTGTTCCCCTTTTTCGACTGGATTGGAGTATAATTTGTACCTAACAAACATGAGATATGTTACTGAGCTTTCCTAAAGCTTGTTTGACTATTACGGACCATTTACTTCAAGAGCATTTACCGCAAGTGGTAGACGGTCTCAGACCGGTCTTAGGTCTCCAATCTAGGCTCAGGTCTAAGAAAAAGAACAAAAAAGATTTTGCACTGTCGATGTCACACATCCTTGCAATCATTTGACAGTCGGTGATGGTGGCAGTTACCTATTAATAGTCCTGAAATCTTTGAAAAAGACACAATTAAGAGTATTTCATGACAAAGTAGTACATTCAAAGCTCAAAAGGTGTAGTCTGAAGGCACTTTTAAAGTAGCGATGCGCTAACTTTGACATCCACTTCAAGTAATCCAAAAAGCTGTTCCGCAAGCTTGTATACAAACCGAGCCATATGAAATTAAGAATGCATATCACTTAGGAAGGTGGCAATACCGAAAAATAATGTATTTAAAAATGACGAACGACCGATCATAATAGGATGCGATAATGCCACGGTTTGATGGCCAATGCCAAGTATTATTGTTCGCCCGTGATCGGAATATTTGTTAGCGAATATTTAGTTCATGGTATTTTGGCGTACGTGAATTTGAAAAAGCGCACATCAAGCATATGCAAGGTTACTTTCGACCAAAAATGGACTGCACGCCGGATAGCCTTCACCATGAATGTTGGTATTCATTGGATCATCTTAAAACTGAGTGCTGCCGCTAGGTGAATCACTTCGACGTCCAAAGTTCAACACTAGATGTTTGTCCATAATAGTCAAATTAATGCTCTTTGGAATCATAAATGATGCAGTTATACCAAACTTTTATATAATATACTCGTATGGTATTATATCATTGAAGATGATTAGCTACAATAATTTGTTGTGTTCAGGATATTAGTTGCGTTCGTTTTGTAAGTAAGGAGTCCGTCAGTGGAGGTCTGACTTCAGAGTTCAGAAAGATCAGCTGAGCTGTACTGAATCAAAACACAACCCATTCCTGGCTGTTTAATTGTGAGGCCTTTATATCCACTGCTAAGGTCTGCGATCAGAGTTTGAATTTGGTGGATTTTGCGCATGAACAAAATAAGCTTAACCTGCCTTCATCTGCAAGTGAGGTCAAATTTCACTCAGTTGAGGTTGGTTTGTTGGTAGTGCGTTTGAGGTAAGGATGGAGACAGAAGTATCACCTCATTTTGGTAAAAAGAACGTGCAATAAACAAACTGGAATGAGGTGAGTGTATCTAATATTGTGTATAAAACGAGTCCAAATATTATTACAGCAGATCAAACAGCAATATAAATGATTTGGTAATAGTATTCCAGAAATTTCTCGATAAAAAGTTTCAGGAAAAATATTGTCATCGATCTTCACAATAGTGTTCCTTCAACTATACAGGGTGTAAACGTTATGATAGTCATTATGTAAATGGGTGATAGAGGAGGTTAAAATAGGCAAAAAGTTTCATATAACATGGGGGTCAAAACGGCATTTTTTTAGAGAAAAGCGACTTTAAAGTAAAATAAAATCTGACAACGCCGCAATGCCCGACGCAAATTACGACGGAGCGCAGTGTAAATAAAGATGGAGTTTGTTATTTTTGGCTCTTAGGTATTATTTCATTATTTGATAATGTATTCGTAAAATGCAAACAATTAAAAAAAACGGACTTACCACTAACTGTCTCAGCGCTTCACCTGGTGTGTGAAAGTTTATTGAACGTATTAAAAAAATCCACTTATAAATAGGGAACACAATTTTGATACATACATTGTTTTCCTTTTTAAAACAGACACTGCACTTTTTTTGTATTAAAAGAAGGTGTTCAAAATGTCGTTCTTCACTGTCTACACAAGCTTCATTACGAGGAACCCAGTTTCTTCTTACTCTAGGTCCTCGAAGGTGTCCATTTATTATTTCAGCCGCATTAAAAAATTTTTCGACGTAGGCGAACAAAAACAAAACAACATACTAACCACTGTTACCATTTGCGATCGATTGCACGTTCGATAAGAGTGATGATGAACGACGCGCTGTTGTCATGTGTGTTTTAAGTATTCAATTTAATGAAACTTACTTACTGACTACAAATTTTATGTTAACTTAGAAAAACTTAATGCCATTTATTTGTTAATTACAAAATTTAAAAACGTTTTTAACTTAGAAAAACTTAATGCCATTTATTTGTTAATTACCCAATTTAAAAACGTCTTAGATCAGATTATAAAAATTAGTAAGATTGTGGTGATTGTGGTAGATATAAAGCACTTAAAATTGTAAACTATAAAGCCATTTAGACAAAAATCTATTGACTTTTGGACCATGGGTCATATAAACTTTTTGACTCGTTTTGACCCCCCCTATTACCCATTTCAATAATGACTACCATAACGTTTACACCCTGTATACAGGGTTTCCGCAAAGTTGGGCTTTTTCCTTTATACGGCGTGTAGATCATAATAAAATAAGCGGATTTTTTTAGTAGCATACACACCAATGTCTTAAGAGAACCGAGATATTGGGCTCCGTAAACTCAATCAAACCTGAACGAAGCCGGTCTTCTATCACGTCCACAGCGCCAGCGCCAGCGTACGTTGTACGACGTACGACTTCGATGTAAATACGCTGGTATGAAACCTAACCTAGACGCCGGCAGTGTAGGTCAACGAATCATCACATTGGTAAGCGATTGCTGTTCAAAAAATTTAAAAAGATGGCACACTCATACACCAATAGCGAAGTCGACAAGCTATTTACGGTGAGTATCTTCAAAATGCGACCGAGGCTTCGCGAGTGTGTGCAGAGCGTTTTCCCAGATGTTATCATCGAAGGCCATGAACATTTGTTTACCTTTTGCAGAGACTCAGGGATCCGGGTGGGCACAGTGGGAGACCCAGGCAACCCCGAATGGTGCAAACTGAGGAAGAAGCACCGAATCTCGTAGACGAGAATCCTTCAACAAGTACTAGGAACGTGGCTAGACAACTGCAAGTGTCGAATACTAAAGTGTGGCAAAGGCTGCATGATGAGGGATTGTACCAGTTTCACGTGCAACGTGTACAAGCCCTCCAAGCTGAAGACTTTCCTGCAAGAGTGCAATTTTGTGAGTGGCTGTTGCACGAACATGACAATAATCCTGACTTTTGAAGTGCAAATTAGTCACAGACGAATCCACGTTCACGCGTAACGGTTTGAATAACTTCCGCAATAATCTTGTGTGGTCAGTAGAAAATCCTCTCGCTGTCCGTCGGCCACACTTTCAACAAATATTTTTGTGAATGTTTGGGCTGGCATGGTAAACGGCATGCTCATTGGACCATTTATTCCCCCGAATCGATTGGATGAGATGCAATACCTAGACTTTTTACAGAAAATTTCACCAACCCTGCTAAAAGATGTGCCTTTGAGTGTAAGACAATCAATGACGGTGCACCGCCCCATTTTAGACGCGAAGTGCGTGAGTTCTTAAATGACTCATTTCCGTAACACGCCCTCCGCGATCTCCAGACTTAACACCATGTGATTTTTTCTTTGGGATGAAATGGAATGCTTGGTTTACAAAATTAAGGTGCACATGGGTTGACAAATTACATCTGATAATTATTGAGCCAGCTGCTGCATTCATTCGGGGAAGGGACTCCATTCTAAAAGCCTGCACCGATGGTGGGATACATCGAGCACATGTGTTTTAGAATCCAACGGCGACAACTTCGAACAGTACTTGTAAAATATGTTCACCTGGAAAAAGTGACACCGACGTCATATTTCCGATCTCTTTTTTGTTATTTTTGTTACATGTGCTCCTCGGATTCTACGACAGAACCGTACTTGGAGTTTCAATTCAACAGAACAGTGAGTACTTTTTCATTTATCTTTTTTTTTACTTGTTCGCTCGCGTTTCACCAAACATTAGCTTTGTTATATCAAACGTAGTTGTGTCTGAAAAGCAAAGCCCCAGCTTTGCGGACACCCCATATATTTATTCTGATGTTACCCCTACGGTTAAGAAAAAATGCATCAGTAAAGAGACTACAAAACTGTTCGGTAATATGTATATCCGCTGTCACCTCTACCGGAAGTTAGAAATTTCTTGTTGAAGATATAGTGCAATTTAGTAGTTGCACAGATTTTTTATGAATTCAAGCGTTCCGGCTATGTTTTGAGTCTGAAACGGAAGAGAATTGGAGGCTATAACCTAGAAATAATTGCAAAACTGAGTATTTTGTTAATAGATTCCTTACTTACTGGTAGGTTGGAAACATATTATATTTAAGAAAAATAAGTAAAAGTAGAACTTTTATCTTTCCTATTCAGTATCCAAATAAGCTGAAGAGTTTCAAAGCAGAATTTTTGATTAAATGATTCATTTGGAGTATTTTTCTTGTGTTTGGTCACCCATCTATAATGTACATATTTAGGAAATTGAGAGTGCAAAATAAGTTCTTAAGATTCATTTCACTCAAACAAAAGAAGATATTATTCCGACATTGAAAGCTCTTAACCCTTCAGGTAAGACGGAATTAGAGGCACCTGACACTATTTTATAATATTTTGCACTCTCTTAGTTTTGCTCCAGAACTAATATCCATGTGCCTTCCCGTCAAACAAGACTAAATCAACCACTCCATGTGAGATCATTTCGTACTAATTATGCTAGTAATTCCTTATATACAGGGTGTCCGCAAAGTTGGGGTTTTCCTTTACACGACGTGTAGATCTTGAAAACATAAGCAATTTTTCTTAGTACCATATACACCAATGTCTTAAGGGAACCGAGATAAAGGGCTCTGCAACATCAAAAATAACTGAATACCGTCCTGTAGCCGCGACCCGCCGGGATTTCCTCGACTGGTACAAGGTCTCAACCCGACGGCAGAACTGGGTCGGAGTCAGTGTGTCAGGTTAGTATGCAACCTTCAACCGACGGTTAGAGTCACGCGTGTAGAGGTAAACGAACTCGTACAATCGATTGCGTTTCAAAAAACAACAAGCACTAGAGACGTGGCTAGAGAAGTGCAAGTATCAAAAACTAAAGTGTGGCAAACGCTGCGTGAAGAGGGGCTGTATCCGTTTCACGTCCAACGTATACAAGCCCTTCAACCTGACGATTTTCCAGCAAGAGTGCGGTTTTGTGAGTGGTTGTTGCATGAACATGACAATAATCCGGACTTTTTGAAGTGCATATTGGTGACAGACGAATCTACGTTCACGCGTAATGGGGTGAATAACTTTCGCAACACTCATGTTTCGTCATTTTCAACAAACATTTTCGGTGAATGTTTGGGCTGGCATGGTGAACAATATGCTCATTGGACCATTTATTCTCCCAAATCGATTGGACGGGATGCAATACCTAGACTTTTCACGCAACATTTTACCTTCCTTGTTAGAAGATGTGCCATTAAGTGTAAGACAATCAATGTGGTTTCTGCGTCTGCTCGGTAGCGCTTCAGCTGATTTCATTTTCTGTTGGAGCGGTATGATTTCGGGCAGAGACGTACTTAGCCCTTCTCGTCAACTGGAGAGTGAGCACTTTTTCCTTTATTTTTTTTACTTGGTCGCCCTCGTTTCACTACACATTACCTTTGTATTTCAAGGGTAGTTGTTTCTGAAAAGGAAAACCCCAACTTTGCGGACACCCTGTATATATATATATATATATATATAATAAGTTGGATTTCTTCAGAAGTCAGAAAAAATTCAAAATTCAATTAGATTTCTATCTGTAATATTTAATATTTGATTTCCCCATATATTTAAATTTTAATTAAAATCGTTTCAATTTAGAAATGATCTGGATTGTAAGGTGTTTGTGATTGTTTTAAGTGTTAAATACCTAAGTCAAAGTAGGGTTAGGTTTACATTAGATTTTAAAAAAAAGCTGTACCTTAATTGGGCCCGTTGATAAATAAATCAATAAATTTAATAAGCATAATTTGTTTTACTCTTGATGTTACAGATGATTCACTAGAACATACCGAGTATGGGTTCGGATTTGCAAGGAGCAAGGTAAACTCGTAATCACCCCAGTCACTTGTGCTCACGATTAAATCATTTCAATTTCACAATAAAAGACCTTATATAAAACAACCTAAATATCGGATATCCTTTACATGCCGGATAAGCTCTAATGCTGGTATAATGATTTGCAAAGCTGTTGAGGCGAATTAAAAGAATTCTTGATTAATGGCTATGAATCTGCTTAGATAATGTTTTGCAGTTAATACCAGTTTTCTGTGGTCACAGCTGAAATGTGACTAATCAAAAACCATGCAAAAAGTTATCACCGTTACTGTTTAATATCCAGCGATTTTCTGAATACGAAAAACGAAATATTAATTAAATGGTAAGTTAGGAACATTGTGGCATATCGGTACGGAAATACAGGACTTTGTTAAATCAGTATCTGCGTTTATAAAGATAAGAGACACTCCTCAAATGATCTCAGTAACCATTACCAAGAAGGGTGTGATAATCTGGGATTTTGTTTGTTGATTCTGCATCATTCTTCCAATTTTCAGAGGCGGCATTTATTATCAAATGGCATCGATATCAGTATACATTCCAAGAAAACTAAACAAATGACGCATGTGGCAAATATACGTAATTTGAGATCTTTGACGGATAACTTACGTCAATAAGGCCATGTTAAAAAACTCTTTAATATTGATTAAAATTGAGTATGCTGACCATATCCCCGGTCCGTGCTTAACGAAAAATGAATCATGCAGAATTCAGAAAGTTCAGAATAATTGTGTACGATTCGTTTTAAGAGTACCATTCAAACATAACAGATCACCACATATGAGGTGTCTAAACTGGCTTAATTTGAGGCTCATTTAACAAGTCTAGTAAATTCGGTTCTTTAACACCTGTATATCTCAGTAATAAGCTATTCCTCAAATACGAAATGCATGATATCAGTCCAAGATTTGTAGACCATACCTTAAACGTTCCCAGACGCAAGACTTCTGCGTTTAGTAGATCGTTTTCTAAGTTGACTACTATGCCAAAGACGAAAGAGCTTTGTATACTAAGTGACATATAAATCCGAACACCCAGTTTAAATGGTTTTATTTTAATAAAATTTTGTATAAGTACTTAATGAAGCATAATAAGTAAATGATAAAAATTTCAAAATGATTGCACTGCTTTAAAGCCCTTTGACCTTGAATGTGTGGATGCACCCTGATGTGCTACGCATTCTCCAACGCGCCTAGGCATGCTTCTGATCAGGTGGTCAATGTCCTCCTGTGGTATCTCATTCCAGGCAACCACCAACTCCTCTCGAAGTGCTTCTAGAGTCTGAGGAGGACGTTGCAAATTGAGCAATCTCCTACCCATCATATCCCACACGTGCTCAATTGGGGATAAGTCGGGAGATCTACATCATTATGTTGAAAGAAGTCTATTGTGACTCTTGCAACATGCGGTCGGGCATTATCTTGTTGGAAAGTTGGATCTGCCAGGGTGTCAAGATAGGGTAAAAGATGGGGTTCTAGAACTCCGTGGATATAACGCTGCGCATGTTACCTCTGATGAAGATTAAAGGTGACCTGGAACCATAAGCTATAGCACCCCAAACCATAACTCGAACAGTGTGATGAACATGTCTTTCAACAAAAAACTGTGGATTCCTCCTTTCACCACGTCGCCTTCTAACCCTGGCATGACCATCGTGCATGCCTAAACAAAATCGAGACTCGTCACTAAAGACAATACTGCTCCATTCCTGATCCCAGAGTGACCGTTGTCTGCACCACTCAAGGCGATTACGTCGGTGTTCTCGAGTTAAAGGGAGGACCCAGTGTGGCCGGTATGAAAACAAGCCAAAACTTCTCATTCGTCGGTAAACACTTCGCATGCCAATAGGTCTTCCGAGTGCTGCAAACAATTCATTTGCAATGAACCTGGTAGTGGAGAAACGGTCCCTTAAGGCCAATAATCTCAGGCGGCGATCTTCAGGGTCTGTTGTTCTACGGCGGCGTCCAGTGCCCCTTGCTCTTTGCGTACGGCCTTCCGAAGCGATGCCTGACAACACCTAACCACAGTGTCTACACTTCTTTGCACTCTAACTGCAATTGCCCGAAAAGAAAGTCCAGCTTCCCGAATTCCCACTGTACGGCCCCTATCAAACTCACTAAGTTGACGAAATCGTACAGATCTCCGTACTCTAGGCATCGTAACCGATCGTAAAGGATGTCAAGAACCAAAATCCGCCAACGTTGATTCTTTACTGCGGCTGAAATATTCATTTTTAGAGCGTTTGCGAATTAAAAAAAACTAGTATAAAAACCGGAATGTCCAACTGATAAGGCTGAAAATTTTTTCACTTGTGATTTACAGTAAGATAAATACATTCACCAACTTTTATTAAAATAAAACCATTTAATGAATGAGTTGAATGAGAGCCAAAAACGAAAAAATAAAAATCGCTCAAACGTTGTTTTTTGACGTTTCAGAGGTTCCGTATAATTTTTAAAAAAACAATTATAGTTAAAAAATTATGGGGCTGGGGATTGTAGCGGACAAGGACAGGGTATATCTCAATTTCTTTATGTCAGTATATTTATACACTCCCAATTCTACACACATATTTGCCATATATCACACATCATAGTTTCTGCTACCTGAGCTCAGCGCCTGGCGTAAAGGTCTGCTTGAATGTTCTACTCGTACTGCGGCGGCGCTTCGGTGGGCGTTGCCGTGTCTGACCAGATGCACGGTAGAGCAGGGGAATAATTTTAAATATTGTACATGTTCGTTAAATATTTTTTCTCAGTCGTTCACCTTCATCTTCTCAGGTTTCGGAAGGATTAGAGATCGTCCGAAATGTGTTTGGGTGTTCGGAGGTTACAGGGTGTGGGAAGGACTATATGCATTTTTGGTTCTATACGCTTCCCACCATGGCATACAACATAGGTTTTCGCGATTTTCGCTTAAGACTTACAGAAGCGTTTTCAACAAGCGCGTCTCGTATCGGTCGTGGTCGCACGACAACCCTACGTGCACAAAATCCTATCTGTGCCTGACCGTTGCCAGATGGTCGATACTTTCGGTAGTGCAAATTATTTCTCGCGTTATCAAACGAGTAGGGACTATAGCCCTGTTCAGCTGACTTGATCCATTTAATATCATTGTTATACATTTTCCTAGCTCTCTTTCCTCAGAGAGGTCGAACATAATCTTTACCTGCAGATGACAGCCTAATGTAGATGTAATGTGATTTCATGAAATTGCCAATTAAATTTGACCATTTCGTTGAATCGACAACGCTCAACGACTTGGTCATTCACGTGAAATAGGGTATCCTTAGAATATTTAAAAAAATGCAGAATGTCTTACGAACTCGTTTATTTTTCTCCAAGTTAGACAACCATTTCGATTAAAACTAGTAGCTTAAGGAGATTAAAATAAGATAATTGTATTAAAACTTTATTAAATTGCACAAATCGTCTCGAAAATTAAATAGTTGACCATAATGTATCAGATATCACAAATTAAGTTATGACCTCGCGTGGTCATCCTACTCTGCTTTATAAAATAAAAATTACGATGAGTTTTCCATAGTAGTTCAATAGAAAAAGACAATATTTTAACTGGTACACGATTTTGACTTCAAACAAATGAATGGCAATATAATTTAAGAGTTAAGTACTAACCTGTGAAACACGTTCCGAACTCCATGGATTTGTCGTTTTGATCGGTATACTTGCGTAACCCGCATAGTAGATACTCGAGAAGTCGAGTAATTTTATGTCGTAAAGTCTTTTAATTTAACTTTCTTCCTTATTTGGTAACGAGTTATTAGAATTGTCACTTCGAAAAACAACTTTGCTATTAACAAACGCCGTGTTTAAGTATAAACAAAGCGCTGCCAGCGCCTCTATCGGTGATTTACGTAAATATATGCTCGATCATTTCATGAAATCGTCAATTTTACGATATGGCCACGACATAGAAATTAGTGTGTTGACAGAGATTATAGACTAATATTAAAAACGTTCTTGACAAGCGGCGATAAATGATGATGAATTGTTTGCTATGATATCGATTGGCGTAAAACGCAGAAACCTAGATCGCACAAAGTTCGTTATCCGATGAAGGCTTATTGTCTGATATGGTGTAGTATGAATACCAGTCTTTTCCTAGTTTTCTACATTTTTTTCCCAGATGATTAACAACTTTATTTTCTCAGCGACAAACCGGTCCTAGATTTGTCGTAAACATTTCTTCGGACGGCGATTTAAATACTGTATTTTATTTTCCATGGAATGATTTACAATATTTACATACAGTGGCGGCGCTGGTAAATCTTCCCATACTCGGCGACCCACTCCTGCGTCATTTTGATTGGTAGGATATCAAATTCAGAGTCCAAAAATCGAATAGTTCTAGATTTTGACCTCCTTTATACATGTTCTCAATTTTTGATTTTTTAGTGTTAGATAATGTACTTAAGTAAACGGTACTTCCAAATGAATCAAACGGAATGTTCTGTATATATTTGAAGGTTAAGATTCCATCTTTTCTGGCCTAATAATTGGTTTAAAATTGTGATTATTCTGAAAATAAGCATCCTCATTAATTGTTACTCACCAATAAAAACTAAAACAGGTATACGAAAATATCCCTTAAGAATCGATCACTTTAGTTAATATCTGATTTATTGCTCCTAGACCAAAAACTAAAACTGACATACGAAAATATCTCTTAAGAATCGATCACTTTAGGTTAATATCTTTAGACGGAATTTGATACAGAATCTATAAAAATGGTGGGGATGACGGCTGCTAGAATCCATAACAGTGTATAAAAAGTTTTCTAAATAGCTCGAGCACAAATTAGTATGCGAAGTTTCCTTATCGCTTTTGTTTTAACAGAATTTTTTGAGATTATCTGCTGAATTATATATAAGACACAGGCTGGAGCTGCCATTTGTTGGTAATTTACAGAGCTAGTCCGGAGGACTTTTCTACACACCCTTGTAGATGTAGAACTTATTGTAAAGAACCACAAATATCCGCATGTTATACCAATGGCCAATGAATTTAAAAGATTCAAAATTGGATGGCTCAATGGTGGAACACCAGGTATAAATGTAAGCACTTGAAAAATGATTCCCCTTATACCATGGACAAAAATCCATGAAAAAATGTCTCCAATGGTTTTAGCTCAGAGAGACATACGGTTTATGCGCATTTGGGCAACCCTGAATAATTGTCCTGATGAGAAGACTTTTGGTGCTTTGCATAATCTGAAGGAGATTATAAAAGGAAATAATAATATTGTTTCAAATTTTCAGCCGAATCTCGATAATATCCTTCCGGTCCTGATAACAATGGAATCCGATAGTCAAGTTTCAAACAGTTGCACAAGGAATGTAATTCTTTTTAAAAGCTTTTAAGTCATTTTTTTGTTTATGGTTGACTTCATATTCATAATGAGTCCGCTTCACACGAGCGTTTGCTCTGAAAGCTTAACAAGATTAAACTAAATGGGAGAAAATGAACAAGGAGAATTCGCGATTCTAACATTTTCTATCCAATTCTTGTTACATACGATTTACGATGAATCCCATTTACAGCTTTGCTGATGGCAGCACCCTACATGCAGGAATAACAGAGTGACATGCTGATCTCTGCCGGTGAGATGAAGAAAAGACTAGCAGCAGCTATTGTTTGATGCTTCCAAAATACAGTACTGTACCTGGATCAACATAAAGCGCCCTAGTGGTCATTCGGTTTCGATGTGTGGTCGAGTTCTACCAAAGAGCTGTTCATTCCATCTGGTCGGAGTCCAGATCACCGAGGACTTCATCTGGCTATTTGTACTTGTCTCCACGTAACCCCCTCACTCTGTACAAGACTCAGATGAGCTAGATCTTTAGGTGGGATTCCACTGAGGCAACACACATCGACATGTGGCATCCTACTTGCGTCCTAGTGTTACATCTTGTTGACGTTCGACAGTGTTGCCCAAAATTCTATTACTGCCGCATGCGGATTCTTTTCCCCTATGTGGCATGCGCTTTGTCGTACATGAGAGTAGCATGCGTCTTCACGATTCAATTCAGGCAACTTCAGTTAGTACGTCATGTCATTACAAATAATCGAGTAATTCTTTTCGTACCTGATGGAACGCACAACGCAAATTCTTATTATTTTTTTTTTCAATTTGCAATACCGGATAATTGTATTTTCCTATTTAAAGAAATTAATCCATTAATAAATAAACCAACTATTTTCGCCTCATCATTGCACAAGGCCTGCCATAATTATATATTCCTGACAAGTCTCGTAATTTATCCTGCTTTAGTCGCGCATGTTTATATCTCTACGATTTGTTGTTCCATATTTCACCCGAATTATGGTCATCTTCAATTAAACATAATGTTTCCTCATTGGTCCACTCCACTTTGTCGCCTGCTCCAAGCCGCACCGATCCGAACGGGTTTTTTATAGCCGGCGACACTGATCAAGACGTAGATTCATGTCGCTGACGTCACCCACTAGAGGCAGCAACGGGCAACTTGTGGCATGCAACAAGAAGACATATTTTTTGTCGTTATGCCGTATACTTCATGTTGCGCAAAAATTGCCTCAGTGGAATTGCGCCTTTACTGTTTGGGGTGCTGACATCCCGACTACATTATCCATGCTCGAAACTGTTCCGAGGAGGGCTGTCCGACTGATCGATGATTCTTTTCTAACGGACAGTCTCGGGATCCTTTCGCACCCACGGGCCGTCGGCGATGTAGGTCTCTTCTACCGCTATGTCAACTGACTTTGTTCATTAGAGCCCTCTTCTCCATAATGTTACCGCACGATATATATGCCGATAGACCTGCCTGACTTTATCCTGCTATCCTAACCGTGTGACGAACTCCGTATATGCAGAACCGGCCGATGCGACCGCTCCTTTGTCCCTATCGTATCTACAGGGTGTTTCAGTTTATTGTTGCATAACTTTAAGATTCGATAGAACTTTTAAAATTAATGCATAAAGTCTATATAAACATGGGTCGAAAAATGCGTGGCTTCCGAAATACAGAGTGTTTAAATTTACTTCCTAAAATAGTTTTTTTTAAATATTTCGAACAATATTTGATGTATAACAGTGAAAATTGGTATACAAGGGTTTTGTGGTACGACAAAACGAACCATGGACATAGTTTTACTGTAGCCGCTAGAGGGCGCTCTCTACTGTACCTGTAGTGTATTAGAATGACCGAAAAATTTTTCTTAGTGCAATTTTTTGCTTTTGGAATAAAAAACCTGATTCTTCGCACTTTTCAACATAAAAAAGCTCTCATGTGAGTTTTCGTTATAGTTAGGCGTTTTTGGGATATTTCGATTTTTAAGGTTCGATGCATTTTTAATTCTTTGTGGGAAAATAATATTTTTTTTACATTTTCGATTTGGGCATTACAAGTAATTAAGATGATCGTTTAGATTGTGTTTTTAAACACAGCAATAATTCCTAACTTCAAATAAACACAAAAAAACAGAATATTAATTTGTTTAATTTTCCAATATTATTTTTAACAAATTAAATTAATTATTTACAACTAAAATGCTATTGGATAGTTAGGACAAACATACAAAATCTAAAGTAGTTGGTCGAAATGTAAACCCAATTGTTCAATACACAATTCACATCTACGAATGATCGAACGTGGTATAGCATTATTTAAATAAGGCCTTATTTCATCACATGCATTCCTGATTCTGTCTATTAGCATATCTCTTGTGGTTACGGGAGTCTGGTACACTTTTTCTTTTAGAAATCCCTACACAAAGAAATATGTATAATGGATTTAGGTCAGGGGATCGTGGAGGCCAGGCGATTGGTCCTCCACGGCCGATCCATCTTTCTGGATAATTTTCGTCCAGCCAGTTTCTAACTATTCTCGAATAATGAGCTGGAAAACCATCAAGCTGGAACCAGGCCAATCTTGTTAAATCTAACATAACATCATCCCACCTATTTGCATGTTCAGCCTTTAAAAATTCCAAGAAGGTCGCAGCATTTAACCTTGCAGGCAAAAGGTAGGGTCCAAATAGTCGATTACGGTAGATACCAATCCACACGTCCACATTAAATTCATGCTGAAAATTTCTTTCCCGAACTGCATGCGGATTTTCATGCGACCAAATATGTTGATTATGAAAATTTACCACTCCACGTCTAGTGAAGCATGACTTATCGGTCCATAAAACGTTACTTAAAAACTCCCTATTGTTATCAGTTCTATCAAGAATCCACTGACAAAATGTGATTCTTCGTTCTCCGTCCCCTGGTTGCAGTCCTTGGACAGGTTGCAAATGGTAAGGACAATGGTCATTTCTAAGAACAGGGTGAACATGGCTTGCTGAAATTCCCAAGGCACCAGAAACTCTCCTAACACTTGTGGTCGGATCTCTATCAAACTCACGCAGAATCATACGGGTAAATCTGCGCTGACAAACATTTATGTTTTGATCCCTTTGGAGATTTCCAAAACCATTTTCAATTATTTGGCGATGCACTCTTACAAATACTGAGCGAGTTGGATGTCGTCTGTTTGGAAATATTCGTGCGTATTCTCTGGCTGCTTCTGCTGCGTTTCCATTTACAAAGCCATACACAAAAAGAATATCCGCCAGCTCTTGATTGGAGAATAAAAATGGCATTTTTATAAAATTTACAAAAAAAAAACAGGTAAAAGAAACTAAATTTCGTGCATTCACAATTGCAAAAAAACGGTTCAGGTTTCAACAGACAACCAAACTAACTGTCAACTAATTGACGTTTAACCTTATTCTGCTTTCAATTTCAAAAATACTTGCAGGCACAGCCTACTTCTAAAAATTATCGAGATACTGACTTTTTAACGTTATTTTATCATAAATAATTAATCGAACCTTAAAAATCGCAATATCTCAGAAACAGCTAACTATAACGCAAACTCACAGGAGAGCTTTTTTATGCAAAAAAGTGCGAAGAATCAGTGTTTTTATTCAAAAAGCAAAAAATTGCACTAAGAAAAAATTTTCGGTCATTTTAATACGCTACAGGTACGGTAGAGAGCGCCCTCTAGCGGCTACAGTAAAACTATGCCCATGGTTCGTTTTGTCGTACCAAAAAACACTTGTATACCAATTTTCACTGTTATACATCAAATATTGTTCGAAATATTAAAAAAAAAACTATTTTAGAAAGTAAATTTAAACACCCTGTATTTTTATTATGGAAGCCACGCATTTTTCGACCCATGTTTATATAGACTTTATGCATTACTTTTAAAAGTTCTATCGAATCTTAAAGTTATGCAACAGTAAACTGAAACACCCTGTATATTGTGATAAACTGTACTTGAGGGAGCTTTTCCCAGTTTTTATGACCTTTAGGCAGGACAAAAATCGGATTAACAGAGTTTCTTTAACCTCCTCATAGCAGCCGCGGCGCCCTGGTATCGCGGCTGCTTCGGTCTAAAAAAGTACCCAACGTACCGCCACTGGCTTACCAAAGAACAACACCGTTTAAAATGGTATACGACTTTGACCTTTCATTTTCAATAGCACCGCCGCCATATGCTCTCACCTGTAAATGAATGCAGCAGGAGTAACTTTCCTCTTCATTACACCATAAAAATATAAAGCAAACAATATTTACCAGGCGCACGCATTGCGCATATTTTGTTTACGTTCGGCAACAGGCTTTCCATGGTTAGTGGTTTATTGTATTAGATGACACATCAGCTTTCCCATCGGTTTTTAAATGCAAGGGTAAATAGACTTCACTTGATTTCTCTCACTGTCTTCTTTGCAGCGCGTCAGATTTTTGAACAAATATCAAAGGATCTTTTCTGGGCTTACGACTATCGAGTTTTGGTTGCTTTTAGTCAGTATGCTTACACCAAAAGATCAAGTCAGTCAATTGACTCCATACGAACTGCAATAAGTGATATAATAATTATGACGTAATGGAACATCACAATAAGGTAGACAGTATCTGACTTCCGAACGCGGATGTACCACCCGGCGGATCTCTAAGACGGGGCCAGAATGTGTGCATGTTGTAAGTATGTACACGTGTTCCTCGCTAGAGTCCGTGTGGCGTCCCCCTGTTTCTCCTGTATCTCCCTATAGCCCCACGGTACCCGTGGATACTTAGGCCTTAGACCTTCGTGGTGATTCAAATATAAAAAAGTACTGTACTTTTGAAGGGTATTTTATTCACTGTTCCAGAAATTAGTAAAAAGTTGAAGTTTGGCAACGTGGTAGTTAATACTACTGAAATCAAAAATAAATCCTTACCACACCTCAAACAATTCACGTTATACAAATATTCAAACGTAAAAATATATTTCGTTCTTTAGTCGGAAGATATAAATGTTTTAAAGTGTGAATGATAACATGAATTTAGAGGGAATTTAATATTGGATTAGAAATAATTTTCCCAGCCCATAAATCATAAGACAGATAATCCAAGAGCAGTTATCTTCACAAAATAATACCGAATTATTTCAAGCATGAATTGCATTTATCTATAAAAACGGAATGTTTATTTTCCTGACGTAATTTTGTACTTTATTAGATTAATGCGTTTTGAAGTGCTAGAAGTTTGTCAGAATCTCAGTTCATCTTGTACGCAGACAAGACATGCATTTTCGCAGAAACCAGCCTAACTGATACGTGTATCTGAAGGAATGAATTATGTATAACAAGAAAAAGTTTATTGTTGTTATATCTTTCCATAATTCATACGATTCGCATTTCTTTGAAAAACGCAAGAGGTAGTTGTACTAGTTGTATCTATAGGCATTTGCCTTTATAATAAACAGACTTATCGCAGCTTCTTGGAAAATACTGACAGTGATTATGGAAGAAACTGATTGTTACTGCATCAGAAAGCATTTTCTTAATACCGAGTGATGTGAGGTATAAAAACGTTTAAACCATTTAAGAAGTAATCAGATGGGTTCTTAAACATAAAAACTAACTGTTTTTTGAAAAAATAAGTAAATTACAAGGCTTTAATAAACTTTTTGTTTTCGTATACCTACATTTGCGACTTGCGTACGACAAGCGAAATCGCCTTGCCTATCATCACAAATGATGATGATGAAGGAACTGCTGTGCACATATTTCGTAGGCGATGGGATATTGAGGAGCATTATACTAGTTTTAGGGTAGATTTCACCAAGGTTGTCAATTTAACAGTCCGTTATTCTCCACCTATAGGGTAACAGTCCGTCAGATACAGCGAATGAGCTTCAACATCCAATCAACAAATTTCAGCAACCAGTACCTATGAAATGTTAAAAACAAAATAGTGTCAAAGCATGAGATGACAGCTTGTCCTTGAAACATCACCAGCTTATTGAATATTAAGAAATTACATATGATTTAGTCAAAATTTAAGGAATCGTTTGATTTTTGAATAAAATTCATGTTTTAATTACTATTGTTGATTTTTTATTCATGTTTATATTATTTTCTTCAATTGATATGCGATTTTACTGATCTAACATCACCTCCCGTGTTTTTTTTTCTATAAACCTCTTGCAGATAGCCATTAAACACCTACTTGATAGCAGACTCTACCAAAAGTTTCACAGATATTGCTTGTTTCCAAGCACTCATTCATTTACTTGCCGTTCATCAGAACCATTATGGCACCTTAGATTGAAATTCCCACAAGAACATTCAGATTTTTTGATATCTATTGCGACATGGTTGCCAGATTGTGCATTAATATCCCGTTTCATCCCCCTGGTCCCAGTGGAGTACGCTCCGCCAGCTGTTGAAATATACTATGCTTTATAAGACTATACGTGGAATTATTCCCAAAATCGTTGCACAACACTTAAAAAAATGCAAATGAAAATATAAAATTATTTCCATGATGCCGCAAAATAGCTATCTCGGTACCTCGGGTTATACATCTTGTCAGTAGGGATGTTCGATACGATCCTATATTTAGAAGTACTGATACCTTTGCTTTCCATACCCGATGATCGATATTTTTATATATGTCACTTGGGTGTATCGAGTCTCGTCATCTTTCGATCCGGACTGTGTCAGAGTGACTAACTTCAGATTACTTTTTTCTTTGTTTCGTTCCGATGGATATTGATAATTTAATTCCAATATTTTAGAGTATCGATACTTCCTTAAATGATAAGAATCGATATATAACGATACTTTTCGTGATCTGAACATCCCTAATCTTGACGGCTTGTCGTTCTTGTCAACTGGGCTGCAGGGTGCGGTGTTGCCTTCACTATCTTACATTTTGTTAAAATCTTATGACAAATAAAAGCTTCAAATGAAATATTGACTAATATGACCGGATATGCATAGAATTTAGAATATAAATTCATATTGCAAATTTCAGATTGTCTATGCATGCACCTGAACCGGATTTTTCGGTATTTTTACCGAAAGAGAATATTTACCGATAACATCATTCTCCACGATTTTTCAAAATAATTTAAATATTTCTATACTTGCCGAAAAAGAGCTGGAATCAAAACTGAAGCTAAAAGTTAATTTGATGGAGTATTCATAGTTTTATGCCCCATATCAATCATACTGCATACACAGTCGGGTACATGAGAGGCGTAGATGTGGGTTGCCTATGATTACGAACGCACATCCTCATCCCTTACTCCGCTTGCCCTGGATTGATTTTTGTGCATACAAAAGGTTCAGATTGGTAGATTATCGTCATTACCTCATCACCGGACAAGCAGTAAAGAAACCGAAACCTGTCTGTTTTCAAAATAAATATTTAATTAAAATGAGAGGTGAGTTCATGGGTAAAACAGAAAAATATTTACAATACCATAAGCAAGAATCGAAAAAGGAGTTTCCAGAATGGTTTGCAAAGTACTTTGAAACAGCGACCAGTATGCACATTGTAGAAGTTGTCATATAGAACTATGCCCTCAAAAAACATGTTGTGTGCGCGCCCAATACAATAACAGACGTTTTTCATGATTCAAAGGTCCTTGATCTACAACTGATCTCGGGACGGCATTTACCTTATACCGAACTCAACGACACTATTTACCGATGCCGTTTTTTTCCGGTTTGGCAACATTGCAGATCACTTTAAAAGCATTTGATATCCCAGAGGTGTTATAATAATAGAAATAATAAGAAAATATAACAATGCTTGGAGATATATTTTCATAAATAGGCATTTTTGATTCTGACATAATATCTAGACGATGAATAACAGGTGGATGTGGATACTTTTACAAAATATCGATGTTTTAGGACCCGGAAATGCAGAATATGCTGTTTGTTCACATTTGGTGTGGATTTCTAGATCATAAATTGGCAAAAATTGTTTTTGTTGAACCAGTGGAATACGTTTTATATTTTTTGCAAAATAACAAAAATCGGTACATTTCTACAGGTACGTATTATGTACAACCCCCTGTTCGTGATATACAGACAAAACTAGATTGACATGCATGAACAGTCATCAAAAACAGTGAAAACATTCTACCAAATATAATAGCTAGAAAATCGACCTATTATTTGCCGCATTGCCATTGGTCCCACTTAAATATCAGACCGTTTTTTGTGAAATTGGATTTTCTATGAAAGTTATCCTAATTCTAAAGCACAAAGACATAATATTACGTCTACAATGTACACTTATTTATAAGGCAACCGTTTTTTCACGACTTTATTCAACATTTCAATAGAAATCACTGAGCTTCAATCAAATTGCATTTCGATAAGGTCTCTTTCTATTAGTCCATCTGACCGTCAAATATTAATGTTGGTGAAATTGGCCCTTAGCACAGCAATAGGTCTTCTTAAGCCGCGTACAGACTGAAAATCCAACGCAGAGCAAACGCACAGGTAATGCTGGCGTTTGTTGTTGTATTGTAACGATCAAATACTAGAAGCGCAACAAATCCTGTCCAGACCAAATCAAACTGCTCTTTGATGTCCCAATCAAGGAGCGAACGCAATCGAACGCCAACGCCAACATTGGAAACCATTGGCTTGTGCCGTACAAACCGATTCGAACACCTCCAAATCTCAGTATGTACGCGGCTTTACACCAACACATTTCTTTATGCGAGTCTATAAACCGTTCAAATCAGCTAGTACATGTATATAAAATAATTCATCTTTATCCGTGGAACATTCCATTATTATGAAAGAGTTTTCATAAGTGAATCATCAGCCTTAATGCACATGAAAAAGTGCTGTGTATAAAAAGGATAAACATCGAAAAGCGTGACAGTGCTGGATAACAACGTTTTCCGACAGGATCATGTTTTGCATATTTTTCTATTATCATTTCCATCGTTTCCGTAACAAATTAGTGCTCTGCTATACGACCATGAAGGTAATTTGCGGTTGTGGTAACAATAATTACAGGCTAAAAATAGTCCATGCTATTATTTTTGCACACAATTGAGAGTCATTTCCACTATTTACTTTTTCAATAATCCGCCCGTCATTGTTGACTCTATTATTTTGAGAGTTTGTCAAAATCGCGTGCAAATAGAGAGGTCAGGTGAACGAACATATGAGTAACATTCCAATAGCTTAGATAAATATGGGAGGGTAAGACAATATTTTCGAGAATTAATTGCGAAAATTGGTGTGTCAATATTTATGTGCCTTGATGGATTAGTGTTATAAGATTAGTGGAAGCTCTAATCAACTTTATCTGAACCAGTTGCTTTGTATCAAAATATCCTTGATTGGATGAGGTCCTGGATCACGAAGACGAGCGACAGGTAAATCATAGACTTGGGCGAAGCCTAATGTGGCGACTACAAAGGCGGAGATAACTCGTAAGTGCACTGCGCAGAGAATGAATTTCAGGTCCTGCGCATATTTCTCGTAAGACGCCGAAGAGTTAGCTTCAATCCAGGGTTGCCACACGTATGAGAAAGCTCGTACATATACGAGATTTTTAACTTTCTGTACAAGATACGAGGTTAATACAAATCTCATACAATTTTGTACAAGATTTTGTGGAGAAGTATAATAATGCACGCAAATATGAACCCATCCATGCTAAACATCGATTTGTCATTTGCATCTCTATCTAACGCTTACTATTTGCTTTTTCGAGTTGAGTTGGTCAAGTAGGTCAATAGCTGGTCAGCCAAACATAACCACGTCAAAGACTATCAGTGCTGCTATTATGTAATTCTGACATACTGATTTTCAATATCAATACGCACTATTTATTGCCTTTCCCCAGCTGCAAAAATACACCTTTATTAAGTTAATGTTGATATCACTGAATCATATCAACTCCCTGAAACATTGGTTTATATTGCTTTCAATAAAATAGCTCAAGAAGAATGAATCGATTCAAACCAAAATCAAAAATAGTTATTCACATGATTTTTTTATTTTTGAAAAACTTGGTTTAATGTTTTTTGTTAGCATACAGGAAGGAGCCTTAATGCTAAGTAGCAGTTTTTAACTATAAGGGCGACGTGATCTCGGAACCTTAATTTATCATCAAAGCACCCCGAGGTTTTTACACGGTCGGAGAATTTCAGCTGTCATTCGTTGACACAAATTTGCATGTTTTCCATCAAAATATCGGATTTTGTTTTTGGACCAAATAGAGTCGTTCGGGTTTTTTCAGTGTTCAATTTAAGAGCATTGTCCTTTGAATAATCATATCTTACTTCTAGATTCTTGGTTATAAGTGAAGTAGCGTTTTCATGATTATTTGGGTGAAATGGATTGGGTATCGTCGGCGTAGGTCATTATTTTACAATTTTTAACATCTGAGGTCACGTTTAAGGTGTATAATATGAATTGTAGTAGTCCTAAAATAGAACCTTGTGGTACGCCAGATTTAATTAGCTCAGATAGTCCTAAAAAGTTGATTTTGATAATAAGAGTTCGTGGTTAATTATATCGGACGCATTAGAAAAATTAAGAGGCAATAAAAAGCGTAGCATAACCTTTATCAATATAAAAAACTAAACAACTGATGCTCTCACTTGGAGAAAAAAAACGAGATCCTTATTAGTCCCGAACCGTTGGAAGAATTCTCTGCCATCAAGACTATGAAGATAGTCCATGCTTTGATATACTTTATTCTCGGAATTCTATATATATATATATATATTGAGGTCAATTTCATTTAATCCTTCTGAAAACTTCACGATATTTCCTCACAAACCGCTTCACAACCTTCAAACCTGGACTGGACTGAGAATCAACACAACACTATATCCCTATGTTTTCAGCTTTTTTAAATTTAAACTCTACAAATCTTGGTTTGTCTTTATGACATTTGAGCTTCATTTAAAGTTAAAAATAATAGCCGTGCCACCGAAATTTATGGTATAAGGTCAACCTTAGATTAAGCTTCAGTTAAGCAAACGGCCATTGATTAAGGTATATATGTATTATTCTCAAATAAGTAATTTTGAACTGTATTAACTTAATGATTTGTATAGGCCATATACTGGCAGATCCGTATATCGGCAAACAAGCCCGATACTGCCGATATGCAATTATGCATATCGATATCAGTTGATCCCTAGTTTTAAAACTTTCTAAGAATCGCGGCACCTCACTAATTTCGGCTGATTCAGTATAAAAAGCATGGTAACATTCCCTGTTACTTGAAATAAGAACTCAATTTGTTCAAACTCAATTACTGATGCAGCAATTACTTTCTTGCTACACCCAATAAGATAAATATCTTTAGTTAATTTTTGCAATAACTGTAAATCATGTGCAGCAACCATGAGGAAAATGTGATGTATGGTCTTCCAGGCCACCAAATAAGGAAAGAAACGCGTGGTGGAATTGAAACCACGTTCGGCATAACTCAAAAGATGTAGGAAGTGAAGTAGGCTCCGCATAAAGACATGGCTAAAACATTTTGATGCAATACATAATACATCTCACATAATCCTTAACGCTATGGGCACACCTATTCGATGTACAGCCGAGGCTTTTAGCGATGCAGCTTTAACAGCTGGCAATTTGCATAAACGTCTATTAGGGAGTTTAAATTTCGTTTATTCGTCTATGGAGATTTTCTCTAATTGCAGGTGCGACCGAAAGATGAGTTCTAGGTTTGTACCTATTGTGATATTTTTACCATATGCATATATAATGATTTAAAACAAATGCACACATTTACCAGCTTTACATTATTCAGCTATTTAGTGCAATAACGCAATAATTTAATTGACACAAATATACACAGAAGACGCCCACGAGCAGTAGCGGTGACGTAGTGATAGACGTCTTCTAATCAGTCGCAGTGCGCTGTGCGGGTTCGAATCCCATCGCAAAAGAATTTTTCTCTTGGCTATGGATGTTGTGGTGTGTAATTCCATGGCCTAACAACGAGTAAAGGAACATAGAATTTCAGTTAAATGTCAAATACGACGCTGTCCCTTTCAACTCAAACGTATTTTGACAGAAAATGTGCTCAAGCAAAATCAAATTTGAAACCGAAACCTCCATAGTAAAACCTATGATATGGGTATCAAATAAAAGGGGTTCATTTTCCAAAGTCACCCTCATACTGAAAATGAATGCGCTTAATGAGGGAAACACAATTAGCAAAGTGACGTCATTCTATATCCAATATGGTGGGTGCCGCTAGATGGTGATTTAAAAATTCCATGGCCACCGCTTTGATATTGATATAAAATGAAAGGACTTATAGTCAACGCCAAACAAAGTGGCGTGCACGTCATCAAGGTGGGTGTGTTGAAAAATTTACATTGTTGCCAAACTTTTTGTAAAATAATAAAATTTATTATTTACATATCTAGGTTTATAAGCAATATTAACCTCAAATGAGAACAAAAATAATAGTATAATAAAATTATAGATCTGTACTTGCATAATCATTAAGTATGACAATTATTGATCAGATGACACTATGAAACTACCATATTTAATTGATAGCTTAAAGGTACTGAATAAAAATCCAAATGGGGTCCTCCAAATTTTATGCATGGTATTTATTTTACAGAATTCATACAGAAAAATGCATTCTAAAATTAGGTAAGCTACTGGTGTAAGCTTTTTCTGTACAATAAAGTTAGTCGGAGTTTCTTTCTTCAGCGCTGTCTGAATCTGAATCTTCATCACTCTCAAAGTTGATTATTAAAGGTTCGATGTCTGGTCGATCAAAAATTCGTTCTCTTTCATACCATTTAAAAATTTCTTGCTCAGTATGTCGAACACTATTTTTCCACATGTCTGGGGTAACCGTTTGTAGAGCCTCGTTCCACATATCCAAACAGTCTTTTACTCACTGTTACCATCTCTACCAATATGTCTGTTATAGTAACCTTTTGCTATGCCCCAAATTAACTCAATAGCGTTAAATATACAATGGTAAGGAGGCAGACGAAGAACTTTGTGCCCATGTTGTTCCGCCAATTCATCAATCACGTATATTTTAGGTGGTTTGTTTCTAAAAAAGCAGTTATTTTAAGAATAGGAATAAACAAAAGAAATATAAACTGTCGACCAAAATATATATAATTAAGAAGCATTATGTACCGAGCAACAATACTCAATAGCTCTGTTTTAAACATTGTGTTTAAAAATGGTATGTTTTGATTTGTCAACCAGTCTTGGATATTTTTTTTTGTCCATGCATTGTTGGGCACTTTGTTCAATATCATGCTGTGATAAGGAGCGTTATCCAGTATAATCATAGATGGACTCTCCAATTTTTCTAATAACTGATGTTGAAACCATTTCAAAAAATTGTCCTGGTTCATCTCTCCATGGTAATCGCTCAATTTTGTTTTCGAAGAAAATATCGCTTCACTACCCTCAATAAACCCATTTTCATTTCCAGCATGTAATATAATGTATCTAAAATATATTAGTTTTAAATTTTATAGTGCAAATTGTGTAAAAGTACATACCTTTTACCATCTGTTTTAATAGCTTTCACACTTTTTTGGTTTCCATTTTGCCAAGAGCGACCTATGGTCCCATTTTGAAATATCCAAGTTTCATCGAGGAAGACAAACTGGTATAAGGCCTCAACCTTGGCTTGATTGTATTGCCTTAGAAATTCCACCCTTTTCAAAGCTATACTTGGTAGTTCCATGAGCCCTCGTCGCGGATTGTCCTTAAGCCACTTAAATCCAAGATCTCTAAGCAACCGCCTTAAAGACGTGGCACTACCATCAAATAATGCCCTATCTCTTAATCGAGACCATAAAGTTTGTATCGTAACTTGTTCTTCTGAAACCATGTGTAATATGACATTATAATTTAGTTAACAAATTAATGCAAATTTCTGATAAGTTATTATAATAAGATCTTACTTTTGTGATACATATTATAGATCACTTCTCGAATGGCACTTGTATCCAATGTCGCTGTGTTGGTTACACGTTTAATATAACTCCGCTTTTTCTTGGGCGATTCTAAATTTGCATCACTTTTCACACCCTCGGAAATACGACTAACTGTCCTTAAACTAATTTTTAAAGCAGCAGCAACACGCTACAAAAAATGAAATAAAATTTCACTATTATTAATATACATTACATATAATTATTAGTAACCTACCTCTTGAACAGCATTTAAAGGCAACAAAGGCCCGTTGTTGTCCCTTTCTTGCTCAAAGTAGTGCATTAACGAGGCCACGAGTTCCTTACACCGACTATTTAACTGTTTGGGCATCTTTATACCGGTATACCAAAATTGCCTTTATCTACTCGTAAAATGAATAATTTTGTTTTGAAACAAACAGTTGTTGATTTACAGTATGCGGGGCCAAAGGATTTATAAAGATTTGAAATGCCACAAATTGATTCAGTGTCAAAATTAATACAAATGTCAGTTCCCAGTTTAAATAAGTTTCAAGGTGACAATGTGTCAACGCTGCGAAATCGGTTTAGTGCGTTTACATGTCGATAAGTGATTGGAGCGTTTGCAAAACATTTTATTTCGCATAATGCTTCTAAATTTATCAGAAAGCAACTTATGTGATATTTTAATAACAATGTTTATACGACTATTAACCATAATAAGAGAGTAATGACCATTTTACAATTTATATATCACATTAATATGAAACTGCAATAGAGCAATTGTTTGTGATAGAAACCTAGGCATTAGGTCGGGGAATTTTTATCGTGATGACGTGCACGCCACTTTGTTTGGCGTTGACTTATAGGCCCGTATCGTCAGTCGTCCCTACAATTGTAGGGCGCGTTTATTGGCCTCCTTGATTGTCATACCCCTTTATCTCCTTCAAAGATTTCTAGGTTACACTTGTCCCGTGTCAGCGTCAGCGCTCTCCTATTGTGAAGATATGTTTTCTTTTTAAATTGTAGGAAATTTCAGGTTGATAAAACATGATATAACTCAAAAGCAAGCACAATTTGATGCAAATAGATGTTTGTGACATAACCTCAAAATAGAGTTCTGACACGGAGAAGTAGAAAACTATGACAATCAAGGAGGCCATAAAGGCGCCCTACAATTGTAGGGACGACTGACGATACGGGCCTTAATGAGAGAAACACGATAAGCAAATAACGTCATTCTAAATTTCATATGACGATCGCCGGAAAAATATCAATCGATTATGTGATTTATATGTAACGAAATTCCATTATATATTATAATGTAAGAAGCTTTATGGAGTCCTATTCATAAAATATATGAAAATTATATATAAATTACCAAGCTAGTTATTTCACATCATAAATACTAAAAAGTAAAAAATAAAATGTATTTTTTATTGTATCTATTTTACATTATTTTATGAACACTGGTTTTTGTTTCATTTGTATTAAATTATGTTCTCCAAGTATTTCTATCAATCACCCATACTTACTTGAAAATTGGTCCTTTCGGAGCAGAAAAAGACCAAAACGAAGAAAAAATCACCCAGACTTCGTATTTGGATGGATGATCCTGATCATTTTCGAAAAATAACTGGGGGGGGTATGGGAGGGTGAATCGCAATTTTTTGACGGCAGTATATATATATAAAATTAAGTAGTCATGCGCCTATTAAGCATATTTCACACAGGTAAACGATGCCCCGGCGATGTAACAATTGCGACCAACAGGGCAATATAATTTATTGAATATAAATAATCAAATAGAATGATCCCATTAGGGATGTAGTTATGCAGGTGTAAAATAATGAATACGCCTTCATCAGTCTTCTGTGAATATGAAAATATTTTGGGGAATGAAGAATTTCATCTATTTTTAGTACCTTATCGGCAAACAAACAATACTATGGCGTATAAAAGTTTACCTCGGCTAAAAAAGCTCACAATGCTTTTTATCCAATCATATACTAAGTGACATATAAATCCGAACACCCAGTTTAAATGGTTTTTTTTAATAAAAGTTGGTGAATGTATTTATCTTACTGTAAATAACAAGTGAAAAAATGTTCAGCCTTATCAGTTGGACATTCCGGTTTTTATACTGCTTTTTTTTAATTCACTAACGCTCTAAAAATGAATATTTCAGCCGCAGTAAAGAATCAACGTTGGCGGATTTTGTTTCTTGACATTCTTTACGATCGGTTACGATGCCAAGAGTACGGAGGCCTGTACGATTTCGTCAACTTAGTGAGTTTGATAGGGGCCGTATAGTGGGACATCGGGAAGCTGGGCTTTCTTTTCGGGCAATTGCAGTTAGAGCGCAAAGAAGTGTAGACACTGTGGTTAGGTGTTGTCAGGCATGGCTTCGAGAAGGCCGTACGCAAAGAGCAAGGGGCACTGGACGCCGCCGTAGAACAACAGACCGTGAAGATCGCCGCCTAAGACTATTGGCCTTAAGGGACCGTTTCTCCACTACCAGGTCCATTGCAAATGAATGGTTTGCAGAACACGGAAGACCTATTGGCATGCGAAGTATTTACCGACGAATGAGAAGTTTTGGCTTGTTTTCATACCGGCCACACTGAGTCCTCCCTTTAACTCGAGAACACCGACGTAATCGCCTTGAGTGGTGCAGACAACGGTCACTCTGGGATCAGGAATGGAACAGTATTGTCTTTAGTGATGAGTCTCGATTTTGTTTAGGCATGCACGGTTTAGAAGGCGACGAGGTGAAAGGAGGAATCCACAGTTTTTTGTTGAAAGACATGTTCATCACACTGTTGGAGTTATGGTTTGGGGTGCTATAGCTTATGGTTCCAGGTCACCTTTAATCTTCAACAGAGGTAACATGAACGCGCAGCGTTATATCCACGAAGTTCTAGAACCCCATCTTTTACCCTATCTTGACACCCTGGCAGATCCAACTTTCCAACAAGATAATGCCCGACCACATGTTGTAAGAGTCACAATAGACTTCTTTCAACATAATGATGTCACATTGTTATCATGGCCACCAAGATCTCCCGATTTATCCCCAATTGAGCACGTGTGGGATATGATGGGTAGGAGATTGCTCAATTTGCAACGTCCTCCTCAGATTCTAGAAGCACTTCGAGAGGAGTTGGTGGTTGCCTGGAATCAGATACCACAGGAGGACATTGACCACCTGATCAGAAGCATGCCTGTTCGCGTTGGAGAATGCGTAGCACATCAGGGTGCATCCACACATTATTAAAGGTCAAAGGGCTTTAAAGCAGTGCAATCATTTTGAAATTTTTATCATTTACTTATTATGCTTCATTAAGTACTTATACAAAATTTTATTAAAATAAAACTATTTAAACTGGGTGTTCGGATTTATATGTCACTTAGTATATTTATCGTGTTACATGGCCAGCGCTACGGGGTTTCCATGCCCGACCAATAGTAAACCTAGCAGAACCTAGGTAAGTTCACTCGACGTCCGAAAATTGACATGATGCATGTACAAAGTCCATTTGTCCAGAATGGCGTGTGAAGTACAGAGTCAATCTACGTGACGCCATGTTTGGGTTGACATACATTCAGACAAAATATAAATACAATTCTGTTTCAAATGCCACTTGAGTACAGTTTATTCGACTTATCTATTTACCGTACAGTGATAGAAACGATAACGTATTACTAAATCTTTGCAATGCGTGATTGCAATTTGAATTCATTACTGAGTCTTAACATACTGGAGATATCAAGTATTCTTAGATTGACGTCACAACTCACATGCACCGTTAGGATACCTCTACTGCACTGATAAAATGTAGGGGCAAGCAGAGCACAAAATACAGGTTTGTCAGGAATCTTTCAATTTCAAGAGGCCGAATCTAGAGTCATCTTAATCTGGAATGGGTTATAAGGAAATTAGATGAAATTAATGACCTGTTTTTAAATATTTGGTGCAAAAGTAGGTATTGATTCCATCCCGTTATTTGACTCTCATTAGCATAATCATTTTTCACAAAAATTGAGATTTAGAAACGAAAATTGGAATTTAAAACATGCTAATTTTTGTCAAATGTATAATTAATTACATTTTTGATTCCCGCGCCAATAGTAATCGCGGAAAAAATCGAGGTACTATGTTTTTTCAATGTTTTATGACATGTCGGTCTGTCCGCTGATCATTAACCCCTCTATAATTAAGTAGTAGTCGGATTTTGATGAAATTTTCACATAGAGTTACTAAAATGCCAATGACGAAAAGGCTTTGTTTTCGAAAATTGTTCCAATAGCGGCGGAGCTAATGACAGAAAGATCACCCAGACTAATGTGAATAGTAATCAATTATGAATTGATGACAGCGTTGCGTGGAAAATGCAGAGTCAAGCTACTTGACGCCATCTTTTATGATAATTTAGAGATATTTCGTTGATTTTCAAGAGCAACGGACATTGCAATATTTGATAGGTGTTTACAAGGTTTATCTCACTGGTGAAAAACAGATAAATTGACAATCTTTATCCAGAACTGAATCTGTTTATCATAAGGATCATGGGAATGCAAACAAAATTGTCTTACCAAATTCATCCTACATCAGGTAGTTGTTGTCTTACCTGAAACAGCAATAATATACATTTTAATATACATACATTAAAAATATTAAAACCAAAGAGAAAGGTGTGGGATTGGATATTTCTGAATTAAAAATGAGATAGAGGATTTAAAGGTTTATGTACATAATTTAGATTCCTTGAAATAGAATAAAAAACTGATATCACATCAGTTAAGACGGTATTGCTTCGATCAATTACATTCGCTTTTACCAATCACCTGTGTTTCTCAGTTTCTGCGACACATAGATATTCTTGGTTCATTTTGAAAAACTATACCAGTGAATAAAATCGGAACCGGAGGAGGACCGCCATCTCATTTGGAGCCTTAGTGGACATAGAGCATATTTTAAGTTCAGCAGTTAAACTGTAAGTTAAACTGCAGCAGAACCGGAACCCTGTATACCTTATGGCCCAAAAATATTTTACTTGATGAAAATAACGCACAGGAGAGACAAGCCGCTGAAGAATCCAATCTGCTTTTATTATCAGATTACTATTCAATGGTTATATAATTTGAGTGCCTGTATATTCAAGGTACACGTAACTGGGGACCACCCAAAAACTTATTTGCTCATCCATTAACGAAGTCTCAGTAATGGGATATTTGGTCTCGTGGCACAGCGCCGGACTATCATTTTCATACCTGAACATTTACGGATTACAAAATATTAAACATTCATGAAACACTGACGTCACTTGCTATATATAAACATGTTTCAAGCATAAAGGCAAAAAATCATTTACAAATGTTATATTGCAAAAAGGTACGGAACATTGTAGGAGATAATCAGTTTCTAATTATAAATAATAGCGATGATCTTGTATATGACTGGAGGTCATTTCCGTTCGCAAAACTTACAGTATAAAATTGTCATAAAAATAAGAAATGCATCTAAGAAGTAAGGAGAGTAGAACTACATATATAAGTTTGCAGTCACACTAGGTCCGACTCTGGTAGTACGTTATTTGTGAAAACATCTTTGTTGATGTCGATTCAGAGATCTGTCCCACGTCCCACGTCTTTTCTGCAACGCTCCTCATTAATGCTAATTTAAGTATATCCGTTGACCTGTTGTACTTTTCAAGATTATGCAGGCGTACTAGTGGTACGAACACATTTAGAAAAATATTCACACATCTAATGAGTGAAGAGATATTGCTTTAGGTTTATTGAGCTTTTTATATAATTGCAGTCATTGCAAGGTTGATTAACTATATTATCAGTTCAGAACAATTTCTTTCAGCTACTACGAGTACGAGTATTTCTGCGTCCATTTCATGTTTATAATAGTTATATTCTACCCAGGGGAAATATTTATTGAAACAAATATCGCAATAATCTGATGCATGACCATATATCACAAACATATTTATTTATTTATTTAGCAACATCCAACAGCCAAAGCCAATTACAGGATTGATAATCATGAAACTAAAGAGAAATTAATGGATATAAGTATACACTGAGGTTTTACGATGATTAATAAATCCATAAGCATTTTTCTGATTTTGTCTGAATATCACTTTAGAACTCGTGTGAAGTATTTTATCAAATCAAGCATAATATGCTATTATATATATATATATATATATATATATATTTTTTGAGACGTGGTCATTGTCGTCTAGACCAGTTAGGTGAAAAATTAAAGTTTCCGCCTTTTGTTGGGTACTTCGACAACATTTAAGCAAAGAGGACTCTTTATACTTTTTTTAATTCTCTCTAGCTTTCAATGGATTTTGCCATCATCATCAGGAGCTGCAATTACAATGATAACAGTAGCAACAAAAGTGTAAAATGAATTTAAATTGACTCAACTTACAGTAGTATGTGAGGATGTTGCTAATTGTTGTTTACGTATAGGATGAGGGAAACGTCCAGTAACATGGTGAGAGCTGGATAGATTGTACAATGGTCAAAATTATATAAAATATGACAAGAACAAGTTAAAAACAGATTAAAAATTATTTAAAAAACATTAGAGCATTACATCGTGACGCCACTTGATGATTGCACAAATTAGTGGTCATGGAATAATGAGTGAGATGAAACCCTTTGACAGAAGGCCGAAGGATGTCAATGTCTGTGTTGAAAGATGGAACGAATTGTGGGCGTGTGCCAAACGTTGCCAAATCACTTCAGATGATGTGATTTTCAGAATTTTATGTAAGAATTTGTTAAACCGACCAGAGGCAGTTGAATAAACTATATGTTAATTAATGGGAATTTAAATTAACAATTATTAATAAATCGTGAGAAGAGAATTATTATATTTTGAGTGGAATGAAATTTACTGGTGGAATCGGCCAAAACACAGATTCTAATTATGGTTGTGAAGAGTCGAAATTTGGGGAGATATGTAAGTTCTCCAATTTTTCGCAGTTTAGCAAATATGAGTAAATGACACTCAGTTGTTTAACATCTGTCTTTTTGTTGATACAGTTGTTATTCATGAAGATGTGGGACATTTCCAGGAATAAACGTTTGGAAAGGTGTTTTTCTTTATCAAGAACTTTGATACTTGTGTAATTCATAGAATGCCCTGTTGTGTTAACATGAGATGCTAGAGCGCATCTTTCAGGATGAAGCCTAGCATCACTTTTATGTGATGTAATCCTTCCTTTAAGAGATCTGGAGGTCTGACCTATGTACATTTGGTTGCAGTTGTTGCAATTGATGGAGTAGACTGTATTGGTTAAGCCAAGCAGCGGGACTTTGTCTTTCATTTTTGAAAAAATGCAGTTTATAGTGAGGACGGATTTGCAAGCAATTCGAAAATTCAAAGGACTGCACAATCTGATCAGCTTAGGGGTCAGTTCCTTGATATAGGGCAGGACAGCAAAACCAGGTCTGGAGTCCGGGTTGGTGCTTGTACTGTTAGGATTGATGTTATTATTGGGAATTACATCAGTTCCGTTATTAGGGGTTGTGCGACTATTACCTGCATCACCAGAGTTCGGCAAAATATTGGAAGGTGAACTAAATAAGATCTTGTTAATCAGACACTTCGGATAACCATTATTGATGAACAGTTTTGATAGTTTACGTAAATTTGAGGTGTGGAAGGTATTATCTGAGATGCTGATTACCCTTGTTTTCATCTGTTTTACCAAATTGATTTTAATCCCTAGCTTATGGTATGACCTAAAATTGAGAAACCGACCTGAGGCCATAGGTTTCTGGTACCAGTCTACCAATAAACTGTTGTTGTTGGTGCGAATGAGTCTTGTGTCTAGAAAGGGGACAGACAGGTTCTCATCTTCTTTTTCAATGGTAAATTGGATGTATATATAGGTGAAAAATTAAAGCTTCTGCCTTTTGTTGGGTACTTCGACAAAATTTAAGCAAAGAGGACTCTTTATACTTTTTTTAATTCTCTCTAGCTTTCAATGGACTTTGCCATCATCATCAGGAGCTGCAATTACAATGATAACAGTAGCAACAAAAGTGTAAAATGAATTTAAATTGAATCAACTTACAGTAGTATGTGAGGATGTTGCTAATTGTTGTTTTGGTATAGGATGAGGGAAACGTCCAGTAACATGGTGAGAGCTGGATATATGGTACAATGGTTAAAATTATATAAAATATGACAAGACAAGTTAAAGACAGATTAAAAATTATTTAGAAAACATTAGAGCATTACGTCGTGAAGCCACTTGATGATTGCACAAAATGGTGGTCATGGAATAATGAGTGAGGTGAACCTTTGACAGAAGGCCGAAGGTTGTCAATATCTGTGTTGAAAGATGGAACGAATTATGGGCGTGTGCCAAAACGTTGCCAAATCACTTCTGATGATGTGATTTTCAGAATGTTATGTAAGAAATTGTTAACACAACAGGGCATTCTATGAATTACTTATTATTTTTTCGCTTCTGTTATTTAGATTAAGATCTGTAATACAGTAAAATATTAGGAAAAGCAGGTAGCTCATTTTTGATGATACATGTGCCTTCTATTTATTTTTAACAAAACGCATGTGTTGTCAATACGTAATATATTGCCCACTCCCCCCTACTTGGCGGTTATTACCTTTTGAATAATCCACGCGCGTATCTGACCTAACAACTCTTTGTACAAACAAAATTCAGTCAGTGGTGAGTTAATCATTCTTGCATATTTGTAGTTCGATCGACTACTGCATATTTGATAGTTGAATCGAAAACTTTCAGAATGGTCAGGGATTGCAATTCTGCGACACGGTATTTCGCATTCTCGTGGGATCCCCCACCTCCAAAATGCGGATCCACTGATCTGAAGCTTAAAAATCAGCGCTTAACCTTTCACGCGTGCTCAAAAATTCTTTAAAAATGATATGAACATCAGCTATGTTATTTTAATACATGCAAAATTTTACTTTGCTTTAAAATATATATTTCGAAACTACATAATTACTTAATTTTTTCCAAATTTTAGGAAACATCCTCAAAAACTGATAGAAGGGCTTGAGAACTGAAACCGAATTTTTCTATCTAAAATACGCGGTTATTCGTTTCTTGCTTCCATGCCAATATGAGAGGAAAGTTTCCTAATCGCGAAAATGTTAGAAATGACGATATTCGTTTTTGTGTGTGCGGAGTGCGATCTAGTCCAACGGAATCGAATGTGTTAGAAAGAGCCAAGGCGATATGTTTACATTGCATAGTTTGTCGCCGAATTTTCAGTGAACACTTTCTTTCAACACATTAGTGTGCCAATGCCTACCAACGTAACAGCATTGTATCAACATGTATATACGAGTAGTCCGAATCCTGAATACTATTTGGTGTAAGGATAGCTCTTTTCAAGTTCCGATAACAAACTGTTGCCTCTGTTTTCTGTCTTCTGTCATTCTTCTTGCTTCTTGTGCTGATACCCCTTCTTTATCCAGGATCTTTTTTAGTTCTCATCCCACGTCAATCTTGGTCTCTCTTCCTCGCTCATCAACATAATAATATTTACAGGTGGAAACATCTACCTCCATTAGGCATGAGCCGCCCTTCGCAAATTATGTAAGAAATAATAGTTCTTAGAATATGTATTATCTGCAAGACATTTTTTAAATTCAAATTTGATGACAGAACTGTCAAAAAATGACTTATGTTACGTGCACTTTGATCCTGACTAAAGTCCATGAGACTCATAAGACAAACATATCCTTGAAGGGCTCCTTCTTTCTAGCCTAAATTCGTTGGGCTTGATACATTGTTGATTAGATATTGGGAACAATAAAGCTATTTCACGGCTAGGCCTATTTAGTCTAAATGATACGTTTTATGACTCTCTGAAAGTTTGATGTTACTTTCGTGATACTTCAAGCGAGGCTTCTATAATCACGATATTCCACAGACAGGATGACCTAGCAATAATGTAGCAACAGTATAGAGAGTGTACACGTCGCTAATAAACTACTAATTCTATTGTCAGGATTCATTTCACTAGTCTCATTCGCCGTATATTATAAACGCTTATATGGCTATAGTCCCACATTCTTCCTCTTTCACATGATTTTTTGACATAAAACGGTATTATTACTACATCTGACACATATGTATGTACAATGTACACATACATATTTATCAGCATATTATACATAATTTCGAAAATAACAATTGCAATAATCGTTGGGTTGTGTAATACAGAATTACAACGAACAATAATTATTTCGTGAAACAAAACTGCAATCAGACGACTCGAAAATTATCCTCAAGACAGACATCAGTCAACATGACATCATAGTTTTCTGCAAAAATAACCACCTGCCAAGTTCGTCTTCAATTAGGAGTGAGAGATCATCCAATTTTACAGTCCATGTTATCCAGATTGGATTTCTGGATTACACTGCCTGGGTGTTTGATAAGTCCCAAATCACGCTTCAGTTTCTTAACCAATAGGATTTATTCGAAGACCGGTGCCAATCCCCCCTTTTTACAGACAATTTTCATAGTGCACATCCGTGTTGCGAAGGACAAACTCATTAATTCCCTTAGAGGTAATATAGAATCTATAACACACCAGGATACAAAACTTATCAATACACAATTACAGTGAGACTTAAACTTTTGTTTTTGATGTGAGAACATTTTCCTTTTTATATGTTTTGTAATTATTTTATCATAGATTTGTTGTAGAGTGTGTTGCTACCATTCATTAATATAAAAGTACTTTAGTTAATTACTCGAAAATTTTGGAGAAAAATGCCAAAATTGAGAATCTGGGAGTTTAAAAAAATAAATGAAAATACTGATGAACGTTTGAAATAGCAATGTTCTAAAGTTTTTGAAAGCAATAATTTCATAGGCCGTGTTGCCATTTATTCCCCCTATGATGCTATAACTAGAAGTTTTCGTCATACCAAATACTCAAGTTTACCATGATCAACAGAAGATTTGAATCCTTATAAGCTTATCGACAATCTCACAGGTAGTTTAACTGGCCACTTCCGCCCAGGATGCATTTAATTTCTTAATTACGCCTTATTTCAATATACTTAATGGCAATTATTTATTCTAGATAGATAGTTTTCACGCAATTTACTTGCTTTTTATGAATGCGGTGTGAGACTAGATTGCATATCAATGATGATAAATGGCTCGTGTTCTACGCAGTAACGAAATATGATTCGTGACGATAGATTTACTGAGCCATCACCTGATGTAGATGATTAACATGACATTTGTACAGTGGTTGTTAAAAATATGCCCAAAATCTAGTTCACAGTCTTTGCCCTCGTCCAATTACTTCAATGGGTTAAAATAGCTTTTTGTTGTTGATTAAAGCCCTCTCCGCAATTATTAATAATCTATATAGTCTAATTTTAAAACGGTAGTGTCTCATAGAAGATGCTGTAGCCAACTGTATATAAGTATTTAGCTACAGCGTCATATACGAAACGGTAACCTTTTCAAGGTAGACTTCAATTATCACGGACAGGAGAAACATAGTTGTGACAAATTCTCACAGATGACGCTATGGTATCTCATTTCATCAAGGATATTTTTTCGGACGCACGAATATAGTACTAGGTGCTATATGTAACAGTATCTACATGTAGAATAAATACGTTCTGCCTCACCTACTCTGCATTAAAGCAAACACGAGGATTCGATCGCGTACCCTATTTGCTTGTCGGTGCCTGCCTAGGCATTTATGGCCCGCTGATCATAGAACCGCGCGTATTTGAACACCGCATCCTGTCCTTAATTTTGATGGGGGAAACAAAGATATGAATACACTGTAGTGACCAAGATTTGATTTACCACTCTATTGACAAAGAAATCTTGTAATCGCGAAAATTTTTGAAAATGAGAGATTAGGCTTACGAAAAACCAGGCCGCTTATTCCTGTCGATTTCTCTGCCGGTTTGACTGACGGTCTGTCTAACCGCTATACCAGTACCGGTCGGATTTTGATAAAAACACAAATGTAGAACTATGGAGGGTCGTAAAGGCTTGGTAGTTTTTTAATAACAGGCAAAAAACGAAAAAAAAAATAAAATGTGCTTAAGCTCAGAGGTAGGACCTAAAATGGGGAGTTGGGGATTGAGGGGGTGGGGAAGGCTTAAGTGGCGTTAGTACATTTACAAGCTTTCAGCCCCGGTAATCTTACCTATTAGATATATTTCACACATACATTTTTCCATACATTTGGGGTTAAAGCCTCAAAAAAGATAATTAAGAAATATGTTCACACACACACCTGCATCGCACACAACGAAAAAAAAGAGTTCCTCAAGGTTCAATTTTATCTCCTTTATTATTCAATCTACATATCAGACATGGTCAAATCGGTAAAATTCGCAAAGATAAGACAATATGCAGATGACTCACAAATATATATCTCCCTTTCAATAAAACCACAATCCATATTAAACAACAACTAAATTCAGATCTCCAAAGTATTGACAGATTTGCAAAGCATCACAATCGTAAACTAACCCCTCAGAATCACAAGTAATGGTTATGAATACAAACAGTAATGAAAGAGAACATTTTGAACAAAATTTAGTAATTTCTTTTAACAATGAGAGAATCTCCATGGTTCAGGAGGCAAAAAATCTAGGCATTACATTTGATAGCTCGCTTGGCTTCGGAAGTCATATAAAAAACAGAACAAATTTAGCTTACATGCGACTAAGAAATATAAACAAATTAAAAAAACATTTATCAGCCAAACAAAAATATTATTTGTGTTAATACCTTAATTTTATCACCTTTTGACTATGGAGATGTCGTCTATGGGGATTCGATATCGTCGAGAACCAAAAAATGCATACAAAAAGTTCAAAATAGTTGCATGAGAGTGGCGTTTGGAATTCCATATCGAAAACCATCACTACTTATCTGAATAACTACAACATATTTTTTTAATTATTTATTTATTTGCTTAAAGTCTCACAAAACACCCTAGAGTAATTAGAATGCAAGACAACTTAAAACTAGAGTAAAACAACGCGAGGCAACAATGAAATATAACTTTTAAATGAGCCAAGACTAGAACTGGAAAACTAAAATTAAAAAAAAAGTTATCACATTTATGATACTAAGATACAAATCAGTTTCAAATAAAATTCATCACAGGCAAAACAATATAAAATAATAAAATAATAAAACAACCACCAATAGCTGCTTAGACTAAACATGACGAATCGCAGAAAATATCATATGTATTCTTTTATCTATAGGGTTATAAAAACAGGTCAACCGCCCTATTTAAGAGAAAGATTTGTGCCTTTGCCTCGTGCCCAGAGGAGCAGAAATAATCTCAATTTTATCGTACCTAGGCATAGAACGCGTTCCTTCCGACGATCGTTTGCCTATGTGGCGGTTCACTTATGGAATCATTTACGAACGTCAGTTAAAAGCTCATCGTCAAAAACATTCTCAAAACTGATAAAGACGTTGTTACAGAATCACCAGCTACTTTAGCAGTGTTTGTGTGAGCAATAATATCGTTTTTACATTCTTACTCGCTGACAAGTTGTATAGATTTGTTCTTCTCGTCCGTTGCCAGCTTCTTCGGTTCTTTCTTCGTTTTTGACTTTTTGAGTTTCACTGCCAGTTCATTTGCCTCTTTATTGTTTTGTTTTTATTTTGTTTAAGGATTTTTAGGGTGTCCAGGGCTTCCTCGCATGGACTCTTTGTATTAAAGGGTCCAATGTATCGGTTTTATAATCATGTATATAATATAATATATATAATATAGTCATGTATAATAATGTCCTTTTTCGTCATTGCTCTATATTGTAGAATTTCCTTTGTTTATGATGTTTATTCATCACGAAATAAATATTTTGTATTTGAGTTTGGATTGAATTTTTTGAATGTACATACATACAGGGTGAGTTTACGCAAGTCCCTGAAAAAAAGATAATTACAAAAATTTATAGCCAACAGCACGCTCCTTATTCGGAAAGTACGTGTACCCCAACAGGATGATTCGTAACTACGTGGTAACCCAAACATACATTCAACATTTTGTTGCAGATTTGGATAGGCCTTTCCAAACGAAACAATTTGATACAACATATTGTAGGGAATTGTGTTGAAATTGCTAGTAAGTTGTGCAATTTCCATAAGCCTTATATGAGAAAAAAGCTCGTCAGAGAGGAAATCGATTAATCTGAAAATATACAGAGTGTTCCATTTGGAATTTTGAGTAATAGTCCATTTTGTGTCACTCATCACGATGTCTAGACTATTGAAAAAACTCAAAAAGTGAATAGATAGACAGAAAATGCTTTCCCCAAGAAACTCAAAGACTATCTAACAAAAAAAAGCATTCTTCTGTATTGATGAGTATTTGAAAAATAACTTTAGTGATATGCTTTTGTAAATGTTCGTATTATTTTTTAATTCTTTTATGTTAGTCAGTTCCGCGTTTTCCGCGTGTGCTGATGTTCTTATTTATTTTAATCTGTCTCATTTTTTTCCGCTTGTGTGTTTATATTTTTTATAATCTCCAACATTTGCGACCGTACCAATGTCCTTATTTATTTTACTGTATTTCGCTTTTGCGCTTTGTCTGAATGTCTGTATGTGTTATAGTTTATTATTCTCGAATTGTAATTGTTTTCTAATGCCCCTCAAGGCAGACATGTCTTTTAGACATTTACTCTTTTGACGTGTGTAAGCACATTTGTGTAGTAACACCAATAAATTATTAATATTATTATATTATTATTAAAATTTGGGATCATCAAATTTTATTGATTGATTTATTACTCTAACTTAAGGAGCTACGAGTTGTCAATGTTGAGTGTTTATTTCGATAGATAATACCTCCAAAATATTAAAAACAAAACTCATAGTATGGTATATCAAATTGCTTCGTTTGAAAGGGCCTGTCCTAATCTCCACTAAAATGTAGGGCAATCCATTTAAAAAATTTATGCTTGGTACACTACCTTTTTTTCCTCACATCTAATGGAAGCCTAATCTAAATGGCAGATGACGGCTGACAACTGCCTCGTTTTAGTGGCCAAGCCTAGGGAACTGGATACTTCCAAGGAATATCAGACCGTACAGCTAAAAAATGCAACGTGAGTGTATGAAATTTCCGGGGTTATGCGTGTGTTGTCATTTTAGTTTGTATATCACTAAAACAATATGTACAATTAAGCAACTACGCCCGGTATCCTTGTATCTGCACACCATCAAAAGTAATCGCTACAATGCATTTACTTGAAATTGGCCGATAATTTTGCGCAAGAGCAGCGAAAAGGTGTTTTAAATGCCATAAATGCCGCAAACTGCATACGTGCCGTATGTAGGTAAGGCCAACTGAGATCGTAATGTTTTATTTGTACTCCAATTGTTTCTCTCGGAACCGGCTCGCACTGAAGAGCAATGAAATTCGCTGGAGCGAAATTACAATAAGGATACTGCCAATTGTTGTGCCAATCATCCAATGATATTAGTCTAGAATAGTCCACAGTCCACAGAGCAGAAGGATTATTATACTGTTGGGTGAATGATGCGTACGTGAGCAGTGGGTACTCGTCTAATTCAGTGTCGTGCTAATCATTGCCAAAAGGTACTTGAGATAATATTGTAACACACTGTATATTGCGGTAGCTCACAAGTCAATCTGGTGTAATGGAGCCTATATACCAGAAAAACCGACCAAATTAAAAAAAAATATGAGCCCAAAACTTGACGCCTGACCCGAATGATCGGGGTGTACCAGCTCCTGCGCATGCAAGGGTATCACAGGTTAGGAAAAATTAATCTCAAACTGACAACATCAAATATAGTGTCTCATACTGCTGAAGCTCCTATAATATACATGCTTACATTCACCAATTTTGTTTCTCAAGACGTTACCTTTTCTTAAACACCTGGAACAAATGTTTGCGTAGTTTGGTTATTCTTCTATCAAGGAACCCCAGCTTCACTGACTTAGTACATTAATCTGGTCGGGCTTTGGACAAGTAATTGAGTTTTTCACCAGCAATTTGGAGAATGACAAAAATTCCAAGCAATGAACATGTTACTGTTCCCCTCGTTGAACTCATCATTGCACCAGGAAAAGCTTTACAAATAGCTAAATAAGAGTAATAGTTTCTAACAGACTTCCGACTATTTACACAAAGGATTTACAAGATATAAGCAAACATAATTGAATTAATTTACAATGAACTAAATGGCAATTCGTTTTTTGATATTCATATCGCGAATCTGTCAAATCACAGCAGGACATAATTTCCCTCAGAATTGCTACTTTTTCATAAATAATCCCCCAAAGCACATTTAGCTAATGAAAAGGGATACTTTATATCTACGAAACGTGTGATATCCCAGAGAACATTATATCCCCGAAAAATTCCCTAAGTAAAAATCCACCAAATTTCGGGGAAAATCTCCCAAAATGGCAGCCCTGACGAAGCCCCTTTGGCACTCCAGGCGGGATTGTTTCGGGGTCGTTTTTACATCACCAACAGCATCGCTGTCTCGTCTCCTGGTATATACGTATTGGCTCCATGGTTTGTCTCCTTGAGTTCTGTTTCATGAGTTGTCAAATTGCAGGTTGGGTATTCTGTCATTTATTTGTCAGTTTTGTTTACATCTAGATCTCTTGATAGGATTTGAAACTGAAGAATTCTTGATAAGGAATTGTAGAATTATACTAGGATATATATGGGAGTGTGGAGTTTTAGAATCAGGTTAAGTAAGTTTTGTAGGTTTTCTAGCGAATAAAAATCTGAAAAGTCCAGAAGCACTTCATTTCAACTGAGACATTCATGACAATATGCCGTACATCCCACGCCACTATCAAGGACGTGTTGTAATCCCATAAAATTCTGGGAATGAGATATTATGCTTTTTGTATGTTTCTATGACATCTACGTCTCGAAACTTTCTCGTTCTGTGTCAGTTTGTCTGTCTGTCCGCTAATCCTTTGCCTGTCTATAACTTCGAAAATACTACTGAGAAAATCTTCAAACAAGGTTACTACTATGTTAAGGATGGTAAATCTTTATAGTTTTTGGAAATCGGTTTAGTGGTGACGCAGCAAGGGACAAAAAGAGAAAAAATATCAATCGGACAATCTCCATTTATTCACATTCCGGAGTCTCCTGATCCGAATTTTCTTGTAGATAGATAGATAGATATATATATAGGCATTTATTTCCAACAGGTACATGTGCACCCAATAACAGGAAATGCGTAAAATCAAATGAACATTCCGTTTTATGTAAAAGAAAAAATATAACTAATGTTATATAAAAATAAACACTTGAATAATATAAAAAGGATGTTTCGAAAAAGTTACATATTAAATGTGATCAGCAAAATAGAACTATAAATTAGCGAGATAGGGGAAAAATTGATGTCACAGCTGTTACATATCAAATTAAAATTGTTAAAAATTATCTAAATAGGCGATTTAGCTAAAATTTTGGTTCTAGGGCACGGTAAATGGAATTTTACCTAACAAAAATTCACATATTATGTCCCCATGAATGAGTTTGTACAAGAAACTCGTTGTTAGAAAGACACGTCGTGTGTTAAGAGAAATAAAGTTTGCTTCATTAAGCAGCAAAGAGTAATGCAATCCTCTTTCCGGGAATAAACCAGTTTTCTTAAAATGCATATATTTCAAAATTTTTCTCTGAACACGTTCTATCTTACTAATATGTGTTGCGCAACGTGGGTACCAAATCAAGATACCATACTCCAACTTGCTACGTACATAAATTATATATAGAATATTTAGTACTGAAATAGAAAATTCTCTAGCGTTCCTCATGATAAATCCCACCATCCTATTAGACGACGAAACAGACGTGCCGATATGAGTTGAAAAAGACATTTTTTGATCAAATATGATTCCTAACTCATCGATTTGCTCTTGACCCTTAAGGCTAACTTGTAGTAGTTAAAATTTAAGATGTTTAATTTCCTTGTGAAAGACACAACAAAGCACTTGTCCGCATTCAAGTTAAGATGATTGGCATGGCACCATGAAGACACTGTGATAATATCTTGCTGCAAGACAAGGCAGTCATCGTATAGGTTAAAAGTTGAGGGTCTAGGATTGCATATCTTAATTTTTTGGCATTCATCTAGTCAAACGCTTACAAACCCGGTAGATGTAGATATAGATTTCTGCGTGCATCTACTTGATGATGCTGATGGTACAGAGAAATACACACGCGTCTCTGGATATACTTGCTTCGCTATCAAATTCCGTTTTTAGAGTTTTTGATGATTTTTAAGGAGGGGTAAAAATTTCTATAACAAATGAATTGAAAACAAAGAATCCAAGCTGCAGTAACCAAAAAGAATGAAATTTCAATCGTGAGATCAAGATGAATCTAAGTACACCGCAATTGCTGTAGTCCAAATAATAGAAGTTTTAGTCAAAATTTTCGATTAAAGTCCGCTATTTTGACTTTATAAGATTATAATATAGCCAGTGTCACTGTTAAGACGAATCTAACAACACTTCCAATATGATATATTTCAAACGAACACCACAAAATCTGAACAAACATTTTTAAAATCGCTACTCGTTAATTGGTTGGTACCTAATGAGTGAGCAAAGTAAATCTTCAAAATAACACAAAACCATCCGCGTAATGTCTGTAATAGGCATCTGCCCGTTCTACAATAAACAGTTCATATTTAATTATCTTCGAGGTAGTGGTCAGCAAACTGTGAAAACGCCACCAATTTGTATTTTCCTCAATGCCTACCGGCGGTTTCCTTAAGTATTTATAGTAATAAGCCAGTAAAATAAGGATGTCGTGTTCTATAAATTGTCTTAAATGTCGAACAAAAATGCTTGATGGGTGTAATATAAAAATAATGGAACATTAATGAAAATGACGAACATTTAGTCGACGTTACAAGTATAGATAAATGATGATGCTGAAGTATTTGTATCACTATATAACCTATGATGTTTTTCCTTGTGTCCACCGCAAGCGCGGCGATCGATTCAATTACCCACACTATGCAGTTAACCCCCGGCGAGTCAGTATCGTAAAGCTATTCGCAATCAAACGTCACAAACGTTGCTTTTAGTTTTCACGCCTACTGTCGATGCAGTATCGTAATCGTAAAGAATTTCGTAAGCGAGGTATTAAATTTTTGGATGTTATATGTCATGTACATCACGAAAAACCATGTCACTCATTTCAGTCGGTCTGCGTGTCTGTCGACCTGTCCGCAAATCCTCGACCCGTCTATAACTTTGAAAGTACTGGTCAAATTCCGATGTAATTTTTACACAAGGTTACTACTAGACCAAGGACGAAACAGCTTTATAGTTTCTAAAAATTGGTCCCACGGCGGCGGATAAAAATGCCAAAAACGAAAATAATAAATATACGCTTCCAACACACTTACTAGATAAATTTTCTTGCATCATAGATTTCTCCCTACATATGCCCTTAAAACCTACGATAGAAAAATGTTTTCGACACACGTCCCCTGCTTCTGCTCTCTGGCTTCACCGGCGGGGTGTGCCTGTCTACATAAGTGTCCTCGTATGACTATCACCGTGTCGCATTTCCGCGTCGCATCGCGGGATCCCGATCATTTATACTGATTTCTCAAAGGCCTTTGACCGAGTAGATCACGGCATTCTTCTTGACAATTTAGCTGACTTTGGTGTCATTGGCCATCTTCTTCTGCTTGTTAAATATTATTTGTCAAATAGAATATCTTTTGTTTCGCACAATGGCTTTAAATCTAACACATATAAAATTGCATCAGGTGTTCAACAGGGCTCTCTTCTGGGACCTTTATTTTTCATTATTTTTATAAATGACATTGAACTACAATTGGATGTCACTTTTATTTTATATGCGGATGACCTGAAGCTTCTCTGTCCCATTCAATCTCTAACTGACTGTGAAAAGTTACAGCATAACGTAAACATGCTCAACTGCTGGAGTCAGGAAACTAGTTTGCCATTGAATGCTGCGAAGTGCAATGTGGTCAGTTATTCGAACAAGAAACAGTCGATCATATTTGTGATATTGGTGGTGTGCCCCTTAATCGATTGCATGAAATAAAGGATTTAGGTGTCATTTTCAACAGTAAATATTGCTTCAATGGTCATATGGATTCAATTATTGCAGAGAGTTACAAAAAGCTGGGCTTCATCATACGCTGTGGTTACGAGTTGCAGGATATTAAAACAATTAAGCTTCTATATAACTCACTTGTAAGATCGAAACTTGAATATGCGGTAACTATTTGGCAGCCCTCCTACTCCTTCTGGATAGACAAACTGGAAAATATCCAACGGCGTTTTTTGAAGTACCTTTACTTTAAGGAAAATGGCATCTACCCACCGATTGGCTATCCACAAGAGTCTTTAGAAGAAGCTTTCGATTTTCAAAGTCTTAGGGAGAGGCGTGATAAGTGCAGTGTTAAGTTCGTGACTGATATATTGCGCAATCGTATTGATTGTTGCAATATATTGCATGATTTTAATTTCCTTGTCCCGCGTTTGAATGCTAGACATTGCAATTCCTTCTATCTGCCTACCCCTAGAACAAATATTTTAAAGTTTTCTCCATTGTATAGCTCATGTGGTAAAGCGAATGTCATTGCGGATCAATTAGATATATTTCTCTGATGTCTTGTCTGCTGCGTGGTTCCTTATGATGTCTTGTCTGCTATTTGCTATTTAATTTTTTATCTACACTGCCATTTTTGTAAATATTTGTATATAGTATCCTTGTGATTGAACTTCCTACATTTGTTGTGTAATATGTAAGATATTGTGTATTTTTGATATTTGGACTTTATCCTACTCTGTAATTGGCTTTGTAGCTGTTGGGTAGAGTGTAAATAAATAAAAAAATAAATAAAAATAAAAATTTGGGAGAAACTACGAAATAATGTTTAGGGACTAATTGTATGTACCTGTTTGACGTAACTCATCCATTCAATTTCTCAGTAATATATGTTCGTAACTAACCTTTTTCTCAGAGAATCAACAAAATTATGGCAACTATCCCTTATATATGGCATACATAGATACAAAGCCTTATTTGGATAAGGTCTAACTTGTGTTGAACACAATCCTCTACGAACTGATACGGGGTTGCGTGGCAGGTGCAGAGTCAACCTACTTGACAGCGTGTTTCTTTGCAGTGGACTCAGTAGAAAAATTATAGAGCATACTTTCGAGAAACATGCTGGTGTAGACCCAATTTTGCGGCTAAAATTACTCAGCCGCAAATGTTCGGATGCTCTTCACTATGATCTCAAAATTCCTTCGTCGTAAACTTTAAAATAAATTGAAGGCTCTTTCTTTCATAAAATTCAAAAAATATCTATAAATATTTCTCTTTCAATTTTTTGTTTGAAAATATTAATAATATAATTGCGATCTACGTTAGGGACAGCTTATTGTATGAAACGTTGGAATATAACGAAATTGTGAAGAATTTTATTATCTATATTAATAAAACTTAATGGGAAAGATACGTGCAAAAACCGAATTTCTAAGATATTTGGCTTAGATTAATAAGATTAATGTGCCGATAAGATTCTGTATAAGTCCATGAAAAATAAAAGTTTATGCAAATTTTTAACCTTATTTTCTTGTGCTAATTTTCTTGTCCAATCAATATCGTTGTTTGTGGAAAAAGTTACCGGAGAAAGTAGAAGAATTTAATGGTGCATTGTCACGATTTCGTGTGTTGTTCACGAGATGCGTCAGGCACATAACAAGTAACTAGATTTCGCTGTCTATTCTTTGAAAATTAACTCGTTGGTACTTTATTTACATCCAAAAATACATACAAGAAATCGCAACTTCAGTAAAATTCGTGTCTTGAAATTGGTACGCGCATTAGACTACCTAGCGTTACTACCTCGCATACCGTTTTTTAAAATATCGTTTGTTTCTTTTAGAAACCACGATTTAAACACAGTGGAATCCACTTATAATGAACTTGCTTATAATGGAAACCCATATACAGGGTGACTTTGAAGTTGAGTCATTAATTTTCAGATAATGATTGTAGAAGGAAGATAAACCAAAATATGTGTGTAAAAATAAAAATAAAAATTAAAAAAAATGTTACCTTGTTTTATAAAGTATCCTCTTGACAAGTATTTCAGTGCGGACCTGTATTTGATCGTGCGGTCTTGGAGCACCGGCATGCCCTCCCCTGTGAGATCTTAAGTCACCTGATTCACGAGCCCTTCGTACTACATTAACAAAGGCACGAGGGGTTGGTTGCACTCGATTGGGAAACCGATCCGCATAAAGACTCCCCCCCCCCGTAAATAAGAATCATGTCCACAAGTTCAGCATTTTCGTAAACATGTGCATTTTTTATTTCGTTTAAGCCACGCAACAAACACCACTATTCACTCACGCGTTACCGACTGACACATTGACGGAAAACAACTGAATAAAATTGTACATTGTAGTAAAAGCATCGTTTCAAATTCTTTCGCTTTTTTGTTTCCGATGCGATGAACGGATAAGGCGGATTATATCCGTTGTTGCCAAACACGAGCACATAATATTATTATTGAGACAGGGCGGTACTCAAACTTCTAAAGGGCTATAACTTTGTTACTTTAATTTTACCAGAAAAATGTTGAAGGGAAAAAGCATTTCTTTTGATCAGATCTACTCACTGTTAAAATAAATGACTCAACTTCGAAGTCACCCTGTATAATGGACACAATTTAATGTCCTATAAATAATTGCATGTAAAATCCTTGGATATTATAGACTCGCTTAAAATAGACCCTTGCTTATAGCGGACTATTTTAATCCATTATATGCGAGCTATTTTGGTAGTTCCCCGAAGCAGATTTAGCTGATGCAATCGTTTACTCAGACTCCAATTTGGTTAAAGAAGGATCCGTTGATAACAAACAGAATGACGAACTAGAAAACAACGATGAAGAAGAGCTTCCAGTGACAACTAAGAAGGCATTAGACTGCGTGAAAAAGTTGGAACGTTATTTTCAGCAAGAAGAAGACAGTACAGCCACACTTACCAAATTGAATAAAATTCAACTTGCTGTTCTAAATAATTATACAAAAAACAATCTGTTAAAATGAAAATTACTAACTTTTTTACCAAATAATTTACGGTTTTTACACATACCGACACAGTACTATGCCTGTAATATGTGTATTAGATTCTGAAAAAAATGCAAATTTCAAAATTACGATAAACTTTTTTGTATGTATCTTTATTTATGTAATGCATGTTAAACAAACACATTTTAAGCTTTTAATATGTTATTTCTGCTGCGTTTTTCATTAAAAAAAGTCCATTATAAGCGGGTTGCACTTTATTTCTACAGTTAATGCTCCAAAACAAATAACAAATATCCGCTTTCATTGCACTTTATTTCCCTAAGGGGTATTGTTACAGGCAAATTTTAGGTTCTCGAATACTTTTTTATGTTTTGTGAGGTCTAAAACACGTAAATCCATATCACTTATTTCTGTGGGTCTGTTTGTGGTGATGTACTGCGCGTATTCCTTGGTTGCCTTAACCACGGAGACTAGAGATGGGAAGTTAAGCTGCGCAAGGGATGCACAATACACGTGTTCATATGAATGCAATCCCGTCGGCAAGAATGGTATCGCTCTCAGAAATCCAGTGAGCGTAGAACATCGTGTGTCAAAATAGCTGAATATAACCTGCCGTAATCTTTATATGGATTTCACTCATGTTTTGTAGGTTTAATGTGGTTTACTATAATCCAATATTTCTGCTTGCAACTCGTCCGAACTATCAAAATTGGACTTGCTTTGATGACAGCAATAGGGGGTGACATTATAAATGAATTGGTCATAACATAAATCACTAAGATGCAGTTTTACAGGAGAGGCACAAAACTAGGTAATTAAATAAAATGAATAAATCAAGTAGCCAAACTATTTCAAATTAATGTAGAAACATTTTATTATAAATAATATACACAATAGTTGTTTTGATAGCGGCGTCTTTAAAAGAAAAATATTGATCTTGACTGATGCAGTTTATGCAAAGAATAAAAGTAACCTGCAATGTTTCCTCACAAATTAGGTACACAAACTACAACAAATCAATAGTAAGTGAAAAGAATTTATTAATGTTATTGCAATAGTGATTTTACACTACGGAACGTCATATCATATACATTATCATGTTCTATATATTCTCCCTCTTCTGCAGTATGTGCTGTTGTCATCGCAATATTTCTTGATAAAATGGCTTGTACTCGACACGAATGCTAGGCTGAACGTGTGTCTTGTTCGGAACGTGCGCCTGCTAATATCGAGGCGTTTTGTGATAAAATTGAATTTCGTAAAAAAGTGATAGGTACGTCGTTTTTGAAACAATCGATTGAAATGTGATTTAAATATAAGTAAACACTACTATTATATGGAAAACATATCCGATTATTTCTTAAGTTCTGCTGAAAAAACGATGCACGAAGTCCATAAAAACCCTACGTTCTATCATCTGATATCGTAATTTTTTCATATCCACTGATAAGTTTTACCTGAAAGTTTTAAGCCATGGGACATAAAACAAACACAGACACAAAAGAAGAATACATAAGGGTTGCGTTATATTCATAGATTGGCGTTTCATATACAAGAACCTCATGGGAATCACCAACTCGGCAATTTGACAGATGCCACAAACCCGCCTATAATGAAAAAGTCAAAACCAGATTAGAGATTGGTAGATTTGTGTAAGTCTTATAATCTCGGAAAGCGCTGCACCAATTTTGATGAAATTTACGAAGCAGCATCATAGCAGGATCATACTTACTTTCAGAACGTTCTCAAAGTTTGTTTCTGTATGCTTTAAGCCTTCTGATAAATTTTAGGTGTATTCTAAAATAAGTTTGAAGTTTAAACTTTTGCTTTCTTCATTTCAGGTTAGAGCGTAGTCAGAGACATTTTTGTGGAGCTAAGAAATTGTAATTCTTTTACAAAGCCTTAATTTGTCAGATATACAAGAATAATGATACCCAAATAGCATTTATGTATCAAAGATTTTCAATTTGTGCGTAAGGAAAATTTGGAAATAAGCCCTGAAATAGGCACGTGCAAATGCGTGGGAAGCACCGAGTCGATCTGCTTGGCTCAATTTTTCTCGAAAACATTTCTTATCAAATCACCCTTAGCTGACGACAATTTCAGTATTGCAAGATCTTGTACATCTGAAGACAGTTGCAGGTATGATAGCCATAGTTCTCTCATACCTCTATAAAAATCCTAAAACAATCTAATCTCCTTGAATTCCGAATAGCATTTTGCAGCGGCCGGAGTAGAAAACTGGGGTGAAAAATATTATCACCTATCCATACGATCCTAGGATTAGCGCTTATATACTGTGACGGTAACACCATTTTACTGTCTAATATATTACTGCTATTTTAACTTATAATGCTTGCAGCTAATTTATAACCAATTTATGACTGTCTCAACTGCACTATTATTTCATCTTAATACCGGGTTCGCTGTCCACTGGTTCGACTGTGACTGCCCACTTCCGCCATCTGGTCGGGAATTTATTGCCCTATCAATGAGTTGAGAAACATTCAAGCGTTTTTGTCTAGCTCCTAGATGGCAGCAGATTCATTTCCAGACGTGCCGAAGATTCGCTATGGCGCCGCGAAATGTTCAGAAACGCGACCACGCTTCAATATATGGTCGCCTAATTCAGGTTGCCAGTTAGACAAGAGCGCTGCAATATTAAGAGTTTACAGTACGGCTTAAAAAATTATATTATATTATTTAATTTTTAGCTGCAAAGACGGCCTTTTATGCAACTGCCGTGGCCGTAATATGGCGCTGTAAATAATTATCAAAACACATGTGATTTGATATAGCGGCCAAACAATAGAGACCTGCCAAACAACATGCTTAAGGCAGATCATTCCAAACTCATGATGTCATTTTTGAATTTCAACTATGCCTACTTATCCCCCTATTAATTTACTAAGTAGGTGGCCCTTCCCTCACTAAGGCTCGAAAAGTCAAAGATAGCGTGGTTTAGATTTATTATCATTTATTTTTGCTTTTAGAGGTTATGTTGGATTTCTACGCCACAAATCAATGATGGCCTTAGCATGTGGTGGAAATGGCTTATTCTCTCATTGAAGCGGATTTGTATTCATTAGATTATTTCCAGCTACTTGTCAATAAAGTGAGTACTTTATGTTGTTGCACACGAAGAGAAAGGATGTGTTAGACCATAGTAAGAAATATAAAAAAGATTTTGTTAACATTTAGCGTGATTATCGGTGAAAGTAAACACGTTTGCACAGTGCAATCTCCTTTAGCGAGACGAAATAATTGAAATTTATGTTTGTAGGTTAAATTATGCACATCAATTTAATGATATAGCACGGGTGATATTTTGGGAATAGTTGCTTGATACTTCGCATACTGAAGGGGCTTACTAGTCTAATCATACTAGCAAATTTCCCCGAAATAATTGTGAAGTCTGGTTTTATTAGTGCAAATTGTTCAAGGGGGTATTCAAAATATGGATGCACAAAATGGGTACACCAATTTTTGTGGGGAAACTTTTTATTTGACAACAAAGAATGAGAAAACGTGTTTTTTGGGATTCAATCGAAAGTGTTGACAGGAACGAAAAACTTTTCATATAAAATTTTTAGGTATTTCTGGGACCTACAAAATGAGACCACACGTAAAGAGATCCGACTAATAGCAAAAATGCTATGGCCGAAACGAGGCAAAATGCAGGTTTTGATACTTGTTGGTAATGGGACTATAATTTCACGCAACTACTTGAAACTCTTTGAATCCGTAGAATTCGTACTTCTAAATAACAACAACAAAATTGGATTATATTGGTCAAGCAGTTTTTTGAAAATTTCTAGTTTTTTATCCCAAGACACCTGTTTTCCGTCCATCACTACTAGTTTATTCAGCAATATACGAACAGAATTTAATAGCAAAATACACGTGTTTACCTTGCCGATATGCATCATACACCATCCTGAAAGATAAATGTTATTTTTATGCGAAAAACAAAGGTTACGTATTTTTCTTCTAAACAAATTCAAACATTTCGTATTTGTGAGTAATTGAACAAATGCGCTACGATATTCGAAAAACATACGTTATTATTATTATACACACTTTAAAACAAAGCGAAAGTGTCTATCATCTGTTGTTGCGAATTACTCACAAATACGATAAGTTTGAATTTGTTTAGATGAATAAACGTAACCCATCCGTTTTGAAAAAAAATAACATTTACCTTCCGAAATGGTTTGTGATTCATATCGACAAGGTAAACTAGTGTATTTTGCTATAGTCCTTTGAACTAACCCTGTATATTGGTCAATAAGTTAGTAGTGATGAACGAAAAACAGGTGTTTTGAAATAAACAATTATAAATGCTCAAAAACTAGTTGACCAATCTACTCCAATTCTATTGTGGCTATTCAGGAATACGACTCCTGCGAATTTAAAGAATTTCAAATATCTGCGAGAAACCATCGTCGCATTGCCAACAAGTGCCAAAACCTGCAGTTTGCCCAGGTTTTCAGTCATAACTTTTTTGGTATTAGTCGGATCTTTTTACGTGTGGCCTCATTTTGAAGGTCTCATAAATACCTAAAAATCTTATATGAAGAGTTCCGATTGAATCTCAAAAAACACGTTTTTTCATTATTTGTTGTCCAATAAAAACAACAAACAAAATTGGTGTACTTATTTTATGCGTCAATGTTTTGAATACCCCCTTGAACAACTTGCAGCAATAAAAACAAACTTTACAATTATTTTGCAAACCACAAACCAGGGATATTTTCGTCTAATATGATTAGACTATACTGCAAAAATGGTTATCAGATTTAGGTGTGAACTTTGCAATTCATATTATTTTTTTTTGTAGGGCTATAGTTCTGATGCGTTTAAGCTTGTGTTTCCACCAATAATAAGGCAATACTTCTCAAAAAAGTCTTCATGTTTTTATTTTTTGAGTAAGCAAGCTGGAATTCGGTGTGATGAAATTGAGATCTGAATACTATAATTTGGCGTAAGCAAGCAAGAAAATTCCAAATTAGTGACTGGGCGTTGTTTTAGAGCATTTCTCTTAATGAAATGAAGGAAAATGTGGTACCTCATTTTGAAGCTCCTCATGAGTACTTCATAGTCTCAAATTTTAAACTCATTATCTTTCAAAATGACAAACTGGCAGACAGTGACATTTGAGCGTTTTTTTACATTGAATCGATTATAACTCACCAACTAATCATAAAAAGAAAAATATTTATATAATGTATTATGATTTTATAGAAGATTTTTGAGTTATGAGGGATTCAATATGTAGCAGCGTTCAACTCTGACAGTCTGCAAATCCACCATTTTGAGTAGCAGGTAGAATATTCTAATCAACGGTAAATAAGGTTACAAATTACTGATAAGAAGTTGCAAACTATCAATAGATATGATACCGTAGCGTTATTTATAAGAATTTGCCGTCTTAGCTCTCCTCAATAATTAGAGAGCGCGACAGATGGCGCTGTAGCCAATTATATGCACATACATATATCGCCGATTTAGTAGGCTATAGTGCGACCTATGCGACATTAACCAAATAACCCTGTCAAAGTAGATTTCTAATTATTGCGGATGGGACATAGCTGTGACGAATTCTCATGGATGACGCCAGGGTAACTCATTATATCTCTAATTCTTTGGAACTCCAAATACACAAGGTTAGCTCACTTCAGGCGGAATACGTTATTCAATAATTTAACTTGGTTTCAGAATCGAAATCTGGCAATGACGGTTCAGAATAAAGATAAGCAAAGTACCGCTTTTCGCAAAACCTCTTTCACGATTCCATTTCGCAAAAAGAACAAATTGCGTTTAACTGCACAGCATAAGCATACATTTCGGAGTATTTAGTGTAAACCGTGCCATGCTTTCAAATTACCGTTAATATTGACCACCCAAGTTCAGGCCTTCAGCTACGCATAAGAGATTCACACAGATACTATACAGGGTATTACAGAATGTTGTGAGAATGATTTGGAGGCAGACTCATTAAGCAAATATATGAAAAGAAGTTCATATAAACTTGGGTCCTGAAGTTCCCCTGTCTTTATAATACGTTGCTCAAGCTATACAGGGTGTCCCACGATCGATTACACAAAAGTTTGAAATTTGGGTTTACTATAACTGATGGAAGCAAATCGGCTAAAATATTCTCAAACTGGTGCTTGCTTATTTTAAATACAACAGCCTGCATATTATTCAATTTTCAGATATTTAAATATGTTTCACCTGAATCTAACGGTTTTTTAGATATTACAAATTTAAAATGTCAAATGCAGTCCAATGAATTATAAATTCTTTTCCCGAATATTTGCCTTGCCATATGATTAGTAACGGATCTCTTATAACAGGGGACCTACTTTAGTAGATTTTATTCCCTTGTTAAATAACAAATAGCACAGTATGGCTAAGAAATGAGAATGAAAATTGGATTTACTGAAACCTAAGAAAAGACAACTTTTTCAAACAGAAACCACCTTTTTATAATTTAATCTTATTAATAATTAACAATATGCTTACTTTTACGTCAATATATATCTTTATACATTTTCGTAAAATGAAGAAGTACAAAATGTAAACCAGCCCCCGCATTAAACGAAGCATCTTCAGATCGATATTTTTAGTACTTTAACGTACTGAATCTTGCCTCAAATTTAGCTGAAAATGCCCTGTCACACCTTGTATATACACTGCTATAATGTTTTGAATTTTAAATTAGGGATTATCTTCTGCAAGTACCTTTACATGCATACAAATGCAATGAAATACTGTTTCTTTTTGTGGGAATGGTAATAGGCTGTTTGCTGTGTAAACGCAACGGGTTTTTTCTATGGTTTTTCTGGCTCTGAGACGGTAAATTTCAAGGTAAGGTTTTGAATATGAGTACGGTTGAACAGCGACATATATTTTGAGATAAGCTCAGACAGAATGACTGAAAAAGGGATTAAGTTTCTATGAAAATTAAGTTTATGAGTACAAGATGCTAAAGTATGGTTAAACACTTTCTTATAGCTCAGTCGCTCTTTAAGGCATTGTTATCACCAAAAGCAACTCGACGTTAACCCGATTTCCGCTTGTTCGTGTTATAATGACACTTTAGCTAACGTTCCAATCGTAACCACAAACGAAACATTGACAATCCGATAAAAGTCCTTTTCTATCGAGTTTCTGTGTTCTTTGAAGTTTCTCACTGTAGCAGCTGTGTTTAAATCTTTCCAAGAGAGCTACAGTTGAAACAAAAAATGTGTCAAGCAAGCTAATAAAAAAGTGATCAGCAGGTTCAAGAAATAGATTTCTTTCCGCGATCCGTTCATTGTACATTATACTAGTTATACACGTTGTCCCATTTTATACTCCCCGTCTAAATATTCCGAAAACTGAACATTCTAAAAAAAAGTTTCAAATGAAAGTTCTAGGGTTTGGAAAACAATTTGTTCTAGTAGAAATGTTTGACAACACAGTTGTGAGTTTTGTAGGAATCACCCAAAGGTGACTTTGACCGTGACCTTGACGAAGACCTCCAAGGTCAAGTCAAAAACTCTAAATAAAACCTCTTCGTTTTTCACTGGAGTTAGAAAGAGCAGAAAATTTCACATCCGAATATAACCTTCACCTTAGATAACGTTTAGCATGACAAGACCTTGACTTTGAGAATAGGATCACACTCGGTTGTAACATGTCCTGCTTTTTCCATTTCCAGTATAAAAATGGAGGGTTTTTGTGTTATTGTTCCTAATTTACTCTATTCTCTATGCATATGGCCATGTTTTTGTCGAACACACTGTATAAGCAGTGCACTGCCATTTAATTTTTGCAAATCAAGAAAAAATTATATCGGGACGAAAAACAACATCATACAGTTTGAGAAAATAAAAGAAATGCACACGTAGAGTTTAGATACGGACATGTTTTTTGTTTATCATTTTTTTTCATGCCAGTCGCTTTGGTCGTCGCAGAAGTCTTCTTTATATTATACAGGGTGACTTTGAAGTTGAGTCATTAATTTTCAGATAATGATTGTAGAAGGAAGATAAACCAAAATATGTGTGTAAAAATAAAAAAAAATAAAAAAATGTTACTTTGTTTTATAAAGTATCCTCCCGACAAATATTTCAGTGCGGACCTGTATTTGATCGTGCGGTCTTGGAGCACCGGCATGCGCTCCCCTGTGAGGTCTTAAGTCACCTGATTCACGAGCCCTTTGTACTACATTAACAAAGGCACGAGGGGTTGGTTGCACTCGATTGTGAAACCGATCCGCATAGATTTGTGATGCCGCGGCAGCAATTTGTAAATAAGAATCATGTCCACAAGTTCAGCATTTTCGTAAACATGTGCCATTTTTATTTCATTTGAGCCACGCAACAAACACCACTATTCACTCACGCGTTACCGACTGACTGATTGACTGACATCGTGATAAACGTTTCAAATTCTTTCGCTTTTTTGTTTCCGATGCGATGAACCGATAAGGCGGATTATATCCGTTGTTGCCAAACACGAGCACATAATATTATTATTGAGACAGGGCGGTACTCAAACTTCTAAAGGGCTATAACTTTGTTAATTTAATTTTACCAGAAAAATGTTAAAGGAAAAAACATTTCTTTTGATCAGATCTACTCACTGTTAAAATAAATGACTCAACTTCGAAGTCACCCTGTATATTAGTTTTGAATGTCGGTTTGCTTGTCGTATACAATCCAACAAAGCAAAAGCACTTATTCTCACGTCTTAATTCGACCGTATCTAATACTGTCGTGACTAGTTAGATTTTTTTAATCGATAAGTTGTTTAAAAAATGCACTTATCGCCACAATTACTCTGTGATCGCTCATAAACCAGTTCAACAAGCTTATTAGTGAACGTGTTGAATATGTATAAAATTCCAAACTTGCGGCAAAGAAAATAAATGTGTGAAATGTTTAGTCATTTCATCAAAATGGTGTGTAGTCGGCTAACTCACAGCATCACATCGAATACTTTCCAAACATAAATTTTTATTCTGATGAAATATACATCGAAGTTTATTATAATATAAATGTACACATTTACTGTCAGGTCTATTATATAAGTTGATTAAAAAAGCAGAATTAACAATTATACCATAAAATTGTTTTTACAGTCGCATCATCTTCAAAACTCTAGCAGTTAATACGTTAGAGAGGTGTTAATACTAACATGCAGGTTGTTAGCGAAATAATATTCCGAACTTTAAGAGGTGATACCTTGCATCATTCTAAGCAAACAAGCGCGTTATAACTTATGCTCGAAAATCAATCGTTTTCGAGAAAAGCGAGTCGTAAATAATTAAATTTTCTCAAACATGTGGCAACTCTGCAACGCAACCACGATACGAGCGCTCGACAACCGCAACTGATTCGTCGAATTGTTTACGTTTGTATGATATTTTTGTTGAAAATATGCATGGAATTATTGAATACTTTTAATCAATTTTTTGTGGCCAATATTTTTTATTTAATAATGCTTTCGGTACAGTATATTTACTTAGAAAAAAATTACAGAACTTACCGGTACGTGGTGATACATCCCACCAATTTCCACGATTATCAGTCACTTATTTGAAACGATGCGATGCACGAAAAAAGAAAAAACATCCGTAAATCACATAAAGTTACAGTTAAATGTATTAGTAATCACAGTAGACTACGCACCCTGTGTCCAGAAGTCTTTGGGATACTTCTACGAATGTTCTTCAGAATTGCAATGAGTCTCGCGGTAAATAATAAACATATCGTGATACTCGCGTAACGAAAACATCTCTTCCGTATCAAACTTCACTCCCTGATCCAGTAATACATACTGAATAATAAAATGTGATTTCAATTCGGGTATAAATTATTTGCTTTAACGTATGCAAGAAACTATCAAATAATTTTTTCCCGATGTACGTATTTATTTTTTTCCCTACCGACACGATGTCGGTCGCGATGATACATGCAGTGCAGGCGGAGTACGACGTTGCCAGTTGTTTAGGAATTTTGTTTGTTTTTCTTCGAAAAATTGTATTTAATAAGCAAGAAAATTATTTTGTTAGAGACAGTTAATTAATAAATAGATGTATTGATACATTTTACGCTATTAGGCATATGAATTTAGATTATCAAAGTGCAAAATGAATTTTTTTCATGACTAAAAAGAAATAAGTTCAGCATTTCTTTGCTCCGAAACGGTTGATTTTCGGACATAGGTTATAATGAACTTTTTTGCTTAGAATAAATCAAGAAATCACCTCTTAAAGTTACGAATATTATTTCCCTAACACCATGTACATATATTACGCAAAACCTTTCTGTGAATATCTAACACAGGTGACAGACCTGAAATGATTACTTGATGGAGGAGCAACTTTTTACCCATACACTTTGGTGTGTAGTGAAACAAAATAAAACATATCCATTCATTTATTTAGAACAATAACTTTGTTTGATAGGCAAAACATAAGTTGTAGTTGGTAATCAAGAGATCTCAACAAATTCACTTTTAATTTTAATTGGTTCTCGATATTGACATGTGGACAATAATCGATCAATAGCAGTTTTGTAAATGACACATAACACGTTTAGAATGCTACATCAATCAAATCACTTGAGTCAGGCAAAGATTTTTTTTCGGTCTCGTGTCTCTCTTTCTCTCTCGCTGGTATTACATATATAATACCACCAACACCAAGAACTTCCCAAGTATCCTTTCATCTCTCATCTCATAAAGGGACAACCATTCTAAAGCTTTCAAGAGTTATAATACCAGTAATTTGTCTAAAAATACTCGATCTTAATTGGCGAAGTTCAACGTTTCGTGTAATATAAATAAAACAATCATTTTACAATAATTCTTGATGGCATTGCAAAATATCTAATAAATCAATCAAGAATGAAGGACGACTGTCAGAGAGCAAAATTTAATTTGCCAGTAATTAGATATGTGAAACCGCGAAACCCAGTCATCGTTAGAGCAGGTTATAGACTCAAAATAGTAAGGTCACTCAGCAATCAAAATAGTTTCTTCTTATGTCAGGAACTGTTTGAAATATAGTACATACAATAATTTCCTCAACGTCCGGCGACACTATCAAATAAAGCCGACGCAATGTCTGCATCCCTGAAAGGTGCATATGGAGAAGGGCACTTCCGATACGTGACAGAGTCTGATAAAGATAAATGATATATGTACGTCGATACATTGTTTGTTTTTCACTCATTTCCAAATATTCCAATGAATCAAGTAGCCTATGAGATACAAGCTGTGAAAATAAAGGGGTAAATAAGCACACAAACAACATTAACCTCAGTTATGAAGCAGACCCTGCATTTGTGCTAATAAGAATACTTATTCGTAACATTCAAAAATGGATGAAGGACTCTATAATAGTGACAGTTCTCTATCCAACAAGCCAAAGCTCTACATCGATGCTGACATTCCTTGGTAATTTACTATCATTATCTACCTAAGGGAGAAATGTAAATTAATGAAAAAAGATAGTACATAGTCATTCTTTGCCCTTCCCGGTTTTCAAGCGTATTTAAGATTGTCTTGAACACCATGCACAAGAATACCATCCTTCTACGGTAAATGATTAGGTCTCTTGTGAAGTTACGTGAATAAATTTGGTAATAATATAAACATACATACCGAGCCGTATTCATAAAAGAGAAGCATATCCTCGGAAGCATAAGGTAAAAAAAGGTCTTGCTTCGGAGAAAAAGGTAGAAGTATAAGCATATCCTTGTTTTCATATTCATAATGATTACCTTATACTCTCGAGGATATCTTTCAAGAAGAAGTGAAAGGTTGACTGGTATTTGTATCTTGAGCGACATGTCCTGACTTGTTCCAGCTTGTAGTTGACGTGGGAGTTCGTTCACTCAGCATCACTGACAGTTTTACTCCAGAGCTTACACAGATCGTTCCGTATTTTTACTGGATACAGTTTTTTATCAAATTAATAAGCATGTCATCCTCAAGGGATGAGGAAACTATAGAAAATAATGGCAACGACCTGCAGTTCATCGCAGATGAAATTGCCATTGCTACCATCATTTTGCAAAAGTCACAAGTTCCAAAAATAAAAATGAGAAAGAACGATGCCTTGAAGAAGATGTTGAAAAGATACGAATCAACATTCGGTAAACCACTAGATACTAAAGGCTTATTAAAAAAATCAACAACATGAGATCAAGATTGAAGAAAAAACAGATACGCTTCCTATGCCAAGTATAAGGTGAAGATTACGAATATCCTTTTACTTATGTCACTGCTTTGAACGATATGCTTATACTCAAAAAGCAAAAGCATTTACTTCAAATTATTATAAATACCATCTGGATGATTTCCTTCAAAATTTGCAAGTACAAGGTTATCCTTTGTTTTATGAAAACGGCACACCGTCTCTGTCATCTGATGAAGCTTTTTGAGCAGCTAAATGTGACTGGACCAATCACTGTGTCAAGAAGGTCTGACATGAAGAGGCACAGCCGAAGAAGCCCAACAACGAAAAGTTTTTCCACCAGCGACTCCACTGTTTGTAGTCTCTGAGCTTTTAATAAAACATTGAGATGAATCTAGTTATACAGATCATTAAATTTAATAGTAAATGATAACTGACGAGTTTCTTGTATTAATCAGAGATAACAAAGGTTGAATTCAGATCACGGACGAAAATACTCGACATGTGGACAAGGCACACGCGTAAGCGGGAAAAACAGAAGAACCTTTTAATTATTATACATGGCATTTCCATGAGGAGATGATTTCCTAAGTAAAAATGCAACGCTGTTACCAGTTCATAAAGGATGATGTTCGACAAAAGTCGAGAAAAAAGTTATCTAGGAAAACGTATTTTAAAGAAATTAAACGGATCAAGTCAGTCAAACAGGCTTATACAATTCGTCCATAGAATGATTTCATGACCTACCGACAGAATAGATCTGTTACAAACTCTGAGAGAAGCTTTCGACTCTGACCATATTTCATTTCAGAGATTTGCCAAATTGCTGCATAACACATGCGGATAACAACAAAATGTTCTGATAAACTTAAGACAACCTGGAAGATGGCATGATTGTATCTAACCACATGCCATATTGGGTAAAAAATATAGTCATCTAATGAAAATCAAATAATTCTCTTTCAGTTCGACATTGCAGATAGAAAATGATAAGAGATGAAAAACATTTAACGCAGAATAGTGTAGATTTTCATCATAAGAACTCTACATATTATTGATCATTATTGAAATAATAATCAAATATGAAGACCGTCACTACTTTGTACGATCACAATAAAATTTGCTGCGCAAATCATTCAATAGCCCTATATCAATCACAGTGTATATAACTGTTACTTGCAGCTCTTATACAACCTCTTAAGTGACAGATGTCCTATTATGTGTCCCATTCCACTTCTATAGCTGTTCTATGAACGTTTTGCACAATGCTCTTGCAACATACAGTGCTGTGTACTAGTAAAAACGTTCTTGCAACCCTAAAATAAGTGATAATTGTTCGTTGGGCACCATCTGGCAACGCTGATATGACTAACTCGCTCATACCTCGCCGCTTGCTGCAACCACTTGTCAGCCAGAGAGATTATACACTGAGTCACAAAAAAAAGGTAAGTATGTTTATTAGAATTCAAGAATTTTTTTACATATCGATTTATCTTGCCATGAACAACAAGGGATGAAATGGTCAGGTTTTTAAGTTAAGTTTTTTGGTGGCTGCGTGTATTGTTTGGTGATAAAGAAGCATTCAGTTTTCGTACATTTACGGTGTCAGTTAGATATTAAATTTCGTGTCGCTTATTGAGAAGCCTTTATGTGACTGCCAGTTAAGACTTCTGGCTTTGACAGACAGATTCAGTAGTACACGATGCTGTTCGTTATGGTAGCAGATCACCACTAATTTTCATCTCAGGCAATATGACAGCCCGACGCTACCTGTATATTCAGAAAGTAGTGGAGCCTCCTCATCTTATTCCATACCTGAACACCATCCAAAACCCTCAGTAAGATAATGCCAGACGGCATGTTGCCAGAGCATCGTTAGCCTTCGTGGATCAACATCGCATCATCTGTTTACCCTGGCCACCACGATCGCCGGACCTATCTCCAATTGAACATGTCTGGGACATGATGTTTCGCAGGTTCCTGAATTTGCAACATCCTCCATATACTTTATCAGTTGTTACTCACAAAGCTGCAGTAGCCTGGAATGAGATACCCCAACAGGATATCGACCACCTTATCAGCACGATGCCCAGGCGTGTCAATGAGTGTATAAGAAATCGAGGATCCTCAACACATTATTAAACTAGCTTCTGCAGTCAGTTGACGAATCAAGTCGAAAATTTAATCATTTTACAAGTATGCGACATTGAACATATATGCCAAAAATTATTAAAATCGGATAAACGTACGTACGTGTTTACCGTTTTTTGTCACTCAGTATATGTCACTAGTTCCAATGGAGGCATCAGACATAGCCAAGAACCATCTCGACAGATAAGGCTTTCGATCAAGGAAGCCGAACTCAAAGCGGATATTAGAGAATGTTTGCGTCAGGGACTAAAGACCATAGTGAAAAAACTTGTAAACAATTTGACAACTTTTCCCTCCATTTTTTTTCAAAACTGATCAGGATCCTCTGAAATGTCAAAAAAGAACTTTGAGCAATTTACGTTTTTTTCATTCTAGGTTTTTCTCTTTCATCTCTGGGTCGATTTTCAAGACAAAGCTTTGGCATAGAAGTAACATTATGTAAAAGTTTAATCGAAATTCGAGCGATACTTCTCAAGTTATAGGCGGTTACAAGATTAGCGGACAGACCTACATACTGACAGACATACCATGTAACATCCAAAAACGAAGTGCAAAAAAATACGGAAGGAAGATACACACATAAACTTATAATACCGCTTGTTTCTGCAGCGGAGGTTAAAAAATGCCCAAACTCAACCACTTAAAACCGATATTCCGATTACTTAGGAAGTGCCACGCTCATCAAAATCATAAGTTAACCACCAAGAATGAATGCTGAACTGCTTTTTTAGAGCCGATGCTAAAACTATAAATCTTAGAGCACTAACTTCTGATGTAAATGAATAGATACGCCATTTTATGACGATGCTCGCAAAAACTGGCTGCAAGCTTAATAGACAATCATGAGTTTATTGAACAGGTTTCTACTGAGAAACATCTTCTGTCTTGACACAGTGTTTTTGTTATAAGATTTTATTGATTTCGGATTTCACCATCTCATTGAATGATCTAATGTGATGTATCAGTACCGCATAAAAGCCTCCCAAAGTATCAATAAAAAGATTGCATATCAGATTTTGTGGTGTCGTAATGTCGCAGGCTAGTACAGGGTGCGGCAGAGAGGACGGACGTTTTTGAGATGGGTAGTACTCTCCGCCTCCGTCTACGAGAGAGGGGGTGAGGGTGCCGTTTGAGTCGTGAGATCCTATCATTATTTTACCAGTTGTCGTTATGGAGCCTTGGACGGTGGAGTACCGCGTTATCGCCTATGATTGTTTGGTCCGAAATAATGAGTCAGTCATCGTCGTCCAGCGTGAGTTTCGTCGCCACTTCAACATTCATCGGAATAATTCACCCCTACAAATTGGCCATTGTGCAACAGCTACAGCCCGGAGATTATGCACAACGAATGAACTTCGCACGTGAGATGGAAGCACTGATCGATCAAAATGAGAACCTCATTTTGTTTATGAGTGACGAAGCCCACTTTCACCTAAACAGCATGGTTAACCTGCAGAATTGTCGTTATTGGGCTAGTGAAAATCCGCAACAGTTACACGAAAGATCGCTGCACAGCTCAGAAGTAACAGTTTGGTGCGCTGTATCGCAAACTTGCATCATTGGCCCTTACTTCTTCAAAGACGGTAATGGTCGTGATGTTACCGTGAACTCAGAGCGCTCGGTCGACATGATCTCCAACTTCTTTCTCCCAGAATTACGACAGCGACGTGGTCCAATCCGACGTGTGTGGTTCCAGCAGGATGGGGCGACCGCCCACACAGCCCGAGCATCCATGGACGTTATTCGCCCTCTCTTCCCTGGTCGCCTTATTTCCAGGTTTGGCGATGTTCATTGGCCTCCTCGGTCCCCAGATTTATCCATATGCGATTTTTGTTATGGGGACACCTCAAGGCTAGAGTATACGCGAACTTCCAAGGACGCCTCCAGCACTGCATCAACGATTTCGGCCACCACATGCCTGATGTAATTTTCCACACTTGACTGTCTCAAATGCTATTTCCTTGTGAACCTGATTCCATCAATAAATTTGTTTTCGAGTAAAAATTAACTATTTTATGATTTTTTAAAACCGTCCATCCTCTCTGCCGCACCATGTATTTATTATATGGTAAATGCTATTGACTTGAAATTGTTGGAAATAAATTTTTAGAACAAATACTTTCTCAGCATTCTCAAAAATGCTGGATACAATGCGATAGTCATGGAAACAGTTAGAAAACTTTGAAAATAATGGCGAAAAAAAAATTAAACTGAGATATTCTGTTACTTGGATATGGCACGTATTTCACGATCCAATCCTACATATTTAGGGGATCGGCTCATCCTGTTAAGATGATTATTCTAAGTGCTTATATCGGGAATTTTCAAGCCGAATCGTAAGACCATAAATCCTGGATATGAACGTAGTGTATAACTTGCAAGGTACCACTCGGATTTTAACCGAATTTTGGAGAAAGATTGCTACCATGCCCAGGATGTAAAAAACAATTGACAAGGTTACGGGCAAAAAGCTAAGAAAATAAAAGTTGGCCAAATTTTTTGTGCTGTTTCAGAAACATATTCTTTAAATTTTTTGAGGGTGGGGGTTGCAGAAGGTGGCCTAGTGATATTCCTTCCCTTCTAATCTCGGTAAAACCATATACCACTGACGTCGTAATGTGTACTATAATATATATGTATAATATATAGAGAGATGCGCGAGACGCGCGCAATACGTATGTTAGAAATAGATAGAAGCACCCCGTTGCCTGACAACCCAAGTAACGACGCTCCACGCGCTTCACCCTTGTGACACATTACGTCAGAGATATTTGGATTTCTCTGTGTATATTTCCCTCTAGAATTTTTGCCCGTAAGTAAGACTTAGGTGCGGTTCTGTGTGGATCTGGGTTCAATATAATGATGCAAGAAGCAGCTTAGTGTTTTCTAACTTGTGCCAAACATAGCCTTTTATGAACTATAGACAACGTTGCATGAGGAGCCCAACAAACTTTTCTTATTTAATCTAAATTAATGATAACATACAAAAATCGGATATCTTGTTACAAGAACATAAATTCCTTTTGAAATTTTGACAATGATTCGAGAATCACAACATTGTTTCAGAGAAATATAGCTCTCACAATTAAGAAATGGACCGTAGTTCAAAGGAATATGTCTTAGATACATATCAAAATCATATTCAAATTAGTTACTTAAACCAAGACTACCTTTTATTTGGAAAGATAAACACATTTTGTTTCCATCTCAAGCCATACTGAATATCTGCAACTTGTGACTTGCCTCACTTTTTATATTCAATTTGGAATAGTTCATTTATGTATATAGTTTACTTCTAGTGAATATCCTTGAACTATGTACAATAATATTCAGTACATTAATTATTATGTAAGAGATATAAAGTACCGTTTTGGTGCAGTTCAGTACCATTAATGGCTATAACATTACATTCTGTGTATAATGATATGAAGTAAATTAAAATGTCAAGCAAATATGAATAAGATATATCTCCCCATATATCTACCTCATATATTTCCAGAGAATCGGAAATACTTGTTGCTCCACATTTTGAGATTCATTCAAAAATGAAATTTATTAGAATCGGAAGACGAAAAACGATGTTTCTTGTAATAACTTAGACATGTAATGGCTGTTAAGATGCTGCTTGCTGATCATAAAATTATTAAAAATCTCCAAACAATAATACTGAAGTGCAAACATAGCATTTTCAAGCTAGAGACAGAAAGTTCAGGGTAAATCTGAAAATGGCATCCTAAAAAATTGTGTGTGTCAAGAATAGCGCGCTACCTTTTTCAGGTTACCTTTCCCAGTATCTCAACAGCAGGATAGGGAGAAATCTCATTTGCTTATTTCCTGACCTCAACGAATGATTCCCAATGTTATGAAAATATTTTACATTTACAACACTTATATCAAGAAAAGAGGGAAGAACTAAACCTCCGCTACAAGTAGGTATTGGTTATTGGGAACATCCTCAAAAATATCGCTCCGTAACAAAATCATGGTCTATAGTCAGATCTTAAAATCCTTGTGGCTCTATAGTTGTCAGTTGTCGATGCCCCTTGATATGTTCTCAAATAGGGATATTCGTCGCGATTTGAATATTCCTCTGGTTATCGACGAGATCAAGAAAGTAGTGGACATTGACGAAGAAGGCTACATCATGCTGTTGTTGGAGAACTACAATGATGTTCGATGATTGAAGAAAACTTTCAGACTTGTTTTGTGTCCAAAGCAGATCATGTGCGCGAGTTTTGAGTTAGACTATTAATCACACGTTAAGATTATTTACTTAAAGGACATTAACTGATTGCATCTAGTGATAAGTGATAGTTCTAAGAAGACACGTGGAAATTAGTGGTTGACAAAATTGATCGGTCTTAATATACAGGCATGGAAACTACTCTAAAAACAAAAAGGAAATATTTACAATAGTAACTTAGATCAGAATCTGGATTTCGTTTCTTGATTTATAAAAAACCAAATAATATTACAGCTTTGAGCATTACCCTACCACCATCAATAGGTTCACAAAAAGGAACAAAACCTTTTCGTTCTTGTCGTAGTACTACTATAGATATATCATTAAAAATCAGAGTGGTATTGGAAGATGGAGCCTATATTTGATGTTTGCACAATCGAGCAAACTTTTTAACTTTGATACAAAAAATGTATCACATATTGATGTTACTAATCATTGATGGCTCAAAAAATGTCCATAGTTGGGCTTGAAAAATTAGAGCTTATTGCATTTTTATTCAATTACACCTCCAACTAAAAACTGTCTCGGTTTTTGACAAGTGCGTTTAACCGATATTCACATCATTTGCCCATTCATCAATTACGATAATCATTTTAGCACGACATGACGCATCAGCTGTATTATTTAACTGCAAAATATGTGCATCGGTTTAGATATGACAGACATCAAATCTGTTTCGCAACCTGCAACGTCGTCGAGGCTTTAATTACTTTGAAATGTTTTTAACAGTTTCTTCAAATTATTCCGTTTTCACTGTCTAAATTACTACCCTCAAATAATATGAAAAAGTTCAAGAGCATCATCTTGCTCTCCATGCAATCAGTTAAGACCAACTTTTACTTTTTCAAAAATATTTGAAGATTTATAACATCAATCCATAATCCAAGTCGTCATATATACAATTCACATAAGTAAAATCAAAGATCTATGTGCAGTTTATAAAAACTGAAGGACTGTTTCGCTGTTAATATGATACAAACGATAATAAATAATAAACAAATCTACTTAGGGAATTTTATTTGTTTTTTTTTTAATAACTTTAGACTAGTTTGTAACGGTTTCACCGTCCGATCGTATTTATTAAATCACTTCTCGATTATCATTTCATTAATCCCATATCTAGCTTTTCTACTTGGAAAATTTTCCGCTTGGAGCGCTTGATGCGGAGTTCCTGATCTGCGATCTTCCTCGCGCTTTCTTTTCACTTGAGCCGCCGATCGAACAACAGCTAAAAATTTTCTTCTCTGTAACACAAGGTCATATAGCACCATGTGCTAGAATTTTGTAGAATGTGTGTCCGTATAGGACAAAATGATTGGGGCCACCCCCTTTCTCTTTCCCTTTCCCTTTGCCTTAGTCTTTGACTTTGCCTAGCCATGGCCAATCACTTCACCCATGCATGTGCCTTGGCAGCGCCATCGCCTTTAACTTCGCCTACAACTGGTTATGAAGCCACTATATGTGAGGTCACCCCTCATAACTGGGACCTCCCCTTCAAGCACCTGGCCATCCTGGCTTCAGTCGAGTCAAAATGGACCAGCGAAAGATAAGTTGATAGTTTTATAGCAGCGCCAAAGATGTAAAACTTATTTTGTTCTTTAAAACTGTAAAATTGTAATGTAATGGAAATGCTTTTTTTTTTGTTAAATAAAATCTGTTAAATTTTTGTGTTCTGTTTGTTCTTCTATCCTCTAGCCATGCCATGGTCGACACACAGCTACACGCCTGTAGATGTCTTCATGCCACCGACTGAGCTACCGGAAGCTAATGGTAACCCCCTTTCTGTGATTGTGCAGAAAAGTTGGAATCTTCATTGCATTCCATCTTTTCTGGACTTTTTGCGGAAAGGAAGCATTACAAGTTATCAGATTGTAGAGGCCAAGGGTGGCAATATTCATATACAGTTTTTTTAGAGATCCCATCTCAAATAACGGTAGGGAAAATGTATAAACGATTTTGGGATGATTCATTTTTTTTTGGTTTCTCCTGGCTTGCGGATAATCTGGAAACCTAGAAATTAATGGTGTTGATTAGGTCATGTCTAAAGTGATAAGCAGCATAAGACATAAAAAACGAGAATTCTCACTTTGAAGTTCAGATTTTTTCTGAACTCGACCTCGTCTTCAGCTATCAAATCTGTCTTTCTACCGCCTACTTTTGACGGTTTGACCTCCAAGCGCGTTAGCGTTACCTAACGGAAGCAACAGTGGACATCGCTTCTATAGCGAAACTTTCTAAGAGTCATTTTCTGCGCTACCTATATCCGCAACCTTGTTAACCGACTTCGTATCTGTTACCGTTTCCGATATGTCAAAGGTGATAGTCGAATAGTAGTAGTATTTATTGGCGATGTTGATACATAAGTATATAGGCAGGTCATTACATAGAAAAAAAAGAATAAGCAAATAAATAAACAAATAAAAGATCACAGCAAAAACCTTATTGATAGAAAGTTGCTTCAACATGCTAAGACATGCACAAATATTAGGTAACTGATATTTAATTATATTATTTGTACTTGTGTTCTAAAAATTCACCAATCGTATAAAACCCTTCAACTGATAAAAACGATTTCACTTCATATTTAAAATTTCTTATATTTTTTAAATGCTTATTATAAAATATTACACAGTTGCAATGAGGCTCTCGAACTGGTACATGTTTTTCCAAACGTATAAAAGACACTTAAAAATGTAAACACAAGGTACAATTAAAATTTTCCTCGATTTATATGTGGTTCTAAATGTATTTCCAGGCGGAATATTGAAAATTAGGCATAATAGTCTTTTCCGTCCTACAAATAGTCTGTCTTTTTCAACACTGTTGCCATGATATTATAGCTTATGTGTGAGTATGCTAATGCATAATATACCGTCATTAGTTCTTTCTCATCTAAGATGTCTTTTAGTTGTAATAACGCGAAGAATGCCTTATTAAGTTTTTGGCACACAGTTTCAATACGGTCAGAAAAAATATAGTTTTGTGTCAAAGTAATTACCCAAGAGCTTTACGCAGATCGAGGCCTTAGTACCACCCGGTATATGAGTTGCGATACCGAGGTTCTCACCTTCAGAGTAGCACTCGTTGCGCTATGCAGAAAATTTGACCGATGCCAAAGCCCATGAAATATATCACAAATCGTTCCTTCCTGCTAAACTTTCTCGTACCTTCGTCAGTTCGATCAAGGAAAAAGCATAACAGCATCGACCGTACCTCAAGCTGATATCTCGTTCGTATTTGCACTAGTTGTCGTCCTTCTGTCGGTAAGCTCGAAACTGGTCTCACTCTGCCTTTAAAACAGATCACCGAGGTGTGTTTTAATTTCTTAGAACTGATTTATTATTGATTTCACTATCGGTTTTTGAATCGAAAGTGTACAGGTAGAATAGCTACGTATTTTTTAATTAATGGTTTGTAATTAATCAGTTTTTATGAGCATAATACGTATAATCCATTTCTCAAGGAGAAATACTCCATAAAATCGCAGAAAAACCCAAGTGTAAATAGACGAATTGAATGGTGAAATGCATGAATTTACATTTCCTGTCAATTCGAGAAAGTTGAAGTCCTTTTTCTATCTCAAAGGGTTCAGAAACGACGTTCATAAGGTGTAAGCATTGAACATTTGCTCCAAAGTATAATTTTGATTTAGTCTAAGGCGATGATGTGTCTGTCGAAAGTACGACATGATGATACAGGGTGCCTAATATATAACTGACTGATTTGTTTCTCCGACATACTTAAAATGTATGGTAAGGAGGATCTGTCTCTGAATTATTCTGAAAAATTATAATATATATATATATATATATATATATATAAGAAACAAAACTAATCCAGCAATTTGGGAAATATGATGAGTTTTTTCCGAGCGTCCCTCGTATATATTATACTTGAAATTTGGCAATGATTTTTACATTTCCACATTCCTGCGCGACAGTCGTATGTCATCTGTCGACACATCACTCTTCCGGCTTCGCTCATTATCTCCACGTGAAACAGATGTAGGAGGTTAGAAGGGAATCTCTTCCGCATTGGTTGCTAGCTTCATATTTGTGTTTCAGCTGCTGATGATGGCTCCATAGCGTGCCGAAAGCTCGAGATTACCGTTAAAAAGAGTTTACTAAAGCCTAAAATTTTGCCAATATCCCAATCGCCCAAAATCGCTAGAGTTCGTTGTCGCCAAGCGAAATTTTCGCGCCGGTTGTTCCTCCTCATTAAGGATCCCCCAAACCGACGCGAATATTTCGCAGCGACTGTGATTAATTCGCGACGACATTGTCGCCCAGGGACTCTTCTCGTAGAAGCAAATGAACAAGAACAGACATGTGCGTCAATTTCGCTCACAGCGCTGCGACAGTGCAGCGTCTAAATTTTAATTCGCTGCTTGCACGATTTTTATCGCTGTCGCAATGGCAAACATTGAAAAACTTCTGGAAATAAGTAAAAAATTTCCAATTCTCTATGACTTGAACAACGAGGACTACAAAAATGTTCGAAAAAAAGACATAATCTGGGATGAAGTAGGAGTGGAATTGAATGACACCGGTAAGTTACTCTTTACTGAGAAATTATTATAATACATTTATTATTTATGAATGGCTTAGCTATGCTGATCTTGACCAACAATATTAGGAGTTGAAGTAGTCAACAAATTTTTCTCGTGTAGAAAATGCCAGATTCGACTGTCTATATGTAAACGGTCTCATTAGGTAGGGTTTAAGGGCAAATCCTTCATCTCCAATCAAAACATGAGGGCACACCGTTTACTGCCAATCCACTGCGATCTTTTCGCTTCGATGTGAAAGTCCCTCAGATGTTCGCAGCGAATTTCGCGAGAATTATATCGCCACGATTATCGCAGCGGATTAATCGCGTTGGTTTGGGGGATCTTTTATACACCGAAGACCTTGAGTCGACGAATATTTCGCAAAGCGAAAATTTCGGCATCGCACCGAATTATTCGCGTCATCATTCCTTAAAAGGTCCCTCAAACCCACGCAATTAATCCGCCACGAACATCGCCACGAATATCGCAGCGGATTAATCGCGTTGGTTTGGGGGATCCTTTATACACCGAAGACCTTGAGTCGACGAATATTTCGCAAAGCGAAAATTTCGGCATCGCACCGAATTATTTGCGTCATCATTCTTTAAAAGGTCCCTCACACCCACGCAATTAATCCGCTGCGATATTCGTGGCGATATATTCTGGCGAAATTCGCTGCGAATATTTGAGGGACTTTTCATATCAAAGCGAGAAGATCGCAGTACACGGTGTGAGTGTCGCTTGTAAACCAAATTAAAATATGTATTTTTCCGATGAAGAAGCAATTCTATTTCTTGCTTTGGAGGAGGAAGAACGGAGCAGGTATGTATTTCTTGCAACATCTACGACTTAGTTAAAATACATACTTAAATATTTACAGGAAGCGAAGAAAATGGTGTGATAAAATTAATTTGGGAAGGAAGGAATGTGGGGAATTCCAAACATTAATGTTTTGTCTCTCATTTTTGAAATTAAGCAAATTTGTATTATGTAATTTCCAGAATGGATAAGAAAAAGTGGATGCGCAACTAATTTCTAGCTTTGAATCTTAATTAAGTGAATTTGAGACAAGAACCCAATGTAATCATCAACACATACAACTTACAGCTTAGACCTCCAGTAATGCCATCTCAGAAGCAGATTTTACATAACATCAGAGCCAAGGATTGATAACAAGCCGCATGATGTTTAGGCAACACGTACAACTAAGGCCGGTATCGTCCTGAGCCCCCCCCCCCCCCCACACCCCCAGCGCTTTCTGACCAGATAATATCAAATTCATCATTATATGAACCCCCAAAAAACATTTTTCAGAAATACCCGTCGTAAACTGTCGTCCAAAGAGAATAATTGAAAGAAATCGATTCAGTATGGTCCTATAGGGGTCTGTACCTTGCGGCAAAGTCTGAGATCTAGGCCGTTAAATTTGGTGACGGTGAGGTCCAGAAGACACCGCCCAATTAAATACGAACGAATTTTCGAATAGAGGCATAACTATCAAGATAGCTATGAGTCTCACTAATCTTATGCTCATCATGATAGTTATTGGCAGAACCTATCATACCAGCATGGGAAACTAATAGTTATTATCATAATGAACTTAATGATAATGAGCAGCAACTGACAAGAATGGATATCAATATACAATAAAGTGAAGATGATATCGTTATCTCTTTTTGTGCAATGAAACAATACTCTAGCCCGTTTGGAATATAGACGGGCAGTACTGTGAAGTACCTTGTGAACATACATTTGCTCACACAATAACAAGCAGTGCAAACAATTTAACGCTTGACCAAATTTGTTCCGTTGGTTACCTCATGTCATTGACTTTGAAACGCGCGTTGTACATCCTGCAGAGATAATGGCCTATGAAGAACGTACTTCCTTGATTTACAAGAAACCATATTGGGTGATGGGTGGATAGTATTGCGCTTTGCAGTTTGCTTCACGCATGAGAAGTTAAGGAAGGATTATTGATATGGCAGAGGTGACAGGCAGAGAACGAGGAATACACTTAGCCGGGAAAATACTTCACGATTTGCGGCTAAAAATTAACACGCTTTAAGCCACCACCGGCATTTTCTCAGCTGCACTACTGGTCTATTTTGCCTTCCTTACTGAGGTTTGTAGTCGAATTAGGTAGATCAGACATTTTGACCTGACATTCGCATTACGAAAAACCATGTCTCCAATTTGCTTCTCTAATCTTTACCTCTTCTGTAACTCGAAAAGTACCACTCGGATTTTGATAAAATTCTGACACAAGACTACTTCCATAGTACGCTGGAAAGAGCTTCATCGATACTAGAGCAAAAGTTGAAGAAAATTAAAATCACTTGTAGCTTTTGGAGCTTTGATGTTCCTAGTCAGTTTCAGAAACAAAAAAATTTGGATCTAAAATCGGTGTTTGGGTGTTAAAGGGAATTAATATTTTTTTTTATACTCCAACTACCACGAAGGCCTAAGGCCTAAACACCCATTGGGTACCGTGGGGCTATAGGGGGATACAGGGGAAAGGGGGAACGCCACACGGACTCTGGCGAGGGAACACGTGTGCATGCAACATGCACACATTCTGGCTCCGCCTACGAGATCCGCCGGGTGGTACCTACACGTTCGACAGTCAGAGACCATCTACCACCTACGGACAATCACAACATCCATAGCCAAGAGAAAAATGTCTCCTGGGACGGGACTCGAACCCGCACAGCGCCCGGCGACTGATCAGTAGACCGAAGAGTCTACTACTGCGGCCACCGCTGCTGCCTGAATGAACAATGTAAATGTAAAATATCCTTTTCTATGTCGCAAAAAAAGTCACCTATATCAATTTAACACCTATTAATGAATCATCAGACTGCAAGTAAAGGTGCGTTGGTACTAAGTACTTACTATATATATACGTAATATCAATACATATACTTGTACTACATAAATTACAGGTTTTTATAAGTACAGAAAAAAATAATCAAATGAACTATAGTACAGAGCTAGAAACTATGTGGCCTCTCATACTCGTAATTAGTCCATGTAATCATAAACAACCTGCGACTCTAATGTCATGAGATTCAAGCTACAACCTCAGGTTATCTAAATATGGAACTACGACCACATGCAAGGATGTCGACAATTAACAAATAGAGATTACTTGTTAACCAATTTTTGTGCGTATTATCTAAGGTTAATTATATGTTCCTAGGGAAATGTACAATACAATACTCATGTAAGCGTGTTATATTTCCCAGTATACACTATAAGGACCAGTGCTATCTGATCGTATTAGTTGATTACGAATTGGTGAACTGTCTGATAACAAAATTAAATATCAAGCTGACCAATTTTTAAGATGACCACGAGATGATACAACATATGCATACAAAAATATCAATGAATGAATGGAATGAGAGAACAGCCTCTCCCCAGAAAGAGATCGTATATCGTCTGGACTTAACTCACCGGTCAAAAATACAGTCTGTCTATGATGTCCTAAGGTCTCACTACGACCTTAAATGGGGACGGAAGACTCCTCACGGCAACATTGATTACTAAGTGGATTACCGATAAACCTAGAAACCAGAGAAACGTCTCCCTGGAGGAAGGACCAAAAAGTATCGAATTCTAATTCTACTGCAATTAATACGGATGCGCTTAAAGAATTTTCATGGCCTCTGTCCTTCTATATGCAGGTAACTTACAAAAAATATCCTCAACGTTTTTCGTACTCAGGCAAGCTAACCCATTTTTGGTTTTGTAATAAGGTGAAGGCTATTCAAGTATATTTCTACCGATATAAACGAGTCTAAGCATAATATGTTATAATAGTGGCATATGTTTACTGTACCTTTAAACTCATCGACTTTTCAAATTGCCGTGCACATCAATCGAAGGCGGTGATATTATTCAACGTGGGTCATGACATCATCTAACCAAGCCCATTGTACATTGAACTGACACACAGAGCTACACTAACAACAAAGAGGTGTGAAGTATGAAATGGTATCAAGGTGAAAAGATGGTACCATTACGAGAGTATCAACCACAAGCAATCGTGGTAAAATGGATTATAATTTTCAATAACCAAAACAAATGATGACCTAAAGAAATATGTATATTAACGAAACACTTTATCTATACTGTTAAATTGTTTTTCATTACTCTTTTTTGCACCTCAATACAACCAAAATTCTCGATGTTTCACATCTTATATGAATAATATGTATGCAATAATATAACAGTATCATGATTTGTTTTTATACGCAGAAATTGTTGAAGATGCCGAAAATTGCAAATAATACTCAAAAACAGTATTCCATGCGCAACATTTAACTGTTATAAAATATTACACAAAGGCATAAAACGGTTACTTGCTTTACATAAGTGTGGCTTCAACACGTTTTGTCGTTATATTCAAGATTTCTTCATTAGCAATGGTCCTTACAGTCAGACCGCTTCTACAAATTATTTAGTAAAATTATTTGTAATCTTTTTTGTCCTCTTTAATAATAAGAAGCAAGTCATAATGAATGGCTATGCTACATTTGTATTTGAATTTCTTGTCTATTGGATTTTTCGGCAATATTCTTTGTTTCGGTTTTCGTACATTTATGCAAATATTCATCACAGAAGATTCACAGAATTATTACTCAGAAACTATTTTTTTATTTTAGATCTAATTGCCAATAGCGCCTAAGATACTCAGTTTAATTTTTAGGAAAGCTTCAAAGCTAAATAGCGACAGTTAAATAGATTTTTGAATTCAATAACAAGAAAATGTTTACTCGCACAAAAAAACTCAATAGGTTTGAATTTTTCTGACACTAATAACTATTATTGGTTATACAGGGTTGACAATATATGACTGATTTGTTTCTCGAATACGAGCGCCTTCCCACTTCAGTTGGCCCACTTCAAGATTTGTACCAAAATATGCCTTTATAATCTAAACAGGACGAAACTATTTACTTCTAAAACAATTTATTTTCTCAAAAACATTTCAGATACACTCTAGTCATAAAAAATACGTATTTGAAATCACTTAGACTTATAACTAATAGAACATCTGAACAAATAAACAATGTGCGAATAATTGCGCGAAGTTAACAAAGCAACAATTAAAAGATTACCATTGGGTAACATCATCTTTATTTTTTATTGCGGCTGAAATTCTTTAGGGCATAGTGTTATTTTCTTCCATCCATTTTATAGTCTTTTTTTAGGTATGGCACGCTGCACCATCTTGCTGAAACACAAAATCTTGGCCGGATGTCAAACATTCTTCCATCACTGGTAAAAGCGATTCTTCTAAAATTGCCAAATATTTGTTTTCATAAATCATCAATAAAATGAAGTTTTCCTACTCCTTTTAATGACATACTGCTCCAGACCATAATGGATGCTGGAAATTTCACTTTTCTCTTCAGTCAACATGGAATGCTTCATTTTTTTTGCGAATAACTCTACTGCGACTGTCACCAACACAAACTTCGAATCGGGCCTCATCACTCCATTGTATTGCACACCATTGTTGAGGTGTCCATTGTCTATGTTCTTTAGCCTATCTAAGCCGATTTTTCTTGTGCAGTGGAGTTAATAGTGGCTTTTCTTTGGCCTATAAACAAGTTGTGCAACTTTAGGGTTTTACTTCACTTTTTTTTATAAGAAAACTTACCTTGCAAGTGCTAAATCCCAGTTTGTGGGCCTCTCTATGAGTTGTGGACCTCGAAATTCTCCTTCCAACAGCGTCACTCCACAGAGCACTTAATTGTAAATAATTGGCACGCCTGTTTTTCACGATTATTCTTCTCAATGCTCTTCGGTCGGCATTTGTGATATTACTTTTTTTCACATATCGTGGCTTAATATTAACTGAACCAGTTACGTTATATCTTCTAACAATATTTCTCACACTGTACCGCGATAAGTCTAACAAAGTTGCAATTTCTGAGTTTGATTTCCCAGAATTAAAAATTTAATTATCAGTAACCGAATTTTCTCACTAATAACCTTTCCTCTACCCATTTTGAAAACCTTAACTACCCAAAACTATTTTAAACGTATTCTGACAGCTGTGATTAATAAAAACAATTGTCATGGCTTTTATTTTTCACAGCCACTTCTGCGTTATAGACTTATTTTGCATTGAAATGAAAATAGGATGATATGCTGTAATTGCAACATGTGTTATTTTTATGCTGCAAATTTGATTAGGGAGATAAAGTGGGTGTTTTCTACTATATATTATCAAAATATTAATTGTTAATATTTTAAACCTATAACACTCTGCTACATTTTTATTATTTGTGTTTGATAAGAAAAAAACTAAGATTTCAATAGTTGGGCCAACTGAAGTGGGAAGGGCCTCGTATATTAAGTTGGTAACGAACGCCATTTTTTTTATTTTAAGCTTATACCGTATGTATAATTTTCCAAATATTTCTCATCAACTCGAACAGTTGGAAGAAACCTTATTTTTCAGTAATCCCTATATTAATACGTCTCTGGCCGTTAAATCTGATGATCTTCAGGGTAAGATGACATCGCCTAACGCGGCGATCAAACACTGTAAAAATGTTTCTTGTAGGTTGAGTTGTTATTTTCTAGGAGGCTCAAAGTTACGCGTCATATTTTATGTTTCACGATAACACATAAAAGCGCTGCACCATTGGACCGTTTTACGTTTGTGACGCTTAGAATTTTCGTACACCTAAAATTCAGATTTCTATTTGTTATTCTACAAAGCATCTAGGTAAGTACCTTAAGAGGCTATTTGGATCACTAGCGTTCTTGTTGTAGAGTAGCAGTTATAGAAGTCATGGCCACGCCTCTATTCCGGATTTAATGTTTATGAAATGCTACTGTAAATTAACAGTCTGAAGTCAAGTCTTGCTAAATAGTAATCTATCTGTATATTTATGGAGGTATATTATGTAGCTGAGCACGGGTTACCTATTTAGAATACTAGGTTATGATACTACATTATAAAATAGTGATTATATAATATTGCCACCAATCGCGTTCAACACTTAATAAGAAACGTTTCGAGTAGATTGCAATAGGTATAATTAGAAAAATAGTACTGCTGCACCGTTGGTATGCATATGGTATTTGTAAATTTGATTTGCACAACTTGCAGCGCCTAAGAAAATCTCGCGTATTTCGATTGCACTGCCCATAAGAAGTTTTTAAGCGAGGAACCGTGATGAACCATAGTTATTCTTTGGTTATGCCCTTCATTATTCTGCCAGTTGCCCATCTTACACAGAACACAGATCAGAGAACAGGGTTGCTTCAAGCAACTGTTTTGTGGTCCAATGTCATAGATTATTTATAAATAATAATAATAGATCAATCATCTTTACCGATTTTTATAGACAAAGAAATTACGTTCTCACAAATTCAATACCAGTGGCTAGCAGCTATTCTACTTAATCTCTGGAGGGCAGAGCCCAAATAAGTAAATAATCGAGCTAAAACTAAACCAAGGAATCGGTGAGGTATTTAAAAAAGTCTATAGTAAATAAGGTTTTCCAGAAAGAGTTAAGCGACTCAGGCATTCGCAAGGAAACGTACATTTAGTGATTATGCTTTTAACGTTTCACTTTTACGGCAAGGGCAATAGATTTTGTGGTAAATATACACCTTACCACTTTTGATATCTGACTACAGGGTGGCCAATATAAAACTGACTGATCTAAATTGAGCGCCATTTTTGATACACGCACTTCAGTAGGTGGCGCTGTAAAAGTAGTTTAAAGCACATGTGTTCAATTCATCATGGAACGCTACACAATCCCACAACGCGTCCATATTGTTAAAACGTTTTACTGAAATAATGAGTCGATTGTTGCACCGATTCGGAAGCTACGACAAGATGTCGGTCGAAATAATGTGCCCAGCGTCAACACCATTCATTAGTTGGTGTGGTACTTTGAACAAACAGGTGAAGTTAAAGACTTGCCAAGGTCGGACCGTGTTCGAACTGTGCGTACTCCGAAAAATATCGAGAGAGTTCGTGAAAGTGGTGTGGAGCGCCCTGAAACGTCTACCAGACATCGTTCTCAAGAACTGTGTATTCGTCATTATGCACTATTGTAAAAAAAGACATATTTGCGGCCATACAAAATTCAGTTAACCCAAGAACTACAGGCTAGTGACCATGAAAGTCGCCGACAATCCAGTCATGCAATATTGCAACTTAATACTTCAAATATCGACTTTTGCCGACAGCTCATAACGAGCGACGAAGCCCACTCCGATATCAACATATTGGTTAATAAGCAGAATTGTCGTATCTGGACATTAGAGAACCCTCGGTTATCCTCGACGAGTTACAGTTTGGTGCAGTGTTTGGTATGAAGGTGTCATTGGACCTTAGTTCTTTGAAGACGCTGCAGGTAATTATCTTATTGTCACTGGCGAGCGCTACCGTGATATGATACAAAACCTTCTGGTTCCTCAAATCCAACAATTTAACCTGCAAAACGTGTGGTTCCAGCAGGACGGACCAACTTGTCACACAGCTAGGGAAACAATGAATCTTTTGCGACCAATATTTCCGGGACGTTTAATTTCTCGATTTGGTGATGTCAAAATGTAATCAAGATGGCTCAGATTTGCGCAGCTTCTAGAGGTGGACATTTGTCTGATATTATTTTTCTTACATAATTTCTAAGTTTCAATAAAAGATTAAGATGAAAGAAATGGACGTATTTTATTTCATTTCACAAATATTCAAGATACAGACTAGTCAGTTACATATCGGCCACCCTGTATAACTCTAGTCTAGAAAGAATAATAATGTGATTCAAATATCAGTAAATACGTTACCGTGATGTTAAAAATGTGCCCAATTACTCTTCAAGTTCTGCTAAAAAAACAATGGATGAGTGCATAAACAGAAACACTAAGTAACTTACGTCCCGCATCATCTGATATCGTTTCTTCCTTTTATTCAATGATGACTTTGATGAAAATTTTAAGTTTCAAACGACGCAAGACAAACACATATGGCACAAAAGGGTTATGGTATATTCATGAATTGACGTTTGATACACAAGAACCGCATATAAACCACCACCTGAGTATGGTTGTTCGACTGGTCTTAGCTGTCAGAAACAGTGACTTCAGCGCATCTGATACTCTCTCCAATACGCATAAAGTGTGTAACAGAGGACCGCTGTTTTCATTCTCTTTCTGGAAATACTTTTAATAAATTTAGCACGAGCTGTCGGTCTTCTCCATTGATCGTATTTCCGGGCATTGTATGTAGAATTTTATATTGAAAATTGATAACAGGACAACTCGAATTGCACGCCGATGTCAATTGAGTTGTCGCTCTGACAAATATGATTGCTCGGCACTCATACGTACCGACAAAGTTTTCGAGATGGAGATACACAATACCTAACAAACGTTCACAAACAGGGGTAAGTTGCATGTGTACGTATAAGGGAGATGGAGATATATAAAGGCATACTGGTAGTCTTACTTTGACCCGCCAAGAACGGCAACTACAACTATACATGTGTTTATAAGATAAGGTATAGGTTATGTTGGTATGATGTCCTGCAGTGAAACTAAAGGGACATATTATAATGGCATACATGCAAATAGCTATATGTATATGTTATGGCTAAAAGCAGATACCTAATTGAAGATTATATGATAGTTACTACTATTAAATCATTGTCAATAAATTGGTCCGATAAAAAAGTTTTCTAGTGATATAATTATATAATAGATTTCTTGGGGCGTGCTAACGCTCCTTAACAAGCTCTAGAGGCGCTAAAATGAGTATTCATGAGAGGTTCTAGTTTTCAGCCAATGTTTTGCATCTTTTAATGTTGTGTTAGGTATGAAGGTTCGCTGCAGAAGAATCTGATGGAATCGATCAGTACTGAGCTCTGTTAGCGAAGATGCCATTTAATGCACAGCTATCGGTCGAGAAATAAATGAACGAATTGCTGACTCTTTGCTACTGTTTTGCTGACAATTACGAACCCAAACCTCAGTATATTTTTATATAAATTTCGCATTTGCTACTATTTGATATTTGACTGAGATGTCTAAAATATTGGGCAATACGAGAAAATACTTTAAAGATTCCTTATGTCACCTAAGAAGAAAGCCATCCGTTCTATTAGGGTAAATATACAAAAATTATATAAGTGAGTCTGTTTGCCTGTTATTTGTTCCGCAGTCCAGCAGTTATTTCTGTGCCCTGATAATCAAGTATACGTTGTATTAACACATATGTTTTTCTGGACGTTCTAATATTTGACTTCTTCGAAAAACTCTAAAGGGTTCGAGAAGGGTGAAAACTACCCCCACCTCTAGATACATTATAGCAAAGTTTTTTGGTAACTTTCCAGACGAATCTGATTTTTTTATTTTGCATACCTTTTTATTTACTTCACTTTTTGTCTCCTATAAAAGCAGGCCATCTCAGATAGCTTTCGAGAAAGTAGGTTGCTTCTAGACCTTCTCAAGCGGCTTATTGATTCTTTAAGTGTAGTTAACAAAAATAAACAAGTATGATATTACTTATTACATTTTTTTTAATGCAGGCAATAGAGCGAGCCTTTCATAAAATCATTAAATATGGCCACCATTTTCGTTACTGCACATAGCAATACGGCGCAAAAAATGTTAACACGATGTAATAGATTTTTTAGAAACCAGTGCAGAAAAATATTTTTCTCGAAAACTATGCGAGATCGCCTATTCATAAGAGACAAAAAGATTAATGAAAAAAAAGTCAAAATCGTTGGAAGAGTTACGAAAAAATTCTGCTATAATTTATGTAGGGGTGGAGGTGGCGCAGTTATCCGTTCCAAAAATATCTGAAAAGATATGTTTTAAACAGGAAAGTTTGACGCGCTCTAACAGGCGAAGAGAGTACTTTTGCATAGAGGTAAATCATGCCCGATCGATTTATTTTGAGTCTAGAAATACGTGGTACTTCTATGTCCATGGAATATTGTGACACCCTGTATTCCATAGTGACGCACGTAGAGTGATCCTCCAAGCTGTGAGGAAGCGGAACGAGCTTGGCCGAAAATATCATCTTTTACTGGAGGCCTGGCACAGGAACTGTCTGAACAGTTGAGACTGCTGCTGGAACCCACTTTGGCCAGTAGGTTGAAGGGAGATTTCAGAGCGGGCAGTAGAATCAACATGAGGAAGGTTTGTTTCATTTTGTCAATACCTTTCGACGTTTATGATACAGGGTGTTTTTAAAGTTGGGGGTTTCCTTTATGGCGGTTTTCCATTAAACGGACAAAACAAAAAATGAAGTCTTGTGGAATAAAACAATGCAACTTTTCGTAAACTTTTTGAAGACTAGCGTGTTTTGCGACAGTTGCAGTTTTGTTCTCCGTGTCCAGCTGTCCAGTCCGGAAGCGGTCTCATCAAAAGGTTTCGACGTGTTTGAAACTCGAGTATGTTTAGTAGAAACGGTCATGTTGTATTTTCTATTATCGCCTTGCTAGTCTGCTAGTCATTTGTATCAAATTGGTTGATAAGTAAATAACGTATTTTTATATAAGGAATTCGTTTTGAGACGCTGGATAAATTTATAAGTACATTAGGCTTTGATAACTGTCCTCAGAAACAATGTTACTGCTGATGGATCTTGAACAAAAATTAAATCTCTGAAGTATATGTCTTCGCCTCAAGTAGTTTGAAAAAAAATATATTGCGCCTGTCTAGTGCCGATTTACATCTGTCAATGTCGTCGCTCCATCAGCAAGTACATCCATCAGGAAAAAAAGAACACCCTAATGAAATCCAACGATGAATAAAAGATCAGTTTTGATCGGCTTTGATGCCATCGGTGGACACATCGCTTAATAAATGCCAATGAACATTCTATATCAAGAATCACCGCTTTTATTCAGCTAAACTCGACCATGTTGGACAATTCTCTAGAACACTAGTACTGTATGGAAACACTCGTAATTTTACACGCTTCTTAAAAAAAATACGAACTAACATAGTAGCGAATTGAGTCCGATCGACATGTAGTACGCACTTGTATGCTGTCTACGATTCCGAGGATCAAAACACATCTCACGCTTGCTTCTTCTGCCTAGTCAAAGTTCGTTCAGGATGAGTTCAAAATGTTGCCGATGACAATAAACTAATGTTTCGAAAGATTCTTACATCCATGGACAATAAATCTGGCTCTTTTCCACCGACATGCCATTGGAATGTGCACCTCTGGGCTCACATGGTTAATAGGGGAGTGATCTGCTCCATATAAGTCCAGCTTTGTACGTTGATTAACGGTTGAATAGTACAATATACATATACTATGATCGATATATTGTAGAGTCAGATACATTCATCACGAGAAAATTCTAATAAATTATCGCTCAACTATTATTTGTTGAGTATGCATTTATGCTACACTAGCTTGCATTACTATAACTGTTTAAATGTAAGTACATAAATTTTATGTTGGGTTTTTTATGCCATGCCAACTAGATCCCATTTTTCCAGACATTTTTCTTAACCCATAATACGTAGGTCGATTTTTGTTATGCATATAGTGATATATTTGTTATAATTATTGATTTACCTACTTAGTATATCAACAGAGAACTTTAGTTTATTTTTTCAAGCAATCTAGACATTTTGATTGATTTCGCTTTTTAGAAAGAACGTATGGTTTTCTGGGACCTATGTGTTATAATATGTTCCTCGACAACAAATAGATTTTACTTCACATCAGCTAAGGATAATGAATATGCCAAATATTGAGACACGCCGAATCATTGGTCTAAAACGAAATTGAAACAACTTAGTCACTATCACGTGTTCAAAAAGGAATGCCAATACCCTGATAAAGATACTTATGTAAGTAGGAAGTTAATTTAGATTGTGCGGTATAAGTTGAATTGAACCTGCCACAACATTTATGTCCAAGCCAATACATGATCAACATATATACAGTGTGGCCAATATATAACTGACCGGTTTAAATTGATTTTTTGTATTGTTAAAACGTTTCACTTCAATAATAAGTCGATTGTTGCAACGATTCGGAAGCTACGACAAGATTTCCGTCAAAATAATGTGCCCAGTGTCAACCCGATTCATCAGGTGGTGCGGAAATTTTAACAAACGTTTAATTTCTCGCTTTGGTGATGTCAATTGGCCACCAAGGTCACCGGAGTTAACGGCTCCTGATGAAAAGTGTTGGAAAATGTAATCAAGAGGGCTCAAGTCTGTGCGGCTTCTAGAGGCGGACATTTTTCTGATGTTATTTTTCATACATAATTTCCAAGTTTCAGTTAAACATTAAGATGAAAAAAATGGAAGTATTTCATTTCATTACACAATATTCAGGATACAAACCAGTCAGTTACATATCGGTCACCCTGTATAAAAATTTACGTTATACTTAATTTAAAAATATTATAAGATTTAGAATATAAGTACTTTTAATTGCTGCACCCGCATAAAAAGGTTGTGCTTCTGCGGGTTCTGGTTTATACTTCAAAATATGTTATATGTACCAGAAATGGACTTTTCCTTCGAGGCAAATAAATATTATTATTACTTATTATTACCTTTTATAGCAAATGGAGGGAATTCTACTAAAATATGAAGTATGTTTTAGTACCACAGACCCCACCTCACCAGCTACTGGTTAAGGTAAGTTTCAAAAATGAACTCAAAGAATTGCATTACCTTTTTCCTACATTTTTAAGAAACAATTCTTTTGTAACAAGAATTGAAGAGCAGATCGAAAAAAACATTTAAATTTGAAAAGGCTCATATAATTCCGTAAAATGCCGTGATTCCGTAGGTTTAAGCTTGACCGTCTTTGATAGTTCACCTTTCATTTTTTGAAGTTGAATTTTGATAGACCCAAATGTATTATCAGTCGCATTAACACAGTCACAGAGATTCGTTTCTAAAGCACGTATATCAATACTCTTTGTCCTGGCAAATCTCTATGTTTAGTGAAAAAACATTGGTCACTAGTTTTTGCAAAAAATAGTTGTCAGTATCTTAAAGCAAGAGTGATTCTACTCAAAAACTGTGAACTGGCAGATCAATACATACCATAGCCTTTCAAAAATTGCTTGTATTAAGGAGTTTACTTACTTCTCTCCTAGTTTCGAGTGTTTTGATGAATTTAAAGAGCAATGGTGAACGTATTTTGTTAGAATCATCACATTTTTTAACATTCCAAAATGTAGACATACAAATTATAATCATTTTTAGATATTGAAACAAAATGGCTATAGAGTGAAATGTGTTTTGTTAGAATTAGCATTTTTTAACATTAAAAGATGCAGGCCTGCTTCAAATTATAGTTATTTTTGGATATTGAAATAAATTAAGCGGAATGTTAATATCTGAATAACTGTGAGATATGCCATAATTCAAAATACCATGTTCAAGATATTTGACTCCGACATTGCATGAATAAATTCTGCTTATACTCTCCGTTCAACTCTGTCTCTCACTTTAAGAAAAAAAAGCTTTACAAGAACAAAAATATAGAAGCTACAAACCATTGCAACAAACACACCTTGAACAATTCGCTAAACACTTTCAAAATTCTCGATGGTTACTAATGTTGTATTTTACATAACATTGTCAAGCTAGTAGGAAAAAGCAGAATTTTACATCCGATCTTAAGGTCGTCAGGATTACGGAACATCAATGTGCGGACCTTCATACTTGACCGATTTCATTTAAAATATCTATAAATGCGGAGTCAAAACAGAGCTGATTCTGTGTAGGTCATGTTCAAAATCAAACCAACCGTTCACGCTACCTTCCTAATTTATAGCCAAATACAACAAATGAACACCGGTCGCGCTAGTTCACCGCTAAGTACATAATCATAGTCTGGTTAACAACGTACAGAAAATAAACACATTGATGACAAAAATACAGGATATTTAAAAAGTTAAAAAAGTTTTCCTTTACATAAAAATTGCACTTGGAATGACAAAGCTAATAGGTGGTGAAAGAGCAGCGATAAAATAAAAAATAAAAATCAACGAAAGTATTCACCCAAGAAAGGGGATTTTTCGACCCTGAAAATAATTCAAATTACAAATTGATCGCTTCTATGGAATTTTTGTAATTAAGTATTTCAAACAATGTGTATTTTAAATTAAAAAAAACATTTCTTATTCATTTTAGTCCTTGACTATATCATGCAAAGAACGAAGAGGCTTTGTAGTTTTTGAAAATACGTTCAGTGGCAGCGGACAAGAACACAAAATGAATTAAATAGAAACTGCTTGGAATCCTTTACTTGACGTCTCCAACGATCTTATTTTTAGAAAAAATTCTGCAGCGGTTGAAAATCGGATGTTGAGGGTTGCAGCAAGTAATAAGAGTACCTATATGTCAATTTTTTCATTGTATCATCATAGATTTTCCTGTACATTCCCCCTTGAAACTTGAATTTTTATTTAAAATTTTCGAAAAACACATGACGAAAAACTCTCAACGAACGTATGTGTATGCTTCGAATGCTAGGATTAAATGAATGATGATGCGAACATTCATGTATGGAACGCCGTGCTGGGTTGCCACGTTGCCATATGGCCGATACTGATGGTAGAACGGTAGGCAATGTTTCCAAATATATGGAGACCACATATTTATTGTATGAGTCTGTTTGACTGGCATAATCCATTTAATTCCTTTTTTATACATGTTCATAACGAATTTTTTTCTAAGAAGGACAAATATAATCATTAAGAAATTGATACCGAGTTGCGCAAGAAGTACAATGTCAACCTTCTTGACGGAATTTTTTTAGTTTGAATACCCTGTGTACGCTGAAGTGACAGATTCTGTTAGAACTATCGATATGATTCGATGCCAGATATATTTTGTTTTTGTGTGTTATTTTAACTGTTGTTATAATCGCTTTGTCAGTCAATCGATTTTCAAAAACCACTCCGTCCCGACAAAGGTAGGTTTTGAGTTCAAAATACTTGTGATCTACGTCACCTAGTCTATGAATTCACCGCTATAATTCTACAACACAAATCAACGCCTACTTATAAATGTTGTCGAAAGTGGAACCTTGCTACCTACGGCACCGCAAAACCACACGAGTTGTAAAAAGTGTCAGCAAATTCAATATTTCACAAACTGAAACCTAGACATTTGAACTTATCTCACCTTGGGGTGGATATGATACCAAGCTGCCTTCGTTGCAAGGTTACGACCAGTGTTTGATTTTTATGTTATGTTCGCTGAACATATGGATATGTTTAAAGGAGGAAAACCAGGAAATACTTTACGAAGTTCGGCATTTCCATTTCAGAAACAATTACGCCAATGTGCAGTAAAATAGACAAAAAAGTATAAATGACTGGAGAAAAGCAATCACTCTACATGTTATGAGAAATTTCAAATGCCGCTTTGTCAGAAGTTGCTTATAACTTTCATTCAAATGATATTCGTTTCACAGGGACAGGCAATGCTCCTTCACAGGTCATCATTCTTTTGTAAATGATTAAGTTACAACGCATTTATTCTTTACAAAGATGCGACCATATCATAGATTAAAAAAATATATGCAGGAATGTATTATATCTGGATAAAAGCACTTATAGTCAACGCCAAACAAAGTGGCGTGCACGTCATCACGATAAAAATTCCCCGACCTAATGCCTAGGTTTCTATCACAAACAATTGCTCTATTGCAGTTTCATATTAATGTGATATATAAATTGTAAAATGGTCATTACTCTCTTATTATGGTTAATAGTCATATAAACATTGTTATTAAAATATCACATAAGTTGCTTTCTGATAAATTTAGACGCATTATGCGAAATAAAATGTTTTGCAAACGCTCCAATCACTTATCGACATGTAAACGCACTAAACCGATTTCGCAGCGTTGACACATTGTCACCTTGAAACTTATTTAAACTGGGAACTGACATTTGTATTAATTTTGACACTGAATCAATTTGTGGCATTTCAAATCTTTATAAATCCTTTGGCCCCGCATACTGTAAATCAACAACTGTTTGTTTCAAAACAAAATTATTCATTTTACGAGTAGATAAAGGCAATTTTGGTATATAAAGATGCCCAAACAGTTAAATAGTCGGTGTAAGGAACTCGTGGCCTCGTTAATGCACTACTTTGAGCAAGAAAGGGACAACAACGGGCCTTTGTTGCCTTTAAATGCTGTTCAAGAGGTAGGTTACTAATAATTATATGTAATGTATATTAATAATAGTGAAATTTTATTTCATTTTTTGTAGCGTGTTGCTGCTGCTTTAAAAATTAGTTTAAGGACAGTTAGTCGTATTTCCGAGGGTGTGAAAAGTGATGCAAATTTAGAATCGCCCAAGAAAAAGCGGAGTTATATTAAACGTGTAACCAACACAGCGACATTGGATACAAGTGCCATTCGAGAAGTGATCTATAATATGTATCACAAAAGTAAGATCTTATTATAATAACTTATCAGAAATTTGCATTAATTTGTTAACTAAATTATAATGTCATATTACACATGGTTTCAGAAGAACAAGTTACGATACAAACTTTATGGTCTCGATTAAGAGATAGGGCATTATTTGATGGTAGTGCCACGTCTTTAAGGCGGTTGCTTAGAGATCTTGCATTTAAGTGGCTTAAGGACAATCCGCGACGAGGGCTCATGGAACTACCAAGTATAGCTTTGAAAAGGGTGGAATTTCTAAGGCAATACAATCAAGCCAAGGTTGAGGCCTTATACCAGTTTGTCTTCCTCGATGAAACTTGGATATTTCAAAATGGGACCATAGGTCGCTCTTGGCAAAATGGAAACCAAAAAAGCGTGAAAGCTTTTAAAACAGATGGTAAAAGGTATGTACTTTTACACAATTTGCACTATAAAATTTAAAACTAATATATTTTAGATACATTATATTACATGCTGGAAATGAAAATGGGTTTATTGAGGGTAGTGAAGCGATATTTTCTTCGAAAACAAAATTGAGCGATTACCATGGAGAGATGAACCAGGACAATTTTTTGAAATGGTTTCAACATCAGTTATTAGAAAAATTGGAGAGTCCATCTATGATTATACTGGATAACGCCCCTTATCACAGCATGATATTGAACAAAGTGCCCAACAATGCATGGACAAAAAAAATATCCAAGACTGGTTGACAAATCAAAACATACCATTTTTAAACACAATGTTTAAAACAGAGCTATTGAGTATTGTTGCTCGGTACATAATGCTTCTTAATTATATATATTTTGGTCGACAGTTTATATTTCTTTTGTTTATTCCTATTCTTAAAATAACTGCTTTTTTAGAAACAAACCACCTAAAATATACGTGATTGATGAATTGGCGGAACAACATGGGCACAAAGTTCTTCGTCTGCCTCCTTACCATTGTATATTTAACCCTATTGAGTTAATTTGGGGCATAGCAAAAGGTTACTATAACAGACATATTGGTAGAGATGGTAACAGTGAAAAAGACTGTTTGGATATGTGGAACGAGGCTCTACAAATGGTTACCCCAGACAGGTGGAAAAATAGTGTTCGACATACTGAGCAAGAAATTTTTAAATGGTATGAAAGAGAACGAATTTTTGATCGACCAGACATCGAACCTTTAATAATCAACTTTGAGAGTGATGAAGATTCAGATTCAGACAGCGCTGAAGAAAGAAACTCCGACTAACTTTATTGTACAGAAAAAGCTTACACCAGTAGCTTACCTAATTTTAGAATGCATTTTTCTGTATGAATTCTGTAAAATAAATACCATGCATAAAATTTGGAGGACCCCATTTGGATTTTTATTCAGTACCTTTAAGCTATCAATTAAATATGGTAGTTTCATAGTGTCATCTGATCAATAATTGTCATACTTAATGATTATGCAAGTACAGATCTATAATTTTATTAAACTATTATTTTTGTTCTCATTTGAGGTTAATATTGCTTATAAACCTAGATATGTAAATAATAAATTTTATTATTTTACAAAAAGTTTGGCAACAATGTAAATTTTTCAACACACCCACCTTGATGACGTGCACGCCACTTTGTTTGGCGTTGACTATAAATGTGTTCCACTGCACACAAAGGTTTTAAATAAAAATAATAAAATTATTTTGTTTGTGTATTTATATTTTTATATACTTATGCATTGTTTTTAATTTTTATCATTCTCAATGTATCAAATATTGACTTTTGTATTCTAGTTCAGTTTCGTTGCGGTTAAGTATCTGAACCTCTTGGCTCGTTTAACTTAAGACCTTGGTGTACGTGGTACTTCGATTTGGTTAGTTTTACAAAAACTATTTTGTATTTCTGTGTAAAGTTCCAACTGTCCTGTATGTAATTATATATTTTACGCAACCAACTTCCTAGATTTCTTTGGGCTTTTTGTATGTAGAAGATATAGTTGAGGCATGACTTTCGAAGGTAATTCCTCGGTAACACCAAAATTTTCAAATATTCAGCCATCTCACTAAACTCTGTTTATTTTATGTAGTGGATAGTCATAAAAAGCAAATAACTAAGAAACGATCATTGTGCTTAATCTCAAATTTCACCAACTGCCAACCAATGACCTCTCGGTTGACCTGTCCCTCCTTTTTTACATCAATGCAAATACAATAGTTACGAAAGGCGGCTTTGTCACAATCAGCTGGACTTCATGGAAATATGCGCACAGTTGGATTGTTTACATCACATAATCCTGATACTGGTTACTAGCTTGTAATGCACTTTTATTGTTGAATCTCTAGCATGGGCGGCTATTCCGCGTTTACTCTGTGGGCAGAGAGACGAGTCCTGCGCTCAGAGCCC